>VZSR01001283.1:5664466-5871087 GCA_013398615.1 Brachypodius melanocephalos
GTAGGCCCGCCGGGAACTGGCGGGAAAGGAGACGGGAAAGGAAAGGGGGAAGGGAAGAGGAAGGAAAGGGGAAGCACAAGGAGAGGAAGGCGGAAAGAAGGGAAGGGAAGGGCGGGTCACGTCTGATGCCGTGGAAGCGGTGCCCCCTGTCCCGGTGTCTCCGCGTGTGTCGGGGCAGTGTCCGCACCGAGCGGTGTTTCAGGCCAGAGGGACGGAGCGGGGCCTCACCAAGGGCTGCGGGTATGGGAGCAGGTCCAGGTCTGTGCGCTGACACAGAGCACGTTATCTCCTCCTGGAACGCTGCCACGCCAGCAACGGGAGGGACCAGGTGCCTGTCCGAAATTACCACAGAGTGTCCTGGGTCCTGGTATAGCAGCTCCTGTGGAGCAAAACTGAGCAGGCTCAAAGGGAAGTGATAAATAGGAGAATTTTAGGAGAAAAGTATTTAATGGCAGAGCCTTGTATTTCATGTGGGTTATGAAAGCCTGAACAGTGTTTTCTCATAGAATCTCAGGATGGTTTGGCCCTGAAAATACCTTGAAGACCATCGAGTTCCAGTCCCGCTGCCATGGGCAGGAGCACTTTCCACTAGTCCAGGTGGCTCCAAGCCCCATTCTGCCTGGCCTTTAATGTTAAGCAGGATCCACAGAGTGCTTCACTCCAACAGTGAGTTCCAGTCCCCACAGAATGGCTCCTCTCTGCCACTGCCAAGGCTTGACAAGCAAAGAAACTGCTGGGAAGTACAAATGCATTTTGTTTCAAGGTGCTTACTTCTTCCTAGGCTGGAGAATGTCTGGCTGAATTGAACAAAGTGCACGGGAAGAAAAGGGAATGCAGAGGCAGGCACGCAGGGGCTTTTGCCGGAGGTAAAGTCTCTGTAGGACTCTCCCAACTTCTCAGCCTCAAGCTCTCTCACTCTTCCCAAGCTGAGGAATAGAGTAAGTCTTCAGTTATACAAAACTGCAGTGAGCCGCACAGGATTCAAGAGTTCTTTTGTTTGACCAAAGAACAAACAAGTCTTGTCAAACAGATCTAGTTATTTAGTACAGGTCATCGTCTATTTTTAACTACAGTTAATTAGGCAAAAGGAAATCTGTGGTTTCCTCTTGGGACTTAGGGAAAAAAAAAAAAAAAAAAAAAAAAAAAAAGGTCTAGAATAGATCATCTTCCAGGACTGCTCCCAGTCTTCAGCTTGTCTTCAGGTGTGGTGAAACTACATCACATTACATCACTACATTGACAGCCAGTTGTCAATAGTTATCTGTACCATGTGTGCTGCCTATCTGCATATCAGAAGTTTATCCAGATAGGATAATCGAGTTTTTAATCCTTATTAATAAGATTCCTATGCCTGCCTTCCAGGTATCTGCTAGAAATTCCCGTAGAGACAATACAGCAATTAGAAGACATATTTTAAGGACACTCAAGCACACTTTGGAATAGTTTTTGTGACAGTTTTAATGTTCTTGATGTTACTGTATTGTTAAAAATCCCTTGCTGGTAGGGGCAATAAAGAACATCCCAGTGCCTGCAATGAGCTCAAACCCAGCTGGTCACAGCTTTGCTGTTCATTGAGGGAAGTGCATCTCAGCACTCGCTCTTGGGCAAACAAGGGAATGTTTTCCATAGTAAGTTGTTTCACTTTTGCAGAATCGTCATGAGGAAAAAACCCTGAGCAGAGGAAGACAGAGGATGGAGTTTGACCAGGAAAAGGAATAAACCGGCTTTGAGAGTGGATGTTCAGAAGGACAGACAGTACCTCAAGCAGTGCAGGAAATGTCACTGATCCGTTAGTTGGTCACCACATAGTTGCTGTATAACCAATTGATTGCTTAAAAGTCTAGAACAGTGAAAAAATTACTATTTCTAACGTTTTTTAAAAATTTCTTTTATAAAGGAGTTTGGTATAATTTTGCTCTTTAATGCCAGACTGTTTTTCAGCAGACTGCATTACTTGTCAAGAAAAGAAAAATAAGAATCTGATTTTAAACTCTCAAACATCATAAGCCCCATTATATTCTTGTTCTTGAGGGGCCTCAAAATTCTCTACCCCTTAAGGCATGCAGTCTTCACGTCTCCCCAAGCTGTATTTCCATGCAACACATGGTGGAACACTTTTTCTGGAAAGTAATATGAGTTTTCTACTTGCCTGGGCCCCTACTGATTCTCACTGTGGGGGATGTAGAACTTATTCTCTAAATATGCTTCCATTTTTTTTATGGCACACTGCTGAGATCAAAGAGGTCTGATGTTTTCCTTGATACCATGATAGCTGAGAAGTGTGCGCCCAGATAGGAGTGAAATATTACAGATTGACCATGGATGCTGTGTGTGGTAGTAGAAACTACTCCTGTTTCTTCTACATCTCATACTCAGCAGTCAGGAGAGAGAGTGCACCTCTGAAGGAGCAATGTCCATGAAAAATTGGACCATTAATCCTGAAAAATCAAGCAAGATTAGACTAGCTACTTTTTCCTTTTTCTGTGGTCAATCAGATATAGAAAGGATTATGTAAGTTAATTCTCAGTATATTAGTGATATATTCTTTAAATTGTATTTTAGTCTAGAGAAGAGGAGTCTCAGGGGGAACCTCATTGGTGTCTAAGACTCCCTGACAGGAGGTTGTAGCCAGGTCAGGGTCAGTCTCTTCTGTCAAAACTCAAGTGAAAGGGTGAGAGGGTGAGAGGCCTTTAGTTGTGCCAGGAGAAGATCAGCATAGATACTAAAAAAAAAAAAAAAAAAAAAAAAGTCACTGGAAGAGTGGTCAGGTATTGGAATGAGCTGCCCAGATAGGTGGTGGAGTCTTTGGAAGTGTTGAAGAGATGCTTGGATGTGGCACTTGGAGATGGTTATGGAAGTGCTGAGTTGATGGGTGAACTAGATGATCTTGAAGGTCTCTTCCGACTTTGATGAATCCTTCATTCTGTGATTCTGTAAGGGTTTTAATTAGGATTCATAGTTCAGGGAAAGAAAAAAGGTCTTCGGTATACTTATGAAGATAACTCTGTACAAAGAGGAACTGCAAATAATGCAGTATTCCTGGAAGCTAAACCTAGAACTGAGCAGTCAGAAAATTAAATCCTCAAAAATCATTGGGTGTGCTGAAACACTTGGGCTTTACAGTCTTTATGATTTCCTCTCAATATAGTGAAAGGGATAATACTTCTTTCTTCACAAGAACACAGAGGATTAATTCAATGAAGTTTGTGAAGCAGTTGAGTGGTATGATAAAAGCTTCCACTAACACAGAACTAGATTTCTGCTTTGTAAGGAAGTTCCTGGTTTGGACTACCTCTTGTTTGTTTGTTTGTTTGTGGGTTTTGTTGTTTTATGTTTATTTCTTTTTACTCCTTTGAAACACATTCTCATAAAATACTTTATCCTTCAGATCTACGGGATAAGGCTTCATGGATCACTAATATGTAGAATTGCTGACCTGGAACAACTGTCAAAAGTCACAGATCACTTAGTACTCTCCAGTTTTCTGAGACCTTATGAGCCAAGTAATATTTTACAATTCCTGAAGGTATTACCCAGCTTTGCAGGAGGAGAGGTATTTTGAAACCTAAGATACTAAGTGATGGTACACAATGGGCTATTCCTGTCATAAAACTTTGATAGAATCCTGTAACCAGTCTCTATTGCATGGATTTGATAAGTGGCATTTTAAATATATATTATTTCTATGTCAGTATCTTTCATAAGGCACAAGTAAATCTATGACTGTGTTAAAGACAGCCCTTGTTCCTAGTAGACCATCTCAACAGTCAAAGTGGAGGAGATGAGGAGAAACTAAATAATCCTTCCAAAGGGAGGGGAAACTAAGAGAGATTAAGTGACCTGCCAAAAGATTATACAAGGTAGGCATATCTAAGTTTCAGCCCCGTGTGGTATCCTATAGTTTAGTGAAATGTTCAGGCTTCCTTTGTAGCTAAGTGAAAATTATCAAGTAAACTGATGAAAGTCCATTACTGATCAGATAGATTTATGATCCCTGTTATCCCATGCATCTCTAACTGAAGGAATGATCCAGGTTTAGATGAGATAGACAGAGATATGTTTCAGTATAACTTTTCTTCTTTGATATTTAATGGCATACTCTTCACTTTCTCAACTAAGTGCAAATGTGTAATATAGAGTACTCAGTCTTGATAAAAGCAGGTGATAATTTGGATCTGTTTCTTTTCTAGTTGAACAATGATTTTTAACACTGTGGTGAGGCTATCATGAGCCAATTTCTTAATTATATCCAGTGCCAAAATCCAGCTGGGCTGCAGTGGAATCGCAATGCTGAGACAGCAGCACTGAGTGCCCACATGTGGTTGACAACACGAACACGTGCACTTTGTGTCTTTCTTGGATCACCTGCTGTTTGATATCAAGCCTTCTAAAGTGCTGCTGTAGAACCAGTTCAAAAAACCCCACACTCAGCAAATTTTCACTCTGGCCTTGTCCCTGCAGCAGGTGAGTCTGATTTCTTTAAGACACAGAGACCATTTTAAAATAAGGCGGTAGTGTGGGTGCAAGCCATCGTTAAACCTGGGGTTTCATGAACACCCTGTAAAAAAAGTCTGAACTGTAGATGGTTCCATAAATATTAAAACTGTTAACAGCAGCTGATGCAAACTTCCAGGGGTTGGTTTAACAGTAATAATTACTGTTAATTGAGCATAATCGCAAATCTGAAAATTGCCATCCTGTTTCATGGACTTTGCACTACCATAAAACTGACTGGTGCACAGGCCTTACTCTGTCTGTAGGTAGCAAATCTGTAGCAGAGTCAGGACTTGAAACCAGATCTTGCATATTCTGTCTTTGATTTAGTTATTGTTCATCTGCGACATATATAATTCTTTAGCTTGGGCCCATTTTTAAAAGCTAATGAAACCTCAATTATAAATTGTATAATTTATACATTTTCTGGCTGAGTAAAAAAAAAATTAACAGTCTGCAATCTAAGATTTTCTTAGCAGTAAGGATGTTAGCAATTTTCTGCCTTTGTACCTCTTTTCATCATTCTATCCCTACTGTTTCTGAACACTTCACAACAGTCTTTAAATATCATTATAGCTCCGGTGTGAAATATGAGTGTATTTATCCACTATTAACAGGTGGCAAACTAAGGCATGAAGACATTTGAGCTCTGTGTTTTAACAGGTCCCATGCAAAAGTTGTATATGTTCTGAAAAATGATTAAAATTTTGTATCTCTGTTGTCTTAAGCACTATACTAAAATTCTGTGGGATCATATATACATAAATTTTTATTCCTCAAATTTCAAACATGAGCATCTTTAATTGTATTTCCTGCTTGTTTTCTCAAAGATTTTAAGGTTTTCTGTTTCTGTTTCTTATCTGTATGTGTGTTTGGATACAATTTTATTTCTGTGGGATTTGATTCTCAATTATGTTGGACATCTTTGAGGAAAATTACATGAAATTGTCATGCCCCAATGAATGAGTTGAAAAGCTACAAATATCAAATATTGCAAAGTTATGAATATCAAAGGAATATACTGGATAAAGCATAATGATTAGCTGAGATAAAATATTGAAAGGTAGTAACTTAAATACTCAAGACCTGAATTCAAGTGTCTCTTTTTCGAAGTTAATATTTAGTAACTGAAATATTAATTACAAAGATTTTTTCTAAAGCAACACTTTCCCCTAAATCTAGTATCAGTCATATCACTAAATACAATGGCATTAACATAGAACACAATATAAATCACAGAAGTCTCCTAATTTTTAAATTTACTTGGAGAAGTGTGGTGTTCTGCTTTAACTGCATCCAGTATCTCTCTGTGACACAGAAATGCTCTCCAAATTTCTTGTGTAGCCTGTATGGTCTGAGTGACGTTGCTTCAACTGGGAAGCCTCAGGTTCTCCTTTCTCTGTTTCTCTATAAAATAGGTTCAACATTGGGGTGCTGAGGGCATAAATTTATCCTGACACCACAAAGGAAAACTGCTGCAGGCTGCTATTTCATCTGTGTATTGGATACAAGACAGGTTATGTAAAGGGAAGTGGCTAAAGTTTCAGATTTATTGCAAAGAACTTGATGGAGTGTGGTAAATAGATGAAATTCAGGCCCATTTTGAGGTTTCAAATGCCATAAAACAGTGACTGTTACTTGTTTAAAAAATAGTTTGAACCACTGTGGTCCAGTTGTAGGGTCTGAGAGACACTTTTATGTCAATATGCTGGATGGTCCTTTTTGCCAGGACTTCCTAAGGACATAGTTGGCTGCAGTAATTTAACATTTGTTGCTTTTTAGGGTCACTGTGGCTGAGCACAGAAAGGAGTCTATCCAAAAACCCTTCCAGTGATTCCAGGTGCTCTCTAGTCCTTTGAGACCACCAGCAGCTGGTGTAGCTGGTAAAGGACTTCCCAGGCCATGCCAAGAACAGTGGAGTTGCAAATTGTCTCTGGTAGTGGTGCAACACTTCAAATGCACAGAAACTGCTCAGTGCAAGAAGGAGACCATGTATCCTTTTGCCAAGCACTGGATGTACAGTGCCTGACACTTCATTTCTGTGTCCCCCAAGAGGATTGTTCCTGGCCTTGACTGGTTTTTTACACAGCTTTGAGAACTGAGCTAACTTACTGCTTATAATGAAACAGGCCCAACAAAAGGGATCTTTTGAGAGTTTTACACCTTATGGCTGGATTAGGAGGTTACATCTTCCTTAGTGATGCAAGAAGTACTTTTGCTAGAAGGTGTGATTAGGGAGGATAGCAGCAAAGGTGGCAGGAAAATTCTGGTTATTGTGTTCATCAGTGAGGACTGAAGGACTTCTTGGTTTGTTTCTTTTCACATATCCTTTTGAATTATGGGCTTACTGCTTCTGAAGCTGCAGGGCTCAAAAGATAAGGCAAAAGAAGGGTGTAATTCTTCCCATGCTGCAATGTTTAAAGGATAATTCTCTTGCAGATCTCCTCTACTCTGCTATATGAATGAAAAAACTAACAGCTTGTGCATTGCAAATAAGAATCACATGAAAACAGGATCTATAGCCACTGAGAATTGATAACATCCAGCCCTGAAAATCTCAGAGAATTCTTGAATTCTTTAAAATGATTAAATAATTTTATGGTGAATTTTACCTGTACTTGCACATATATTTCAAGATAGATTTTTGGGGAGGCATTTCAGAGATGCCCACTAGCCTCTGTCTGCTCTCTGATAAACTGACACCAAGTTCCCTGTAATTCTAAGGAAAAAGAGCAAAACAGGAACAGAGAAGGGCTGATTATCTCTGAGCTCCTTTAAGAAGACCCTTACCCTTGCCAGCTGTGGCAGAGGAACAAAGTGGCTTCAAGGCTTGCACTTGGTGAGCTGGGCTTGTAAATACATGGGAATTGCTGTACATCATAGCTACTGGGGGTTTATCTGTGTTAAATAAACTCTGCTGTCCTGTCTCCAGTTATTTTATGCCCATAATTTACAGATACAGTGTAACACATACCCACCCCCATCGGGTTTTTTGATGTATCTCTTGTGCAAAAGCAGGCAGGCCCTCAGGGAACAAAGCGAGATTTCCACAAGAAAAGACCATCAGGTGCTGATATTCTATAAAGTCATGTCTGATTGTTCTTTGCACCTCTTTCCCCTCAGTCAAAGAAGATAACTAGTCTTTGGAGGCCTGTAAAAAACTTACTCCATGCTGCTGAATCCTAGAAATTGTCAAGATGGTCTATTCAATACAGCCTTATGAATCCTCTCCCTCTGGCAGAACCCTTTTCCATGACATAAAGATTCATTTCTGGTTTTCAGCCAGCAGAAGGATTCCAGTAAAAGGGACAGTTTTCACACCTGTTGTTTTCTAATACTCAGAAAGATAATGCAATTAGATCTTGATTGAAAAGTCACAATGCTTTCTTCTCATTTCATGCCTCAAGTAGTGATCTTGGCATCTCAAACATGTACCAGAGGGCCTTGATCCTCAGGATGTTTTTCAGGGGAAGCATTTTCCTGTATAAACTACGGTTGCTGTCATGAAAATTTCTGACTGATCTGTTTCCTCATCTACCACAGAGCTTCTGTGGAGGCTGCTGGTTGCTTCAAGACACAAAGAGATCTCCTGCTGAAGCAATTATCTCAGAGGAGGCAGGGGATTAGGGTTTATTCCTCCTGTCTTCCCAGTGTTTCCTTGACTCACCTGTGATGCTGAAAAAAAAAATTTTCCCTTGAGTTTCCCACACATCATCTCCCCTGGTTTTTCTCACCAACTCTCTCCTCTCATAATAACAGAAATTATGATGGTAACACTTAATTCCAGGCAGCTGGCTTGCTTGAAACTTGCTATCTTCCTTCCAATGAAGTTTTCCCCTTCTTAGGATGTTGTGTGTTTTTTCCATCATATTGATGAGCCTTATCTTTAGTCCATGCCTTACTGCTCCCTGCTCAGACTTTATACATGGCTCCAAGCAAGCAGAAAGGAGTGTTTGCTGTTTGATTAGTACTTGTAGCTCCTGCCCAATTAATGGAATCACCTAGAAGGACAAATGCAGTTTTTTAAGTCATCCACAAGTTGAGCAAGGTCAAGCACTTGGTGGCAATGGATTAAGTCTGGAGCTGAAGCTCCAGAGTGCCCAGGCTGCCCCAACAGTTGTTGCTGCCCATGAAAAACGGACAAGAAGAAAGCACAGCTGAGTGTACCAGAATGAGAGCTGTGGCCACCCCTGAGTGGATCATGTGTGCTGGATTTTGGGAGTGGAATGACCTGTAAAGGGAGTAGAGGAAACCCACATGAATGGTGACTAGAGATGTCTCATTGTGACCTACTGACACACATGTTAGACATCTAAACTGAACATACTTACCTAAGTATGGGGAAATCCCTGTGCATCTCAAGGTACATGTAAAAACTGTATCATTTATGCAGAGTTTTTGTGCAATTTCAGTTCTAACTTCCCCTTGCATGTAAGAGAGAAAATAGAAAGCTGTTTTAAAGGGAAAAGGAAAAAGCAGTTTGTACTATAGGAAGTCTGAATAGCAAGCTTCAGCTGACTGATTCACTAAGCTAAGTGTGACATGGAAAGTTCAGTGTCAGGGAAATAACAAGAGCTTTCTCTCCTGGTGGCAGGCAGCCATGGTTGTTGTTACTGGCATGGTCAGCTAACACAGGATTTGGACATAAACTTAATATTCATCCTAATGGTATTATTACAGATGGATAAAATCACCATGAGAACTACCCAGTAGTGAAAAATACACATTTATACTGTTTCTCTCTCAGTTGAGTGAGGTGTGTTCTGAGCTGGGGCTGGGAGCCTGTCTGGTGGCATCTCTGACATGCACAAGTCGCTCAGTGTTCACTGGACAGACACATCAGGAAGTTCTCTGCATCACAGCCAGGCTGCCTGGGACAGGCCAATGCCTGGTGACACAAAGGTGAGCCCAGATGAGACAAATGCAGTGTGACCTATGCATCCAAGAGATGTTTTCGTAACAACCACTCTGCCACAGAAGAAGAGTATTTCCCTCCAACCTCCTGTGTCTCTTCTGTGTTTGGAGAGAGGAAAGCTCTGAGAATACAGCTGTGGAATCTAAATAGGAGGTAACAGTGCAAATGTGTGTACTGATTGTCCATACAAAACCCTGATTTCAATACACAATTTTTTAAAAAGCCTAATGCTGCCTGTGATGCCTTTTGCACTTTTAGTGCCTCTTCTGCATGTGGCATAGCAGCAGAAGGGTTTTGGTGTCTGCTATGGGTAATACTTGCAGTCATGTGTTTCTGATTTTTATCAAATTGAGTTACAAGTCAGGGGTATCCTGCAGAGATAACACAAATTATCTTTTTCAGTGAATGGTAGAAATGATCTTGTATCTCAGAAGAAGATTCTGTGAACTGAATTGGATGGCAGGTAGAGGTGAGCTTGAATTCATTGGGATGATATGGATAGGATAATGGTGGGTGATGTCCCGAGACTCCAGCAGGACTGATGGTCCCAGGATATCCAGGGGAAATCCTGCTGAGAAACCAGTGGGAAACCTACCTGCTGGCACATAGTGCAGCCTGGAGGCAAATCAATCAAGAGGAATGGAGGCAAAATGGATGAATGGGACCTGCCTTGCTTTCACTAGGGAAAGAAAGGCCTTGTATGTCTCTGCTGATAATCCAGCACTGAGTTTGGGAGAGACACCTGAACCAATGGTATATAAGCAGATGGAAGTTATAAACATGAAAGAGAATTTTAAATAGGATTAAATGGAAACATCAGATTATGTGAAGTCCAACTTTCTACTGAGAAATACGAATTGCAATGACAAACAGGAAGAGGGAAAAGAGAAATGAAGTATGTGTGGTTTGGTTGACTTTTTTTTTTTTAATTGAAAAAAATGCTTTAATTGAAAGGCATATAATTGTGAAAAATAAACAGAGTAGAATAAAAAATATTTTGCTTCTCCTGACTTTGTCACTGTCACGTCTTCTGCTCATCAATTTTCTCTCATGTTTTAAACTCCTAGCATCTTGTTTTATAATTAAATTGTGAGTTCTTCAGGGCAGCAGCTATATTCAGATATGGAGCAGTAAACAGCCTGCAGCAATAAATACTTACCCTGATTGGCACCACTGAGCAATATAAACACTATGTAAGTAATGAGAAAGTCTGAGAGGTGCTGAGTCCTGGATAAACACCATTCCTTTTCAGCAGCTTACATTATAGTGGAATTAATTCAAACTGTGCACAAAACCATGTCAGTGCATTGGCTAAAGGCAGACTGGATACTGCTTGCAGGTATGGGAAGTCATGAAGAGCTGGGTGAGCCCCATGATGTCCTCTGGGAGGAAAGATGCTCTGGGAAGGAGCTGATTTGGAACTTGGAGCCAAGCTTCCCATCCTTTGGGAAGGAAAAAATTTTGACAGTTGTCTTCTTTTGTGACATTCAGGAAGGATGCAACATCCCTGTATGAGATAGATCCAAACTCCCATCATAGGCAGGAAAACTGAAGAGCTGTCCTGCTGACTGTTGCAGTTGTCCACATTTATTTATTTGGAGCCATTTGAGATATTCTGTAATTGTTGAGGTTTGTAATCCCACTATATGTAATATGCCCCAACTTCCAGTTGCCACTTGGGAGGGAGAAAGGTCACGTTTAATATTTGGCAGTTCTGTGTAAATATCTTGGATACCAGAGGCAAAGCTAGCACTAGACATCTGAGTTTAGCCAGCTAGTGTGCCAAGTGTCTGCTTTGGGGTGAAGTGGGCAGGTCTCTGGACTCCACTGACTGTAACAGAAGCCTGGACATCCAATCCACATGTGGACACCTCCTAGGTCTCCTAACCTGCAGGGGGAATATTGTCCTTTCAGATGTGCCCCAAGACAAGACTTTACATAGTGTCCTTTAATATAATACATTAAAAATTGGTGGATTCTAACATTGTGAAAGTTCTTTAACCTCTTTTTAAAAATGAGGGGTCTTAAAGTGGAGCTGGAGTTGCATGTGAGAATGTGGGCATAGACCCTGCTCTGAGCAGTGTGGTGGCTCTGCAGAGCTGGGCAGACCAGACGTGGTGGCTGGACCCCGAGCTGGCTCACACAGTGGGAGCTTGGTGCTGCCACCTCTGCCGGGTGGGCTGGGCAGAGGGAGCTCGAGGGACAACCACTGGCTTGTGCACAAGGCTGTGCAGAGAACACATCTCAGATATTACTGAGAATGCATTACACATCTCTTTTTTTTTCTTTCCTTTGCCTTAATTTTATTTTTTTTCCCTCGGAAATCATTTCCTTCTGAGTATGTGAATTTACTGCATCAATAGCTACTGTTTGCTTACATGTTTGTACAAGAGAAGCACAAGGAGCCCCTGGTGTCTGACAAGGATGCTGTGGCAAAACAAATTAAAAATAGAGACACAAAGCCGGAGTGCAGAGAGAGAGGTTATTATGCCAAGGATGACAATGGCCTTCTGAGACAAGTACGAGGTCTTCTGAGGTTTGACTCAATACCTCAAAAAAAAAATAATCCATGCATAATATCAAAAACTTGTAATTTGGCTGGTGCCTGAAAGTTGTTGGTGTTTCTAGGTATGGGCATATGGAGAAAAGAAACAGTCCTTGACCACAAAGGACTACAGCATGAGTTGTTATCAGACAGGAAATGAGAAGGGTATTTAAGATCACAGGTATTTTGTCTCAGTGTTGGAGGAGGACAGATGGACTCTCTCTGTATCCCCAGATGTTCCTAAAGAGAGAAGGAACTGACTACACTAAGAGTTTTTTTATCTGAAAATCAGTACCAGTATGTTTTTTCACCTCATATAAACAAAGAAAAAGAAGGGTTTGTTCTGCTTCACTGAAGCAAAAAAAAAAATAGCACAATAGAGTTCCATTCAGGCACACAAATAGCAACTGTCCTGTGACTTCTCTATTTAAATGGGTATCCATGGTGAGATCTGCCTCACTCTCAGTAGATGGCTGTGGAGCGGTGCTGTGGTTCACACTGCAGACAGGGAGGAAAAGGCATCTGAAAAATTCCCCTTGCAATGAATGAATGGAGAAACGCAACAAGATATCAAGTGTCTCGTGCATCATGCTGCAAAACATAATGCCTGTGTTCTCCACACTGCTTTAGAGTCCCTTCACACTGCTTTTCCAGGCCCATTCCAATTAAATGTGTTCTGTACTTGCAGGCACAGCCCTGACCAACAGATGGTACGTAAATAGGTGTAAAAGCTGCACCATCACAAGGGGCTTCCTTGCCAGGCTGCATTTCTTGTTTGCTTTCTTCTTTCAGTGTTGGTAGTAGGGATTAGTAATCTGCTCTGTGATAGCCAAACCTGTACCAGACCTCTTCAGGGTCTTGCCCAGCTCAGAGCACACAAGGATGACCTTGGTGCTGTAGGAATGAGTGCAGACATCTGCTATGCAAGTGGCCTCTAGCAGCAAAAGGAAAAGAGGAGCTGGGGACAGGATTGCTGGACTTCTTGAACCACTTCTTTTCTGGGGAGAATGGCAGACCTGCCTAAAATTCAAGATACTACTGGTATGGTGTCAACATACCTAATAACTCCAAAATAAGCCAAAATTGGGTTAAGCAGTTAAATACAAAAATACTACTCTTGGGCTCTTATTTGTATTCTGCATTAAAATACTGAGGGTTCACACTTTTCAGATCTTATCAGCTAGAAAGTGTCATGTATCATTTAAAAGTGTTGTATTTTAGTAAGTTGAATGTAAAATCCTCTTATAGATCATGACATTCACTGTAAAATTATTAGCAATGCTAATGCTGATACAAATTGTAAGATATTGATACACCAGTGTTAATGCATTGAACTTGTATTCCATCAAAACCAGTAGAAAAGCTGTTCCTGACTTCAGGTGAGATACAGATCTGACCTATACATTTTAAAAGCTTATGCCTAAGTGCTAAAGATGGAAAATACTAATGAAATTGGCATCTCTCTTTGCTGTCATCCAGGCAATGCCCCCAAAGCTTTCGTAGATACCTTTTAACATTCATTGCCGTATTCTGCTTCCATGTCAAGCCTGGAAGCAGACTTATCAGTAAGCATTTGGTTTATTCAAGCCAAGTCAAGAGTTAGGTGCTAACTCCAGCTGCTACCAATACAACAGCCATTGAAATGTGAAAGCATGGTTCAAAGGATATAATTTTGAAAGTGTTTTCCTGTGAAATCAAACCAGCTTTTGAAATCAGACTTTCACTGTTTACCCTAAACCAACCAAATGTTACAAAACCGGGAAAAGCAGCTAAGGAATCCTGCTGGTGCAGGATGATTATCTTGCAAAGCTTCTCCCTTCTCTGTCAGGGCATGCCAGGGGAGGTGTTTGTGGTGTGCCATGGTCCTCACTGTTCTTTAGCTCTGTGCTCAGTGTGTTCTCCATGGACAGGCTGCCCTTTTACTTGTGTAGCAAGTATGGAAAAAGGCAGAACTCAGCAGTGCTGGCAAAAAGGACTAGACAGGAGGAACAAAATCACATCTGGGCGTCTGCAAGGGAGAGGCAGGCAGAGTTTATCAGGAGGTGGAGGCAAACCAAAGCAGGCAGAGGTGGATGCAGTGCTGACGGAGGGCTTGGCTGTGACAGCAGACCCAGCATGAAGCAGGTGTGGGATGGGTCTGCACTGGGGAGGAGCAGGCAATGCCCACTGGTTTTGATCTGTGCTGGGGAAGCAGATGCCTGTAGAGTCAGAAGCAAACTCTTGTGGTTTCCAAATGCTCATATATAGCATTCTAGCAAGCTGGAGCAGATGGAAGCGGTGACTACCCTGGGCCCCATTTCTGGGCAGCGGCTGCAAACCCTTCAAACCTCTTTGAAGAATGGTGTGGGTATGCCTGCTTAAGGAATGGCATCCCCGGATTTCCTGCTCCCTTCCACTGTCTGTGTCTAGGTTTTGTGGCATGCTCAGCCCTCTGGAACACATGCCCAGTGCTGGTGCCACAGTCTGGGAACGACCTCCCTGAGCTGCGCTGGCAGTGCCATATGCCCCGGGTTGTTCAGCAGGGGCAGGGTGGGTATGGCTCCAAGCCAGAGGAGTTGCTCTGCTTCTCAGGTGGTGACTCTGAGAGCAGACATAGCTGGACTGTTTGAATGCCTTCCAGAAGATAAATCATCCGTGAGCACTGCTGAAGTGAACTCAGCAAGCACAAAAAGTAGGGAACAGCTGATTTTCCATCACCATTCACTTATAGTAGCAGAGTAGAAGATGTTTCAGAACAGCCTTGGTCACTGACTGGGAAGATCTCCCAGCCAAGGGTCACCACCAAATGCATACACCTTCCCAGCGTGGCTGAGGGCTGAGACAAGCAACACAAGTTTTGTGGCACCTGACTAATCCTCTAGAGAAGCCAAAATATACACTTTTTTTCCCTTTGCAGTTTGAGAGGACCTCTGTGGAGGAGGTGGAATTTGAAGCAGGGTTTGACCTTATTATGCATGTAGCTTACACAGAAACCTACAGTGTTAAAGAGATTTTTGAACTTTGCTCATTAGCTTGTAACAAATCTCACTGCAACCACAGAGCTATCCTTAGGCAAATACTGTCTTCTCAAGTGAGCCTTCTTAGGTTCTGCAGCTGTTGCTAGATGGACTTAGCATTTATATCTTTCATGGTGTATTGTGTGTATCTTTGGAGACAACTGAAGCTGAACTTGTCTATCTTACTAGCCATGTGGCAAGTAAACCCTATGCTTGGCTTTTGTACAGGTGTCCATCACAGACAGAAAGGGAAAGGAGGTAAAAAGCAAGAAGAACCTGTCAGAAGAATTGAAGGGAAGCTGGAGTCAGTCCTGGTCAGTCTCCCTTTACAAAGTCCCATTTTGGGTGACTTGAACTGGCAGGTGAGGGCACTTCACTCTGAGGCCTGCACAGGGTATGGGGCTTTGGCAATTTTTCTGGAGGTTCACCAGTGAAACTAACTCTGGCAGAAGGAGATGAAAAGCAACTCAAAAGGACAAAGCTGCAAATGAAGTAATAGGAAAATAAAATGACAAGAAGAGGAAAGCACCTCTGAAAGCTGGCAAGTAGAAAATTAATTTCAACCTGAAACTGCCACTTTACGAGATGAAATCAGAGAAGTTCTCTCAGGAAACAAGCAAAATGCTCAGAAATCCAGGTTTCAACAGTGATGTTCAACGTGAGCTGCAAATGCCTCAGGGAAATGGCAGGCAGATCAGCAAATAACGAATTACAGAAGTGAAGTCAGGATGTAATAAAAGCCTCAGTACCCCTTTGAGATAACATTTGCTTTTACCTGGAGAGGTTCCTGAGAGGGTTGTGGGAGCTTGAAAGAAAGCACTAGCTCCAAAATTGCAAACCTCAGAAGCAGGAAGAAAATAATTGCCTCCCAAAGAAACACGTAGGTAAGAAGATGCCTCCGCTGGGAGAGGTCAAGTCAGTAACGACTATGTCTTTAGTCATCACTGAAATCCTGAAATCAGAAAGGCGGTCATGCAAAACAAAAAAGAATTGCTTTGAGGGCTGAAATATTTTTCTCTATATTAAAAGTGGGACGAAGCCATGAAGTAGATCTCTGACTTGATCTCCAGATCCAAAATTCACAAAAGATTGGATCTGGGTTTTTCTGGGCTCGGCAAATTCATCTGGATCTCTCAGAGTTTGGTAATGTTTAGTTCTTTGGGGTTTTTTTTGTCTCAGGTTTTGCTCCAGACTTAAACAGGTGTGTAAAATCCTCTGCAGAACAGAACCAAGAGCAGATTTGGGGCATGTGTATTTTGTGTTGCCATGCACTTCCTCGTGTGGGGACTCAAACCCATCAGTCATCCTGACCCAGGACCATTTTGGGCTCCTCTGATTCCTCCTGTGTGTTAAGGAAAGGGAGGGATGCTGCTGGTAAGGAAGCAGGAAGAGTTGGAGGGAAGGCCAGTTTGTGTGTTCCCCCAGAGGAGTGCAGGAGGGAGGAACCATGCCTTCACAGTGGCTCAGAGCGCAGCCACACTCAGCACTGCTGGCTGGGACATGTGACAGGGATTACAGGTAGTACTACTGGTGCTACAGGTACTATTAGTGCCTCTTAGCTGTGGTGTTGTTTGGTACTGTGTCCTTTCAGTCACAGCCCTGCAGGATGTCATCTGTCACATCTGCAAAGCCTCTGATGTGCAGGCAGCTTGTGCTCCTGCTGCACAGCGTGGCAGCTGCCTGCTCCTCCACACGCCCTTGCTCATGGCAGCACACCACAGCATCCTTTTGAGGATCATACTGGGATATTGCACTCCTGAGGAGCTGTAGCCCAGGCCTCCCATGGGGGATGGAATGCTGGAAGCCACTGAGTTGTTGCAAGAGGATGCCAAGGAATCCTTATGGTGATTTCTGTATGTGGAGGGGTGAAAGCTGCCATGGCCAATATACACCTGAAAGTATTTGAGCAGTGCTGGAGGGGGAAAGGGTGGCATGGAGGGGGAAGTAGGCAAGGATGTTGCTAGAGAGGTCAAGATATGTGGATGGAAAACACCAAAACTGGAGAGGAGTTGTCTGGAATATCCTCCTCATCAATTTCTTCATTTTGTAAAAGGACAAATAAGCCTGTCTTCTAGGTGAATTTTAACTTTATTGGGTAAAGATTTCCTGTCTTTTTGATAAATTCAGCAAAAAATGTCAGTGAACAGAAGCAGCACAGTCTTGCATGTTCATAGATCCTTTACAGTTTGCTTTTACCACGGCTGGTTTTGGACACATAGGAAGGACCTCTTTTCTACGTTCTCTTCTCTTCTCTTACCAGAAGGTTTTGTCCAGGCATACCCAGGCTGTTTGTGTTTTCAGACAATAAGCTGCAATATCCACAGATTTCAGTCAAAGGTCAAGGTCCTGTTGTGCAAGGCAGGATATTTTTCCCAGAAGTTAGTTCCTGCCCTGAAGAAGTTCCAGAGACAAAAGAAGACTGTGGCCCAGCTGATGACAGAGAAGTAGAAGGCACTGGTGAGACACTTATAATTAGCCTAATGAGAATCAATCAGATGACACCAGCTGCCTAACCATTGTCAGGTCATTTTATGGGCATTACAGCAACAGCATGGTTGTAAAGAGAAATGATAGGGGTATTAAGCAGTGACTACTTTCAGCACAGGGTTTTTCCACTCATGAGTGCAGGTTTATGAAACAAAGTGTAGAGTAACAGCAATTAATTGGGATATATCCAAAATGTGTGCTTCATTGAGTGCTGAAATCTCCCATCTAATGCCCACCTAGTGCCGTAGTCAGGCCCTGATTCCTGTGCACACATTCAGTATAATTATCCCCATTTATACCTTTTCTACATGCAGTACAAAAGTGAACTAAAATTTGGTCTTTCTAACTCCAGAAAACACAGGCACAGAATCAATCATATTGCTAGAGGAGAATTCTAACCAATGGAATTACCTGCTATTCACAAGCAACATCCAATCCTTCCGGGGGGTGGGGGGGGGTCCATCCAAATTTCTCACAATGGTTTTTACAACATCCAGCTACTCACCTCTGCTTTACATTCACTGCCACTAAGCAGCAAGTAGGTCTTGTGAGTAGTTTTTCACTTTGCAGTCTCTCCATGTTCATACATAATTTTCCAAGGGTGAGGTTTCTTCCAGTAAGGAAGGAACGTTCATGCACAAATGGCAGTAGGCTGAAACGTGCATTGAGTCAACCTGGAACTTGTGGTTTAATAATCTCTTAAGACATTAAGGGACATTTGCCTTCTGCATGTTGTATAAAACTTAAAAGAGACCGAGGGAGGGATATGAATTCATTATTCATGCATTATTCAGCACTCATTATTCTTTCCCCTTTGCTAAAGAGTGCACAAGTGTGTGAACTCACTCCAGTCAATGGAAGTTCAGCAGTAGACCTCAAAGCACATGTTGGCTGACCAATGCTTGTGTCTGGTCTGGAGGCAGCTGAATCCTCCCCTCCCCAGTAAGCTGGTGGACATACGTGTTCAGTGACACAGCCGCCTGGGAGCTGAACTGGAACTCTGCATTAGATGTTATGTATTGTCAGCAGCTCAGAGAAACAATATGCTTATGGAAGTTTTATCTCTGCTGCTGCTGAGCTCACTGTAGAAAGGCTATGAAAAAAAAGCATAGGCCATAAAAAGCTGAAAATTATGTTGTTTGTAAATGAAAGGTCATTTGCCTGTGTTTGGGATGAAAGTCACAGACCTGCTATAGCTAGTTCTTGGAAGGAATGGTAACTTGTGAAATTTTCATATGCCTATTTGAGGCACTAGGACTAGTGCCTCACTTAATTTATTCTGTATGTGATATGAAGATGTTAAAGAGATGCAACATAAAGGCATGCAAAAAGCCACACTCTCTATCCAGATATATTAATAGTTATCTATTAATAGATCATGTTACTTGCAAATATGCTTGATGCTAATATTATTTAGCTAAAATACAAGCAATAAATACCTTTCTCTAAGGCACAGCAAATACCTTCAAAATTAGTCTATGTTTTAATAGATTTCTTGTGTCCTTGATAGACTTAAAGTTAGATAATCTACATACCTCACACAGTTTAAGCAACCAAGGCAAAGGAAGGTGTTAAAAACTTCTCAGCATTGCTTCACTGGAATCACAAGAATACTTTTCCAAAATCACAATGCCTTTTCTAATATTCACTCTCAGTACATTTATATACCCAATTCTTTTTTTTTCTCATATGTGCAATCTAATACCAAATCTGATTAAAATGACAAAAACCTATTCAGCACAGTGGCTAAGCAGTTAAAAATGTCATTCAACAATTTGCCAGGTCACTGTCACAAATATGTTGCTAGGTGACTGCAGATGTTATCAGCCACTAAAATACATGCATTTTCCATATGTATTCATTAAATCATTTTCTGTTGAGTGATTCTGTGGTACAATGAAATTGAATGCCTTATTAAGGACGTAAATATTTTTAAATATATAATGTAATCTGAATTATATTGAAATCTGTTATTTGTTGTGTAAGTGGAAGAAAGGGATCCAAATTTGGGAAATTTGACTAAGGGTTTCTAGAGATTCAGCTCCCTAGAAACTGCAATTTTACACCATCCTCTTGGGTTTTGTAACTTCTGTGCATACCTAATGCTCACATTCTGTATCTAATTATTCTACAGCTGATCCCTGTTAATTGGCATTTCTATCAGCTAGTGATATGACTCATTAACCCTTTGGAAAGCAGCCTTTCAAAAGTTAATAACCGTAGAGTTTGAAACTTCAAGCTGACGTAATATCCAGTCATAAAATACATGAACTTGAGGCAGTTTCAGGTGTCATTCTGGGAGCTGATTGTATCAGTCACACAGAATTCACCCTGCAGGTCAAGACCCCAAAAGCTGGGCTGGTTTTCCAGGTTCCTGTTCCTGGCAGAGGCAATGTCATCCATGTAGAGGTTGGTCTCTCTACCAAAGTGAGCCAGAGGAGCTGCCAAACCCCTGGCAGTGTGCACTGGTGACATTGGAAATGACCAGGGCACACATTTAGGTATTGAGTTCAGGTATAAAAACCTGTGCTAAAGGGTTCCTGTCTGCAAGCTGACTCCACACTTCAAATAATGGGGGCAATAATTGGATACAGCTATCTTTTATAGTGCCAGCCAGATCTACAGATTCATTCTGGCCTCAATATCTACAAGTGTACATTGGGTAGGTATGAGGCAGGGTTCAAAGAATGTGCTACTGGCTGCATTTTTCCTAGAGCTTTGAGCTGTAACATTGGTGTGTGCTCCCTGGTTCAATGTTCACTTGAAATGATCAAGAGATTACTTGGAGCGGTTTGGCAGGGACTTGCAAGATCACACTTTTCAGCTCAGACCAGCCTGCATCAAAGGTATTTACACATGCATGGATTTAAGTGTAAACTGTCCAGAGAGAATAATGTGCTAGTGTTAAATCCAAAATTATCTCCTCTGGCTCAGGGAGTTCCTGGGCCACGAGTGATGGCAGACTGAGTGTTTATTCTGAAAAAATACTGATATTTATTATTTTTCTGCATTCACCAAATTTGTCCCTAGGCATCCACTTTTGGCCACATATCAGAGATGAAATACTGCACCAGATGGATCTTGACCTGGTCTCTGTGGCCAGTTTTACGTTCTTAGGCCCGTGCAACACTGACTCTCTGTGACAGTCTATGTGATTTCCAGCAGCATGTGGAGTTCATGTCATTGGTCTCCAGGGGATAGTAATAGGTACAGAAGGAAAATATCACAGAATAAATCTTTAATCTTTCTGGCAAAGCTGAAGGGAGGGCAGCAGGTTGTGAGTTTATGGTTATTGTAGGTGCAGTTTTTAAGCACAGCCTAAATAGTTGTATGTGTTATGCCTCGGCAAAGTGTCTTTTACCACATCCAAAAAAAAGTTTAAACAACATAAAATGTTCTTTGTTCTAAAAGAGTGAGATAGCACTTCACAGTCTGTCTGCTGGAGGTTGTGCTGTCATGCCACTGCTCCAGGGAGAAGTGGTATTGGAGAAGATTCATTGCTCTTCCTCTCAGCTTTACTGGCATCAGCTAATGAAACAGGAGACACTGGCTGTGAGCTGTGCCTTGGGATGCCCAGACTGGGCTGTGTGAGCTCTTGAGATCCCTTCCATTCAACATTTCTGGAGTCCATAGAAAGTCTGCACTCACCTGAATCAGTAACTCAAGGCAGCTATTCCAGAGCATCTCAAATGGCTTCACACATTTTTGTGATGGCAGCTGCATTGTACCCCCTCATCAGCAAAATTAAATGAGAATGATGCAGCTGAACTGGCTGTTTGCCAATTCACCAATCAAGCAGGTGGATGTAATCCACACCCTTTGGGATAACCTGGCATACCCGACCTGTTCTTCAGATGCCACTTCAGAAGGACCTGTGTCTATAATAGGCTCTGTATCATTTTGCCCCTTCTACTCTGCTTTTGTAGATTCCCACCTGGAGTATTGTGAGCAGTTCTGGTGTCCCCAACATCAGAAGGACATGGAACTGTTGGAATAAATCCAGAGCGGGGTCATGGAGTTGATAAGAGGACTGGAGCACCTCCTCTGTAAAGACAGGCTGACAAATGTGGGGCTATTCAGCATGGAGAAGAGAAGGTTGTGTGGAGACCTCAGAGCACCCTTCCAGTATCTAAAGGGGATCTACTGGGAAGCTGGAGAGGGACTCTTGATCAGGAACTGCAGTGACAGGACAAGGAGTAATGGGTACAAATTGAAAGAGGAGAAATTTAGGTTAGGTATTAAATGTGGTTAGACAATGGAATGAATGGGTTGCCCAGGGAGGTTGTGGATGTCCCAACCCCACTGTTCAAGCCAGGGTTGGATAAGGCCTTGAGCAGTCTGGTTTAGGGGGAGGTGTACCTGCCCATGACAGGGGAGCTGGGGACTATATGGTCTTTAGGGTCCATTTCAAACCCTTATCATTCCATGAGTATCTCATGTGTCCAGATATATCTCCAATGACAGGACACGCTTGTCTTTAGGAAACTGAATCAAGCCCTGGATGTCTCCTGGGGTGAATGGAAGCAATTTTGCTTTTCCACCTGCAGCACAGAAGGTGCCAGGGTATCCTCAGTGGCCTGTTCACCTTCAATAATCATTCTCTGCAAGGCTGTGGTTGGTAGCTTTAGCTTGCAGAATCCCAGCACCAGGTCAAAAAACCACCCAAGCACTCCAGTGCACAAATGATGATCTGGGATAAAGCCCTGCTGTCAGATTACATTTGTTCAACAACTGCAGTTGCCTAACCAGGGCCACAGGTCAGGCTCATGTGCACGGTAGCTCATTTACACGTTGTTTGGGTTTTGCCTCGTTCTTTCTGCTGTCACTCAAAGTGGAGCTGGGCGTGGGCACCGGCGGCTGCTCGGGGAAAAGCCACCCTTTAGCAGTTCCCACGGTGGCAGGGCAGGGGTGACACAGCCTGGATCCCACTTCCACTGAGGTTTTGGCACAGACACCAAAGGGACCCCCAGTGCCAAAAAGCATCTGTCACAAGGCCAAGCATAGAAGGATGAGCCCTGGGGACAGTAAGGTGGTCTCTAAAGTTAAAATTATTGAATCAATTGTTACTCAAGTGCAATTGCTGTAGCTTCCTTGTGGTATTTTCCAGAAGCCTGAATATCTTTGCTTTTCTCAGTACAGACAGTTGAATATCTTAAATAAAATATATTCCTATTGACATCTCTTTTAATGCAATGTCAGAAGTTTCCAGAAAGATGTTTGAACTGTAGAAATTTAAGTCAATATTACTTAAATTTAAAATTGATTCTCTGTTTTGAATCTAAGCAATCAATTGCCCTGATCTTGCAATAAAAGTTCCAAAGAGATCTTCCCACAACCTGATGTGGAAGGGTAGAGATGTGCTCCAAACACTGGAGGTGGAGGCAGTACTGTAGGTAGAGCCAGCCTGTTTCCCTGGAAATCAAACCACCTGAAACTTGGCAGTGCTATCAGAACACTGCAGCCACTGCCAAGGTCCTCTCTGCATATTTAAATTTACACCAACTCTGTGTTGTGACAAAGTGCCAAGCACTGATGGGAACCTTCTGTCTCCAGTAAGAATTGTGGATACATAATAACAACAAAGGATTAATATAGCTTTGCTTGAAAGCAGAATTTAAATGAGGTTATTTAGGAAAAAGCAATCTTATTTCTTTGAAATACTATTTCATTATATGAAAATATAATAAATTAACATTTATCTGGAAATTTTTTTTTAAATTTCACAACTACTTTTTAGCATTTCCAAACTGAATAATATTTTCTAGAATATATTTTTTCTGGAATGAGCTTTTGCAGGTTTGAGTGATAAAATCAATCAAGAAACTGACTATGTATGTTTAACAACAAGAAGAAGGACAACAACAACAATAACAGTGGTAGTAATAATAATAGTTATAAACCCAACTTAATTCTGAATAAACCCAAAATGTAGAAAAACTCAGTTTTACATTTTGTCTTCTTTTTTTATGATATGTACACGAGTTTCTGATGCATCATTTGATCCCATCTTACAAACTACTTCAATATACTGAGATTTACAGGGATCTGTTTAGTTTATCCTTGCTTTGAGAGTCAGTTTGATTATAGCATATAAGTGTTATCAGAGGAACAAAACACTGTAAACTAAGAGCTGTTTAATCTAACAGAGACAAGAGCAACACACACACACAAAAAAAAAAGAGTTAAAGTTTTATTAGCAATGAATATTATTTTAACAACACATGCAGATGAGATCACAACAGATTACCCAATGAAAACAGTGTCTTCTTCATTAGTTTTTGTCTTCAAACAGGCACTTGAATGTCAAGGTGATGGTGAGCTCTTCTGCAACAGTCTGGACCACTCTGTGAGACTCAGGGAAATCTGAGGAAACCTGCCCTGGGGGAAAAGACCAGAATATTACATTTTCCTCTTCTCCTAACACAATTCCCTCATCACCATTGAGCAATTATCCCTTTCCATTTGCTCTAAAAGGAAAACAAGTGATAATGTAGATTAACTTAAATGGCTAATGATTATTCAGAGATGTAGAGTCGACAAGAGTTTCCCTAAATTAAGCAGACTGGATCCCACTGTGCTATAAACACTCTTTTTCATGACCAAGGCTTTAGTATTTCTCCCTTGAATTCAGCTTTGCTCAGTCTTCCAGAGGGGCTGCACATAACAGCACCTCTGGACTGGCAGCCTGGTACATTTAAAATAAACTTTGTTATTGGTGGGTTGGTGTAACTGTCACAGAATTCTAAAAAGTTACATTTTCCTACAGCCCACTGGAGAAGTGTTAAGTCATTAAAATAATGCGTGGTGTGTTTGTTTATCTATTTAAAAGAACATTAATTGTAGTTCAATGGACCAGCAAACCTTGCTGTTTCAAAATAAAAGTGCATAACTGTTGAATATGATTTCTAAGGCTGTTGCACTGGCATCTGCTGTTCAGACTGTTAATACTTTAATATTTTGAAAAGCAAGTTAAATTAACTTTTCGGTATTAATGTACATTGCACACATACATGGGCACCCCAATTCGCTCATTTTGGGTGAGGTTCTGTATAAACAGAAACATTTCAGAGAAATGTATTCACTGGTTTATCTTCAGCACAAAACACCAAATAATAAGGAGCTAATATTTTGATTTTTTCACATGAAGCACTGCAGTACAGTCCCACTCTTTCCAAGATTGGTGCTGAGAGGAGTGAGCCAGCTCCTGCAGGATGTACCTCCCTTGCTGTGTGTGGCGCTCCCCAGAAGCCTGCACATTCTTGCTTTTCTTAGAAGGGATGTTGAGTTATCTTTAATAAACTGCACTCCTACTGAGATCACTTTTAATGCAATGGTGGAAGTTTCCAAAAAGACATTTAAGCTGTAGGAATCTGTGGGAGTCGCAATGCTTAAGGACTAAACCTTTCTACTGTGCCACCTAACAAAGTGCTTCATTCACTTTCTACATAGCTTCTGCTGTTACCAAGGGCCATTTTGTATCACTGAAAATAAACAGAGTAATTCTTATTCATAAAGCCTGTCTTGCTGGCCTCATTCTTAATGACTTTGGACATAATGCAATAAACTTTCATCACTTCCACTGTGCAGGAACTGTGCTCTCCAGCATTGCCATCACCTCTGTGCATCAGGTGAATCTGATTTTCCTGCAGGCTTTACTTACCAACATTTGGTTGTCCCTGGGCCTGATGCAGCCCGAGTGGCACAAGGCTGGCTTTGGGAGCACGTGTGGTCCACGTGAAAGGCTGAAAGCAGGACAACAAGGCAAAGTTTGAGTTTGAAGGATGCTGATGTGTTGGTTTGGAGCGTGGATTGATGAGGAGAAGTAGGTTGTGTTAATGGGAAGGCTGCCTGGTGGTTCCAAGGTGCACAGAGAATTGCTAAGTGTGGGATTGGAGACATTTATTTCACTGTCATATTGATGCTCTGCTAGAGAGAACATAAACTTGGAGCACAGATGAAGTAACTGGTGTTTGTTTTGCTTTTGTGTTTTTACTTCATTTATCTTGTCTACACACGTCTAAGCCTCAAATTCCAAACCATGACTTAATCCCTTCTCCTCTGGAGCCCTTGGAGGTAGAAAACAAAGTTGTGGTAAATCATATTGTTAGACTTTAATAGCCAATATACAGCAAGTAACATTTTTTCCTCTCAAGGGAGTTATTTAATGTTTAATGAAAATACCAATTTGCATAATTCACTTGCAGTATAAAGGTCACCAATAGTCTGTCACTAGGATAACAGGGTAATTACTTAAGATAAGTATCTTCCATTGACAAAAGAATGTTAATTTGTTAAAGAGAACTGTTTAAAATCATTGTATTTTAATTATTATATCATCTTTATTCTATTTTTACGAATGTCAGAACTTCTGCAGCAGAGCTCTCAAAGCTGTGTATCACTTTCTCAAAGGCAGTAGGTGTTAAGACAAGGCAGACCAGGCTTCTCTATTAGCTGGTAGATGAATGGCAAAAATATCCATAAATATGAGAAGTCTGAGGGAACCTGAGTGATGGACCAGCATAGAAGAAGGTGTCTGGGTCAAAGACACTGTGGTCCCACACTGTGACCCCTCTGTGCTGGGATCAGGAAGACCCTGATGGTCATACTCCATCACCAAGACCTCTTGGGTCACAAATAAAATATTATCCAAATAAGGGCTTTTGTTTTAAAGTTGTGGTTTAAGAGAAAACAGCGAGTGGTTCTTAGTAAAGCACAACTCAGCCAAGCACTGGATACCTGCTGAGCCTTTCCATGACCAAGACAGCCAAGGATTGGACATCATGGCGTTCACACAGGAGGAAGCAGATCATGGAAATCTCTGCTGGGACAGTGTGTGGAGCCCAGCACTGATCCTGACAGCTGCACACTGTAGGCTGCTTTGGGCTAGGGGCCACCACCATGCCCAGAATGTTTGCCAGGAATATCCAAAACTGGCATCCAGCTTTGCTGGAGCACCCTGCATTCCCAGGGGATATGTGCAGAAGGGGCTGGCAGTAGGGACTTCCTAAATTGTGAGTCTATGCAATGTAGCCTCAGTCACACAGAGCGCTCCTGGCGCTGAGCAAAAGGTGTCACTTTGTATCTCAGAGTGCATCTCCTGCTCCTCCGAGGAGATTCCTATCAGGGCCATCAGCAGGACTTGTGAGGATGACTCAGTGGAATAGACTCCTGTTCCCATTCACTGTAAAGCCAGGAGGATCCCTCTCATCCTATAGGTGCACCATAAGAGAGTCTTTAATACAAGGAAGTGACCCTGAGTGAGTGACACATTGTTTGCAGAGCGACAAACCTACTTTTGCAACTCAGCACAATAGACCAAAACCACACTATGTTTCATTTAATGATTACAAAGCTTTCAAATAATAAGCACTAACATATTATAAACATGAGCAAGCAAACATTTAATTTACTATTCACTTTACACCACTTTAGTTCATTAAAACCTCTGCAGCATTGGAGAAGGTGAAGAGGGCAATATGATTAAGATAGCATGATTAGGGCAGGGCAGGGGTTTCTCTCAGCTGAGAGTTGAAGGAATCCTGTTCTTTCCAGTGCTGGTTCTCCTTGACTGGGCCAGGATGAAGCTCCAGGCACCAGGTTTCCCTGCCTCCTGGGCACTCTGCAAGGTGATGCTTTGGGGATAAGCCTTGCACTGCACAGAATGACCCCAGCTGTTACCTACACGTGCCCAGAGTAGTATTTTAAAGGGATATAATATTGATAACTCAGCTCACCTCTGCTGTGATTTAGAAGGCATCTAATTGCATTTGTACAAATAATTATATACATGTATACATTTTTTAATGTTAGTTGACACTGTGAAATAGAGTAGATGTACCAACTTTAATAAAATCCTGGCAGCTATGAAAAGATGAGGGATGCCGGCCTGTGCCACAGCTGCAGCAGTGAGGGCCTGCAGGTGTTATGGCTGATGTCCCAGTCTGGCCTCAGTCTGACCCCATCCCCAGGGAGGTGTCCAGTGCCCAGGGCTGGGGCAGTTCCTGCTCCCCTCCCAGTCCTGCTTCCTCCCAGGGATCTGAGGCACCACACACAGCCAAAAGCTGAATGCGCAATTTCTGCAAAATCTGTCTTCTGCTTGCATTTAATCATAGAACTTTTCCACCTCCTCACAAACCAAGACCCAGGAAAACAGTATAAGATTTAGGCAGATTTCTGGCCAAGAGGCTTCTCTGCTCTGCAAGCCCTCTACCTCCTATGGTGAGCCAGGGTATGACCATTCCAGGTGTAGCTTCCTCCTGCTTCCCAGCTACTGGAAGCCATCTCATTTTTGATCTGTGGCTGGCCACTTCTGTTTTGAATTTAGGTTCTGTGTAATTTCCCAATGCAGAACTCTCATTAAAGGGAATTGGAGCACAATAAAAATAGGGTTTAGGGGATCAGCCTGTCCAGTCATTCAGAAGGTTCCTTATTTTCTTGACACACATATGCACCTAAATAGTCACTATGGGCTTTTTGGTATCCTTCCTAAGAGTGGCCAATAGCAGACTTACAGAAGAGAGCTTTCCAGTAACAGACATATGGAAGAGCTTCCCAACAGCAGCATTTCCACACAGTATCCCAGCTTTAAGCTGTCTGAAATTTAGGCCTCCTTAAACCACAAGTGGCATATTTGTCTTAAAAAAAATTAATGTAACCCAGCATCTAAAAATAATCCCATGGAGTCATACATTCTCTTGTTCCTCAGCATTTGAATCACTGCAGCTGACTCCACAGTGTCATAAAAACACATTTTGAGAAAGAAAAATATCCAAAAATTTCCTAGGGTGAAATACTTAAAAATAAACACAGTCTCTCACTCTTTAAAGCACATACCTCAGCCATGTTGTTTCAGAAAGTGCTGAAGGCTGATGAGGTTGAGGAAGTTCTAGCCACTCGTTGGTTGCCAGAGGCCACACATGACCAGAGCTGTGGGCACCTCACCAGCCTGGATGCAACTCAGCCTGCTTCAAGCTCTTACTCACAGTTGTTTTCCCACATGAACTCAAAACCTGAGAACAATTAAACTGCTAAAACCCTGATTATTCTGCAAAGCTGAGGTCTGTGGTAGAAGTCTCATGTGTGCTAACAGAGGAGCAGTGCATCAGCACAGGGCTCAGAGCAAACACCAGAAGTGCTTCTGGGGGACCAGGACCATCCCTGCTGTAACGATGCAAAGAAAACTTTCTCTAGCTGGCAACGAGCAGGAAGCAGGGAAATCGTCTGCACTGATGTTATGCATTTTTTCCCCTCTTCAACCAACAGTTTAAAGGAGACACAGAGGAATGACTGGACCCCAAATACCCAGTTGACTGAATCTACAAATAGGCAAGCCCCTCGTCGTTCATATTCTGCTGCTCAGGTGGTTTCTGGTAGCCCCTAAAATTACAAGACTCATCTCCAAAATGCTCACATTGTTAAAAATAACAGTATCTTTTTCTTATATACTACAATTTCACATTAATTTTATTTGGGAGTGTATGAAGGAAAAGAGGCTAAGCCAAGCCCTGGATTTAGGCACACATTTTTTCTTTGACTACAACAAGGAAAAGGCTGAGACACCTTCATTTAGGTGGCTTTGATCCATGCCGCAGCACCAGCTCTGAACCGGCTGTGCATGGTCATCACCGCGTGTGACAAACACTCCTGAGCGCCCGGAGCACCGTCTGTACCCGAGGACTGAGGCACTCCGGTTTGCGAAGCTGGGAAGCGTTGCCCTCAGAGAATGTAGGTTCTAAAACAAAACCATCAGCGACTCCTGAAACAAAACCTGTCTGCAAGGTGCTCGTGGGGAAAAGGAGACAAAAGTCAGATAGCATCTCCCCCTGCTCCCCCACCTTCACACTAATTATGTGACCTGAAAGCTCACGCCTTAATTAGCCCATAAATAAATTACACTGGCTCCTCCTGGCGGCTGATGCCCCCAAGCTCACACGTACGGCTGTGGATGAGCGCTCTCTTCTCCCGGCCCCGCGGTTTGTGCAGCGGAGCCCGGAGCCGCCGAGCGAACCCCCCCAGCTCTCTGCTGTGCCTGTCACAAGCACTCGGGGCCACCGCTCTGCCCACGTCCTCGTTGGGGATTTGGTGGGTCAGAGTGTCCCCCAGCACCGCGGGAGGGTGGGTACTGGGCTGTGGGGGCTGCTGCTGCTGCTTAAGGGGCCGTTCCCGGTGTGAGCTGCCGGGACTCAGCCCTGCACACGCCGCTCCAGAAGGAGAACTGGAATAACACAGCTGAAAAACTCGCCGATGCAGGGGGTAACACATGCAGTCCAATAATAAAGGAAAGCAGCTGGATCAGGAATGGAGCCAGTTTGTGCTCCCTAAGCCTACCCAGCGTTCATTTTTTGAACGGAACAATTCCCCTCTGCAGCACAGAGGAAGCAGCGTCCCCCCCCACCGGGGACTCTCGCCTCAGGAGAGGGTGTGGGCAGGTCAGAGGACACTGTGCACTTTCAAGGGGAAATTCGAATAAATGGAAACAGGCCCAGTGACTGAGCGTGCTGGCAGGCTAGCCTGGAGACCTGGCTGCGTTTGAAGGACTGTGGTTATAATTACTGTCACCATTACTTGCATCAAGAATTACAACCACATTTGTGTGAATTTGGAGCCTCATCACTTTTAGTCAGTGCTTTAAAGCTGCCTCTCTCTTATGCATGCCCAGTGGTTTCCTTGACCTATTTTTGGACAGTGAGGAATTGTTTGTTTTTATATACAGACATCCCACTTAACCACGATAATGCAGTAAACAGGAGGCTGGGAGGAACAGGAGTAATATACCTGGCTCTGCACTCTCACCCTGACTGTACAACTCAACAGGGAGCAACCCTGGGTGTAATGCTGACTAGCGTTAGAGAAATCCATCATACTGAAGATGCTGGTGCTACAAAATACAGAAAGGGGATGAGGATTACCTCAGGCTGTGTATTGGCAGATATTCTGTATGGAAGAAATTCACACAAGCCAGCCAGAACTTTTTACAGGTGTGTGATATGAAACCTCTACCAGTTCCCTCTTCATCCCTGTCCTTCTTGACAGCTGAAGTGTTGAATGGTATCAAAGGAATATCTGGTTTCTAGGAAGAAATCATATAAAAGCCCCATGGTGCATTTATATTTGTTCCAGGAATAGGATAAGTTATTTGGTTTAAACAGGAGGATCTGTGCTCCTCATTTCCTCTGTATGTTCATCTGTAGTTCCAGTGTAAGGGTTATAGAGGCAGATCTTATGTAGAGCTCACATTTGGGCTTCAGACTCAACCCTCTTCTGTTAGGCTCCAAAAAACTTCCATTCATGGCCACTTTTGACTCTTTATCATCTTCATGGACAGACACAGTTGAGGAGCACAGTGACACAAGAGAAGCCAGAGGACACCAGAGTTTTCAACTCTGTAAAAAAACCAACAACAACTGCAGCAAAAAAACCCAGACAAGGCTCCCCTCTTTCATCCCCTCTCTCCAGAATGAGAAAAAGGTCCAGGTGAAGAAAAAAAAAATAGAAGAATGTATAAATGTGGTGACACATCTGTATTTTTCTCAGTTTGGCAATCAGGTGAGGGATGAAACCAAAACACATAAAAGAAAGAAGGTTTGAAATAATTTGGATATATATTTTAATGGGGTAAATGTAATTAAACCTGCAAATAGGAACAGCCAGTGGGTTGCCCTCAGGAGCTGGGTGCGTATGTAAAGCACAGCATCCCATGGATGGTACAGCAGTGAACTCCTCTTCAGGTGCAGTATCTCTGTGAGGGACATGAGCATGGGCAGCCTGGGTCAGACTAAAGCTCTGTCCAGCCTTGCACACTGCCTCTTTTACTGTTTCATAGCAGATTTCCAGAAGAGCTTGTGAGAACAAGATAATGTGCAGCTTTGCCTTCCTGAATTGAATGCACTGTGGCCCAGCCTCCAGCAATGTGCAGCTCAGGGACTTCCTGAGCCAGAGGAGGTGTCTTTATGTTCAGCAGTTGCTCATGGACACTCGGCTGAGTCTGTTCTCCCAGAGCTGAATCCACGCTGTTCACAGGCGTGCAGCTGTGCCAGCTCACTGAGCAATGCCCCACTGGTGCTGCTGTCCTAGATAAGTGGCATGTGCTATATTTTCCCTTTTATCTAGGCTATAAAGTCAGTGTGAAATTTGTATAAAATGCAGCACAGAAAAAAAGAGAGGATTATTTCTACAGGTGGAAAGACTTTGAAGGTGACAGTACTGTATTTCTTTAAGACTGACTTTGTGTTTGTTCCTGCAGTGCCCATTATGAGGAGATCATATAGTATGTTGGGAGCAGCTCTGTGCTGTAAAAGATCTCTTTTTTCCCAAACATATCTGTATGTAGTTCCCTTCTTCTCCATATTTAAAGCAAATGGTCCTTTTTCATATAATTGTTGTGTGGAGTCAGAGGCAAATATTGATAGATAGTGACAGAGTTTAATTTATTTCTTTGTTGAAGATTGATTTTTCTTGGGTTTCGACAGCACTGGCTGCCTTCCCAGAAACGTTTCTGAATTTATCACTGCTGGGTGCCAAACTGAGATGGAAAAAACCAGCTTTTAAATATAAAACCCCTCAAACTAGGCAGGCATTTCAGCTTGGTGAAGTTCTGGCCACAACCCTGAGTGGCACAGAGTAAGGACAGCTGAGAGGAATTGAGGCAGTGATTTATTTAACAGTGTCAATGGAGGGAAATCAGCCTTAGAGAGGGATGCCCCTGTCTGCCATGGGGTAATTACTTCTCACTCCTAACTTTTGGTTCATGCTGAAGATCATTTCCTTCTCTGTCACAGTTGTGTCTAGGCACTGAGTGAAAGAAACGAGAGTGTAAACTGAGACAGACTTGCCCATCTGCAGTGCTTTGCAGTATTCAACACCCAGAGCCACTGTGGGAATCCAGCTGCTCAAATCCTTGATGGGCAGAAGCTTCATTTCACAATGCCTGGCAGAGGAAAGCTCCTGGCCTTGCTTTTTGAGTCTTCAACCTTGTGAGTTTTAACAGCTCCCTTCTGACGGCAGTGTCTGCAGAGGGCAGGGTGAAGCCCACTGCTGAGGCATGTGAGAGGTGACATTCCTTGGAGGCACACAGGGATGCAGCTGCTGGTGTGACTTGTGTAATTATCGACATCACAGGAGCTGCACACACTTGTACACAGCTGAGCTCAGCCCCTCTGGTGAAGTACAACTGCTCTGCCTACTCTTAGTATCACCCTACAAGACAAATCAGGAGCCAAGGCAAAGTAAGTTGAGTTTTGTACTAAACTGGAAGGATTAAATACTTTTATCGACTTCATCAGACTGGACTCAGAGTGAAGATATTTAGGTTTTGTGCCCAGGGTGTGTGGTGTATGGCTCAGGCTGCCAGCAGCAGTCCATGGAAGCACCATGGCATCTTTCAGCTGGTGAAGTTACCACGGCTTCTCTCTGTGTAAAACCCCCAGTAGCAGCTACTCCTTGTTGGACTCACCTGGCTGGGCAAGCTCTCAGCATATCCTTCGTGAAGGGGTTGCAGCAGGGGGGATGTGGAACGAACAGAAGTAGAGACAAGAGGTTGTAGAGCAGTGTCAGTAGAAACACCCTCTTCCATCACAAGAAGATCAAAGCAGTTAACAAAAAGTCTGGGCACCCGGCAAGATCAAACCAAGCTCCACTGCTCAGTCTGCTCAGAGATCCTCCCCTCCCTGCAGCAATGCGGCAGAGCCTCTCACTCCCTCTAACGTTAAAACAATGCTTAATTTAGAAGAAAAGGAACTCCTTTTGTTCTGATCTCTGGTTTTCACCACCTCAGGGGAAATGCAATGCCCCTCTCGCTGCCCAGGTGGGAAGCTGAAAGCCCACACACTAAGTTCTTTCCCAGCCCTTTCCCTTTGCAGTGAGCTCTCCTCCTGGTGAACCCAGCTTCCTATGAGACAGGAGAGGCCTCAGTGCTGGTAGGGAACCTGGGGTCTTCTCTCAGTCAGAAGCCCCTCCCAGCTGATTCATTGGTGTTGAAGAGGAGAAACTCTCTTTTTACCAAGGATCTCATCGCTCTGAAGACTTTTTATAATCAATTCTGCTCCTCTCTGAGCTTGGCAGCAGTGCTGGTGCTGTGAAGCACAGCAGCCTTTGCTGATAAGCCCTGCACTGTGCATATCTTCCTTTCTTTGAATGTTTTCTATCAGGAGAGCACCAATTTGTATTTCCTATAGAAATTGCTCCTGGCAGCCAGGCTGGATGGGTTTTCTCTGACAGAAGTGGAGGTGTACTAAAATGTTTCTGCTCTTCTGTGGCATCAAAGAAGGCAGCGTGTAATGTAGAAAAAGGACAAAGGGGGACGCAGTCACTGGTTCCTGCTTCCCTGCCAAGCAAAGGTGTCATGAAAGAGCCTTCCTTTCCCTTTGCCCTTCCCAGCAGATGGTTCTTCTGAGTGAGCACAGGAGTGCCACAATGCCACTTTTTCTCTTGTCCCAGTGTTAGGTTCTACCATTAGAGTTTTGACAGCACTCTATTTTAAAGGAAGCACATTCCTCCTTTAACCTCTGCCCTGGTGATGGGAGCTGTAGATCCTACTGGTCCCTTTGAGGAGAATACAAGACATTCCTCACACTGAAATGACTGGGATGTGTTTCCAGTTTGTGGATTTCATCACGCATGGAGGGGAAAGAAGTCTGTAATCCCCCATCTTTCATTGTACACGGGCTTAGGTCCTACTGTGGTGTTCTGCACAGCAGGATAATACACACTGAGGAAAGTCTGAGGAGCTCAGGTTGAGTACAGAGAGGTTTCTCTTCCCATCTAGCTAAATTCTAAAGTACGGGTAAGATATCAGCTGTTTAAGTAACAAATACATTTTCTGTATAAAAAGCCCCAATGGCTTGCCTATGCACTAGAACACACCTTTGGGTAGGTTTAAAATTGTACGACATGTCCTAATGCTTCAGAAATCATCTAAAACATAGTATGTACAAGAAAATAGGGATATAGAGATGACAACACACTGTAATACCAAAACACCTTTCAAAAATTGATCCTGGGCACAATCTCTAATTTCTTAGAACTTAACCTCAGGAATTAGCATTAAGAGGGGTAATAATTCCCTAGCTATATCAGAGCAGAACAAGTTCACAAGCAAAAATTCATTAAGGAAAACTCTTTCTTGGTAAATGACAGTGAAAATGACTGGAGGGATTCAGAGTGCCCTTGAGATGCATCAGTTCTCTGTAAACTTAATACAGAGTTTAGTGTATGCAGACACCTTCCTCAGAAATAGCAAAGAGAAATCACAGTAAAACCAGGATTTCTCTTTAACTTGTACTGCTCTCTGAGTTCCTCTTGATATATGTTTTGTCTAAATCTTAAGAATTTAGGCACCTAACCATGCTGGTTTTGTCAGGGCCGTGGGGTAGGGAAGCTCCAGGCAATGTCCTACTAGAACTTATTTCTAGTGTGCAAAAAACAAAACAAATGGTGCTGGTTAACCTCTAAGGTCTGTCAGATTGCTGTGGGGGACCCTGATATGATATTTCTGAAGATTCATTTAGGTCTCAGAGTAGGTTGTTTCATCACTATTTCATTTCTGTTGAAGACAATCTTCTGGAACAGGCTGTATGTGTTCAGAGAATTCCACTCAAGGTGTCATGGTCCACACAGCTGATCTCATCCTATCTGCACACACCTAGAGCCCAGAAACTTCTCCTTGGAGCAGAGCATCATTTCCATTCACTTCCAGATTCCTTTAGACTAACCAAGTTATAAAAAGCACTTTAGCTTAGCTGATACTCACACTCATCCAACATCCATCTCAGAGGTAATTGAACAGGGGATGTATTCAACATACACAGGATTTAAAGTAAAAAGCATCTAGAATCCAGTGTTGTTGACTGGAAAATATTGTACTTATCCTCCAGATGTCTCTAATTACAAATATGTGTTATGAAATATTCATTTATTTAGGCATTGTAGGTCACTTGACAGGGAAGATGAATGATGTCATCAGAATTCCTTTTATTTTTTTCTGGGTGAGGGATGTGGTATTCCTGACATTAATATGCACCCATTGTGCAAGATCCCTTCATAGGGCTATGCTGATCTGCACCATTGTGAGAATAGCAAAAAGTGACACTGAAATTTGAGAATTTGCTTTAACTTATAGCCATATCTGGAATTTAAATTGAGATCTCCCATATGAAAAACAAAACAAAAAAAGAGAAATCCTCTAGGATATTGTATTGCCCACTCCATTATGTGGTAGTTAATAATTAAAAACATGCTGCAGTTCCTTTTATGAATTCATAATGTGGAGATGAAGGATTACTGCATGTTGTAATTTAACATACAATAATCTTGACTGTATTTCAGTTATTTGCTAGCAAAGCTTAATTTCCTTTCTCAATTTTGATGATACAAAGAAAGGATTAACATCAGATGTTTTCTCTGCACTTGTGCAATTCTGAAGTGCCTTCATTTAAAAGAAAGTAAATTTGTACAGGGTTTGCTAGAGTACCTCTCCAAAGCTCGTCTTATGTGTTACACACAGCCCTCGCCATCCCTGGGGATAAGCCCATCACTGGCTGCCTTGGGGGCTGCTGCTGCCCATGTGATGGATGGCATCCCTGCAGACCTTGGGAACACACCCTGATCCATCACAAACTCGAGGGGGGTGAATGGCCTGCAATTTCCTAAGGTAGTGTTATTATATTTATGTCCCCAGACACTGTAGCTGGCACCTAACCCTGGGCACAGCCAGGGGCTCTTCTCTCAGCTGTGTTTACCAGCTCCTGCAGCAGCTCAAGGCCTGGCCAAGCTGAGCTCAGGAGCAGCTGGCACAGAAACACCTCCTGCCCAGGAGGGGAGGGAAGAGTGCAGGCAAATAAATGGACTCTGGGGTTAGCAAGAGAGGATGGTTTTCTCAAGTGCATTTTCTGTGCTGGCTGTCACAAAGAAGCCAATCACTAGCTTGAAGGGGTAAAGGAAGAAACACTGAAGTATCTGGAATGACACAGCGGGACTCTGGTAACTCCAAGGAGATGGGTACAGTGCACCATTGTGTCCCAGCCCCTAGGACAGCACAGCCCATCAGCAGTGCTTTCCTTGCACAATAGTTCCACTTACACACAGGAAGGCATGTCACAGATAACCACATGCAAATCCATTAGGGTTTTGTGGGTTCAAGTCAGTGTCCCGGTTTCCACCTGTGCACTTACACTGAGCCTGGGCTGCCAGGAGGGATCCCTTGGCTGTGCCCATATTGACAGGCACTCCGTAGTGCCCACTCCATGTGCTGGACCGCGTGTGGACCTGGCTGTGGCTGTGGCATTCAGCTCCCAAGGCCTGTGGGTGACACATGTTGGGCACATTTGTGCTGGTGCACTGAACAGTGCCAGGGAACGTACCCAGGAACTGCACCTACATAATTTCTGATGGATGGCCCAAAGCATGGCTCTAGACATGGCAAGGCAGTCTTCTCCCAACATTAGCGCTTCTCCCCCATGAGCTGGACACGTGCTCTTAGCCAGTATTTCCAAGGATGGTGGGGAGGAGGAGGATAGAACCTGCCTGGTCCTCTCTCTCCCACCCCAGCTGCCACAGTGAGTGAAGAGTCTGAAATGGCAGATATGTCATTAGGAAAGGGCTGGCATGCAGCCCTAACTGCAAAAGGTTGCAGACCCTGTGAGGTACCAATAAGGTCTCCCAAGTATTACGTGCAGTTTTTCTCAAAAGCTCGCATTTCCGGCTGCAGCCAAGGACTGGTTTCTGAATTTCCACGTCTGCATACAGCTTCCAACATCTTTAATGCAGAACAGCACTACTCAGTTGTAAAAAGACGTCTGTACTTTATGTGTCTGCTATTTCTTCATATTGCTGCTGGCAAATCTTCTTGCCAAAGAAGCTGTGGGTACAAGCATGATCCCTGCAGAAGTTGACCACAGGCACAGCTGCTTCCCAGCCAGCCAGATGTGGCTTTTTGCAGTGTAACTCTGAATGTGAAGCATGCAGATAATGGCGTAGTGTATGTGGGACTCATCTCCAGAGTACATGGAAGAGCTCCTCTCTATCAGTAACTTGCAGCACAGTTGTCTCACTTCCAACAAAATGCCAGTGACTGGATGTTCTCTGCATCACATGCACAGGATCCTTCATGATCCTTGGTGTTAATACAGTGAAAACAGGAGTAACTGAACAGCAGCCACTGTTCTGTCTGCACACTGTTGTCTGTGGGAGCTCATGCTCTGGGTCAGACCACAGGCAAACGGGAGCACTGCATCCCCTACAGCTCCATCCACAATTCCCTTGTCTCTGGAGCCCTCTGTTGTATCTCCTGTTGGGCTGTCTGAATATGTGCTATTATTTGAGAATTATTTGAGCACTTGCTATGTTGCAAAAGTTAATTAATTAGGGTTTTTTTAAAGTTGGGAAAAAGTAAGGTGATGTGTAAGTGTTCCTAAGTATCATCATGTATTATAGAACAATGGTTCACGACCTTGGGTTTTTTCCAGGTATTTCTTTGCAGCTTTAACTTCCTATCTTGGTACCACACAGGTTTTAATTAACAGTACTAGTTCAGTAGACCAGGTATCAAATGATAATTCTCAAAACGTGAGAAATAATAGGAATGTTTTGCCATTATAAAGCTATGTATATTTTAATATGTCATTTGTTATATAACATGTAAGACATATACATTATCACATATGTATACATTACAAACAGGTATACATGTGTGTACGTATATATGTATGCATGCATAGGGACAATACGATAAATTATTATATGATAAATAGTAATTATTCACAGATGATGCTGTGATAATATACCCCTGTGAAATAACATGCAGGGCCCTTTAAGTTCACAATGTCTGTGTTTCTGACACTGCCTTAGTATCAATGACTCATAGCAAATACAGTAATATCGTAAATTATACACATTAAATCAGTTACCATCATAGTTTGCTATTAAAGGCTCTCCTGGATTTAGCTCACTATTATTTCAAGAACTGTGAAGATATACAGGTACTGCTGAAGGGTTCTCTATCAGAACAGTGACAAGGTGACCTTACAAAGATCCAGTCAGAAACTGGTAAGGAAAGGGTTTTAATTTCCTCTGTCACACTGATATAAATGGCATCTTTTCTCAGTACAGTGTGTTTGTGTGCCACATGCAAATACAGGAGAAGCAACAGTGAAGGAAAGCCCAAAATGCTCAGTACCAAGTCACATTTATATCTCAGGGAGTTTTGCTGATTTAATAGCTAAGAAAAAATAGTGCAAGGACATTCTCCTTGAGCAAGAATCAATGAAAGGTAAAAAAAGAGGCAATTAATTCTGAAAATAATGAATGGTTCTGCAGCCATGTAATTAGCAGGTATTTTCAGTTTTTCTTCAGAAAGAAGCCAGGCAGCATTCATGTGATTGACAAGGACAATGCTGGTGTGAATGATGTATGGATCTGTATAGGCAAGACTGAAAGATATGAGAAGAAAGGGTTTGTGATGGGTGTGGAGACTGGCAGCTGAAGGGCTGTGGGAGAGGGAGGTCAGTGACTAGAAAGCAAAAAAAAAACAAAATTAAAATAGTGGAATGTAGCTTTGTTTGGTGGCCCTGTGTTCAGAGGAGATAAGCTCCTACCATGTAAGGGGAGTCCCTGTTTTCAATCAAGAGAAATGTTCTGTCTTTTCTCTCTCCCCTGTGGCTGCAAGAATAGGGCACTGCAGAACTGCTGTTGAGTGGCTAAAAACCAGCCTGCAACCAGCCTTACATGCTCTAGCTCAGAGCAGCTGAGTCTTCAGACCACTGGTGGCCTGACATGGTAGAAAGACTTGCAGAGCCAAAACCCAGTCATGCTGGCAGATTGGTGATCCTTTGGTGGGATCTGCACGAGGGAACACAACTGACTCGTGTTCCATTACTTGGATAACCAGCGATTGCAACTCAGAAACATGAGGTGACAGGCATATGAGGTCCTGGGATCACCCACAGAAGTTAGGTCCATAAAGAATGAGTCATTAGGGCAAATTGTAACAATATCAGTAGCTCAAAATACAGCATTTGGCAAAACTATTATTAGTGTGCCTTAGGCTGAAACCAATAGATCCAGCAGAATGCCTTAAATTTTCTCTGAAAGTACCCAGAGAATGGCAGTGTTGCTTTTGGCAGCATGACCACGCTGTGACTCCAAAGCCTCACCTGCTGAGCCCACACCGTACAGAGCTTTTCCAGCTGCCAATTTCATCAAATATTGTTTTTATCTACTTGCAGGTCCTCAGCTTTTTCAATGCATTTAGCAATATCAGGATGCTATTTTAAAAATGTCATTGCTAATACATTTTAACTACACGCTGACAAAGATTTAGTATAATAATACTGAATAATATAAAACCTGAAACCTATCTTCAGTGTAGCAAAGTGAGGATGAAGGCATTACTTTTGGAAAGGACATCAGCTTCATTTCTAATTTTATGTCAAAAATACATCTGTAGATAGAGTTTATGTCACAGCTGATTGCAAACACATTTGGATGTCAAACTTCTCATTTGCCAGACAAAACAAAATGGGCGTCTAAGTACAATAAAATGTGCCTGCAATTATATGTGCCAGGAAAAAAATGTGCAAACATCTAAGAACACTTCAAATGACTTCCAAGCATGTAAAGTTTGAAAAAAGTAGGACATGAATATCTACTGTGAGTACAAAGCACATCCTGCTTCTGCCCTTGGAGAAATATCCACTCAGTAGTCTTGAATCCTTCTGATTTTTACATTTCTGGATCTTAGTCTTTTAAGCCTTAGATAAGATAAATAAAATAATAATTAAATAAAATCTTAATATGGTCCTACTTTGTGTTACTTTCCAGCACTGCTGTTATTGTTTGTTCTTTTTTTTCTTCCTCTCTCTCTCACATGGTAAACACTGCCTGGGCGATTCCTGCAGTCACTGTCCAGTGAAGGTTCACAGAGGTGGTTAGCCTTTTGTGAGTGCAGTGCAATCCTTAGTGCCAATGAATCCCACACCTTGGGCCTCTATGTCAAGAGCCTCTGATCACAAGGAGTGTCATGAGGTCTCTGCCGACACTCCTTTTTCCACGGAGCTACCATGAGTCAGGAATGGGTCAGCAGCTTAGGACGTAAAATAATTTAAAATGAGGGTGACAACTAAAAATTAGAAAATTATCTAGTGGAACACAAAAATAACTCTCTTGCATCTGAGAGCCGCCCTCAGGTGTCTTGGGGAGCCACCCAGGGCACACTGTTGCACTGTGCACTGTGAGCAGTCTCTTCCAGTAAAGGCAGCCTGCATGTGGCTGGTTTTGAAAATGTAACCCACTGGTGCCACTATGTCGGGGCAGGAGCATTGACAGGTCTGACATGAGGCACTATTTTTGCAGAAGAATTACCTATTCCTTAAAGCATGAAAAAGCCCTGCCAGCTCAAAGACTGTGTCCATATTCAGAAAGATTAGGAAAGCAACTCTTTCCTGACTGCCATAAGAACCACCAAACTTTACATGGTTCCAGGGGATTTTTTTTTTTAATGTCAGGAATGTATAGTGTAGCAACTGTCAGTATGATCTGCTGAGGCTCTCCACTCTCAGTTTGGCTGTCAGCTCCTCAGGGAAGGGAGGGTGAGACAAGACACTTCAGAAGCTCCACTTGGGGCTCTTTAAGGCTTTCAGAGGACTCTCACAGCCTGTGTTTGGGGCTCTTTAAGGCTTTTATAGGACTCTTGCAGCCTGTGTTCTTGGCTGAATGCCTGCAGAGGACACAGGAGAAGGCAGCTGTCCAGGAGCCCTTTCCTGCCCATGACTCTGACCCTACCCCAGCAGCACCATGTGTCCCTGCTTATCCTGATGCTGGGGATGAGGGGCTCCCTCCACAAGGCCCCCCCTGGCAGACTACAGGAGGGGCTGCCAGACACAGAGCAAATTCTCCACTCGCCATTGCTGTTCTCTGTAATGCTGCCACGGCAAATCATGGAACAAAAGGACATACTCCCCCACCTCCATTTTGGTAAAGCTGTCTCCTCCCCAACAACCATAAAAAGGAGCAGCTGGGAAAGACAAAACATGTGTGTCTTTATTGTACTTCCTTAAACAACTTCAAAGTTTTCCCAGGATTACACAGTAACTACAACTATTAATATTGCATTCCTGAATGTGTCCCTAAGTGTGTCTCAGCCATATTCCTGAGATGCATTAGATGGCATTACTCTTCTGCGGCAGCACCGTCACTCTCCAAAGCTCTTTGATCCATCACCGTGCACGGCCTTTGTAATGATAATTTAGTAAGAGAGTCTGATACTTAATAATTCAATTTCAGAACTTCCCCTTTGTGTATGATGTGCCTTTTGTGTGCTGATAGGAAATGGCACCATTTCAAAATAAAATCGTGCTCTTGATATTTCAGATGCTGCAGATAAGTGTAAGCACTATTGCCTGTTTATAGCTTTATTTTCTGTATTTAATGTGATGCTGCTGGGTTGGTAGTTCAGAGATCGATGTTCTCTGATGAAGCCTGGAGGAGTTGCTAGAGAAGCAGCAGTAGTTTTTTTTTACCTGCCATCTACCAATGTCCCTTAGCCCTGACCTCTTGCATCCAATTTATAGAGCAAAAGGTTAGGGAAGCTGCCAGGTCTGTTTGGGGCCATGCCTTTTCATCGTGTTGACCAGAGTGGGACTGACTATTTTTCTCCAACTTGGCTACTGACATGGAGGAGATTTTCAAACCTAATAAATGAAACAGAACCAAAATGGCTTCCAGAAATACCATTTTCTGAGTAACCTGTTGGCTTTTAAGCTGCTGAAATCAAAAGGTGAGGTGGACCGTGTATTGCTGCCAGACCAAAGGGTTATCAAATAACCCCTCTGAAAAGCTTTCTTCTGTTATGGAAAAAAGAGAACAAGGAAGCTGGAGAAGGGTCTGGAGCACAAGTCATATGAGGAACAGCTGAGGGAGCTGGGGTGTTTAGCCTGAACAAAAGAAGGCTCAGAGGTGACCTTCTCGCTCTACAACTGCCTGAAAGGAGGCTGTAGCCACATCAGTCTCTTCTCCCAGACAACCAGCAACAGGATGAAGAGGGCATGGCCACAAGATGTGCCTGTTGAGGTTTAGGTTGGACATTAGGAGGAATTTCTGCACAGAAAGGGTGATTAGACATTGGAATGTGCTGCCCAGGGAGGTGGTCGAGTCACAGTCTCTGGAGGTGTTTAAGTGGAGACTGGATGTGGCACTCAGTGCAGTGACAGGTTGACATGGTGCTGTGGGGTCATAGGTTGGATCCAATGGTCTCAGAGGTCTTTTCCAACCTAATTGATTCTGTGATTCTGTAATGCCACATCTAGTCATAATACAATTTCCTGCATGTGTTCTGAAGAGGCATTTCTTACAGAGGAATGCTTGGGTGGCTCCCTGGGTCTTGTCCATTCTTGTGCCTGTTTATGCAAGTTCCTCTTTGGCTGGTTGGCACAGCACATGGTCTGAGCCTTGCTGGTGCCATTAGTTACCCATGTACAATGTACAAGAATAATTTTGTGTTGTTCAAAATTGATATGAATTACAGTCTACTAGAATGGTGTTTTAAACATGAAATGGAGAGTAAGGTTACATGCCAGAAATTTATCATAAATATGAATGAGAATGTCTAAGCGTAGAAAACCTGCTGGGATAAGGAATTTTCTGGTCCAAAAGAAACATAATTTGACATAGACTTACTTCTCATGACTTCTGAAACAAGAGGACACAATACCTAGAACTGTACCCAAATTTTGTCTTGGAACTAGTTCTCTTGAAAACTCTCCAAGAAAGTAGTAATGTACAGGCAGTGTGAGAGCAGGGATGCCAGGGTCTGCTCCTGGATAATGCAAATGTTGAGGATCAGTTTCGTGGAGGGTGCACAGGGCATGTCTGCATGTGAGTTTGAGTACCTGCAATGGGCACATGGGCTTCAGGGGCTCACACCTAAAAGCACCATGCTGGGGAAGGCTGGGTCTGCTCGTCCCAGCTGCTGGGTAGTCTGAGTGTCCTAGATCACCTTGTGGAAGGATCTTTCCAGAAACTGGGGAAATGTGGGGATATACTTAGAGAAAAGCTCCTTCTGCTCCATAAAAGGATGTATTTGCAGGCAAAATGCAATATAAATAAAGTATGAAGTCAAATCTCACTGCTCAAGAATGCTTCAAGAAGGCAGACTGAAGTGGTCATATCAAAATGTTTAGGAAGCTGCAGCCCATTGTGAGACCAGAGACAGGAATGGCTCCAACAGCATGTTTATGATCCATAATAGTGCTCATACAGTCATTACTGAAATTAATTGCTGGAAAGGATTAACTACTGTCTGGCTGATAAAATAAATTCTTACTTTTCAAATACCTTACAAATTTCCACTGCACTGGACAGCTGTTTGGAGCATTTCAGCAAAACCAGGAGCAGATTTAAATAAAGGAAATATAAAAGGAGATATGCATTTAAATTTCTAGTACTGTAGAAAAATGTGCAATCACAGATTAACACACAACTAAATTCTCTGAAGTGAAAAATGTCATGTTTTGTGTGGAGAGAAAAAAAAAAACCCCAAGCCAGTGTGGAAGCCAAGGGAATTCCTAATTTTTAATCTAATTTGCCTCCCAAAGTGTATCAAGTAATTTGTAATTTATTTAAAACAGATGTGCATGCCAGTTTACTAATACTGTCAAGTGGAAAACAGGGATAGATATGCAGACTCAGGACATGCCTACATTCAGGTATCTTAGATATCTGGATCTCTTGTTTGCTGAAGAGACACAAAAAAACCTAGAGCACAAGGTACAAGTCAAGTTCATAAACTGCTCTAGAATTCACTCGTGCTTTGTCTTTATCTGAAAGGATTTACAATTAAGTATGAGACGAGTCACTGAAAGTTACTATGAAAGAAAAATAAATTAAGGAAAAAAATAAAGAGGAAGGCAAGAGTGTGTGTTTGGGATTAGGAGTTCATCAGCCTGATGGAGGTGAAGCTGCTGCAGCCCCTTGGCCTCAGGCCCAGCTGAAAGGAAGACTGAATGTGCACCTGCAGTGGGAACACACACTCCAAGTCCACATATTCCTGTGCATGTGTCCACCACTTGACACTTGGATCATTCTGGCCCCTTGGAGCCCCTTCTCTTCCAGTTGCACTCACACACATATATAGAGTGGTTTGGGTTGGAAGGGACCTCAAAGATCATCTCATTCCAACCCCCTGCCATGGGCAGACACCTTCCACTAGACCAGATTGTTCCAAGCCCCATTCAACCTAGCCTTGAACAATGCCAGGAATGGGGCAGCCACAACTTCTCGAGACAACCTGTTCTGGGGCCTCATTGCCCTCACAGTGAGGAATTTCTTCCGCATCTATAACTTAAATTTCCCCCTTTTTCACTTTGTGCCCATTACTCCTTGTCCTATCACTCGTTGATAGAGTCCCTCTCTGGCTTCACTGTAGGCCCCCTTCAGAAATTTGCTGTGAGGTTTCCACAGAACCTTCTCTGAACAGGCTGAAGTTTCTCAGCCTGTTGATCATGTGTGTATGCATGTACATGTACACTGACACACAGTGTGCATTCACCATGATCTCTCCAGTTCCTGGCACCCCAGAAACATGGCCACTATGGATCTCTGCCTCGTTTCCTCGTTTCCTGTGGGTGGCATTTGGCTTACATACTTACAGGAACAGAACAGAGAGCCCCTCAGTCTGGAAAATGGTCAGGAATGGAGCTCAGTAAAAAGGGCAGAGTGTAGTGGTAGGATGTGCAGGGTATGATCAGATATCTGTGCTGACCATGGTGTGCTACCAACCTCTTTTATTCCCTTTCCTCTTCATTTCCCCACACTTTTTCCTCCCTTATCCACATTAACCCCTTCTCTTCACAGCTTTGATCCTTCCTCTAAACATCTCATATGTCTTTCAAGACATTCTCCAAGTCATGACATTCTTCAATAAAGAATTAATTCATACTGAGGTGCTGAATTGTGTCTGCAGGAGGGCTATGGAGCTGGAGCAAGGTCTGGAGAGCAAGTTACATGAGGAACAGCTGAGGGAACTGGGGTTTTTTTAGCCGGGAGAACAGGAGGCTCAGTGAGGGATTGCTCTCTTATTGCTCCCCACAACTCCCTGAAAGGAGGCTGCAGCCAGGCGGGGCTTGGCCTCTTATCCCAGGCAACAAATGACAGTACAACAGAACACAGTCTCAATCTGCATCAGGGGAAGTTTAGATAGGACATTAGGAAGAATTTCTTCATAGAAAGGATGATCAGACATTAGAACAGGCTGCCCAGGGTGGTGGTGGAGTCATTGTCCCTGAAGTGTTTAAAAAAACTTAAGGATGTGGCAAAGTGGCATTTAGTTGACATGGTGGTGTTTGGACTCAATGGCCTCAGAGGTGTTTTCCAACCTGACTGATTCTGTGATTCTTGCACAATTCCAAGATGTTCCTCCAGGTGTCCCATGGGTTACCCAGAGCTGTTCCTGGAGACCCATGTGGTGGGTGCCTCTCCTGGACCACAGCACTGATGGCCAGCTCTGACAGCCTGGGGAGGAGGCCCCTCGTGGGCCCTTTGGTCCCGCTAAAGCTTTCGGGGTCCCCTTCCCCATCCTTATTCTCTGCTCCTTCGTGCTAATGGAAATCAGCCTTTACTCATCGCTCAACACGGTGAGGGTGTATTTTGCCTTCTCAGCCCTACGGGGCACAAGCCATATCTGCCCCGAATCATCACATCAGGGAGCCATTGCTAGAACCCTGCTCGCGGTCAGGTGATTCTCTGGCAAGACCCAGATTCAACCCGAAGCGCCTGATTCCCTTCCGTCTTCCCGATCTCCCTCTCCAACTCCCTCCCTCTCTCTCTCCACCCCTCTCTTCCTCCCTCCCTGTCCCGCCTTCCCGGGCCGGACGAGGACCTCTCGCGAGAGCCCCGGCCCCGCTCCCTTTCCGGCGCGTGGCGCGGCGGTGGTGGTGGCCATGGCGCTCTACAACTTCAAGAAGATCACGGTGGTTCCGTCTGCCAAGGTACGGCCGCGCTCCCCCGTTCCTGCCCCGGCCCCTGCCCTCAGTGCCCTCCGTCCCGAGCTGTCCCTCCTGTCCCTCCCGACCGGCGGCTTGCGAGGACCGCGCTGCTCTCCTTCTCCTTTGCGGCGCCGGCGTGGTGTCGGCCTTCGCTTCCTCCCCCTCCCGCGGGATCCGTGGACTCGCCCTGGGCTGATGTTGCTGCGCCCGGCGGCCCGTACCATGTACAGTGTTGGGGGGGTCCTGTCAGAGAGGGTCCTAAGCAGGGATCCTCAGGCCGCGCTTGTTCCCTGCGGGCGTGTCGGGGTGGCCCCCAAAAAATCCTTTCTGTTTTCCTAACCTGCGTCATACCGAAACTCATCGCAGCTTCAAAATAAAGTCCTCTGCCAGTCGGAGGAAGGGGTTTTAAATTAAGCACGGCGAAGGGAACTCCCCGCAGGGCTAGGACTGGCTGGGGCTCCTGGGCTTATTCCTGCCTGTCCTAGAACATACGTGTCAAACTGTGGGTGCACTTAACTCGTCAGCATGTTCCTCCACCGAAAGAAAATTGTTGCCTTTACAAGAACTTAACGTTTTGTCTAATTAATCATGTTTCCTCGACTGCAGGACTTCATAGATTTGACGTTGTCAAAGACTCAGCGAAAGACCCCAACTGTCATTCATAAACATTATCAAATCCATCGGATTCGACATTTTTATATGCGAAAAGTCAAATATACTCAACAAAATTACCATGACAGACTCACTCAGATCTTAACAGATTTCCCAAAATTAGATGTAAGTGTTTTCTCATTTGCTGATTTCTCTGTGAAGACAATTTGGCTGATTTCAAGTAGATTTTACTGTGAGTAGTAGGCAAAACCTGTACTGTAAAAGTAGTATGTTCCTATGAAGAACAGAAGTCTAAGTTGTACCCATGGATGGCCATAAAAAGCTGGATTTTATAAGCTTTTAGCTGATCAGATATGTTTGCCGGAAGTTGCTTTTAAATGAAGACAAAATGTGAGGGTTTTTAAGTGTGTTGTGTTTGCATATTTTTCCTTTGTGTGTGTATATGGAAACTGTGCTAATGGTTAGTCTTCCCTAGGAAATACCAAGAAATATAATATATCATATCGCTTTCCATCTTCAGGAATTAATTTGACAACATAAATGTCCTTGGCCCCATAAAGGGTCCTGTTAGAAACACAATATTGACTTCCAACAACTGCAACTGGATCCATGTGGCCAGTGGGAATTTTATGGGCAGTTTTCTGCTCAGACTGAAATTATTCACCTATTATATTGTTTTTCTTGATAATTTCATATCCGGTGAGCGTTGCTCCAGAGTTCCCAGAAATATCTTCTGGGGTTTTTTTTTAACATCACATGATGAAATTACTTCAGATAAATACATAACTAGCCGAAATACTCTGATTAAAAGATTTGTACCAGAGATGCCACTTCCTTATTTGGGCATTAAAAAAACCCTTTTTTGTCCAATCTTGTATAGAATTTAATGCAGCACTCAGAAAATAAAAAGAATTAATAGTATTGCTGTGTTTCTGCTATAATATTAATTTCCTTTTAGAGACAATTTCTTGCAGTTTTTTACTTGAAAAAAAGAAACTTCAGAGTTGTAATATGAAGTATTTTAGAAAGCAAAATATCAAATGGAAACTCTGTATGAATAAGTCAAAGATGTGTTTGCAGAAGAAATTCAGAGCAATTAAGATTCATGCATTTAATGACCAAGCAGATTATTCTTTTAACGTAAGATAGTAATGGAAATTGTTTGGCTTTAATGTAATTTGTGTTGCTGTACTGGAGAAAAAGAAGAAGAACTTACATTGTGTGCAAGAAACAGTCGTCTTAGAGTAAGAAAATATGAGACACCGTTACGCTTTTGTTCTAGGATATTCATCCTTTTTATGCGGATCTGATGAACGTTCTGTACGACAAAGATCACTACAAGCTGGCTTTGGGGCAGATCAATATTGCCAAGAATCTGATTGACAAGTAAGGGAGGTTGCTTTCTCTGGTTTTGCACGTGCCTTGTGGGTTGTTGGCTGAATCCTGCTTTGCTGTGCCCGCAGTGTTGCCAAGGACTACGTGCGGCTGATGAAGTACGGGGATTCTCTGTACCGCTGCAAGCAGCTCAAGAGGGCGGCCCTGGGGCGCATGTGCACCATCATCAAGAGACAGAAACAAAGCCTGGAGTATTTGGAGCAAGGTTGGTGTTACACATGGGTAAAAAATGGCACGTGAAGTGGATATAAAGTTTGTTATGCTTAGTAGCAGTTAGAAGAATGTGTTTAGTACAGGTTACAGATCCAGGAAACACAGGAACAGTTTTAAAATCCCCAAGTACTTAGTGTTTATTTTCCAACAAAATAGTTTTCAAATATTTATTAAATTTTATGGTATTACTAACAGTGATAAAACTTTTTACTTTGTTTAAAAGTCACAGGCATGCTTTTACTTACCATTATTTTCCCTGACATATATGTGAAAAATGTTGCTAAAGATTTTGCAAACATTACTCCTTACTTCAGACTTATTGGTCCTTCAGGTTACATTGCCTGATTTGCTGGAGTCATTCCAGCTCTAAGACAGTGGTCTTAATTTCTTAAATATTTATGAAATTTTATTTTTGTTTTGGACTTATGGAGTCTGCAGACAATTATGTACTTTCATAAATGATCATACTATGTCAGAAATGTTACTAACTTTTATGTAAACAATTCATCATACATACTTTTATTCCATGTCAGTAAAACTTAAATTATCATAGATACTTAAAAAAATCTTCTTAACATTTCAGTGCGACAACATTTGTCTCGTTTGCCAACCATTGATCCCAATACACGAACTCTTCTGCTGTGTGGCTACCCAAATGTTGGGAAATCCAGCTTTATAAATAAGGTATGTGAGTGGTTTTTCCATAAATAATATTGAGATAGAATTTAATCAAAATAAGGTAACTTCTAAACAATTTGATATAGTCGTGGCAGTGTCTGATGTGAGCAGTAGTGAGTTCAAATGTGTGAGTAGAGGTTGAGTGAAATTCCTGGAGGAATAAATGGAAAATTATAATAGATTTCACTCTTAAAAGTCCTTATCTTTTCCAAAATAGCATCCCATTAGCATATTTTCTGATAGACAAATACTTGCAGAGAAGTTAGAATGACCAATTTTTAGCTTTTTTTTTCCCGTTGTAGCAAAGGAAGTGTATTATAACTAGGATATACTGCTTGCAACTTCAGGAAATTTTAAATAAATGTGTGTGACTAAATCTTATTTTAAGGTTACAAGAGCAGATGTAGAAGTGCAGCCTTATGCCTTTACCACGAAATCTCTCTTTGTGGGACATATGGATTATAAGTATCTACGTTGGCAGGTAAGAACTGTCACTATTTTGCATTTCCTTGAAAGAGTGAGCTGGTTGTAGCCTGATTTGCCTTTTTGCTGTGGGAGTTGCATTTTTGTGTCTTGATGAGACGTGCTGTGTCTGACAGCTGCTGTGCAAGGTGCAGTGTGCCAAGTGAGGGCAGCAATCAAAACCTGTTCTAAAAATGTACATGCATGGGTCTATTTTCACTTGGAGGGAAGATGGGAAATGGAATTATTGACTAAAGCCAGATCACTTCTTATCACTCTCAGATTCTGTGCCAGGTTGGAGCAGCATTTTCCCTTCCTCTCCAATACTTGGAGTGTTGGTTATGAAACCTCATTTCATTTCCCATTTCTACATTTTCACATTCTCAGTTTGGCAGAGCTCACAGTCCTATTTATGACTGAAAGGAAAAGTTGTCGCTGTCTTAAAAAAGACAATATTGATGATCAAACATGTTCTGCAATAGCTGATCAATAACACCTGGTTTAATGATGTTAATTTTAGGTAGTAGACACTCCTGGTATTTTGGATCACCCCCTGGAGGACAGGAACACCATTGAAATGCAGGCTATCACTGCCCTGGCACATCTGCGTGCTGCTGTGCTCTATGTGATGGATGTGTCTGAGCAGTGTGGGCATAGCCTGGAGGAGCAGGTGGAGCTCTTCAGAAATATTAAGCCATTGTTTGCTAACAAGGTGAGTTTCATTCACATTATTAGCAAACCCCAGGGGTTTATAATGTTGTAACTTGAATTAAGATTTTTTTTTGCCTTTTTATCAGCCACTCATAATCGTTGCAAACAAATGTGATGTGAAGAGGATTTCAGAACTTCCTGAAGAGAGTCAGGTTAGGATACTTCTCTCACCTCTTTGTCTTCTGATGTTTACAAAGATACTGTGTATGTGTTATGGCAAAAACTTCTACATGATCATTTCTTTATTGAACTGCTCTAACAGTGCAGTGGAAGGTAGTTTTGCACATCTCAACCCTATCCTTCTTTAGAACTGCCAATGTAGTCCTTGCCTGAATATTGTAAATGCTAAACAGAAGGCAGGTTCTTAATGGTTTCAGAAATCTCTGATGATGTGAGAACTTTCAATTACTGCTGTAACTGGAAGACAACAGCTTTACTCAGTAATCCTTTCAGTGACTGTAAGACACAGTGAGCACTGGATCGGTGTCACTGAACAGCTGCAGTAAAAGGTCCTACAGGCTTAATTCGATTATATCTTCAGGTTAAAGCACACAGAATTTGTGTTTCTCTCACTCTTTATTTTTTTCCTCTATGGGTCATTTATAGGCCCCTTTATGGGTGCTTTTTAGAAAGTAGTTATTTGCTTATAAAAGAAGAAAGAGATTAAATAGAAATATAATTGTAAATTTCCCATCATCTTTTTAGAAACACCTTCTAATAAAATAGTAATGCATTGTATGTATTCTTACTGGATTGAGATTTCTGGTGTTAATGTATCGGTATATTACAAAATGCACAGGATGTCATTATTTGGGATAATTTTTCAATTTTAGAAAATATTTGAAGCTTTTGAAGCAGAAGGATTTTCTGTAATAGAGACAAGTACGCTAACTGAAGAAGGTGTAATCCAAGTTAAAACAGAGGTAGGTGTGTTCTCTTAGTTCCATCCCAAATGAACAGCTAACATCTTGCTTCACTTGTATGAGTTTAATCTCAGTTAAACTGCATTATAGTGATAACTTCAAAAATGCTTTCCTTGTTACACCTCAATGAGCTTGGGTGAAAATGGAAAATAATGTCATAAATTCTTTTTTTTAATTGTGATTTTTTCTGAGTTCTGTTAAAAAAATACATATCAGCATATGCATCTTCCCATGATGCTTTTAATATAAAATAATTTTATGCTTTCTTGAGAGTTCAAGGTATGTGACAAAAAGAGAATAAGCTGTGAAGCCAGATATTTGGGATTTAAGGCCTGCAGTGTCATTTGCTGTATCTAAAGGCTTTGTTTCTCACCTTACGTTGCCATGTGCGCTTTCAGGCCTGTGACAGACTGTTGGCCCATCGTGTTGATACTAAAATGAAGGGAAACAAAGTGAATGAAGTACTGAACAGATTACACTTGGCCATGCCAGCCAAAAGAGATAACAAGGTAGGCTACATGTTTACACTGTTTAATGTATTTCTTAAGTAGGATAAGAATTCTGTCATTGCTAATCTCTGAATAGATTCATATGATGGAGTTTTCTAATTTATTGTCTGTAAGTGCCTTTCCTGGTGGGAGCTTGGGATTTTGTATTCTGCAGAAATACATTACAGTGCAGCTGGTGATTTATAGCAGTGTAAGAAAATTGATGTGAACTTCTTTTCCCTTTTTTATTGGGGTGGATTTATTCCAGGAGCGACTGCCTTTTATACCTGATGGAGTAGTAGCTCGTAAGAAACGCATGGAAGTAGACACTCCGAAGAGGAAATTGGTAAGTGGCATCTCTAAATCAGGAAATGAGCAGCTGGATTTTAAATTTGTTGTGTTACTCTATAGCTTCTAAATTAGATGCTATCTAAAGCCATGTATGTCTTTGCAGGAGAGAGATATTGAACTTGAGATGGGAGATGATTATGTTTTGGATCTGCAGAGTAAGTATTAGATAAGAATTGGTATTACCATTATTGTTACTAAACAGTAAAGTGTGGCTATTTCAGCTTTAAGGGGGAATACCTAAACCTGACTCCTTTCAATTAATTGCCAGTGCCACCATTTCATTGCATACTATCCCTCTGTTCCACAACTGGCGATCTTTAATGATGTTTTTTGTGATGTCACTCAGTTGTTTCCCATTTTGGAGTCACAGACATGAAACAGCTGGGCTGATGATTCAAGTGATTTTTTCTTTCCATTCTCTATTGTGGTACTTCATTAATTTCTGATGCTGTCTTTGTTAAGAATGTGTCAATATGAGAGAGAACAGTATATATTGTGTTTCAGCTGGGTATTTGTTGCCTGGCATGTCTTGGGGCAGTGGGTCATGCCATAACTGAACAATCTTTGGCAGTAGGATGGAGATCAGAAGTACTTGTGAATATAACAGAGGTGCTGAGGAATTCTTAGGGATAGGGCAGTTTTGTGTGTGTGTTCTGACTGTTTTGTCATGGAACATTCTTCGAAATTAAGTTTTGTCTCTATCAACTTTTATTGTATTTTTAAGAATACTGGGACTTAATGAATTCATCTGAGAAATATGATAAGATTCCAGAGATATGGGAAGGCCATAATATACTTGACTACATCGATCCCGATATAATGAGAGTGAGTTTTCCATTTTTTGCTTTACACTTTTCTCTCCTCTTTATCTCTTATTTGTTTAACATCAGTTACTATTTGTAGATTAAAAACAATGTGTCATGAGAGCCTGTTCTTTTTTGCATTGTCTGTACTTGTCATGAGAAAAGATGCTATTTTTTGAATGATCAAGGACAGAATTTCAGAAGAATGGAAAATTGCTTCACCTTGTCAGAATGATGGTGATCTTACCTGTTCCGTTCTAAAATAGGAGGTTTGCACTAGAAGTTGTATTTCTTCATTCTTTGACTGCAGCTACAGGAATGTAGCTATCTAACTTTATGTATTTTTAATAATATGACATTCATCCATCAGATTTATGTCTGTGGAGAAAATGGAGTGAATGCTCAATTTGTAACCTTTTTATTTAATAACAATCAATGTTTGGCTTTCCTGCTGGTTGTTAAGGAGGAGTGGTGAGTGCAGCCCACAGAGCCTGCCAGTTATGCAGTTGGGTTATTGTGAATTGTTGGTGTCATGCTGAATGTCAGAAGAACAGGGTTTTCCAGAGTCTGTTTCCAGAAATGTCACAGCAAGCAGAGCTCACAGGACAGCACAGCTGCTTTCACACACTGGGCAGCTTTGGGCTGCCACACAGATTTAGCCAAGTGGTAATGTGGAGTGATGGAGTTAGTCTACACAGCTGTGTGCCCATGGGTTCACAGTAACCTGTATCACCAGATCCATTAGGTGTGGCTCAGTGTGGTTATCAATGTAGTTCCATGGCCCAGGACCATGCACAAATGTAATGTTGAGGATCATAAGTCAAGAATTTGATCTTCCTTTTACCTCTTCAAAATCTAAGAAACTGGAAGAATTGGAGAAAGAAGAAGAGCTGAGAGAAGCCGCTGGAGAATATGACAGTGAACCAGAAAGTGAAGATGAAGAAATGATGGAAATCAGACAATTGGCAAGAAAGATCCGAGAAAAGAAGAAACTGAAAATCCTGCAGTCAAAGGAAAAAGACGTTCATGGTCCAAGGATGCCTAGAACAGCTAAAAAGGTGAGTGTAGAACATGTTCTGTAAAAAAATCTTGCTGCTATGTAACAACATCTTGAAAGCATGTATCACTGTCAGGTAGTGGAACTGATGGCTTTTGCTCCTACTTAGCTCTTTGACTGCTTGCTTCCTTCTGTTCTCCCAGTTCTGGTCAGTTAGCTGAGGAGGGATACAGCCCTTTTTTTTCTTTTGTGTCACATAAGTCCATCTTCTGTAAAATTCACTATATATTGCAGAAAAGGTTTTTAATAATATGATTCAGTTTGTTTAACTGGGTTGTTTCATTGTATATTGTTTTTTTGCTTAAAATTCAAATAATTATAAGAATTAGATAATTACTTAAAATCACAATCATGTAAATTTTGTTATGGGTTCTGGAAAAGTGGTGTGTCTTTTTGGTAGCCAGGTGTCACTCTTTCTGATGGCAGAGCCTCTTCTGACCAGTTCAGGACAATGCAACGTAATAAATTGATAACTAGATATTTTGAGAAAATTAATCGAGCTGCTGTTGCCCCCAAGATCTCTTACCTTCTCCAGAGTGTGTGCCTTTTGGGAGAAGAGGAATCATTTTTGACTGAACTATCTCTCCTTGTCAGCTTCCCCCCAAAAAGGCAAGCTAATTATAAGATCTTTAGGAAATGCTGGGCCATTGCTGTCCTGTGAAGCAGAATTTATGGGTGCAAAAAAATAAGTTGCAAAAAACGAAATGTGAAGGTAGGATGTTAGTGACCTGCATGTGGATGTGATAAAGCCAGAAATATATAGTGAAGATAATGTGGTGGTATATTGAGACAAAAAGTGGTGGAAGGATATTTTTTTGAAAGACTTGTTTTCCTAACTGTTTTTACAGGTCCAGAGGAAGGTGTTAGAGAAAGAAATGACTGATCTTGGACTTGACATGACTAATAAAGATGATGTAAGTTTTTGCTAATTAAATATAATATTTATCTAAAAGAGACTTAAGTTTCTTTGAGCACAGTTGAAATGCTTATTATAGTTGTCACAAGGGAGAGGTGGGATCTCTTAAGGATCAGTTGTGAACTGCAGATGAGGCAGTTGGTACTGGAATTTTTTGAGTAATGTGATCAGAACAGGTTGGATAAGCTGAAAAACTAACATTTACCAAGAATCATATATACATGTGCAATGCCTTCTTGGAATTTGTGTGGGATTCAAGAACAGGTTTGGCTAAGCATACTTTTTAATTTTCAAGTCTGCTTTGTTCTGACTCTACTATGTCAGAAATAGTAATAGTGACAGATCAGGCCTATCTTTTTATAGTTCATTAATTCCATGAGCTGTAATTGAAGTTTTTGAGGGCAGCTGGCATCTTTAAATGTAAGACAGATAAAGACTTCATCAGAGACTGGCCTTCAGGAGACGTTTTATTTTAACAGAAATTAACAAACCCCAAAACATTTTGTACAGCAAATCCAGCAGTATTACAGCTCCCTGGATCTTGAGATCTCTAATTCTTTAGCTAAACAAGGAGTTAGGAAACAAGAACTGTCAACATTACATGTCTGAAGCAAGCATTTATGGTTCTCAGAGCTGCTGTGCCATGTTGATGTAGGAGCAACATAGCAACATAATACTTATGCTATAAGGTGATCAGTCTTCACGTCTGAAATTCTTTAGGGCTTTGCCTGGTACACAGGACATTAATCAGGATAGGTTTCATCATTGCTATTTTGCTGTTGTAAAATTGCTTAAGTGTTGCTAGCCATTAATTTGTACCTTTTTATTGATACTGATATTTACTACTTATGAGTCTACTCCACCCAAAGAAAAAAGAAAAAGCCAGTTAGTAATTGTAGAGGAAAAATAGCTAATATTCACTGAAATTGGAGTGTTCCTGTAGGACAGAGAGGAGTGACCAACAGCTGTCAAGATCTTTGCATTACTGTGGAATAACCAATATAATTTATCACAGCAATCCACTTCCTGTTTTTCCTATTACTCTGATTAGAAATGAGCTGATTGTTTCTGGCTTTAAACGATGTTTTCAATTTCAGGCACATTACGTGAGAAGGTCGCGCAGCACCACCAGGAAACGCAAACGGGATGAGTCTGAAACGCCCAGGTCGGTGTCGCGCAGCCGCAGCTGCTCTCGCACACCACGGGATGTGTCTGGCCTTCGGGATGAAAAGGTTTGTCCTTTATCTGTGTTCACCTGTTTGGCAGCTAAACCATCATGATTGCACCTAAACCAGCTCTGGGAAACTTCAGAGTGAGCTGGTTATGTTTGTCCAGTTTATGTTTGGTCTCCCTGCAGCTTCATCATCTTTTCATTTGGATTCCATGTCTCTACTTCCTTCTTACAAATACCATGTAATAATATGGACCAAGGAAGTACATTTCAATTCTTGTCTCTAAATGCAAGTGTGAAGGAAGAATTCCACAAACTGTTGAGTTCACCTTTAGAAAGTGAGGACTTCCAGGGATAGCATGGTCCTATGTTATTGTACTGGAAAGTGTTGCTAAGGAGGGTTAGTGTCACTCTGATAGTGTCACAGTGATACTACTCTAGAGTTGGTGTTAACATCCTTGATAAAATCATCCACCTTAGTGGGTTTTTTAAAAGGTAAAGCTTGTTACTTGAGTTACTGAGGAAGTTACTCTGCATGTTTGTTTGTTTGTTTTAAAATAGATGGTGAAGAAGGTCAAGGTCATGGCAAAGAAAGCTCAAAAGAAAATGAATCGTCTGGGCAGGAAAGGAGAGGCAGACAGGCACATCTTTAACTTGAAGCCAAGACATCTGCTGGCTGGGAAAAGAAAATCTGGTAAAACACAGAGAAGATAAGCAGTCTTCTGAATCAAGACTAAAAACTAATCAAAAAATAGATTTAAAATCAAAATTAAATTTATTAAAACTAATTTCTAGTCTTGTCATCATTTTTGGTAATAACGTGGTGTTTAAGTGTGTGTTTTATGTTGGTGGTTAAGATACTTGAAGTTTCAGTATTTCAATACTTTGATGTTGCAGTTCTAAGCAATACCATGAGAAATTTCTCAATTCTAGGGGCAGAAACCATTTATAACTTCCATAGTCTTATTCCTGACTTTCATGTATCAGTAAAGTGTTTGTATTTCTATACAAAACTAATTTAAAATGAAGTTAAATCTAGAAATGTGAACACTTTGTTAACCTACCATTAACTAAAAATGCCTAGGTTCAGTAAGGTTTGGATTGCTTCATGCAAGTAATCCTTTGTGATGAGTTTATATTGCTGATGAAGGCTGAAGTGGGTGGGGAAGTAACTGGAGAGCATCAAGAACTACACAAAGTTCCTGTTTGTGCACTGAAGCACAGGAGCAATGCTACCACTTTACTGTAAAGATACAGGGTGAGTGGAGGAGAAACTGCAGTTCTAGTACTGACCTGGCACCTGTAATAACCTAAAAGAGGAGGGGCAGGGAAGGTTACACCTTAAAACTTGGAATATTTCAGATTAATATCTCAGATACATAGAGAAGAGGATCAGACTGAAATTTTGTGCAAAGCACATGCTACTGTCATCCTTGGCTTAACAAGACATTTTCTCTTCAGGACCTGATAGACAAAATCCTGTATCTATTCAAGACAAAATATATTGTCAAATGTGAAATATTTCCTTTTCGTCCCTACTTAGTCAATGAAGAGGTCTGTAAAATGATGCCTTATAAATGCGTTGCTTGAACGGCACACTTCAAATCCATGTTAAAAACTAACACATGCCCCCCAAAAATAAGGGGGAAGAAAAAACCCTCAGATCACTACATTTTGAAATACAAGCACTAACGGTTCAGATGTCAGCTTCTGCATCATGTTCAAATCCACAGAGTTCCTGTCATCTACTTTGTGTAATAAATTCAGAATTAAAGCATACTGTAATGCTGTAAAGAAGACCAATGTCAAGAAACATGTTTGAGGGACTTTGAAGAATTGTTATGCAAAACTTTTCTTTCAGCATTTGTATGCACAGGACTTCAGGATCTGCTTCGCCAGCTTTTGCTCCAAGCTGAACTAGAAAGACAGAACTTTTTTCCAGTAGGTCTATGCCCTGCTGCCCTGCCCACATCATGCTGCTTCAATGGTGTTTAATGGGCAGGGTCGTGCTTAGAGTGTGGCAATGACAGAGATTATTTTCCATGTGGCTTCTGAAAAGAACACAACAGTCCAAGGGTTTAGGCAAGGTGTTTTAATTATAAAGTTAAATTTAAAAAATATTTGAGAACTGGGTAACATAGCTGATTGCACTGAATTCAAGAGAGCAGCTACATCACATCACTGTTCCCTCACCTGATATTATTTGCTTTGAAACAATACACCTATTCTGGCCAATACACAACAAATTTGGCCCTAAACTCTCAAAGTGTTGAACCACTGGAGGTGCTGGTACATGGAAGCTTCAGTGCTGCAGTCACAACAGGGATGAGACAGAGAAACCTTGACCACTGGAAAAAGTAAAGTTTACCCCAAATCCAGACACAGAATCATGTTTACTTGTAATGATAAATGGTATGATAAACATCCTATTTCATCAGGCTCTGGGAGAACTTTAAAAACCTAGTTTGAGTAGTGTGCTAACAGAAGAAATCACAAACTTTTTTGAGGACTCTCCCTCCTCCCTGGTCTATAATTTGAAATTTGAAGCACCCTTGTGTATTAGTCTTATTGAAAAAAGCCCCCTAAGTTACTAGCAATTCTACTTGCTAGTTGACTGCAAGATCAACAAGGATTAGCTCTGGTATTCTGGTACAATTTCTAATTAACTCACATCAAGACCCAGTATAAGTCCACAAATTGTCAGTCTTGAGTTTTGGGGTTCAGTGGGTTTGAGTTGTCTGGGAATGACTATTATAGAAAAAGAAAAGACCTTCTATCAAGATGCCTTTGCTTTCTGGAAAATGAAGAAGAGCCATTGAGTGCATATCCTATTTCCAAAGACAGACTACTGACATTAGAGAGGTACTGTTTACACTTGTAATTAACCCTTTTTTAAGAATTCAGATGTGCAGTACTCAGCCATCAACTGATCAGAAAAGCCTGGTGGGGCAAAAAACTCCAAGCACTGTTTATTATCTAAAGTTTTAACATGTATGTCAGCACTTCAAAGTCAAACTTACTCCACACAGGCAATCCAATTACTTAAGCTTTTATGGGTTTGGTTAATTATAGAGTAGAGTAGCTGAAGAGATTTGCTTTCTGCAATTAAAAATAATTCTTATTACTTTGAATTGTTTTTTTCTTCTGGCAAATTGGTCTTCTCAGCATCACAGCAGAGCCCACAGCCATGTGTAATCACTGTTTAAGGTATGGTTAAGTTTAGTGAGAACAGCCCAGTCCTCCTGCCTGGGCTCCCTCCCAGGCGTGCAGGGCACACACGGGCTGAGGATCCTTCACCAGGCAATGGAGGAAGAGGAACCCAGGGCTTTCATGCTGCTGTTACCCATTTTACAGGAGATCTTAACAGGCCCAAGAGAGCCAAATATTAGGGGGATGAGTTGACAAAGAAGAAAAAACATTGGCTATGACAGCATCTGTATAAACTAAACATGCTCCATGTGGACCAATTCTCTGCATTGAAGTTGTGATTTATCAGTGTTTATCAGACAACACATCATTGCTAGCCTTTAGCACCTTTTATCCCAGCTATTTACATTCGGTGTATTTTTTCATGCTCAACAAATTTGTTCAAGTTATTCAAGTTATCCCACCACTTAAAAAGAAAGGTCTCTGCTATCAGCTTGAACCATGGAGTAATCTTAACTTCATTCCTGGCAGCTTTGTCCAAGAGCTGTTTCAGTTCTTTCTGTGTCACGTAGCAGTAGCTCTGGATCTCATTGGGGTCGGGATTCAGTGTCACATCCTTCTGCACAAATAAGATATAGTCTATCTCATGCTCTCCCCAGATCCCATCAGACTTGGCCTTGTAGTGAATTCGTGTCAGGTAGGAGATTTCTTCTGGAGTTACCTACAACCAAAACACTTGTCAGAAGTGCTGCCAGACCAGGAGAATTGCTCTGCTGGGCATTGCAGCACAATTTATCAGCTATTATCCTCTTCTTTAGAAATTATTTGTTCCCAAGTGTACAACTGCAATGCACTTTTTCACAAAGAATTACTAGGGAAAAAAAATCATTTATAGCAGTTTGATGGCATGAATTACCCAGCATTTCTCTAGCCAGACTCACCCTGTAATACCTGGAGTGTATTTCTCCCGTATGGTCTGTTTTAAATCATGTTTACCAGACTTTATTGCACACTCACTGAGCACTGGTGAACACAAACACTTGCACCTACCCTCACCTCCCAAGGGAAAAATTGACAACTACTTGAAGCCAAGGTCAGAACCACGTCCTGACAGACCAAGTGTAACCCTGCCCTCCCTGGATTTCTGTGAGTTCACTCAGTTCTCTGCATCTCCAAAGAGAAGTTCATTTTTAGGTTTGAGGCTGACTCTGTCTGCCAGACACAGTCTGTAAACTGGCAAAGCTGGCAAGAATTCCTGTTTCTCCCTCCTTCCTTTACCTGCTCCATGGGAATTCCCAGCTCTGCTTTCAGTCGTCTCTGTGCTGCTCTCCGAACACCAATGGCGTCATTTTCTTCCAGTTCTTGTGGATGGCTCAGAGGATGACTGCAGCAAGTGTTGGTAAAACAATCTGCAAGAGGTTTGGGTCAGTCCATTTTTGACACAGATAAAGACCTGGGGAAAAAAAACCTCAAAAAACCACAACACCAAAATCCCCGAGAAAAAGGCCAGTTATTCAACAATATCACAGCTTCATTTCTCTTTTGCAGGGAAGGGTCACAGAAAGAGGATATTAGGACCTCTTATTTTCCTTTATATATTTTGCATTGGGATTTGCCTCTGCTAAGCATGACTTTGCAGGCTGATGTTTGATACACATGAGGACGGGCATTCTTATCCCCAACACATCTATTTAGAGAGCCATAAAGACCTTGTTTACCTCTCAAATGCTAATTAAAATTACTTTGGGGAGTTTATATGTAACAGGATAATGAAAAATATTCCCAAAGCTTCAAGAACAGCTGGCAATAAGTAGAATTAAATACAAAGTTTATACCTGTGTTTAAAGCACTACTGATCCATACTCTTATTCAACCTTTTGTCTATAAAAGTTGAGCTCAAAAGCATCTAAAATAGAGTTAGAATATCTACAAACCACATTTGAGCATTTTGACTGGTTAGCAGAAAAGGAAAAAATTAAAAACAATCTCTAAGGTAAAGATTCCCTTGGAGAAAAGAAATAGGTCTTCCTTCCTCAAGTTGGAACACTTGATTTCATTTTCCATTGAAAATTCTGCAACAGACAACTTCATGCTCCCTCCAGCATGCCTCACGTAAGCTATTTCTATTTGATTCCCCTCCTTATTTTTATGCTTCTCCATTTGCACTGGACAGTAATAGTTCAGGAGTCTTCAAAAGTCAAGCACTGCATGGTTTGGCCACACAGTCTCACTTCTGGCAGAGTTAAAGAAGTGTTTGTTAAGACAGCACAGATGAAGGCCCACAGATCTCCCAGGCACCAGGGCTCTGCTGCACATTAGCTTTTACCAGTGGAATGGGACGCTCTCCACAGCCACCAGAGCCATTTCTTCAACTCCAATAAACATCTTGGAGCAGAGGGAGTAAACATCACACCCTCTGCCCTTGCATGGACAGGATCAAACATGTCAGGAAACAAACATTTCCCAATAAATAATCATATATTAAACAATACACGAGTGTTCCCACTATCTTACTTCACCCACGAGGTATCTTGAACTTTTCAAAATTATTGGAAGCATGTCCTCTCCAAAGTAGTAAATTCTAAAATCTCAGAATGAGTTATACTGCAGGATTGGACTGACATATTTTTTTCAAAATAGTGATCTAAATAAAACATTTATATAAATACAATGTTTCAGTACTAACCTGGAAATGTAATTTTTGCATTTGACCTCTGCTGCAGCAACAGTTTGTTTTCCGTATTAAATAAGAAAACACTGAAAGCTCGGTGCAGTAAACCTAAAAATAAAAAAACACCCAAAAAACCAACAAAACTGAGATATTTAATAGAAGAGAAAAAACATATGAAGACATTTAAGGGCTTATAATGGCCTCATTTTTACATAAACCAGTTTAAAATAAATATATGTTAAAATCCAGGGATTTGATAAAGAGCTGTTATTCAGGTTTCTATGCCAGCTTATGCAAAACATGAAATTAGAAGAATTCCCAGAACAAAAATGCAACAGAGGAGTTCTTCTAAATTCAGTCAGTTTGCCATTCTGAATGTGCACATTTGGGCAAGCTTCCAAGGACAGCCTGGCACCAATAAATTTACAATCAAAAAGAGATGATTCAAAAATTCCTAAAAAACTGTACAGAATTTTGTGACCCTTCAAGAATTGCAAAAGTAGAAGGCAAATAGGCTCCATTAAAAACAGTATAATTGCTGTTCTCTCCAACTTTTGAGTGTGTTACTCCTCACTCTTCAGGAAGATGCTTTGCCCAAGTACATAAAAAGAGGTCACACGCTACCATGAGAGACTGTTGAATCTGACTAACCTCAAGTAAACCCCAAATCAGTTAAACTCTTTCCTATTAGCAATGTTTGAAGTAGAACTCTGGGTGAACTACTTCAAAATGAAATCCTTTTCTACTTAAACTCACCAAAGAAGCAAAGAGCATTCTTTAGAAAAAGCTACATAGAATCAGGTATCTATAATAGGAAAAAATACTACCTTATCTTCAAAACGTGATTAAAAATATTTATCAAGCTTGTATGTGCAATCACACATCTCCCTCCTTGGCAATTGCCTCCAATTGAGTGTTCCTCCATTCTGCAGAATTTTAACATTAAATATTTTATGCTGAGGAGGCGGGGCCCATGGGGAGACACTTGCTCTGGTTCGATCCAACACTCACCTGAGATTAAGGCTTTAATTTAATCATGCTTCTGAAAATATTTAATCAACTTAATGGTTCAATTAGAAGATAAGCAATCCATACCTTTGTCAATGTTTTCATTTAAGTGACAGTTTTTCTTGGTCTCTGCTCCAATCCTATTGTCATTTTCATCGATAAGGATGCACATCTCTGCCAAGAGCTGCACCTGCTGCTCATCCAGGTGATCTGTGTTTACCTCAGGCATGGTGATGGTAGCACACGTTCTACTGAAGACAGACAATGAAGAGTCATTCACTAAAAACAGCATCCATAAGGTTCTGAGCAGAGTGAGAGAAATAACCTAACGGCTTGTTTCTCTGACATGGTGTAAATCACACATAATTTTATTTTGAGAGGGTTTACATGCTTTTAGCTTCTTGAAATTTCTTATCCACAACACAAATCACACAGCAACACTTGGGAGCTGCTTGAAACATTTTTATTTCTCAGGAAGCCCTTGCAACAGCTGCTGCAGGACAGCCATGCTGAACCCAACATTTTTATGGGCTGTCAGTGGCAGGAATTCCAGTTCCAAAGTTCAAGCTGTGCACCACTAACTGGCTACATTCATAACGCCGGGCATCCTTTGCACGAGGACTTCTCCTCTCCATAGATCTTTAAAGGCTCGGTAACAGGATTTCAACCCGAGGCACCTCCAAAGCAACACCCGCCCGGCCCCGAGCCTCTGCTGCCGTGGGCGTGCTCCCGGCACCCCAAAGAATCTCCGAATGGGTCAAGCTGGAAGCGACCACACGGAGTCACCTGGTGACCCTCTCTGCTCTGTCTGGGTGAGCATATGGCACAACATTGCATTCAGACAGTTCTGGAGTATCCCCGGGGAGGGAAGCTCCACACCAACTCCTGTTCCACAGAACGGTCACCTACCCAGGAAAGGAGTTCATCCTCACGCTCAGGTGCAAATTCCTGTGCATCACTTTCTGCCCGTGCTCAGCAATGAGGACCATCCCCTTGGCACCCTCCCACAGATATTTATAGATATTAATGATGTCTCCTCTCAGCTGTTTCCCCTCGAGGCTGAGCAGACCGAGCACCCTCAGCCTTTACTTCTAAGAGATGCGCCAGTCCCTTCACGACCTTCGCTGCCTTCCGACAGACGCGCTCCAGGAGCTCCACGTCTCTCTGGTACAGAGGAGTCCAGAACTGGACACAGAGCTCCGGATACGCCTCGGCAGGGCTGAGGGGCAGGGTGACCGCGCTCGGCGCACTCGGCGGCTGTCCCTGTGTCCCGTTCCCCGCTCACCTCGCTGTCCGTGCGCTCGGCACCCACCGCTCTCCCCTCACGCCGGGGCCGCTGCGAGGGGCTGCGCTCCCGGCCCGGAGCAGCGCGCGCCACATCCCACGTCACACACCGCCCGCCAATGGCGCCGCCGCCCGGCGCTGACGTCACCGCATCGCCCGATCGCCCCACTGCAGCGCGGGGGGCGGTGCCAGCAGTGACAGGTGGGAGAGGCGGAGCGCGCGGCCAATCGCGACACAGACCCCGAGCGGCGCTGGCCAATAGAGACAGGGGACGGCGGCGAGCTGGCCAATGGGAGCGCGGCGGCGCGGCGGGCGGGGCGTGCGGTGATGCCCACAGCCGGCACAGGAGAGGGTCGGGAGAGTGGGTCGGCTCCCTGAACAGGGAGAAGCCTTTCGCTTCTGAGGGTAGCGAGGAATCACAGAATCAATGACGCCGTAAAAGGCCTCTGAGGTCACCGAGTCCAACCTGTGACCGGACACTACCATGTCAACCAGACCATGGCACTGACTGCCACATCCAGTCTTTCCCTAAACACCTTCAAGGGCTATGACTCCACCACCTCCCTGGGTAGTGCATTCCAATATCTAAAGATTCAACATTTCTAACATTCAGCGCTGTTTATTGTCTTTTCACGCACCCACGAAAACCGAAGGACCGTGCCCGAGTACCGGCTCCTACAAACGTGCCGGTGTTTGTGGCAAACAGTTCCGGCACCGAATTTCTGCTCGGTTCTGGGAATGTTTCAAGCAGCGGCCATAAGCCCGGGACTGCGGAGTAGCAGGGCTTTTTTGGCACATTTAATCCTGGATGCTTTCCTCTGATCCGCCGTAGCATCCTTCGAGCTAAAGAGGTTCAGCGTGTGCCGCACAAATCCCAGCCTGTGGCATCGGGAATGGGGGAATATTGGTTCCCCTGCTGCGCTGACAGCTACAGCTGGTGGGAAGCAGTTCCTGTGCTAATCAAGCTCTGAAATTGCCTGACTCAGTGAGCTCCTGAAGGACAGAGAAAGAAACACTTTCTGGGTAGGAATGGAGCACAGGCAGGATGTCAACATGAACTGGTCAGATAGGGGAGTTTAGATATGCACAGATAACAAACTAGAAAAACTTCAGTACCAGCCTCGAGAAACTTCAACACCACCATAGCTAAATACCTTCTCAGCAAGACTTTTGCTGGTTTATTGCTCGTCCACAGATTTGGGTTTATGACTGGATGGCATAAAAAGCCTAGAAATGATATTTAACATGTCTTGGAGGCATGGCTCTCTCTGATTCCCTCTCAGCTGAAGATCCAGCATTTCAGTCTGGTTTGCTTGATTTTTCCTGTGAACAGGACATATGGCCTGTCACTCAGTGATATCATTAACAGCACAAATGTTCAAATGGACAGTTAATATTTTACAAGGGGGTGGGGGTGGTTATCTTACAGCATTCCCCTGTGCAGAGCTTGCTGAAAGAGAGTGGAGGTGATTTGAGTGAAAGCCACTTGAAACCAGCAGAGCATCAAAAGTGAAAAAGAAAGACTGTAACAATGTGTTAGCTGCTACATATACTTTTAACTACACAAAACAAAACACAAAAATACTAAAATTAATGTTAATATTGTGTTATTCATTAATGAACTACAAATGTAATGTTATCATAAGGATGTTGATAATAAATGTGTACTCAGAAAGGACAGAAATGTACACAGATGGCTTTTTATTGAACCTTGAGTTTACTTTTCATTACTTTACAGATTACTTATTGCTGAGTCACTGGCACAAAAGCACAGTAACTGGAGACTGAGCTTTGAAGAAATACTGAGAACATCCTTCACCACATTGATCACTTGCTTGTTTCATTATTCCAGATAAAAGGACCCCAAAATGTAGGTTTTTCTTCTAACATTTTCCTAGAGTAACAAAGCATGCTACACAGATCAAAAAATTACTGAGATGGACATAAAAGCCAGCATTTCACATGATGACAACAGAGTTAACAAGCAAGTGAAGCTCTTTTAGAATAGAAACTACTCCCCTGGGAGACAGAGATGTGTCTGTGCTGTGGGCACAGCTGGCATGGGCCATTAGCAGCTGTACACTGTGAGCTTCAGGCTACACAGCAGAGGGAAACCAGGAAAAATGTCCATACAGACAACAGAGAAAAGAGGCTTTTCTTCCTAGTAATAACTACTGAAAACTTCTATACAGGCACTTCAGAACCTGACAGTCAGAAACAATTACAGTTCCTGTCTTGCACAGACAAACAAAGCACTTCACCTGAGTCAAGACTGGTGAGCAGCAACAAGTGATAAGGAGTCCTAGTGGATAATGAGAGGCAAAGAAGCGGGGATGAAGTATGACAGGGACAAAACAAACCATTTTCACCAAACAAACAAGGGAGAGACTTCCCAGGCCTTTAACCAGATACTTTCAGGATCAGGTGTTTTATGTCACCTGTATCATCTTTTCTTTTGCTCCCCTCCAGACTTGCTCTGCACCTTCAAAACTCTTTGTGTTGAAAATTAAGCACGCTAATTTTTGTAATGGTGTGCACTTCACTGTAACCTCAGAACTTCTACTCCACCCTGCATAAACTGAATGAGTGAAGTGACATAGAGATGCTTTTGAGACTTAATTTTTGTATCTCCTGAAGTCTGCTGACTGTTTTCACTCAGCTAACAAGGGAAAACAGTTTCCTGTAATGATTGGAAAATCTTTCATTCTCCTGAAAATCCAATCAGCTGCAAACCACTGACAGACTTTTGATCTCTACTAAAAGTGAAATGCAACCCCCACCAAACTAAAGGAAAACCTTTTAATTCTCCAGCAAGTTAAACAAGATGATGACAAGCTACAAGATGAAATAAATGCTGAACAAACCTGGGATTTGACCCCAGTCTAGAATGCATAAACTCCTGAAAAATGCTTGTCCTCACTTTTCAGGTTTCTCAAGGAAAATTAACGGGCTTCTTCTTCCCCCTTCACATCCAGACTTCTTCATTTTCAGCTTCCTGTTAACTTGCTCTGATGTTTAAGAGTTCCACTTCACCCTTCTCATCTAGAGAGCTATCCTTGTTCCTGTTCTCCCTAGAGAATTCCTCTTATAAGTCCTTTCCTGTCTGGAGTCATAGCTCTTTAGAAAATATTTGTCTAAATGATCCACTTAAATGCTGACCAAAAAACAACCTGAGTTTTATCTGAAATGAGAGGTAAATACTTCCCAGTCTTAACTAATCTGCTGTTGTTCCCTTGACTCTACTTAAAAGATCTCTTTCAGGGAAGTGGGTTGGCTTCAGCTCGCTTAAGACAGATGTCTTTGTAGTAAGAATGTAATACATACATGCTAAATATATAAGTAGGATGTTTGCATTTCATTCTGCTATCTCAAGCTGATGGAAAGAGTGCTATGATGGATGGCTTCCAAATGTTTTTATACAACATAAGGTGAATGAATAATGGTATAGGAAACCACTCTTCTAGGAAGGAGTTATTAGGAGGTTTCATATATGAATCAAGAAATAACCCTTGAGTCCTTTTCTCCCTTAGATTTTTTTGGTTGGTTGGCTTGGTTTTGTTTTTATTTCTTTTGGTTTGAGCTCTGGATGGAAGGCTTTGCCTTTTCCTGCTACAGTTACAGGTTTGAAAAAATGCTAAACTGGGAGGTTCAGCTATTATTCTGTTCTGTTGCTGATTTCCCAAGCCTTCGGTCTTGTCTTTTCAAGTCCAGCCATGGGTGCAGAACTAGATTTGTCCAGGACAACCTAACTTTTGCCACTTCATTTACTGTATGCTTATTAAAAAAGCTTCTTAGCTGTTGAAGAGATGCTGACTAGTACTGCCCTGTTTCCTTAGGCTCCTGTATTGCTCACTTGTTTTGTATCAGGTAGCTTGTGAAAAGCAGGTCAGTCTTTTGTTCTGTATTTGCTCCTATATATTACAGTGCCTGCTACTCTTGCAGTGCCGTGACAAAACCAAACCAGTAGCAGAGCTAGAGTGACTACAGGCCACTTGTCATTCTCTTCTCATGAAAAAGCAACTGCATCCATACAGGGCCTGCTAATTTTCAGCTGAGGCACCCTGTACCAAGGAAAAAGTTGTTCAAAACCATCTCTCCTCATTTCAGTATTTTGCATTTCTTCAGGCAAAAAAATGGTCATCTCTGTACTGCACCCTGCTCCGAGGGATTGTGCTGCTCCAGAGAAGAAGAAAGCTGCCAGGTGTTCTCCCCAGGAAATCTCTAATGTGGATCTTTGTACTCCTGCTGGACATTTTTTTCCTTCATATATGTAGCTAAAATTGTTACAGTACAGTACTGTTATATTAGCGTAAAGTAATTTTGGTAGGGATTATGAGGCTTAAAAATGTCTAGTTAGAAACTGAACAGCTGAGAACTCGAATTGGCTAGGATGGCTGAGGCACCCACAACTGCACCAGCTCTACAGAGAATTCAAAGCATCAAACTGGGGCATTTGGTCATGTTGTGCTCAGCCTTCCTCCTGGGCATGTCTGCTCCATCTCTTGTCCCTCTCCTTTTGCCTGTACAGTCTTACCTCTTTCCCACTTCTTAAAGGCTTTTAGCTACTTTATTTGCTCCCTTTTAGTGGCTTTGAAGAAGGGAATAGGTTAAAATTATGGAATATTCTCAACCAGTTAGGCTGGTGATTTTGGAGAATGACCTCCAGTAATGAGAACTGTGCTAGTAAATAGGCAAACCACTATTTTTGTTGCTATTTAATACAGCTTTAAGACATGAACAGAAGTGAGTAGAAAGGAAAAAAGACAAATGAGAACTGCAGGCAGACTTGTAGTTGGGAAGCACATTAAAAGAAAATGTAATATTTCCAGCTCTCACTGGCACATGTTCTGGCCTTTTTACAGGCCTCTTCTAAGGCACTTAAGATAATCTGCTGGAAGAGAGAAAATAATTAGGCGAAGGCCTCTTTTGACTTTCACTATCTGCTACAATGAATAAGAATTTTAGGTGGAGGTTTATTCAAAGTGTTAATCAGCAGAGGAATTAATCACATTTCAATTATGTGTTGTAGGCTTCAGAGTGAACAGCCTACTTGCAGAACATCGTGGTTAGCTTTGATGCGCTGCCTCTGTCACTCCGTCTGCAGACACAGTAGAAAAACTCCACATTCGGTATCTCCCAGCCCTTTTGTATGAAAAAATACGGAATTCCAGTGGTGTTTCAGGAAAGTTTAATCTCCCTTGTGAGTCCACCTGGAGGTAGCTGACTTAATTAAAGCAGAGGCTTTAAAGTTTTAATTCGGCAACAGTAACGGTAACGAACACAGCCCCGAGGGGCCACGGTCGGAACGGAACACAGCTCCGCTATTTGACCTCCAGCACTAGGTGACTCGGGGAGCAGCGGGGCTGCGGGGCCCAGGACTGGGGTGGTGATGGGGCAGCTCCCGCCCGGCGCCGGCGGCATTCCCGAGCCCGCGGGGCTGTCCCGGCCACCGGGGACATTCCCGATCCCGCAGGCTGTGCCGGCCCGGAGGCTGTCCCGGTGGCCGGGGCATTGGCGAGCTCGCGGGCTGTGCCTGGCGGGAGGCTGTCCCGGTGGTCGGGGCTGTGCCTGGCGGGAGGCTGTCCCGGTGGTCGGGGCTGTGCCGGGCGGGAGGCTGTCCTGGTGCCAGCCCGTCGCCATCGCGGCTTGGAGCGGGGGCCGCGCCGCTTCCGCCGGATGTCGCCGCGAGGGCTCGGCACCGGGGAGGCGCGTCCTGCCCGAGCGGCGCCGCGATCGTCGCTGCTGCTGCTGCTGCCTCCGCTGCTGCCCCTCCCGCCTTCTCCTCCTCCTCGTTGTCCTCATCCTTCCCCTCCTCTTTCTCCGCGCCGCCTGCGGCCCTGCCCCTCCCCGCCTGCCGCCGCGGCTGTGTCTGACAGGTGAGTGCGGGGGCAGCGGGGCGCGGACCCTCCGCCATCTTCGCGGCCGCCCGAGGGTCTGAGGGGTGCGGGGGTCCGGGCGGGGTCCGGGGCAGCGGCCGTGGCACCATCGCCGTGGTACCTGCGCGGTGCCGCCGCCGCCGCCGCCCAGGCCCGCGACGCAAACCTGGGCTTCTGCCCGGGCACCCCCTCTCTCGCCCGTCCTATTCCGCTTTATTTCCGCGTGAAATGACTTGCACGTTCTCCTATAAAAACCCCAAATAACCGAAAATAAGCTCTCCTTCCTCTTCTATGTGTCGCGGTTTTTGAGCGCTTTTAGCCCGAGGCTGTAGGGATGGTTCCAGGTCTGCGGGTAGGGAAGCCGAGGGTGCTGCTGAGGAGACTCCTCTCGCTAACTTTGTTCGTGTGCTGCTGCCTATCCTAAGGACAGGCCAAGCGTACAGCCCCAGTAGTTTACAGGTGGAGTTCAGATCCTCTGACACCTGTACAAATGCAGTAAACACGAAACACCCAAATTTCTGAAGTGGGGCACAGCTAAACGATGAGGGGAGCACCGTTTGTGGTGGCATGGGATGAATCTGGCCTTCAGCAGTGGGAGGATGACATGGAAGTGTCCAAGATGGATAAAAGTTGTCTGTAAAGAGACATCTTCAGTAGTCCTCTCTTTTTCTGAGCTAAATTCGTGTGAAAATAAGTTTGAGGGAAGAACCGATGTGCTTAACGTATTCAGAGGTTGAGCGCATGTTAGGTTCCATTCCTTATGCAAAGATGATAAAAACTTATTTCAAGTTAAGTGTTGATCTGTGGCTCAAGGACATCTTGGTGTTTGTGGGAAAAGAGAAACTTCTAGGAGTGTTTTTATCTCTCTTGTCCAGCTTGTCAGATTTATTTTGTTATTGCAGTTAAAGTGGGCTTTCTATAACAGTAATGTCGTGGAAGGGTTATGTAAGGAACTGGTGGAACAGCTTCTTTGAAATGATCCAGTGTCATTGAGTACACCTTGACATGATACAAACGTCTGTTGTTCAGGCACCCGTTTTACAATATTACAACTGCATCATTCTCCTTAAGCAAATTTCTGAAACTGCTTTCCAAGCAAGTCTGCTGTTGGTGTTTCTTGATGTTTTTGGAAGAGAGATGGTAACCCCAAGAACCCACAGGTATGCTTTCTAATGAGTAGTTTAGATTAGATAATCTTTGTGTCAGCCCTAACATGTCTTGTAATAGCTTAAGATGTAGCTTTGTGTGTTCTGGACTTGGGCAGTTATTTTAAGAAAAGATGCTGGCACCAAACATTAGAATTTAAGGCAGAGGCCATCTGTAATGTTAATTTTTAATGCCAGTTGTTTATGTGTATGTTTGTCCCTGAACGAGATTTATCACGTTAAATCTAAAGATTCTAAGATGAGACTGCCTCTTTAATATAGACGGGCCCTTCCACCATCTATTTCTTTAATCTAGGACTTGTATGAAGCATGCAGTCTTTAATATGGACTGAAGTGCTTAAGTTTGTTGGTACAGTCACAAGACAAATATTGTGAGTGTGGTGATAATGTCTTTCAAGAAGGTCTTACCTCTATGAAATCCTGAAATTGCAAGCCAGAACTAGCATGTGCCAAGTAAGGAGGAATTATGTGGTATTGCATTCTATAAATTTGAGATGAGATTAGGATCATTTTATGTCGTGGAATTTTAAGTCTTGGAGCTAAGACTAGTAGGTTGTCTTGTGAGGTGAAAGCCAGGGTGAGGGGCATTTTCTGGAGGCCAACCCCTCAAAACCCTGTGGGGAGAGTTGGTTACTGCTCTGTGAATGACCACTGAGGAATAGATAGGAATCAGGATGGTCTCCTTGCAAGCCAGAGGGATTTGTGTTTTCTCATCCTTGAGCAATATGTACTGACTATTTTTAGGCTTGGTGTTCAGGATGGTAGGATGAGTGCTCACAGTGCTCTTTCATGGACTGTTGGTAGGTTCTGTAGTTCTCTGTGCTAGACTGTATGAGGTAATGCTTCAAGAATCTGCTGTGCAGGGATTATTTATTGAGGCTTCTGAAGAGCTTGTTAGATGTATTACAGTGTAAGAGTCAAAATTACTTGCTTTTGTTCAAGTCTTAAGAACTAAAAGATTCTAAATTACTGGCAAGTGATATATTCCCAGATGAAGAGCAATGATACTAGGGCCACTGTGCTTGATTAAGACCATAATAGCAATTCATCTAGTACATACCTAAAAAGTACATAATTTTTTTTTTTTTTTTAAGAGACTAGCAGAATAAGATTCTGGCTTCTGCGTATGGTGCGGTATTTCTTTGAACAAACACCTGGTTAAATCGCTTTTGCTCTTGAACTTCCTTAGGATTCCTCACTCTCAGGTCTTATATTTGCATCCCTTTGCCTGCATGTAGGCTACTTCTGGGCTATTAGGGATTTGCTAATACAGAAATGAGAGCTGCAGCTGAGGAAATAAAGTTCCATTGAAACATATTTTAGGAGTTAACCAGCTGTAAGTGATGTAGCAGAACCTAATGCTGTCTGTTAAACTCTTCAATAAAGTCAGTTCATCAATACCTATAAATAAAAGACGATATAATATATATTGATAGGTTACTAACTTGTAATATAGTAGAACCTAAGATTATATTGTACCTTGCACCATTTGAACTAGTGGAAACAATGAGCACCCTCAGCGAGCGCAGGTAGCACTGGTCTCAAAGGGAAGCTTTCAGGGCATCAGCAATTTCACTAAATAGGTCTTAGTCTGATGATTATTAGTGAACCCAGGAAGGTTTCTACTATATTTAAAAAAAACAAAAAAAAAATCCAAGTCTGCCAGCTATTGTTTAGTATTAGATAATATAAGCCTGTATGGTGAGGGTAGCATTTCTCGCTTTAGCAGAGTGTAGAGGAGACTGGGTCAGCCCTGCATTTTGGTGTGACTGCAGCATTTGCTGACATAGTTGAATTAGCAAGATCAAAGCTTGCTAGCAGCAAAACTGGGCTGGCTTTCATTTGGATGTTGGTGTTAGAAGCTTGGTTAGAGTAGGTATTCACTAATGTGTTAAAGTTTTTATCCTTAATTTCAGCTGCATAACATACTTAAAATTTATTGGTGCAGCTTCTTTACTCTGCTTTCTGTTAAAAGAAGGTTGTCACTCTCAGTGGTGGATGCCTGCTTTCCCCTTTTACATTTCGAGGAACATCCAGTTTCATTTGACAGAAAGCTTCACTAAATTTAGAAAAAAAAATCAATGTTGTAATGCCTGAGTGGATTTCACAAGGTTTGAGCACACACTTTAGTGTTTCTAGCATCATCTGTGATGATCTGGAATGGTTTTGTTTCCTAAATATTTACCTTTAGCAAAACAGGTAGTCTTACAAAGCAGTCTCTTTAGTCTGATCTTTCTCAGGTGTGCTGTAGTCTTGAAGCTTGCATTGAATTAATGGCACTTAAATGTACATCACTGAAGCAAATTGTTCACTGAAGACCTCAAAATGGAAGTTTTACTCCTTTAAATTTGATTTCTTTGCATATTAATAAAGAGTGTAGTGGCATATGTTGATACTTAAATTCCCTTAACTCATGAATAATACTGTCAAACTGAGTTCCATATAATTAAGAACTTAATAACTGTAATCATTCTCTTCTCTGTCTGCTTTCCCTCTCTGCTTTGGGGAAAAAGAACCCCCAAACCCACACACTCCCCTACATTAACGGGCATCTTTGTATTGTAAGGTTTTAATGCTGCACTAGACAATAATTACTATTGTAAAATGCCTTTGTGTTTTATGTAGTATACATGGAAATTTTCTACTAAGCCATGTTTGAAAATGGGAGACATGAGATGAAGAGATTTAAGCACACACAAATACACAAAAATTGTGTGGGGTTTTTTGGTTGTTTTTTTTTTTCTTCAACACAATTATTTAAATAGTAACTATTGCTATTTCTAAACTCTAAAGAAAATGGAGCAGGGAGATGTTGGGGAAGATGTTGTGGAATCTTCCTGATGCTTTCTCTTTACAGACTTGTGTGTTGTCTTGAATGAACAAAAAAGGAAATGCAATACTGTAGCCATTCTGCCTGTGCTCTGACACAACTTAAAACAGCTCTTCTCTGGCTTCAGCAACATGCATACCCCAGGAATTCTCTCCTTTCAGCAGCCTTCTTGTTCTGTGTTCAAGGGCAGAAATAGGCAAGTACAACTAGTTATTGCTGCAGTGAGTTTTTGAGTCTGCTGAGGGCCAGTGTGTGCACTCTTTGTTAGTGCTATTTCTCTTTTGTAGCTGACTAAAACAGTTAATTGGTTACACATCTGCTCTTTACTGTTACTCTGATGAAATATTTCCTGTGACTGAGTACATCTGTTGCAGAAAGGTAGGTGGCAGAACTTTAATTTAACACACTGTAAAATATCCTGTGAGTTTAATTAAACAGCATATCTGAAATACTGGAGTATCTTTGCATTCAGCAAGTAGAAACCACCTGTGGTCTAGATATTTTCTGGGTCATCTTTTCCTCCCCTACTTCTTCAGATTTACATGGTTAGAAAAGTTCTCTTGAGGCTTTGACAGATCATTGTGTGAAATCCATGCAAATTAGTGTTTTCCAAAATGACTGAGCAGAATAGCTCAGTATGTCTCTTAATCTCACTTTTTAGTAATACAGTACTTGTGAACTGCCACCCTTAGTGAAAATAGTTTAGTAATACAGAACACTTCCTCCTTCTCTCCCTCGCCCTTTTTTCTCAGAAAGTACTTTTGTTCAGCCTTTTTTATGCTTGATTGCTAATTTTTAGCTTCTGTGAATTTAGCTTCATTTGATTCAGGAACCTAGATTCCAATACTTCTTGGTGGTTTTTCCATCCCACTTGGGGCATTACTGAGTAGAAGGAAAGTGACTTAAGTAAATTTTTCTTTTCAGAACCCATTTGGAACACTCAAAAGTTAAGATTGACTATATCTGGCTAATAATATATAATGGATTGTTTTGAAGTACTTTTTTCTTGCTTGGTTTGACTGGGATTTGGTGCCTAGCCTTGACTTGTGTTTGTGTTTTCCCTCATCACCCCTTTCCTGTTGTCTGGTGTGTTCTAACTACAAAAATTTCAAAAATTTGAAAGACTTTGACTGGTTTGTGTACTACTGACTGTTTCACTAATCAATATTTAATATGGTTTTCATAGGATATGTAACATGACACTGATATTCTGGACAGGTAATTTTCGTTGTTTGAAAACCTTACATAATAAGGGGAAACAGGTAACTGCTAGAAATGAGCACCTTATTTTTTTAGCATCATATTGCCAAGGATCTGTTTTGAAATCTGCTCTTGAAAAACCTGTAGCTTCTTACTGCTGCAATTAGAATCAGAAGAGTTCTGAAATTGTCAAAGTGAAGTTAATATTTAAAGGGACACTGTCACTATTCTAAAACTAAATTGAAATCCTTGTTCTAAAAAAACTCTTTGATTATTGCTCCCTTACTCAAAGTTTGTAAGGCTGTTTGGTGGGATTCAGAACAATAATATTAAAGGCAGTGAAGCTATTCCCCTTAGCTTCTCCTTCCCATCCTCTGTATGCACATGCCTGCTTGTGGCCTCTTTGGTTTCAGCTTTGCTGTGGCTGTGTGCACCCTCCTGCCGAGCCTGGGAACAGCTGCATGTTTGCCCTCTCCAGAACGTGCATGGGTGGTGTGTCATGCTGCTGCATGAGGAGAGGGCAGTCCCTGGCAGTGACACTGGCTGCAGGTGAAGTGCTGCTGCCAAACAGAGATAGTTTCCTACCCAGTCTGCTCCATTTGCTCACGAGCTGCCAAAGTAGAAATTTCTATGTAGTGAATGTGAGAATTTCACTCTGCAAAGATGTAATCTCATGCATATGACTGTGTCCCTTTAAATTCTGTGTGCTAGAATGTATAGCTGCCAAATCTGTGTGTGCTGATGCTGAGTGCTGCAGTTGATTCATTGAGGGAAGTGATAGCACCCAGAGACCCCTTGACAGGCTTCAGGAGGGGCCCCATGCAAACCTCATGAAGTTCTACAGGGCTGACTTCAAGGTCCTGTACCTCAGGTTGGAGCAGTCCCTGATATCAGTGCAGGCTGGAGGGTGAACAGATTGAGAGGAGTCCAGGAGAGAGGGACCTGGGGATACTGGGGCATAAACCAGACATGAGGCAGAAATGTGTGCATGCAGCCAGTGACAGGCAATGGCACAAGAAGATGTGGACCTGTTAGAACTGTCCAGAGGAGAGCCACAAAATTATCAGAGTGCTGCAAACCTCTTCTGTGAAAAAAAAGCTGAGAGAGATGGGGTTTTTAGCCCAAGAGGATTCTCTGGAGAGACCTTATCAAGGTCTTTCAATACTTAAAGGGAACTTCAGAGAAAGACAGACTTTTTACCAGGGCCTATAGTGATATGACAAGGGATACTGATTTTAACCTAAAAGAGGCTAGATTGAGATTAAATAGAAGGAAGAATTTTTTACAGTGAGGGTGGTGAAACATGGACACAGGTTGCCAGAGTGGGTGCCCTACCCATGGAAACATTTAAGGTCGGGTTGGACAGGGCTTTGAGCAACCTGATGCAGATAAAGCTGTCCCTGCTCATTGCAGAAGAGTGCAACTAGATGACCTTTAAAGGTCCTTTCCAATGCAAATCATTCTATGATTTTATGAAGCACTCAAAAAAAGGATATTAATATTACTTGGTAACATCCTCCAAAATGAAGTAGCTTGGCAGAAAGGGCAAGTGGAAACTCACATAGTTAAAACAGTGGCTGGTAAGGCATAAGCCACATTAACATCTTTGTGTCTAACAGTTTGAGAGCCACATCTGGCAGGGATTAGAAATTGCCTTTTGTTTTTTGTTTAATCTCCCTTTGCTCCTGGATCTTAAGAGAAATGATGTTAATGGATTTATGGGATTATATGTAGTTATGTGTATGAATAAAACTGTCTTAACAAATCTGCTTGTGTGCACACTGATGCTTCTGGCCTTAAAATGTAATCCCAAACTGCAGAATATGGTAACTGAAAGCCATTGAATGAGTGGTTCCCAAGAGAGATAGAAAGCAGGGTGGAAGAGGGGAGAATATATATATGTGTGCTTGGGATCTGTTCCTCTTTTGAAAAGAAATAGAAATGTGATGAGCACAGAAAACCTGTTCCTCATTCTTGACCATATGTCCATGAACAGGAAGATACTTAGTGAAGCCCAGAAAATTGGCAATAACGGTTGATGGGATGGACTTGTAAAATTTTTTGAGAGGAATCTACCCACAGTGAATAGCAGAATTTAGGCAGATAAGGAACTACCCAATAGTAGTTTTTTCTAGTCTCTTCTTTAATTTGTGAATATAGCTATTTAGTTACTACTGATTAATCACACATAAAAAGCTCTGATGGGATTAGGTGCAGGAGAGGACTCTGTGGAATCCAGAAGTTATTAAAAAAATTTAGTACAGTACAGGTCACTGTGCAACCTAAATTTTATTTTAGATTCACTATGGAATTGGTGTCAGGTTACTGGAACTCAGTTGTTCCAAAAGCTAATTAAAATACCAAGTTTTTTAATAAGGATGGATGGGCATTAAAATATTAACTAAATCTAGTGTCATTTTAGGTACAAATTTCAGTATCATATACATTTTCATTTTGCGATATAAAACCCAAAGGAGATTTCAAGCTCTTGTTATTCACGGTGCATACTGTGTTTTTAGTAAGGTATGCTTTTCCTTGGCTGTATGATCTGTTCAAAAGCTGAAAACACCATGTCAACCCTCTGAAGTGGTTAATGCCTGCTCTTGTTAATAGCAATGGTGCTCATTCCTAGCGTGAGATCCAGCGTGTTGGCGGATCTTAAATTGGAAATGGCCCTGGGTTTGGTTTAAATTTTCTCTGATCAACTTATTTAAAAGGAAGCTCAGTTGCCTGGTTAGCTTTGCCAACTCTGCTCTCCTATTTCTCTGCAGGCTATTGCACCTATTTTAAGTTTTAATTGTTGTTTCAGAAATGATTTATGCTGGAGAATGAATTTTTTTGTTCTCATTGTGCATGATTGAAAAATTTTGGGTAATCAATCCTGCAACATTTGAAATGTTTAATGACTGGTACCCCATGAAACAAAAAATAATTTCTGTTGAATGTTGGGTTTAAATTAAAAAAAAATTCCTGTAATTAAGTGTTTGTAAAAATAAGATTTTGACAGTAAAGAACATATTTTCCATATTTATGTGATCAAACATAATTTGATTTTTCATATATATTCTCCACATCTATGCAATAAATCAGACATAATTTGATTTTTCTTAAACAGGGGAAGCAGTAGCTCATACATGGTAATACTGTTTGGAGACACTGTCAGGTGTTTTTAGGCATATATTTGGCTTTATCAAGGTGACAGAAATGAATCACATCACCAGCAGCCTGTTAAGTAAGGTGCACTTTCCCTACTCTCATAAGTTCACGGGCATTTTCATTATTATGGGAAGTGAAACCATGAGCTGCCAAAAATGGTGGAAGGTAGTTTTCAGAACTTCTGTCATGAAAATTAATTTCTGCTTAGTCTGAACAAGGACGTCTGTTAAATTTTGTATAGTGTCACACAAAATTGAATAATACATTTTTAACCTGACAGTGTGCCTGAATTACCATGTTTGCTTTCATTTTCCAGCTGGGTTTTAATTTTGCATGCATTTCAGTGAACTATAGTATGCATAATAGTTGTTTCCTGGAAGCATTTTGGGGCTGTCTCTGCTGGTGTTCTCCAAAATGAGCAAGGAAGTGGAATTTATTTTCCTTTTGTGGAGGTTTGTTAGCTAATGAATAAATAATGCAGAAGCAATTCCACTCCATTTACATATATGCATATGATTTTGAATTAGTGTTGTTTGAAGAACAGCTGTAAGAGGGGTCTCTTCTTTTTAATGACAACTCAAACAACTCCAAAGTTTAGTAGAACTAAATACTTCCATTTTGAGAAGAATATTTTAATTGTGGTTCATTTGGCAAAGCAATTTGTAATGTGTAATGCTTGTCCTTAGTTTATCATAGGAGCCTCTGTGAAGCTGTTTTTTTGAAGTAATGCCAATAGAAAGTGGAAGTTGTGCATCTGCTCGCCAAGCAAAGCAGAAACGTAAATCACACAGCCTTTCCATTCGAAGGACCAACAGTTCTGAGCAGGAACGGGCGGGGCTGCAGAGAGACATGTTGGAAGGGCAGGTAAGGTGATGCTTGGGAGCTTGCATCACTTTTTAATGTGTTTTCTATGGGGAGAAGCTAAACAAACTTAAATATTAAAATATGTCCAGTAAAGCAGCAGAAACAACAGATTTTGTTGCTTGTAAGTGCTCGCTGTCTTTGGAGATCATTGATGTGGATGTTGACCATGTTTCAGGTTGTGTTGAGACCTGTGGAATTTATCAGCTTCTGTGTATTCTTACATGAATGATAAAGCCATAAACCAGTGTAAACTCCAGCCTTTTTATTCACTGCAACCTCTCCTCCCTACCTGCAAAAGAAAAAGTTCAGGGTTGATTCTTGCTTTCATAGGTTTGCATTTGGAACTGTAGCAAGCTAGAAATATGAATAAACCAAATACTTCTTATGATGACTCTGATAGGGAAAATATTAGCTGGAACGCTGTTCTGCATTCCTTTCAAATGTAAACAAATACTGCCTGCCTGACAGAAGTGTGAGTTAACTCAGATTTTTGTTTGTGTGTGGGTTTTTTGTTTGGCTCAAATAAAGGTGTGCTCTTCTGCAATTAAATTTACAGGAAAGAACAGCAGCCATTGCTTCTGTAGCTTTCTTAATCACGTCAGTGGAGTGGGTGCAATCTGGATTTGGAGTCTTGCACCTCAAAATTATGAGATTACCTGTAGGTAAGGCTTCTGTCAGAAGCAGTTCTGGCAAAGATAAGCAAATACCAGTTTAAAAAGTATTTAATGTCAAATTGGCTACACATTGTTAATATGGGAGTGGCAAAGATGATGCAAAACTTATTTTTTATCAAACAATTGGTTTGAAATACAAATGGAGTTTGACTATGAGAAACCTCACACTGAAGTCTGCGGATATGCTGAAGGGAAGACCTGGTGTTTTCTCAGTGTTGTGACTGTTTTTTTTTAAATTGAATCTATTTTTTCAGTAAATCATAGCATTAGTTTTCTGGGAATTAACAGAGCCTAGGTTATTGCTTCTAGTCATCTGGAAGTTGGGAGACTGCACGTACTTGGATAGAAAACTCTTCATGCATTTGGAACTACTGCAGCATTACTTAAGAAAAGGTGTGAAGGGCAGCTGAGAGGTCAAGACCTGCTGTCACCCCTGCATAGTAAACCAAAATGTCAACCTGTTTTAGTATTTTGTAGCAAACTCTAAGTGTGTTATGCTGTAATACACAGATGTTTAAAATGTTTTATCTATCATCTTGTTTGATTTTGTTGACCTTGAGCAGCTAGCTGGCAGAGTTTATCAAGTAGAGAGTATTAATGCTCCTTCACACTGGAGCTGTAAACTGCATGAGATCTAGCTAAGGACTTTTGCAGATAAAGAGATAACATTATGACATGCTATTTTAATAAGCTGTTTTAAATAATGCCGACTTTAAAGAGAGGAAAGGAAGTGAATGCATTTTACTATGTTGGTTACTTCATTACAAGTTTAGATTTGTTTATACTTTCAGGCTTTGAGAAGTGGTTTGAAAAACTTCTCTACATCTTCTCTTTAGTTGCAAAAGTTGTAGGATAAGTTAGTTTCTACCATAACCTTCCCGTATGAAATTATTGGGTAACTGAATTAGAAATAATTCTTCTAACTTCAGTATTTCTCTTAATAGTGTTTAATGTATTTAGTATTTTTGTTTAATCAGTTTTGTTTCAAGTTGGTTTTAATTAGGGTCTGTTTCGCTTCTGGTTGTCTGTGAATGCCTGAACAAAAGTACCCTATCAAGGGAGAGGCAGATGAAGAAAGGAATGATGTAGGGGGTTTAAGGAGCATGGTCCCGCTTCTTCCAGCTTAAACCAGCTGTGAACCTGTGTAAAATTGTGCACCAAGCAGGTGTGCTCTGTGTCATGGCTCTGAGTGGTTTCTCTTGCTCTCTCTTTAAAACTTCGGAAATAACTTACACAGCCAGGGTCACGGCTGCCCTTTCCCACTGTGCCTGCAGACAATTCCCGGGGCTGTGGCGGAAGGTGACTCAGTTAAATGAAAACTTTTTAAAAAAAGGTTTATAGCTGGCTACCTGGGTAAAGTGTAGTAGGCCAATTTACATGTTGTGGTCTACGAGCAAATGAAAAATAGAATGCTTGAGTAATATCTGGGGAGGGAAGGATTAGAAACTGTATTTTTCTTCACACTTAGATTAATAACAAAAGCAGGTAGATGTTAAAAATACATTTAAAATTTTAGTTTGTCATAAGCTTTGGTAATAAGATGCATTGTTCACAACTTGCTAATCCATCACATAGTCAACTTTTGAATTACTTTATCAAACAAAGGTATTGTTTTTTCTTCAATTGGAAACATATTGATATTAAAAAGGATTTTTTCTCACTTTCTATTTTTTAAATGAATTGTACATGTATCTTGATTTTATAATTTTCTCTACTAAAGAAAACCAAAACAAATATCCCGGGTGATTTGAATTCTATCCCGTGAAGGAGAAAGAATATATAAAATGAATAACTTTATGATGCACAGGGGTATTTGTTTTGTATTCTACACCAGCAGTAGTTTTAATTTCCCTCCTTGCTGGGACATTGAGATAACTGTTAAAATCAGTTCAAGATTGAAGAGTAATTTTATCAAATATATGTAAAGAAAAATATAACCCCCCAATATTTTGCCTCCTAGGATTCTAAGTTACCATCTGCTGTCCGGAGTACGCTCCTTGAACTTTTTGGACAAATAGAGCGGGAATTTGAAAACCTGTATATTGAAAATTTGGAATGTGAGTGTCTATTTTTTCTGGCAACTGATGAATTGTTCGTGTTTAGGTTATAGTAACACTAATTGAAATGCTTACATTGGATATTGTAGTATAATTAGTATAGCTTATCTGTGAGCAGTTTAGGAGTTGTTCTGAACTTGTAGCCAAAGATGGAGTTTGTACCTTTTCAGAAAAATCACTTTCTCAGCTCTTTGATGCAAGCAGTGAGAACTGATATATGTCACCCCCTCCTTGACTCCCAGACAAAGCCAGTGAAGGATCTGTCTCTTTATCATTGTAGGCTCTGGTTATGTTAATCTCCAGAAACTCCAGCCTTTAAAGTTTTTGGTTTTGTTTTATATTTACAGGCTTAATTTTAATGATGTAATATTAGTAAATAAAATTAGAAAAGTGACTAGCTTGAAAAATGGGGTGCTTTTGGATCAAATGTCTTACACATTGCATAACCAGTACCTGCAGCTGTTCAGGAGTTTTGAAGTCAAGTACTCATAAAAATTCCAGGTGTTGTCTGAAAAATATATTTGTTTGATGACAGTGCAATTGTTTGATAATGTAAGTGATCCAAGGTGATGCAAGAGGACCCAAAGTTCAGTAACAGAGGCCTGTACAGTAATACAGTAAAGCCTCACTTGCTGGAATTTTAAGCTGTGTTACATTGGCTTGGATTCTGAATTGTGGAATCTGTCTGATTTGGGTCCGAGTCAATTTCTTTTCCACACCTAATCAGTTCCCATGGTTAAACCAGACACTCATGTTACAAAAAAAAAAAAAACCAAAAAAAAACCTCACCTGCTTTTTTTGACACCTTCTGGATGTTTTATTCTCTTAAAACCTGTGATTATGTTGTTTAAAGGCTGTCATCAAAAGTACCCATTTTTTAGTGACAATTTGCACAACTGAATTCTCAGCCTCCTGCTGAGAAGTTGGCTGGCAGCAAGAAGAGTTTCCCTCCCCAGCCTTATGCTTGTCAGAAAATGAGTGGTGAATTTGTACTCTCCAGAGTATGATTATTTTCTTTCTTTTCCATTTCCGTTTCTTTATCTACTTTTTTCACCGCACAGCTCTAGTTATGATTGTGATCTCTTTTCACCTCTGTGACAATTTCTAAATTTTTCTCTTCTCATGCTCAGTCTAATATGTTTTGTTCTTGATCTAATTCCTACACTAGTTCTGGAGTTATTATACACAGAATTTAAAAAAAAAAAAATTCGGAAGTATAAAAAACAGTCATTTGCAGCACTGCCTTTCCTGTAAGACTCTAGTAGTAGACAAGGATTCAGGGAGAATGCTATTTTGTCATTAATAAAACCCGTGTTAAGAAAGGATGTGGTAATTCTATGGGTAAAATATTTATGATGCCACAAGTTTTCTGTCTTCTGCTGAATTTAATTCAGTACAGATGGACCATGTATTTCACACAAATGGTTTTGTTAGACCTTAGGCTCATTTATTGGTAAGAGTAATTAGAAGCCACCAATACTTTGCGCGGAATCTGGGTCAAGGTTGATCTCTGGAAAATTCAGCATGAGTCTTGCTTTATGTCTTGGTGAGACCTGCTTTTATGAAATCCCAGTTGTTCCCCTTTCCTCTCCTTATCATAAAATAGCATACTTACTAACCATAACAGTTCTTAAATAGTGTGTTAATGCTGTTATTAATGATAGTCAGTTTTTTGTAGTAATGTGGGTTTCTGGATTTGTTAGTGCGTAGGGAGATTGACACACTGAATGAGCGCTTAGCGGGTGAAGGACAGACAATTGATGGTGCTGAACTGAGCAAAGGACAACTGAAAACAAAAGGTAAGAGAGCCACAAAGAATCCTAAATCAGTATTTTTGAATTCACTTTTTTGTACTTCATTGACCAAAACCTAGAATGTTACTGAAAGGAATTAATACCAGTTACTTATGCAAACAAGCTAATGCTGTATTTGAAATACCTTCCTTTGAATTTATTTGTCTCTACAGCCAGTCATAGTACCAGTCAGCTTTCTCAGAAATTAAAGACAACTTACAAGGCATCTACTAGCAAGGTATGAGACAAATCTACTCATCCATGTGTACTCGTGAGACTAATGTGGGGGTCTTTTAAGTTGTAAATTGTGGTTTCTTTAAGCTGGGTAGTGCTGGTCTGTAAGTAAATCTGCCTCCTAAGGAGCAGTATGTTTGTCTTGGATTCATCAATGACCCGTTACTTCAACCATACTGTATGATATTGTTACGATAAGTGCTCGCCTTATTTGAAGAAGGGACGTTGGATGGGGGAGAGTGTGCACATGTGTATGTGGAAGTGCTGTTTTGTAAATAGAACTAAAAAATAATTCTGTTTCATGACAGAAGTAGAGAACTTGCTAGTGGGTCTCTGAATAAAGATTTAAGTATTGCAGTTGAAATGGGGCTTTAAGTAGGCACCTCAATGTGTACTATTGCAAATTTCTTTTTAAAAATAATTTTTATTTTTAGCTATGAGACTAGAACAATTTGTTTCCTATGTGTTGCAAGCCTTGCTCATCAGTAGCTAGTGATCTTTTTTGCTTGGTGTTTTGGCACAGTTAACCTTTCTGATGCTTTTTATTTTGTACATCTGCATCAGCCTGATATTTTTGTTTTCTTCACTCTCGCCCCTTTTTCAGTTCTTGCAGAGAGTCAGCCTGCTGCTCTTTTTTCTCTATATCAGAGTCATGTAATGATACATTATTAAGGTTAAATAAAATGTGAGGAAACCACAGTGGAATCTGGTATGTAAACCAGCTGTATAGGCAGCTCTGTGATGACCTGTAATGCAGGCTGATATGTGGTGTAGGTGTCTTTGAAATACCTTCTCTTAAGTATGAGAGTTTGAGAGTAAGAATAGGGTAGTGAAATAGACCGAAGCTACTGTTGTTTATTTGGTCTCCTTTTTATTTTGTTGTTCTTCAGACTTTTATTTTTGTCAGTTCGATGCATAAAGGCATCTCTTTTAAGACTTAATGACTTGCAAATTCTTTAATGAGACCACTTAAATGGTGACAACATGATATTAATAGGGGTTGTATAGTTTTGATACACCTACTATGTAGTTATGAATTGGTACCCTCTAGTGTAGTGTTGCATTTTGTGTTTTTTTTTTTTATTTGGTTTTGTTTAGGTTTTTTTGTTCCTGGGGTTTATTTTTTTTTTTGTTTGGGTTTTTGAAGCAGGTGTTAAATCTTTGTCACCTTTTACTTTCTTGCAATGCAGCACTCGATTTTTTTCCTGGGCAAGACAGGCAGACCTCCCAACTCCAGTGTGGGAAGCTGGGGAGTATGAGGTGGAGACACCTGGAGAACTGATATGCATGCACAGCAAAGCAGCCATGAGTAGTGGAGCATGAAGAATTTAATACCTGAACATTATGCGCATCTCTTGTATCAATTGGTAGCCCACAGACATCTGCATGTGCTGATGTATTTCTTTTCACAGCTTTCACTCAGAATTTACTGGGCAGTAGACAGGAGCTGAGGGAAGTTACAACACCGAGATCATCTCTGTCCAGTGTGTTCTTTGAAACCTTAATGCACTTTACAGAGTGCTTTATTTTGACTTCTCCTTCCTTCCTACACAGAAGAATCAAAGCTGTAACCTTTTGTCTCATGAGCCACAGAGAGACTATAGCAAAGAGTAAGGGAAGAGTTTAACTTTGTAACAAACCATGATTTTTCCGTCTGTACCCTGACTGGATGTAGTTCCCCAGTACCTTGTCTGAGAAAAAACACATTTAGAGTTTTAAGAGTTCAACAGCTTTGAAATTCTTACGGCTGTACTTTCTATGAGTATTGAATGAACAATGCTGTTTCCTAAAATGATTGTGTTCCCAACTCACTGGGGTAGTAGATCACAAGCTCTCTCTTCAGCACTTCTTTTATACTACCACCATACAGGGGATTTCTTGGGTCTGTGTTTTTTTGGATTGATTTTATTTTGCCTGTGGAAAATCAGAAGGGACTTAAGTTTTACGAACCAATTCTTTTGTGTAATTGCACACAATTGCATTTTGCAGATTGGCAGTGCATATAAAATGATTTTTTTTCTTAAAAAAACCTTTCACTATTTGCTTAATCTAATGAGAAGTCTGATCCTTGACTGCCTTAATATTGGTAAAACATATTAGGGCTTGGTAAAAAAATACTAAAGCAATCTGTTCATTCTCTTGGGGAAAATGCTGAAGTGAACATTCTTAATTCAAGTCCTTCATATGAAATTTCCATACTGGAATACTTTTCATCACTTAGCTATATATGAAGCTGGCAAAACTCATTTCAGAAAAGCATGGTTTTAGCAGCAAGGGACACCAACAGTGTCCAAGTCCTGGAGAGGTAGAGTAGATATAACACTTGGTATTCTTTAAACTAATTTTTTGTTAATGGACAAGATTCTGTAATTTAACTGCAGTTGGTTTTAGATCAGGAATCACTATATGAAATCCATGTTTTGATATTAACAAAATGTAATGGCTGCTGTTAATGATTCCTAGCTTGTGAAAGTTGTTACAACATCAGGGAGGCATCAATTGTTTATGCAGAATCCTAAAATAAACTGAAATTATGTAACTTGCTCCATCCAAGCAAAATTCCAGGATCTCTGATTTGTCTAGATCAGGATAAAGACTCTTAAAACAATATATTTCTTCACTCAGTAGTTAAAAGGAATAAAGCTTTTTTGTACTATGTAGTTTTACCCTCACTGCTTAGAGTTGCCTCACAGGACATTCTGTTCAACAGGCACAGTGTAATGCTGCTGGACTGGTCCTGAGTTAATCAGGTTTTCATTCTTATTTCCAATGTGCTCTGTCTGTATAAGAAACTTTTTTACAGGGTGCCTCAATCTGTTTGTCTTGCAATTGTTTCAGTTTGCATTCAATTTTCACTTGTTTACATAGTAAACAATCGTTACCCCATTAAATCTTTTTGTAGAAGGAAGTACCTGAAAGTGTATCAATTTAAGAAAGAGGATGGGCAAAGGTGAAACACACTCAGCATATGGTTGGTCATTTATTTGTGTATGATGATCTACAGAAGTTACTTCAGAAATTTTCTGCACTAGAGAGACCTCTTTTTAGCAAGTTGCATGTTCTTTAAATATTTCCTTTCCTGGCTTGGGACATTGTTTATACGTGTTAAGCAAAGCAGGAAGTAGTCCAGGCCCTGTGTAGTTTATACAGTTACTGGTATGTGAAGTGAAGGGCATCAAAAAAAGAAACAAGAAAAGCGTGGAAAAAGTGTGTGTTGAGTAAATATCTCTATCAGGATATTTACTGTTGGACAGTGTTCTTGAACTCTTTTCTTCTGTGTGTTAATTAATGACTGCTAATACCTCAAAAGGAGTTTTACATCTTTGCCGTTAAATGATCGGTGAAACCACTGTCCACCAGTTTTGGAAATTCTGTGTTTGTTGATGGAAAGGGATAGTTTCTCCTAGAAAACTTTTGCATGAGGGTTTGACTCAACATTAGAAAGACAGAATGCAAGCACAGACTGAGTTGGAAAATACCAAGTTTGGAGTTTGAGCTGAGTGCTCTGTTAGTCCTTCCCTGTTAGTACTTAATTCAGCTGTTCCACTTCTCATACACGAATCCATTTAATTTAAGGACTGTATTCAATGTGAAAGTTGCATCTGTAGGATTGTGTTCAAAATTTAGGACATTCTGCAGTATGGTTGAACTAACAATCTTCACCATTAGCCCATTTTCTTTTCAGTGTATCTGTAATGACTGTTCCTACTGCTGCTATGAAATCAAAATGCATATTTGCTGATAATTTGGAATTCAAATAGGGCATTATCATTTCATCATTGGAGAGTTGACATGCTCAGCATTTAGAATGCTATTGCAGATTTTCTTCTAGCTTTAAAAACCTTTTTGAAGTAATTTGTTGTAATGACATACTTAAGACCTTCTATTTTAATACCAGAAACTAATGGGATTTTAACTTTAGTTTATTGTATTTGAAATGCAGACTTAATTAACTTTCTAACTTTTACTAAGCTGTAGATAAGTCTTAATGTGATTTGTGTTGAAGTATTTAAAGGTTTTGATTTAACTGGTCAGATACCTGCCCATAATTATGTGCTGAGGAAAACACTGATAAATTGAAGTTGTCTTTTTGTTTCAGTTTAACAAAGCTTTTGAGGTAGTCTTTCTCAAACAACAATTACGAGCTTCAAGACTTGTGGGGTAAAAATAGGGTATTTGTAATAGTGGTCTTTACTTTTTAAAGCCATCTTTCATGACTCTTGGTTTCAATTGTCTCTGGAAGTGTTTGGCAAGAGAAGTTTTCTTTTTATAATATTGCACTCCTCTTTATCTGAAAATGTAGAATTTCTGCAATTTGCTTCCTTCTGTAGTTGCTGAGTGTTTTGAGCATTCCTACACTGTAGTGACTTGTAGTTTTACTGTTTTACTAGACTTTCCTTCCTTTTCTTTGATATACTTAAGCACATAGTAATTTGGATTTAATGAGTCTTCTCTGTTTTTCCCCTAATAGCTTCACTTTGAGGGAGCATGCTTGTCAAATGTTTGAATGAGTTTGACATGTATTTTTTAAAAGCTTCATTACACAAATAAACAGACATACGCTCTCAGGTTGACGTTTGATTTGATTAGCTTCATGCAGTTTTAAAGAAAAACAGCAGTGAGTGTTTTAAATTAGAATATTTCTGGGTTTTACTGGAATTATATAAAAAGTACATTTTTTTTCAAACACATTACACTGGCTAGCTGGGACTGTCTGAGTTACCAGATGTACTTGTTTGGGAATAGGCAAGGGAAGTTTTAAGGTCTTTTGCTTGTTTTGGTCTTTTTCTTTTTTTTTTTTTTCCCATTAAAATCCTTACCCAGGCTGAATGAGAAATGCACTCTGCACTTGTATAACTCATGATTCCAATAAGATTGCATTATTTTAGTACAGAACACTTTGACTTGCATTCTGTAAAAGGGTTGCTATTAAAAAAAAAAAAAAAAAAAAAAAAAAAAAAAAAAAAAAAAAAAAAAAAAAAAAAAAAGAAATGAGAGGTGTATTTGCATCCAAACTCGCTTTCCTAGCATCACATGTCAAATTTTTGACAATAGTGACTTGTGAGAACATTAAAAAATCACAGAAAAATTAATATCTATTTTTATTTGTGAGATAATTACTTAATCTTGGATTGATGTGGAAAAAAAATGTTGGTGTCTCTGCTATTTCAGATTGTATCCAGTTTTAAAACTACAACATCAAGGGCAATCTGTCAACTGGTAAAGGAATATGTTGGCCACAGGGATGGTATTTGGGATGTCAGTGTCGCGAAAACTCAGCCAGTGGTGTTGGGAACTGCATCTGCTGGTAAAGTTTTGTGTTGCTTGAATATTTAGAAAATTCTGGTTAAGCCCCTAAGCTATAGCAAATACAGATCCAAAGCATACTTGAGAACTGAGCACCACACTGAAAGAGTCCTTTCAAAGAACTTCTGTAGCTGAAAAATCCTTAAAATTGGAATTTCCTTTTCCTTAGAAGGTTCAAGCATGCTTGTTGGTCATTCTAAAGTGTGTGCCAGTTCACTTCCATGCAGGTCACAGTCTCCTTAGTCTGTGTTGGCTGGGGTGGGTGGGTGGTTGGGATGGGGAGCTGCTTGCTTGGGGAGGCCTCTGGCACAGAATTCCATATGGCTGGGTACAGAGATCCCTGCAGGCTTTCTATCCTAGCATTGTTTAATCCTTTTTTTATAGAAGCTGTACATGTGGTCATAGTTTGCATATTCTTGTATTCTTGCATTCTGTCTTTTGTCTCAGAACACAGGGGCAGCTAAAAATCTAAATTTTCAGTCCTTTTTACCTTATTTGATTTATTCCTTCCACTTGAGGGACTACAAGTACTAATGAATAAATTGCTAAATCTATTCTAGTCCATAAATCAATGTAGAGACTTGTGTAGTTTTGGAAGATTATTAGGGAAGTAAATCGTAACCAGATAGAATCAGTCAATTTGAAGTGACATTCTTTTGGAGCTGGAACAGAGTCCAAAGGTACTGACTAGACTTTAATATTTATGGACCAGAAATCTCTGCTTCTTGAACTGAACTGTTAGAATTTTTGTGTGCCTGCTGAGGGGCACATTTTGTCTTTGTGTGGGACATCTTGTCTTTGTACTGATTTAACTTGGAAACAGCTGTTCTCCAATTCAGCTTTAAGGTACTACCCACTTAAGTACTTTAATTAATTAATTATTTTGGGGTGTGGCGGGATAAAGGAGTGGCGTTTGGAGTAATTTCCTTTTAAAATTAATTTTTTAGTGCTCTGCAGTGACCTGTCTACATTTGAGATTTCCATGCAGGAAGTAAATAGATTGTGCATAGAATTCCTGTTTGTAGTGACTGCCTTTTAAACTATGGAATGATCTCTCTGTTTTTATCTGAGTCTGATGATACACAGCTGGAGCATTATACAGGAGCATATAACCAAGTTAGGAAAAATATCAATAGCAGAATTTGCCTTTCAGTACTTGCTGCAAATTAATCTGATTAGGACAGCACCTTTACTTTTTGGCGGAGATGTGTACAATGATAGGAAAATGTTACGTTTTTTATATAAAGTGGTAGTCAAAAGTTCTACATCTAAAGTTTTAGTTTTTATGGTATGTGCTACAGTGGAAGCTAACTTGTTTGTTGAAATGGTAAAAATGAAAAACATATGTTTTTAACTATTTACAGCTGCTTTTTAATCTTTGTAGATCACACTGCTTTGCTGTGGAGCATAGAAACAGGGAAGTGCCTTGTCAAGTACGTAGGGCACGTCGGCTCAGGTAAGATAAGGGCATGTTGTGAAAACTGGGAATAGAGCATGGGAGGGGGAAATGTGTTTTGGCCAGCTACAGAAATGCTTATTGTGGTTTCACTTGCAGGTTTGCCAACATCATTAACAAGTCAATTGTGAAGTTCCACTAATTTTCATACAGAGAACGTTTTGTAACATGATTCTTTATTGGAGAGGCACATTAAGACAGTTTCGCAAATGCTAAATGAATAAACAAGTCCATATAAAGAAATTTACAGGCACAGTTACGACACTAAGAAGTTAAATGTCAGAACTCATTGTGGTCTCGTGCATGTGGAGAACAAAAGAAGCTTATATAATCAGGAATTAGCTTGCAAGTCTTGCAAGATCTGTGTTATATTTGGGTTAGAAACTACAGATGCTGGGTGAATATCTTTTTGCACTTCTTTGTTTAAGATCCCATATGTAATTTGCTGCATAATATGAAGATCTTGTTTTTAAGACAGTTACTTAAATATAGGTGTTTGTCTTTCTTTTTACCAGTATGAATATTGTGGAAACTGTTTTTTAAACCCCTCTTTGGGGGGGAGGTGCAGTGCAGTGAATGTTTTTGATGTTAATCTTAATTTTTTGGTGTCCAGTTTGACAAGAACTTGATTAACCCCCTTCTGCCTCTTAATGACTTAGAAAACAGGATTTTATAGACCAAAACTGGAGAGGTTTTCTTCTGTTGTGAGCTAAGCACTGAGTTATCATACACTGGGAAAGTGAGGAATGCAGTTGTTGACCAGGATTGTTTTGTTAAACAACTCAGTACATCAGACAAACTTTGTGGCAAGGGTACAAATAGAATTAAGTTCTCTAGAACTGCTTCAACTGTGAGTTGTACTTTTTCTTCCTGCTACATTACTTCTAGCTCCTACAGCACAAAGATTAATGCATAGAAACAACTGGTAACATGTTAATGTGTTCAGATATCTCAGGCTGTTTGCTGCATGGACCTCTTAAGTTCTATAAAGTCATGTTTGAAAACTTCACTCACTTGAACTTTCATGCTGGTGGTTTTCTTTTAAAATTGCTATTTGGAAAACTATGAAAATAAGAAGTTCTAACCTGTGTTTAAACGGTTGTGTTTAAACAACTGTGTTTGAACAACAACAACAACAAAATTATATAGTATATAAATTTTATGTAACTATATACATCTATAACATATAATAGAAGTAATGTATTTTTTTATGTAATAAAACTTTATTTTTGTTTGAGAATTGATTTGAAATGGTGCAAAGATGTTGGGTGCCAGCAGCTGGTGCCCCATAGAGTTAACTCAGTTTTAAGGAATATCTTTTTAGACTCTCCCACCACGCTCTTCCAACAACATATGCATCTATTTCACTTGTATAATGGATGGAAATGAGTTCTAAGTTCTGTCTTGAATTGACTCTTATGCACTGAAATGAAATGGAGAGCTTTGTTGGTTGATGGAATTCTTGCAGGACATCATGTTTTGATTACATCTGGTTGCAGGGCTGGAGTCTGATTTGTGTTACTTGCATCAGGTTTTCAGGCATTCATTCCTGCAATCCTAAGTAATAAGCAGAATGTTGATGGCAAGATATAGTAAGTTTTCATTAAGTTAGAGATAATTATGGATATTTAAATTCTCTTTGTGGAAGTCCAGAGCATTATCCCCTGTCAGCTTACATACTGTTTGAATGTAGTTTGTTTATCCTCTCTTAACATGAACCACTTGTACTAGATTCAGGAAATAACTTGCTAGAAAATGTGTTTTGTATAATCAATTGTAGCTGCTTTCCTTGATACTACGCTTTTGTATCACCTAAAAGATGACTACCAAAAATTGCCGAAAACTTAAGACGACTTGATTTTTCAATGCTTTTAATGATAAAATATTGAGATTCTTTTAGTATACTAACTTAAAACTTTACTTTGTTTCATACAGTAAACTCCATAAAGTTTCATCCCACTGAGCAAGTGGCTCTTACAGGTATGTAGAGTTTTTTCATATGCAAGGTATATTAATCTTGATGGAAAATAAGTGTAATTTGCTAATTTGTTCTGGTTGCTTCTCTCCCTATTGCTTTGTCAGCATCCTTGTTGATTGAATTATTTTTATATTTGAAGGCATAGCAAATCAGAGCTAGATCTTGCCATCTATGTTTTTCATATCATGTTGTCATTTGTGCTTGCCTGCTCCAAAGCAGACACTTGGAATGACGCATCAAGTGAATGTTCTGGAATTCATCCCAGAGTACTCAGAGAACTAGTGGGTGTTATGGCAGAATACCTCCTGATTACCTATCAAAGTTCTTGGGAGTCTGGAGAGGTCCCTTCTGACTACTGTTACTCCAATATTACAAGAAGGGTGTGAGGAAAGACCCATGGAACTACAGACCTGTTAGTCCAATCTCAGTTCCTTTAAAAAATATGAAGATTATACTGGGTACTGCTGAAAGGCATTTAAAGAATAATGCAGTCATCAGACACTGTCAGCATGGGTTTACAAAGGGTAAGGTCCTGCTTAAATAATTTTACATCCTTCTAGGGTGGATGAAGCATAGTGGGTAAAGGGAATGTGATGAATTAAGTTTTTCTGGTTTTTAGTAAGGGTTTTGGTACTATCTTTCACAGTGTTGTTCTGGACAAGTTGTCCAGCTGTGGGATCAGCCAGTTCACGGTGTGCTGTGTGGGCAGCTGGCTGAAGGGCAGAGCTCAGGGTTGTAGTAAATGGGGCTGCATCTGGCTGGCAAAGGATCGCTCAGGCTGGCAAACTTTTTCACTCAGGAAAAATTCTAGGGCCAACCCTGTTCAATAGATTTATCAGTGACCTGGGTGCAGCAGTTGAATGCATCATTAGCAAGTTTGTTGGTGGTACCAAACTGGGACGTGCTGCTGATTCTTGTGAGAGACAGGAGGCCTTTCAGAGGGATCCAAATAAGTGAGAGCACTGTGTGATGATTAATAGGATGAAATCTAACATCTTCTGATGCCAGATGCTGCAGCTAAAACAGAGTAATGCTGAGCACAAGTATAAACTGGGAGAAGAGTGGCTTCAGAGCAGCCCTGCAGGATTAGAACATGTTTGTTCTGACCATAGCAAGGACAAGCTTGAGTTTGCCCTTGGTTAATAATGAATAAGTCTTTTTTAAAGCAGATAGAGTTAAAATCACATGGTACCTTCTGAGCTGTAAACTTCTACTAGTTGAGCTGAGTTGTTTAAGGCAGAAAAGGAATAGCTTCACACTTCCTATTTTGGGTTTCTGGTTGAAACTATGGTAAAAACATTTAATGGAAGAAATCATTGAATAAAGAGCTCCAGTATTTTGAGAAAAAGTAAACGAGTATCTGGTGATGTATTAAATGCCTTCTTCAAATGTTCCATATTGAGCAGTGGTGAGACTCATGTTCTGATGTGTGGTATTCAATGTGTTATACTGCAGGAGTGATTAATTTGGTAGCTGCTTATATCTTGCATAATGAGTTACATGTCAGATGTTGAGACTTGCTTACCGTAAAATTCATAATGGTGTCTGTTTGGAAAAGATGCAACTGAGGATACTGTTGAAAGGGTTACATTATTGCCACATGTAATATTAAAGCTTGTTTTTATTGCCCATGGAAATACTCTTATTTATTTTCCCTCTCTCTCTTTTTTTTTTTCCTTCTCTTCCCCTGTGCAGCATCTGGAGACCAGACAGCTCACATCTGGAGATACATAATACAGTTGCCTACACCTCAGCCAACTGCAGACTGCAATGTAAGCAATCAACTTGCTGCAACTAAACTAATTGCACAGCAATTTCATCGGATACAGGTTTTATGATAAGACTGAATGTTAAATTTACACATAATTAAAAAATTACATGATTTCAGGACTGCCAAAGGTGGGATTTTAAGTTTTTAGTTTAACAACTGTATTTCAGCTTTTCTATGAAAATAGCCTCTCTTCGTGTTTACAGAGGCATTTGGTGCAGAATAGAATTTAGAGCTTCAAGTAGATGAATTGACTTTTTGTTCAAGGTAGTAAATGTGTAAATGAACAGTAAATGAACAGCTGAATAACTTCTTTTTTGTAATAATGAAGTTCTTTTTAAACTGGTTAAATTTTTGTAGGGTAACTTAGTGAGGCACCTGTATTAGCCATAGTTGCTGTGGATTGAAAACTGATGGCAAAGACTTGTAATTTTGGCATTTATTTAATTGAGTTTTTGTTGATTTCTAATCAGCCCTTGCCAGCACACATCACACTGTCTGATTTTGTTGTCCCCAGGCCTTTATTTAGTCAGTATATACTCTAGCCTGTCAAATGCTTATTTTACTTAAAAGCACTCTTACTAAACTGTGAAGAAAACATGATTTATAGCATGAGCTTCTCAGTAGGCTAAGCAGGGGCAAAAGTTGACTGTATAGTATGAGATAGACATTTTCCATTCAGAAATCTGATTCAGTTTATTTGATTAGGCATTCCCATTTTGAAAGAAAATACAAATGTTATCTTTTCCACCTCTAAGTAATGTGAAGATGTTTTTGTCTTGTGTAAGTGTAAAAGAAGTTCACAGAATGATGTTTAATGATGAGCAAAAGAATTTATTTTGCATCCAGTTTACATCAGCACTGCATGGTGACTGTGTATTGACCAACAGACAAATATTGCTGTAATAATTTGATTTTAATGGATAAAAATATGTCTGTAAATTATTGTCTTCCCAAAGATTGACACAGTGTCCTGTTAGATGCTTCCTACCTTTAAAAATTGAAAGGAGAAAAGTCCCTTGATAATGTGCTGGAATGAAACTCTAAGGTAATACACTTATCAGCTAGTAAAGGGGGCTGATATTCAGAGCTAAAGAGTTTGGAGGAGATTTGAAAATGAAGTAGAAACATTTCACCACTTCCCTGGTAGCCTGTTCCAAGGCTTAATAACCCTTTTGGTGAAGTAATTTTTCCTAATATCCAGTCTAAACATCCCCTGGTGCAACTTGAGGACACTTCCTCTTGTCCTGTCACTTGTTCCTTGGGAGAAGAGACTGACACCCACCTGGCTGCACCCTCCTTTCAGGGAGTTGTAGAGAGCAGTGAGGTCTCCCCCGAGCCTCCTTTTCTCCAGGCGGAACAACTCCAGTTCCCTCAGCTGCACATCAGCAAGTTGTTAAAAGGAGTTATTAAAACTGCATTTAACTTACTGGTTATATTCCTTCAACTAAGTTTGAGATAGTTAGTACTGGAATAGGCTGGGTGCAGCAGGATTAATTTACCCACGTTCACACTAAGGGAATTGGGAAGAATTTACACTTCAAAATGTAAGTTAGTGACATTCCATCCCTTTTATTCTACATCTCTTTTTCTCTTGCATTTTGCAGCAAGTCTCTGGCGAAGATGAAGTTGAAATCTCAGATAAAGATGAACCTGATGGAGATGGAGATGGTTCCAGTGATTGCCCCACTGTCAGAGCCCCATTATCTTCACTGAAAAGCCATCAAGGAGTGGTCATAGCAGCTGACTGGCTTGTTGGGGGGAAGCAAGCTGTGACGGCATCGTGGGACAGGACAGCAAATCTGTATGATGTAGAGACTTCTGAACTTGTCCATTCTCTTACAGGTATTTGTTCACTCAAAAAAAAATTAAATTGGTTGTTTGTTTTTCTATGAGGGTTTATTTGTAGACTCTAAAATATTGAGAAAAGTAAGTTGTTTCTCTGGAGCAGGATGTGAGTGTGTACCATCTGCTGCTCAGGGATGTAATAGTTTTTAAAATTGCAGTCTTGTAAATCCCCTGAGCATGAATTTGTCGTCTTTTAAGCTTATGATTTAACCAATGAAAAAATAGTTTTTAAATTGAATGTACCCAAATTTTAGTTCTTGCAGAAGGCTTTTGCTGTGTTCATGGTGTGTTAAGCAGCAATAACCTACACTACTGAATGTGAAATAAGTAGCGTGGTTTTTGCCTTCAAACACATTCCCAAACTTTTACAGCAGTAACAGGATTAAAGTTCAGAATGATCGTTACTCCTTTGTGTTTGAGAAAAAGAGAAAAAGTCATCAGCATTTCATTCCAAGTGTATGTGGAAATGAAAAGTCTTACTTTCATTACCTTACATGTTCTCATGTGTGATTGTAGGGCACGACCAAGAGCTCACGCATTGTTGTACACATCCCACCCAGCGTCTGGTGGTGACATCGTCACGCGACACCACCTTCCGGCTGTGGGATTTCAGAGATCCTTCTATCCATTCTGTGAATGTCTTTCAGGGCCACACAGAGTAAGTGACAGCTCCTTCACAGGTTTTCACAAGTTCAAAAAGTGGCAAATCTGCCCAGAACTGTTCCTGTGCGCTTTTTGAGGTACTGAGTTCAATCCTGCTTTGTGAGACTGATTTTTCACAGAAACCCCCAGTTGTCCTCCTTCAAGTGTAGCACAGCAGTACATAATTTCTAAAACAGCAGCCAGGGCCCTTGGTGTGCTATTGCTCATATGGTAAGTCTTGATAAAAATTGTTACAATTAAAGGTGATTTAAGGTATGAGGTTCTTTTTGGCATTGGTTATGCTCGCAGTTTGGGGTTATTGCTGTCATGCAATGGATCAAGCAGATTGCCTCTGCTTGTCTTGATACTCACTGTGAAGTAAAGGTTACTCCTCTGGATAAAAGTCGATAAAAAGGGATTAATTTTTACTCTTAAAAGCTTCTCATTTTTACACAAAATAAGAAATAAAAGTACAGCCACCGATTGCCATGTTCTGTCAAAACAGGGATTCTGATGTAACTTCTTTAGTTGCCAAGTTAGGCTTAATGTTATTATATTACTATTACTATTATATGACTATTATTGAATATATAGTATGTAGTAATGTAGTCCTGAGAATCTGTGTTCTGGTGTTTACTTAACTTTCTGGTTTTTGGAGCTCTGATACATGGAAAATGCAAGTATAACTTGGAAATACTTTACCCAAGGAAGCAAATCTTTTCTTGACTTGTGAATGTTTGAGCTTCTGACTGTTTCAGAAAAAATTTCACTTTCTTTCTTCAGAAAAAAAGATGATTCTTAATACTAGCTCAAAATACAAAGCTCAAGTATTTATTCACATTTCTTTTTTTTTTTTTAATTTAAATGTATAATTTACATTATGGTTGAGTTTCAACACCTTTTTCATTTTCTCAGCTGTTGACTGGCCTATATATAAACTAAAACCTCTTTAACCCCCTCTACCCTGGGCTCCTGAGCTTGATAAATTACTTGGTGCTTCATAATCATCCTGTGTAAGTGGCTATCTTCTCCTAATAGAGCAGTACCCTTGATTTTGTGGCCTACATCCTAGAATTGTTTCATCTCATCACTTTTGTATTCCTCTATCACTTTTCCTAGAATGTTGTATATAGTTGGAAGGTTTTGTTTCCATCGGTGCTTGTATTTTTTTCCCAAGGAAAACTGCTTCAGACAGCTGCTTTGTCTCAGAATGTTTTGTAGAGAAATGACCAATACTGACATTTGCTGAGACCAAATGATGTTGATCTTGGGTGATGATCTGTAAAAACAGTTAGCTGGTATTTTGGCTTCCATTGCTGACACCTATAAACTAGCAGAGAGTTTATTTTTCAGGAATGGAATAGATCTTGTGCTGCCTCTTCAGTTGCTCTTACTCTAGCTTTTAATTGTCTTCATATTTGTGTTTGTCTGCTGTATCAACTGTCTCTGTTTTGTACTTTGAATGTATGAGTTTTTAGTATTGACACAGGCTTTTTCACCAAATACACCCTAAACTTGATGGTCTCAAAACTGATTTTACTTTTCAGTGGCCAAGGCTGCTGAGGTCTCTCATTTGTGGAAGGGGTAATTCTGCTAGAGGTGTTTCACTGATGAGTGCAGACAGAGCAGAGATGGGGGGGGTGATATTTTTGCAGTTGAGACATACTTCAAGGAATTTTATTTTTGTTCTTTTATTGTACAGCCTACTGACAAAATATTTTTAAATTACCCTCCCATCAACACTACAACAATCTCTTCACATTAAGCAGCATAGAAGAAACTGGTTTGGTTTTTTTTTTTTTTTTCTTTTTTGAATATCTGCTTGAATAATTTGCCAAGTATTGAATATTTTGTTAGGCCCTTGGTATCAGTTCCGTGAATTGGATGTTGCAGTTGTTAACAGTGGTGATTTAAAGTCCCCAAATTTGAGTTTTAACACCCTCTAGCTCAATAGTACCTGACGAATCTGGCGCTCACAGTGCAGCTATTTTTTCACCGGATCAACTCCTAATGCACGTTGCCAATATAATTAGATGCTTGACATCTCGATCATGAGGCCAGCATTCCGTGTGGATTTTGTACACCCCAAATCTCGTTCCATCGATCCCTTCCTCCCGGATCCTGGCGGGATCCGCGCTCACCAGCAGGTGGCAGCACCGCGCCGCGGCCAGCGCCCGGCCCGGCCCCAAGGCAGCGGTGCGATCTCGGCTTCCTTTAATTAGCCTTAATGAGCGGCACTGAAGGCGTACTCGAAATGGCTCATTATCGTGTAAAAACTAAAACTGATGCTGATGTGTTGAGAGACTGAAGAACCCTATCGTAGACAGAGCACATAAAGCTTTTGTACAGTTAATTGAAGTCAGAAAATTAAGAGATGTTGTGCATTTTCCTGTATGTCAAAGTGATGGTATATCATCATCCATGAGAGATTATTTGTATCTTAAGTGGACTAAGAAATCACCTATCACTCTGGTGTCCTGAACATAGCTTTATTAAAAGCACAATGTTTCTTATCATCTAGTACTAAGACAGTTTAAGAAAATAAATTCTCTTCCAGTAAGGCCAGAAGCAGTCACTATGATCAACCTGTCTGTCTTGAGCTGCTTGCATGGATAGCTGCTTTGAATTAAGAGGTAATTTTAGAATTGCCGATTGTATGTTAGCTTGTTCCAGTTATAAAGGTTTCAGTTTAACTCTTGCAAATTCTGTACATTGCTTGTTGCACTGTTTAATTAACTTCCCTGTTAAGCTTTTTGTGCCTCCCTAGTCTGACTAGCTTCAGATTCATCTTTTGGTTTTTTTATCTTCAAGAGCTTTGTTTCCTGTGTTAATTATAGAAGTTTCCTGTATTTTCTTCTTGTATTTTCTGTTCTTATTTACAAGCTACCTATTTTGCCTCAAAGTGTGTTTCTAAGTATATTTTGACATTTAGAAACTAAATATTAACTAGACTAAAGTACACTGATAGTACTTTTACCCTTCAAACCTGCATTCAGCTGGGGTCTTTTTTGAAGCTGTATCTTCCCATTGAAGTTTCCAGTCTGTAACATTGCTTGTTTACATTTTATATATATATATATATATATATCTGTGTGTGTATAAATATGACTGTTTCAGTTCAATAAATGACTTATTTGTCATGCCCTGCTCACATAGCAGTAAAAGTATCTTGTCATGTACTGTTAGATTTGCCATGCCCCCAGATCATCTCACTTACTTACTCCTTACTGATGAAAAAATATGAAATGGTGTGGAAATAAGACTGATGTTTGCTTAAATATAAATATTTTTTATTGTCTGGTTCTGTATGTGCACCAATAGGAATTTGTCTTACTAGTGATGTGAATCCCCAGTCATATCCCTCATACGAAAAGTTTAACAGAGCCCTGAGAAAAAATTACATTTATGTTATAATTCAATAATTATAATTATGTTATAATTATGTTATAGTAATGTTATAACTTGTGGCCTGTAAACTAAATTGATTTCCTGAGTTAAAGCCTCCAAAAATCATACTGGTGACTCATATTCCAGTATCTTTTTTTCCAGCAGTTACTGCTTTGAAATACATGACTGATAATAACAGCTGTTCTCCTATTGAGAAATTATTCGATTTAGAGGTTATTGATTAGAGCCCTTCAAGCTGAACTAAGGTTTTGTTCTGCAGAGCAAAATGGTTCTGGCATCTACATGGTGACAGTGTTCATTCCACTTCACGTGTGCTTTCCTTTGCTGACACCTGTACAGCCTGTCTTTTCCCAGCTGTGAAGGCCTTGCTTTTCCCAATGTGGTAGCCTAGTTGAGTAACTCTGGTGTTGACATGCTCTTGCATATCTGCTTGATGAGTTTTTCTCTCCCTTTAAGCACTCTGCATGTGCTGGGATGTGTCTTGATATGTGGAGCCTTCTAAAATGGTAATGCTGGAAATATTTACCATTTGTAGCTTTAAAAAGAAAAAAAACCACCTTAGTCTGTACAGGTCTAGCCAATACTTTACAGATTTTATACATTTGTTCTGACAGGCTGGTAACACAGGAAATAAATTAATCCCCTATGGACAACAGAATTATTATTAGCTAGTGGATTTGTATACAGTGTTTAAACTACAGCTTTTGTTATACATGTGAAGTATATTGATACTTATATGCAGCTGAAAAATTACTTGGTGAATAATAAAGGGTTTTGTTTTCTTTAGTGGCTGTCAGAAGTACATAGCGGTTGGGGACATTGCTCTTGAAATGCTTGAAAAGAAATATGCAGGGCTTCCAGTTCTGTACTTGCAAATACCATCCTTCACAGAATAAAGTGATGTCTTCAGAGGCATCTTTGGGTTGCCTATCCTTAAGTGAATATCCTTTGTTAATGCTTTTTGGTTGTTCAGTATATAGTTATGCACCACCTTTCCATGGTAATTAAAGGCAGTTTTGGCTTTAAAAACCCCCATAAATTGGAGTGGGTACTTTTGTCCTAGACCAAAAAAATGACAAAGTTTGTTTACTACTTTTCAAACTTACTGATCTTTGTGGCTAGTTTGGGCCAGTGCATCAAGTGTGAATGTGGAATCAGTATCTGTGTGTTACTTTCTGGGCAAACTCAGGAAAAAAGTTGCTGGTCATGGATCTTATGTTATTTCTTACAAAGAGCTGATTGCTCTTTTGGACTGCAGCATATTCCATTTCCTTTCACTCTGCTTGTGTGGCTCTAAGAGACCAGAAGGGAAAGTTCCTGTTCATTTGCTGCCTGTATGGCTCTGAATGTGCAGCTGAATGGTGAGTTGTGCTTCATCCTGAGAACATCGAAATTAGAGAATTGCAAATATGTCTTGTTTCAATTTTAGGTTTTCCAACTCCTATGCTTGCTGAAAAATCTGCATTAAAAAATACAAACATTTCAAAGCAGCTGCTGATTAGGATGCTGGTCTGAATTTTGACATTTAGTGAATTGAGAGTTAATGTCAAAATGGGCATTCTGTTTCAAGAGACTAGTAATTGCTTTAGTTTTTGTGGACACTTGGGTTTGCCAAGGTCAGCTGGCTTTCTCAGATTCTTGGGTCTGCAAGATTTAATTCTCATACCTTATTTGTGTCTGTCTTGAATATATGGTTCTTGAAAGAACAAGTCATGGCAGGGGGAGAAGTGCCTTTTCTCCAGGCAGCAATGTCATTAGACATCCCTGTTAGGAAGCAGTGTTATTCTAGATATGCCCAATATTACAAGGTCAATGCTACGTGTTCTTATTCAACCACACTTCCTTGGTGAAGTTAAAGCATGTGTAGATGTAGTCCTAAAAATGCAGGCTTTGCACCTTTGACGAAGTCTGTGCTTGGGCTTTAGTCAAAACCTTTTGTGCCAAACAAAATGGTAACAAGTTGGCTGCTCTCAGTGGTGTTTGATCAGTCTAACACATCTGTTCTTTTCAAGATAGTCCTGTTCTTGCTTCAGTTATTAATTACTTTAGTGATGCTTTGTCTACCATTTTTCTGTTGTTTCTCATCAAAGAATGCCTTAGGCATTCCCCATGTGTGGATATCTCAATCTAGCTTCTGTAAGACATGCAGAATTTTTGTGATGAAACATTCAGTTTTCTCCCCAAGCCTCACTGATTAACTAGATGGTTCTGATACTGCTGTTAATATTCCTTCCTTGTTTTGTCTGCTGAGGGACTTTTTCCCTCTTGTATTTCATTGAGAAAAGGCTCCAAACTTGCATTTCACACACTGTTCTGATCCTACATTTGCATGTTGAATATTCTTTAAATGAAGATTATGGCCTGGGCTTGAAGCTCTAGGGTTAGCTTTTTTAAAATACTTCTAGTGCTTCTGAACATTTTTACAAAGCCTTGTGGTTTATTTTTACTACATAGATGTAACAGAGCATGATAAGATGTCAGTGGTTTTCTTAGACTTGTTAGCAGCCTTAATAACTGATAACTCAGGGATCCAGCTTTGAATATGCCTCAATTCCCATGCTGAGTGCTTCTTCATGGATCTTTTTCAGGACAGACTAGGCCCAGCACATTTTACATGCCTACATAAGTGGTCCAAGTTACCAGCCTTGCTCTCTTGCATAGCCTGAATTTCCAATTTTCTCTCCTAACATTCCCCCAACGTGATACTGGGATGGAGTTATCAAAGTGCCACTCTCCACAGCTCCCTGAAAGGAGGTTGTGGCCAGGTCAGTCTGTTCTCCCAGGCAGCCAGTGACAGGACAAGAGGAAATGGTCTTAAGCTGCTAGGGGAGGTTTAGGTCGGACATTAGGAGGAATTCCTTCACAGGAGGTGTGATCAGACATTGGAATGGGCTGTCCAGGGAGGTGATGGAGTCACGGTCCCTGGAGGTGTTTACGGAAAGACTGGATGTGGCACTCAGTGCCATGGTTGACCTGGTGGTGTTCAGTCATAGGTTGGCCTTGATGACCTCAGAGGTCTTTTTCACCCTAAAGGTTTCTGTGATTCTGTAATTCCTTCATGGTTTGTTCTTGCCATTTCTTAAGTTGGAGAAAAAAGCTCTGCTGATATTTGGAGATAAATCCACAGACAGACTTGGGGAATTATGTGGGATTATGTGTGTAGCTCTTCCTGGAATCAAGTGAATTCAGAATAGCAATTCTGAAGCCTGAATGCACTCAAATCTGGAGGTACTGGTGCTCCTTACCTGGGCCTCCTGTGGCTAGTGCCATCTCCTGTTGAGATGGGCAGTGGGGTTATCCACATCTGGAAGTTTTAAACACAGTTCATGGCTTCCCCTCAGGCTGCAGACTGCTTGATGTAGGGATATGCTTTGTTCCCCTAAAACAAAGGAAACCTGTGCAGAAAATATGATACCAAATTAAGCTTCCTTTAGGTTTTGTTTCTCAATTTTACTGCTTAAAATGAGAGGCATATTTAAGCCCTCAAATTTTCCTGGTTGCATACCTGGAAACCAGGTTGCATACTTGGTTGCATCCTGGTAGCTAATTGTATGTATTCAAGTTACCTTGAATAAATTTATCTGAAAGCTCTGGTTTAGTCCTTTTTCATCCTACTCACACATTTATGCCTGTTCAAGGCCATAAAAATGCATTGTCTCCCATTTCGATGGTAAATCCCAGTTTAGGTTGCAAATCAGAATGGGAAGAGCAGTGTTAACTTCTTTTTTGGTGCGTTGCCAGTGAGAGTTCTGCATCAGCATTTCATGGTCCAACATTTTCAACATTTTTTTCTTTCCCCCCTTCCCCTATGTCTGAAATTTCAGCAGATTGTTATGCAAAGCAGTTTTGTGTCTCAGTGTGACTGGGGAGACAGCTGTTCAGCCTAATGAGGAGTGCGAGCACCACAGCATTTCTGGTGATTGAGACCCACGGAGGGAGCAGGATGTTCGAGGCCAGGCAGTGGTGTGTGGTGAGGAAGTGCCACGCTGTCAGCTGGAAGTACATGCTCGGCTGCTCCCTATGACAAGATAAATGAGTTTTGCTGGGGTTTGGCGGAGGCTGGAGCTTTTTTGAAGAATAGTTGTAGCACACCAAACTCCCTGTGGGACCTACAGTTTGAAGCGTCATAAGAGTGCTTCCTCTGTGCTTGTTTCTTTTTTCTTTTTTCTTTAATGTCCTACAATACCTGTCATCTTTTTGAGTTATTAAAAATCTAATGTCTTCTAGCATTCAATTAACATGGGGGCTGATGATCTTTTGTTGACACTTTTATTAATTTAGCCAAGGGGATGTTAGGCAGAGTTTTATCTAGGTTAAAACAAACTGAAGACTAATATGAACAAAAATTAAATCTAGCCACATGAAAATAGAGGAAAAAGGCTTTTAATTTTTGTGATATGGATGGGGTTATGGAAGCAATACTTTTGAAAGGTTGTTTGTTTATTGGCTGCTTCTGTTAACTTCTTCCCACAGACTTGGCATCCCTTTTTTTCCTCATCATTCGCCTTTAGTTGTGCTGAAATCCTGGTTTAGTTTATAAGTAGGAAGTGGCCTTTCTTATTGTTACTATTTTGTTGTAATTCAAAAAAGCCAAATAAACATGAAAACAAGAAAAAAATTGCTGAGATGCATCTGTCATATTAAGAGATGCCCCAGCTGGAGTATCAGAGGAAACAGATAGTAATTTGTACTGCATAAGACCTATGAGCACAGCACTTGCTCATGTTTTAAGTCAGTAGTGTTGAGCATGTTTCTGAATTTAGATGCATATGATTTTTTAAAAATATGAACTCATTGTGTTCCACTTTAAAATTTAAAAAAAAAAACCCAACAAACCCGAAAAACCACTTTGTCTTTACTCAGATGAATGAAGTGCTGATAGCCCTCCCCAGAATTGTCAGGTTTGTGAGAATGATACTGTTGTGGCCTTTCTAGATTTGTTGTTAAGTTACTTAAAACTTCAAGCCTTGCAATCCTATTTTGAAAATGAGATATTTTTAAGAATTGAATTGAGTGTTTCCCTTAGAAGAGTCATGCTTCATTTTTGTAAAAGCACAGAGAATGTTATGCAGACATCCATATACTGCTTGCTTTGGAAGTGGGATCAAAATTCTTGGTCATAAACACTGGATTCAGTAAGAAGTGGTTTTATATTTAGCCTTTAAATTCAAAGCTCCTTATGTAAAAGATTGTTTTCATAGTCCTATGTGCTTGCAAATAGTGCACATCCCAGTCTGCAGGGCCTTGCAGGGCCGAGCTGAGGGTGAATGGAGGACTAAGACCACTAAGCATCTTTAAAGTTGTCACTAAAAACAGACCAGCAGCTTTCCCTTTGCTTTTCTATCACTTGCCCTACTTCCAGAGAGCTACAGCAGAATTTAATTGTATTTTTATTTTACAAACTTTTGCTTAGTCTATCCAGTAATATCTGAACGGTTAAGCTGAAAAGAGTAAGTTAAGCTGGAAAGGATTTTGTTATCTTTTGAGAGTCTTTGGAGGAGCAGGCAGGATTGAGCTAACCCGGGGTTGGCATTCTGTTTTCCTGGCAATAGTTTTGAATGTTTTCATTTGAAAATGATAAATCTAAGGATTAGAGAACCTTATGTGGTCAAAGAAACTTAACCATGTTTGAAAGTGATAAATGATAAAGCAAAACCAATATTAGATCAAAGAAGCTGGAAAGCTCTTTAAAGTTTTGAAAAAAGCACCCAAAAGTGGAGGGTTATTTTAAGACAGTTTCAAACATATTCCAGCTGTAATTGGAATAAAATGTATGATGGGAAAACAGATCAGTTTTTTTGTTGGCAGCAGAATATTAAAGTGCAATATATTCAAATATATTCACTCACCTGGAGATTTTCTATGACTTGAATTCTTTATGCTGCTGTGTGCTAGGAAGTCTCCCAGTGTGTGTGGAAATTACGGAGATTGAATAGAGAATTTTAAACTTATAAACATTGCTCCAAGTGTGTTGTGGCAGTATAGCGATTAAGTGAAAACCTGAATTTTTTTTTCTGAGCTTCTTTGTGTAAAGAACCTAGTGGGAAGTGCAGATACTGGTAAATTTAAAGGAGTTTGGGCTGGTAGGAGACAAGTTTGGTAGTAAGAACATGCCAGCTGTATTGTGCAGCAGCTTGACTGCATGAGTAAGTTTTCTTCACAAATAAGAAGGTGCCTGGTGAAAGAGATTCGGAACTTGTGGCCTTCATGTATGTTGTAACTTTCTGACTTTTTGTTCATAAAGTCCAGAAGATTAGTTGAAGACCTCTTGGTTCTTTCTGTAATCATCTCCCTGGTGGCTTAGCTGCACTCTAATAATGTGTTAGGAAACTTGGTATCATGAATAAAGTGGGCCTTCATCCTAATTAAAACTTAATTTGGTGTCAATTTAAATTAAGAGGCTTGCATAAACTGGTCCATTGTGACCTGGCTTGTGCTAATCTTAATCAGCAGCTTGGATAGGACATGAATTCAAATTTCTGCAGAACAACTAAAGTGACAGTAACAACTGACAACTTAAATTAAAATTACTAAATTCTAAGAAATTGACGTGCATGACCCAAGTTACAAGATAGGTCATTAAATCAAATCTGTAGAAACAGAATTGAAAAGCCTTCCCTAATGATTATAAGGAGAGACAAAAATACTTTGTTAGTATATTATATAGGCTGAAAATAACTGGCTTTGAGGTGGGAATTCACACAATTATGATGAAAATTGTAGTACAAAAGCTTTTAGCTGGTTAATATGAAATAAAGGTAAAATGTTTAAAAATAATCATAGAGTCATCATGAAAATCGTTTGTTTGAACCTAGTATATTGATGATATACTGTTATCTGAAGCTGTAAAATACAAAGATGATAAAATTCTAAAATAAAATTCTTTATAAAATAGCTTCTGGAAGTAATATATTGCATTTTCAATTGGTAGGAATATTCTCATGAGTCTTTCTCTGACTGCTCTTGTGTATTTCTAGGCACAGTAGGTAAAATTTATACTGTATACTTGTGCTTCTTACTACTACTTGCCATTTCTTATCTGACTCTCAGACTTTAGCTGCTAGTAAAACAGGACTGGAAATTACAATTAGAGACTGTTAGATTGCTGTAGCTGTTGGTAGTGGAGCTATACTGGAGACTGTGTGTGGATTACAGGATGTTTGAGTATGTACAGAATAGCTTTAGCTACATCTCAGGTGTTTGAGACCTCCTCAGTATCTGTGCAGTGAATGAAAATATCTGGGATAGTTCTACAGAAATCTTTGCTTGGTAACTGATCTCAAATCATTTAAGAAGAAGATTTGTGCTCTATGCTACAAATTCAGCTGGGGTTGTGTGATAAACCTGCTGGACATTAGCATGGAAGTTCAAAAGTGAATTCAGGTTTCAAGATGGAGCCTGTTTAGCTCATGTCAGAATCAGTGGAATGTGGAAGATGCCTCCCGAGTGAGTCTCTGCTGTTGGGCTGCTTCTCTTACCACTTGGGCCAGTCAAACGCTGTTCACCTTAAGTGTCATAGTTTCTTGTAAGAATATTTTTTTACTCAAAAATAACTGCTTGGAATTTTAAAATTTCAGATTACTCTGCTTTAAAAAAAAAAAAAGGCAAGCTACATATGCTAAAAGAAGCACAGTAACAGAAAGTAAAACTTTAAATCAGATGCTAGTTTAATAAAGAAGTTTAGAATTTGACATCTTTGTCTTTGCTCCTGCTTGTTTAGCACTGTGACATCTGCAGTTTTCACTGTGGGAGACAATGTTGTTTCTGGTAGTGATGACCGTACAGTGAAAGTCTGGGATTTGAAAAACATGAGGTCTCCTATTGCGACGATCCGCACAGATTCTGCAGTCAACAGGTGAGCAGATCCCTGAGTTACTGCTTTGCTTAATTCATGCTTTCTTAATGAATTCTGAATTTTTTTCACATGTGGGAATGGTTTAAAGCTGTGCCACAGAGGTTTAGACTGGAGATTTCTTTCCTGAGAGGGTGGTCAAATCCTGGAACAGGCTTCCTAGAGGGGTGGTTGTTACCCCAAGCCTTCTAATGTTTAAGAGGTGTTTGGACTATGCCTTTAATAACATGCTTCAAGCTTTGGTCAGGCCTGAACTGGCCAGGTAGTTGGACTGGATGATTGTTGCAGGTACCTTTCAACTGAAATAGTCTATTCTAATAATTCACAGAATATACATTTATTTTTTGTCCCTGAAATGAAACTTGAGATTTATAAAAATTTGAAAAAGGTCTGAAATGGTTTTATAAAGTGCAGGTGTGATCAACATTAATTTTTAGTAAATACGTTGTTTTTAAGAGCTTTTCTATAAGAAAATTCAGATGTTAAGGCTATTTGAGGCTGTAATACAATAGAAAATACCTTAATGGTTCAATATTTTTTTTCTTTTTCCATTTGTGAATTCTAGCCAGGAAAAATTCAGCTTGATCCCTTCCTGTGAGCATAAATTTGTGCTGTCAGTTTCTATTTGCCAGGCTCGTTGTTTTCTACCCAGCCTCCTTTTGTCCCTTCTCTGCAGGATCAGCGTGTGTGTTGGCCAGAGAATCATCGCCCTTCCCCACGACAACCGGCAGGTTCGACTGTTCGACATGTCAGGGGTGCGGCTGGCACGGCTCCCTCGCAGCAACAGACAGGTACCTGCAGAGCTGCACCTCAGAGTGCCTGTCCTTCCTCAGGCAAGGTTAACAGTGCCATTTGGCCTCTCTAGCTTAAAGCTGAGCAAATGCTCATCGACACTAGTCTGAATAAATATGCTGTTAGTTATTAAAAAATAACCAACATGCCAGTATGGAGCATTTTAAACATTTTTATTGGAGTTGGAAATGGTGTTTCAAGTTAATTTCATCATGATTTTTCCCCTTACTAAAGTGAAACACGTGTCTGCCTTCTCTATGAAATGGAAAAAGTGTGTAAGAGCATTTCAGATGTGTTTTAAAGTCTTGATGTGAATTGTGTCAGAAAAACTGGTCACTGTGAGGTTTAATGGTGATTTTCTCATGGTGGGGTTGTTTTTTTTTGTTGTTGTTGTTTTTGGTTGGTTTGTTTTATTTTTTGTTTGTTTTTGTTTTTGATTACACAGTGTCTAATTGGTTTATATATTCCAAGCTGCATGGGGCTCTGAGTAACCTGGTGTAGTGGAAAGTGTCCCCGCCCATGGCAGGAAGGTTGGAACCAGATGATCTTTAAGGTGCCTTCCAACCCAAACCATTCTGTGATTCTATGACACAGAAACAGAAACACAGAGGGTCAGTTTTGCGAGCTCACCTTGATTTGGTGATAAATTTTAATTTTTCTCTTCTGTGCTTATTCACATACATTCTCGATACATCCTTGCCATGGCCATCAAGTTTTGTACATTTATGGCACTATTTGGCGTGGCAAGCATCCCTAATGGAGCAAATCAGACTAAGTGAAATTAATTGGATTATGTCACATAAATAGGCCTTTTTTGAGGTTGATTCAGCGGTTCTTGACGGAATTTGGGAAGGCGTTACTTAAGAGACTTACTTAATCTCTTCTAGATTTTTTTCTAATTTAAGTGGGTTTTTTAATTTATTGTAGTCTTGAGGGAGTTTTTGCCTGTATGTGTATATATGATTTTTTTTTTCCTTAGTAGTTCCAGTCAGGCTGACACTACTAAAATCATGACTTCATTTTTTTTTTAACCTGAATGTTGGTCAGAACCTATTTTGGACATTTTTGTTACTATTGAACTATTTTCATCAGTATGACATTTTTCCTGCTGCAGTATTATCCCTCCTGAGTTATAAACGATATGAACACTTAGTCTTGCAGGTTTGTTACAAAGTAGTTGCCAGCAAGTAGTTCCTTATTTTAAGACTGCTTTTATAAATAAAAGTGCTGAAATCAAAATTTGATTTGCTTTTGTAAAGGAAATGTAACTAGATGGCAAACAGACCTTGGAAAATTCAAAAGTTCTGATGCATCTTTTTGTATGCATCTGTCCTTATGGATGCAGTGCTGGTGCTAAGGAGTCACATCATTATGAAGACTTTTACCTTGCAGATGCAGGTAACAGTGACCTTTAGGATTCTCAAGGGCTGTTTGCAAAGAATAGGCTGAGGATTGGCAGGGTTGCATTTTGAGTTGCAGGGTTACATTTTGAGTTGCAGTGTTATACTGGAGCAGTTCCCAAATCCGTGTCAGTAACGCTGCTGTCTCCTGTGCTGTGGCAGGGGCACAGGAGAATGGTTTGCTGCTCTGCCTGGTGTGAGGATCATCCCATCTGCAACCTCTTCACGTGTGGGTTTGACCGTCAGGCCATCGGCTGGAACATCAACATCCCTGCTTTGCTACAAGAGAAGTGAAATGCTGAGAGAGTTTCTGTGTTTGTGTTGCCGTGGACTTCTACACCTGGGCAGACTTTTCTGAACACTGCTCTGCTGTCGCTGTAAAAGCTCTCCCATGAGGGGAGACTTGAACAAATGTTGTTCTTGTTACCACATTGTGCACAGTTTGCATGGGTTGTACAGAGAAATGTGGTTTTTTAAAAAATTAGTTTGTCTCGTGTATGAACTTTTATATTTTGCCATCCACTGGTCAATATGTTCACTGTTGCGTAGAGCACATAAATGTTCATAAGTTATTTAGCATTTAATAGTTACACATTAGGGCATTACATTTGTGACATAAATGTGAAACTTATGTAATTACTGTAGAGAGTGTATGCAGTCTGTTATGTTTTTCCATGACTCTACATATCTGCCTTGTGTTAAAAGGAATCTGCAGGGCTAAAACTTTGAAATGAAGTGTGAATTTCACTAGTTGTATGATTGTAAACATTTTCCTGTTTGCATCTGATTTGAATACTTCTTTTTAGTGCTGCCGTATAGTGCAACTTCAACTCCATTTTTACTCTGGTCACTAGAGAAATAGTAGATTTGAGAAGAAAAATGCAAGCAACTTGTAGTGAGTATAGGCTGCCAGGTTTGTTTGTTATCTTTTTCGTACTTTTTATTTTGCAAAAAAAAAAAAAAAAAAGATTCATTCTGCCCTTCTTATATAAAGTGATTCTGAAACCTCATCACATTTCATATTAGCAAAAATCCAGAATATTACAATTCTAATCACTGAAATCTAGTCAAGCAAATTCTGAAGCACTTTAGTTTATAGCTATTGTTATAAACCATTTATGAAAGTTTGACTTTACCAGGGAATGTGAGCTAACCTTTGTAAGAAGGATTAATTCCTTTTGGTGATCTGCCCAGAAAGGAAATAGTTTATTTGGGGGTTGATGATTTTGTTTATGTACCTACAGTGAGCATACTTTTAATTGTGTTCACTTCCCATATTTTTATTTTGAGCCAGCAATACAAAGTAAATGAGTACTACCTCAAAAATGAATGTCGGTCAAGATACATCAAATCTCTCTGTAGCCTAGAAAAAAGCACTTTTGGTCTCTGGCTGAAGTACTGTCTCTGACAGGAGAGGAAAGACAATCATCCTACGTGTGATCCTTTAGGTTGTTAACACGTAAAGCTAGTGGAGCAATACTCTAAGTCAGCATCATCTGTCAGTGTTCTGTTCTCAGCCATGACAGGGGCACTGCGGTCCCTGTCCTGTTCCAAAAGGGGGTAATTAGCATAGCTCTCCCTTCTTTCTCCCTAATGATCTTACTCTGGTTTTGCTCCTCACTGTGTTTGGCTGGTTTTGCTCTGGCAGTGGGGTGTTGCTCTGCAGCTGTTCCTATCAGTAAATGCAGGTGGCAACTGGTGTCTTGGAAAGAATGAAAAGGCTGCTTCAGACAGACACTGTTTTTTTGGCTAAAGGGAGATGCTGCCCATGACTGTCTGACATATCACAGTATAAGATGAAGGGTGGGGGTAAGGCAGGTTGCACTCTGACAGAATCTTGGGGTTCATGGTCTGTTGGCAGAAGTATTAGGAGCTTTTTATCTCATCATCATGATTCTGTGCAACTGCAACTGTGCTCATGTGCTCTGCAGCACTGTTTATAATGACATTAAGACGTGTTAGCTGGTTCTCCTGTTAACTAACATTTGTGTGGCATGGGAGTACAGTGGGATGGGATGGGATAATGAATGCATCAGTGAGGAACAGAAGGAAAACAGGGGTCCTAAACATAGTTTTGGACTGTAACATTAAGGAAATTCAAAATATTTAATGGAGAATATATGTAGTGTCTTTATAGTACACGTCATCAGAATAGTTTGATCCCTTGTTTTTTTTCTGTTGTGGGATTTGGGATTTTTTCTTGAGATACAAGATGGACAACTGTGCTGAAGTAATCTTAAATACTAAAACTAGTGAGGTTGCAGAAAACAGCTGCAGAGTTTTAAGTCTTCTGGTGGTAAGAGTTAAATGATGGTGACAATGTTTATTTTCACTTTTTTTTTTCACTTTTTTCTTTTTTTTTTTTTTTTCTCCTGGGTTTTATATGCTGGGTGAAAGCCATTTGATGTTGGGTTACAGGTTTTATTCCTTAAGAAAACAAGACTTGCTTTCTTTTAGTTGGTAACAGAGAGAACTTTACAAAGGTTTATGCTGTTTTTTTTAAAAAAAGAGAAAAAATGTCTGGCCAGTGCAAGCGGTTTCTCCAGCATGGCCTGCATGTAGGATCTGGAGCAATGGCTCTCCTTTATTACCTGAAGCAGAGGAGAGGGTAACTGGTTTTGGTCCTGCTAAACTAAAGTGTCTAAGCTTCTCTCATACATATGTAATACAGAACCACTGGACTCTATGCAGTTTAATCATCATTGCTGCAAACTTTTTATATCACCAGAGGGACCATCCTCTGGCACCAGGAATGGGTGATTACATGGTTTCATTTTGAAAAGAATCAACCAAACAAGGTGCTAGAGCCACGTTCTTATGAGCAGGCTAATACTTAAATCAGCTGAACACAACTATCACTTAGTTTAGTTTTCTATACTGTACTGAAGGGTAAGCCAAACTGCCATTCCCCTTGAAGCAAAACATATGAGCAGGGGTAGTGAACAGTAAATACTACAATGACTAAATATGTGGAAAACATTTCATGGCTCTAAATGTTCTAAAGAGTGTTTTTTCAGCACTGAACAATGTCCAGCATTTCATTAAATGGAGGAGAGTTGCAGTTACAGTTTCAGTATTGTGCAGAATTTCACAGAAAACTCATCACCAGGCAAAACCAAGCTTCTGTGTCTTTCTCTCAAGCAATGCACATCAATTTTCACAAAGTTTGTGTGTACTTTACAATCGGAAAGATCTGGAATGAAACATCTTATTTGTTGCCTAAGTCTGTGAAAACTACCTTTTGAGGAAAAGAATTTATAAGTTATGTGGAACACTTTTTATTATTCTGCTAATTTGTTTTTAGATGTAAACTGTTTTTCTTCATTACAATTCAAAATGCATTAAAACATTCAACAATTTTTTTTTGCAATTTGCTGTTCTTCTGTGTTGCATTAAGGTTGCTGTTGATGTTAATGTTTCATTTTTTTGTAGTCCAAGGATCTTTGTATTCACTTGCTGCTCTTTTCTACTCAAAAAGTTTGTTACCGAGGCATTGATGAGCACATTTTGGAAGAGAAGGCCAAGTCTGTTTATTACAGTAGGTCTTCTGTAGAACTAATGGTCACGCTGCCAGTCAAGTATCTAGTCTGAAAGGGTGTTCAGGGCTCCATTTGTAGTGTCTTCTCCCATTCTATATAGAAAAGATTGTAGTTGCATCTTCTTATGCAGGTTATGCAAAAGTTTCCATGTGACTTTTCACCCCACTTTAAAAACCGACATTTTAAAATGAAATCTAAACAAGCTTTTTTACATTTAGAATACAATGAAAGTATTGCAAACCTATTCTGATGAGGAAAACCCACCCCCAGTTTTTCTGTAGGTTAAAGGTTGTTGCACCCATGTTCAAACCAAAGCTGTGTAGTGTTGGAACAAAACCCAAAGCACTTGGTGTTGTAGAAAGCCTTGGGTTTCAGTAGCCAAGGCAGAGTCCTGGCTGGTACCAGAGTGCAGGATGTTGCTTTATGTGCACCTTACTCTCCTTCAATGTGCTTTAGGATCCCTCATTGCCACATTTGGAGTTAATCAGAGTTGCTGGTGATATGGACCAAAAATAAGAGACTGGAGTTCCAAAGTAGCACAACTGACATAAGGACTGGGTTGAGATAGAATGCCAAACCCTGGGCTTTAATTGATTTTAGGTGAGGGCTTCCAAATCAGGCCTTACTGCCAACTGACTTAAACTTAGTATTTCTAGTATTGCTTTAAACCTGTGAGTAAATATCGTGCACAACTGGTGGTTTCAGGAGTATGTCTGTGTTTAAACCTGAAGATGAGCTGCAGAAGAACCACTCTGTCATGCACCATAGTTTGCTCTTTAGGCCATGATAGAAATTTTATTTAATGCTCTGTTGAGACCTGAGTATGTCACTGAAAAATTACTCAGCCTTGTGATATTTTATTTTTAAGGAGTGTTGTTACCTTTTCTAATTCCCCACAGGTTACCTTTTCTGAACATAAGTAATTTGCAGGAGCTTACAGAGGAAATCCTGTTTAATTCAGACTGTAAATCCTGGTCAAAACATACCATTAACTGGGAGAGGTGTTATACTGGAGCAGTGTAGGATTTTGTAGATGTGCTGCTTGTCAATGTCCTCCAAGTGAGAATATTCAGTACTACCACAAGGGGCTGTTTCTCAGGGGTGTAGGGTTGAGGCTGGTGACTGTTTGCAGCATCTTTAAGTTCCTGAATTAGCAGTTTGGATGCCTTATACAGGTTTGGGGAGTTTCTGGCACGATTCAGCATGCCATGTAGAAATTGGAATTCAAGCATTCAGACTTACTCAAGGAAAATGGAAATGGTGCAAAGTGGCCGTGGTGGCATGTACAATAGAAGAGAGTTAACGTAGAAAAAAACCCCAGTTCTGCCTCTGCCTTGAATTGTTTTGAAAATGGAAGCTTCAGTGACTGGCTGGTGACTGCTGTGCAGTGGAATGCCACCACTGTATGTTAATTGTGTTGCTTTACTGAGGAAATGACCCACACTCCGAGGGCCCAACCTGCAGAGCAGTGGCTTAAAAATGAGCAGGACAGCTCTTCGGGTGTGTTTTGTAAAGCAAAACACATTTAATAAATGCAAAACAACAAATGGTTACATAAACAAAAGATAAAGCCGAACACGGGTGCTAGAGAACCTCTAGCTCCCTGCCAAGACACCCCAAAAAGCCCCTGAGCTTCTGTGTGTCTTTCTTCAAGTACCTAATGCTTCAGGTGGGCCTTACTGACATGCTGCCAATAGAAACAGACACTGGCAAAACTCAATCAGGTTTCCTGGGTTGGCACTGAGCAAATTGCTGTGAGAAGGTAACAAAGTTCTGGGTAGACTTTCTAAAATGTGCAGAGGTAAATTGAAACCTCTCTCCTTATGTAGAAATGCCCACCGAGGTGTGGAGGGTGCCTTACTACACTTTACTCTGCCTGAAGCTTCATTTCCATTTGTTGGAAACTGTACATTTGTGCCTCCTTCCACCAAAACTTGCCATACTTGACATTTGTTTGAATTTAAGATTAATTTTGTGTGGTTCTTCTCCCACTTGTATTTGTGATCTTTCTCTTCTCCCTAGGGCAGAACAAATTTAGGTACATCTTTATTTCAAACCTCTGTACCAATGAAACAAGACCATCCAGCACTCCTGTGCTGGGAGAAGTGACTGATCTCAATGTGCACTTTTTCATCTTCATTATTTTTTTAATCGTTCCAATGAAAATTTTTAATGATGGAAAATTTTTAATAATGGAATTTAGTGATGCCTGAAGGCTGTATGCATTAATGGTCTGGGGTTAGCGAAGACTGACTCAAGTCTGTGCACCTTCACTGACTAGAGGCAATAGACTTGCAGTGATGTTGTAGATGACTTAGGGCTTTGGAAAGGAGCGTACAGTGATTTCAAGTGCTGCAGAAGTTACAGAGAAAAACTTTTCCCTTAGTTTGGGGCTTCTGTGCTGTATGCAAGTGTGGTGACCCAGCATTTGAGATGGAATTAAGATCATTTGAGAAACATAGAGGCACATCAGTGGTGAAAGCGTTTGGACTGCAAATGAGGAGCACAGAGGAAGAACAATGAAGGGGAATGAGAAACGAATAAAATTGGGACAGCTGAGGGAGGCAAGCAGAAAGAAAATGCAAAGTGGTTCAGAGGAGTGCATGTTCAAAAGATGGAATTTATTGGTCAGTTGGGGATAAACTGCTGGGAAGTCAGTGTCTGGTTAATGCCCCTGACTTAGTGAGGAAAAGGGAATGCAGAGATGGGAGCAGGGTAGGGCCAGCCTGCAAAGGAGAAAACAACAGAACTGAGCTCAGTGGGAAGCATGGATATTGGGATGTGCTTATGGCTAGAGCCTAGAATGGAAACAACTGGAACTTAAGATTCCTTTGCATTTTTTACATCAGTCTTCTTGGTTTCTATGTCCTTGATTTTGGGGGAAAAGCTTATAGTATATATTGAGACAAATTTAACAGTATATATTGAATTTTCCATTTTAAGTGTTGCAGTGGTGCAGAGATCACTTAATGTCTGATGCATTCCTAGAATTACAAATTACAAGGATTTATAATCTTAGCAGAAAAGTGCAGATGTTACATACAAACTCCAGGTATGGCAGCAGGGCATGTGGGTTATTAGGAGTCACGCCCAGACTGGAAATTTCTTGAGCGAATAGTTGATTTGGAAGAAGGAGATGATATTTTGCACAATCTCTGAGAATATTTTGCTAGTCTAGAAAGAATCAGAGTGGTTTTGGTTGGAGGGGACCTGTAAATGCTACCTGGTCCAACCACCCTGCAATGAGCAGGGACATCTCCAACTAGACCAGGTTGCTCAGAGCCCTGTCCAACCTGACCTTGAATGTTTCCAGAGATGGGGCATCCAGCACCTCCCTGGGCATCCTGGGAATGGATGAAACACTGGCACAGGTGAAGTTTTATAAAAAGCTTCTTCCTTATATCTAGTCTAAGCTGACCCTCTTTTAATTAAGTTGGCCCCTTGCCCTATCACAACAGGTTCTTCTAAAAATTTTGTCTTCAACTTTCTTAGAGGCCCATTCAAGCACTGGGAGATTCTGTATTTTAGGCCTGAACAGTCTGAATTGACTAGGGAATCTCTATGTAAGCCAAAATAGAGGAATCCAAATATACAGGTTCCATCAGAGACATACTGATGTGTTTTCAGTAGTGTCTTAGTTCTGGGAAAGGCAGAATTGGCCTTTCCTTCAAATTTTCACCAAGTTGATCTGTAAAAATTTGAGAGTCTTCTTCACAAATCAAAGTAAAAATATTTATAGATTTTGACCTCGGTGATCAAAATTCTGGCTCCAGTTGGCTACAGTGATTTTGGTCAAAATATAAATCTTAAATACAGACAGGATCAGTCTTATATGGAGGTGGCATTTTGACAGGAGAACAAATAACTGACTGACTTCATCAAATTAATGTCATACCCATACGTGGGTTTGGCATTTAATACTTTTAATGAATCTTCCTCCTCAATGTGCTTAATTTGGATAAAGGCAGAAATCTCAATTTTGTTAGGGTTTTTTTAAACCTTATCTAAATCTTTGCTATGTCACTGAGATCAGCCTTGTACAGACACATACCCAAACCTGAATATTTTGTGGAGCAGTCTGTGTCCTCTGAGGCTGTGATGTGTGAGCATGTCAAAAGGTGAGTAATCCTAATGATAAGAAAGAGTAAAATCTTTCACCACACAACAAACACCACTGAAATCAGGTTGATGGTATGATAAAAACTTGAAGAACAGGATTAAGCGTTAGAAGGCAAAGAGTTGAAGGAAAGGCAAAACTTTTTCCACTTTAAAGGGTAGAGGGCATAGTGATGATATTACTAATTAAGATTGTTTTTCAGTGTGGCTAATTGCAGGACATGTTGTTTTGGCCTCTCGTGTTTCATGAAGCTTGTGGAAGCTGTCTCTGCCAGAAGGCTGTCAGAATGTTGGATGCTGCTGTTGAGTGGTGCCACCTTCAAAGGTGCTGAGCTCCCATCAGCATTCTGCACAGTCTGGCAGGTGGTTGCTAGCTCGGAAAATCAGATTCATGAGCCTAAATATGGATCTAGAAACTTCATTTTAGGTGCCTGTTTTTGAAAATGATACTCTAATTTTGTGTATATTTTATATTGCCGCTGAATTAATGAGCTGAAAAGTTCTTGGCCACAGATGCGTGGTTTACTGAAATATAAGAAAAGCAGAGAGATGATTTTCCCTCCCAAATTATATAAGGCTACTTAGAGTTTACTGTTGGGAAACTGAAGCTACATTGCATCAGTTCCAGATATAACTACTTACTGCTCAGTAAATAAACACTTTCTTTCAGATGCTTGTTTTTAATCTTGCAAAAATCTGACTGGTGTAGACATCATAGCATGAACTTTCCATAGCAAAGGAAACTGAAGGATTAGCTGATTATAAATGTGTGTGTATATATATATATATATATATATATATATATATATATATATATATAAAAATCCCAGAGATTTCTGCCATTTCCAGCAAAACCGAGGAAATCAAACCTGACTGTATATGTATGGCTCTGACCATCCAAACTGATGCTGTGTTTCTGTGAAGACATGATGCTTTTTTAGATCTCTCCTGTGCTAACTTGAGAACACCACTGGATGCCCATCTGCAGGATGAGCTACTAAGGGGGATCTTTGATGTCCATAAACAAGTGTAAATACAGGAGGTAACAGAGGAGGTACGTACTTCTGTCTCCAAATGGGTTTTGACTAGAAAATACAATTTCCTTGAACTAAGCAAGTGCACAGCATTTACTTATTTTAGTGCAGGCACAGGAGCCTGACCCTGACCTTGCATCTGAAATGACATAAAATGAAACTTGCTTGTAAATTTTTTGTGCCAGCAAGAGATGGAGCCACCTCTTAAAGCCTGATTTTTTCTTTTTTTCTTGCAGCATCTTCCTTATGTCCTTGCAAGTGTATGTTTGTAGTAGTATTTTTAATGATTTGATTTATTTTGTCAGACTAGTGTTTTGCTTTTGGAAAACATTCTGGCAAGGTCTTAAAAGAAGCAGGTATAAACAGATCAGCTGTGAACAGTGAATTAAAGGAAAGTTTAACAAGAGCCTGTTAGAGAGCCATGTGGAGATCAGCTGTGGTACACATAAAGCCAGCAGTCATGAGAAACATACAAGTGTCAGCAGGCAAGACCACCCAAAATCCTGAAGTTTTGCTCTGCTGGAAAGAGAGATAAGCAGAGCTGCTTCTGGAGAATAAAGCAGTAAGGGAGTGCTGGGCACCCCCCTGCAAGCACAGCATCCCAAGGGCTGCTCTGCATTACAGATGAAGCTGTCAGACAGCAGGCAGGTGCTCACAGACACACACAGATATTGGAGCCTTCTCCTTCACATCTTTCAGCCTTCTCAGAACTTTGCAAAGTCCCTCTTTCCCCTTCCACCTCTTCACACCAGCTCTTTGCACTGTGCCAGGCTGTGTGGGAACCATGGGGATAACAAGGGATTTGTGAAGAGATTTGCCAGGCTGAGGCGCTGGACAGAAATGTTTGCTTGGAAAGATACTGAGTGTCTGGTCGGGGTGGGCCTCCAAAAGCTGAGAGAGAGGTGGGAGGAAGCAGCTGCAAAGGGCCTTTGCAGTAACAAAAAGAATCTTCTGAGTTTGTGTGGCCTTAACAAAAAAAAAAAACAAAAAACAAACAAAAAAACCCCCAACAACAACAACAAAAAAACCCAAGAAAACAACACTTGATGTTACAGAACTCTTAAAGAGATGTTTGATATGGTCAGAGGAGAATGTAATTTTCAGCTGTATCAACTGTGACACTAAAGGAAAGGAGTTTGCAGGAAGTTGAGGTGTGACTGGAACCATAATTTTAGTTTGGCTGAAGAAGAAAAGGTTGTGATTCACTGATGGTGTAAAGTAGCACAAATAAAAAATGTTCAGAACTAAACTCTGAATTAAATGTAACATCCAAGAGCAAGGCAGAACTTAGGGAGAAACAGATCTGCTCTACTGCAGTATCAGGTGAGCGTGGGCAGGGATTGGGCAAACAGGCATCTGTGTAGAAGTAAAAGGTCTGGAGAGAGGCAGCTTTGTGTGTGAGCTCAGCTGGTGTTTGCAAAGAGATGGCAGGGCCCTGTGGTGCTGCAGGATCCCAGTGTCCCACAGTCCCCAGGAGCTCTGTGGGAGTGTCAGGGCTGGGGCTGGTGGCAGTGGGTGGCTGTACAGGGGACTGGGACAAGGACCCCAAGGAAGGGATCATCAGCTCGATCATGAAATCACAGGAGAGGGTGGGAGGGTGTGAGGGCAATGGGCTTCAGTCACTAAAGTGAGCAAAGGAGTTGAGGAGATGAAAAAACTGACATGAGTCAGTGTCTGTGAGAGTAAAAAGAGGAGCAGGAAAGGTGACATCATGGTTTTGTCACTTTTCTCCTGGAGGAGCTGATGTGATCCAAGGCAGTGAGAAGGAACACTGAGTATTTGAGGGCTTGGCTGAGGCTCTGGGAGTGAGTTCAGCCGGATCCTGACTGGGGTTGTCACAGGTTGAGAAATCAAGTTCATCTGAATTTTAAAAAAGACCTACTTCCCTGAACCCCTAAAAGGTTTGCCTTATAGCTGAAGTTTAAGAAAGATTGGAATAATATCTTCCTTACCAGGGAGGCCTCAGTTTGTATTACTGAATACAAGAGGCTTTGCCACAAGGTCAAGCATTCATTCCAGTAACCTCTCTGTGCATGAGGTCTCTCTCCCCAGCAGGATACTGTGTTTGCAGCAGTGATGTGCATTGCTCTGAGTGCTCCAGGATCACAGTGTTCAGTATTATAGATATATAAGCATCCTATTTTGGGCTCTTAAGTGTCCAAATGCTCTCTGGTTCTTCCACACCCCATCCCTCCATGCCATGCCTCAACAAGCCTTCAGCAATCAAGTGTTTGCAAAAGTCTCATCTGCTTGTTTGGCATTTTACCTTGAACCACCTACCACTGTCTTTGAAGCATCACTTATTTCTGCTCTCCCACTAGAGAGCCACAGCCACTGGGATGTTCCCTTGCACTGTTCCCTCTGCCTCCTGAAAAAGGGTTTTTCCTTGCTGTGTTCAGCATCTTCCTGTCTCAAAGTGACTTGAGGGGGACACAGAAAGGTAAAACCAAATGCACAAACAAAGATTTTTCCTCGTCAGGCTTTTTCCTAAGCAGCTTCTGTGATGCCACAACCAAGCTGCTCAGTCAATAGTCTTTATATTTGTTTTCCCATACTGAAGGCCAAAGATTAATTTATCTGGGCGTCCATTCCACCTTGCAACACAGCCTTGTGTTATACTTGATAACAAGTAGAGCTATTTTAATACAGCTTAATTTGATTGTAATCTTTAGTTAATATCCCTTTGATTTTTCCTCTAACCTGTGTTCCTGAAATTTACAAGTATAAAATCATAGGAGAAATGGTATCTGACTTCTGATCCACTTTGTTAATAAGCTGATTACAAGTATTTAAACTTATCTCCTCTTCTCCAGATGCAACAGAACAAATGACCTCTAAACACCATTAGTCTTGCCAACAAGTTTCAGAGCTCTTGCTGGAAATAAACAATGTCAAAATGCAGATGGAGACCTCGATCCTGCAAGTTGAGTGATTGTGCAATTCCAGCAGAGCTCGGTGGAGCCCTATCAAGGCATAGATTTTCAGTCCTGTAGTTCCACCGAATGTGCAAGCTTTGACTTGGAGAAACTGCCAATAATGTGGGTAATTTACAGGAAACATTTGGTATTATGATTTTTCTGTGAGTACTGTGGGCAGGTTGTTCTCTCTGCTGGGATTAGAGGCAGCATGGCCCAGTGCTCAGCCCGAGGATAACAAGGGTGCTGCTGCTGCTGCCCATTCTTGCCTCCTCTCTCTGTTTCCTCATACCTTTATCCTTGTTTTTTTACGATCTGAGTTTTTGCACAGGACCAACCTCACTGTGTTGGGTGATGGCTGGTGAGCAGCAGCTTCCTGTGCAGGCTCTTTGCTCTCTGAGAGCAGGGCTGTGGCTATCTGTGCCCACCATGGTGCAGGATCCAAGAGTGGGATGTCTCTGGGAGGTGACCTCCAGCAGTCAGTGCAAATGTGGCTCAGCCCAGATCCGGGGACATGGGACACGAGGGCCTGGTCGGGATCCTCCTCTGAGGACCTCTGGAGTCACAGGTAGGAGATGAAGGAGAATGTGGAGGTCTTAGCACCCAAGTGCTGGGAGGGAGGGAAGGGGCTTGTCCGTGGTTTTTAGGTCCAAAAGTGATCAGGGAATTGTCAAACTTGAAGGTGAGCTCTGGCTATCAGGGAGCTGCAGGCACTGGAACAATGTTACGTGGTTCCTGAATGATTGCCCCTTGCAAATGTGTTGGGAATAACTCCTGTCCAAGGGCTTTCCACAGCAAATGTGCTCTGTGCCAAGAGTGCTGCTCCAGACCTGCACCATTTTTCCCTGCAAGGGAGCTCATCTCTTCTCTGGGGCTGATTTTATACTGGTGTTCCTCTGTTAACAACAACAGATTTTGCATGGGGCATCTGAGAGCAGAGACAGATTATTTTTCTTATTTGGGAAGAAAAGAAATCTTTCTTGCTTCATTAAGAATGGCTCTGCAGGGAGAAGATGGGCTTTCCTGCTCATGTGGTCCCAGGCCCTTTCCATATAAAAATTCAGGACTCAACATACACTTAAAAGACATTAAATGAGGAAATTTTAACACTGCCCCTAGAGCTCCATAATTCAACAAACAATATGCCAGAATGAATTCTTAATTTTTGTTATTTATATTCATTTTCTTTCCCATTTAATTGATTTTCAAAGCATAAACCAGCACGAAGCTCTGTAAAAACTTGTGGCAAGAATGAAAGAAATGTTCTGGTTATTTAAGGACAGCAGGTACGTGCTGGATTTGTGCCAGAACATGGTTTTTGTCAGGGGCTGCCAAACCATTTCTCCTACCCGTGTCAAAGACTTGCTGACCAACCATTGGGTGGGCACGTTTGGGATGGGCACATTTGGGACCACCACCTCCAGCCCCCTCACCCACCCTTCCTGGAGCCTCTGTCTTAGGGCTGGGGAGAACAATTTCAGTGTTCACATGAGATGTGCTCTCACCTCGCAGCTCTACACAAGTTCTGCTCTGTTTCTAATCCACCTGCCTTTATTTTCTTCTTTTTCTCTGAGAAATTTCGTATTTGTATTTACCAAAAGCTCTCCCTGAGTGAGCAGAGCTGCTGGCCCCAGGTTGTTTCCCGGGGGGGAAGGTTTGGGCACACGGGGATGTGTTGTTAGGAATAAATGCCAGCAGAGGGCACACCAAGATATGCAGACAGGGAAAAAAATAAAATTGGGTCTGTTCGTTTTGTCTCAGGAGTTAAGCAAAACTCTGTTGGTTCATAATTCATGTGCCTGTAGGACATTGTAAAGGAATATAATTGATCTTTTAGGGCAGTAGCGCTATTTTGCTTTGCAAAAGCAATCAGCAAAATATCTTAAAAGATCTATGAATGTAACATGATTTCAGATGTGCTGTGGAAAGAAAAGAGCCTCCCTTCCCCTGGCTCACCTGGTCCCCTTCCATTAACCTTTCCTCCACCACGTTTAGAGGCAATAATGCAAGCACAGTTTTTCTGTCTTAAAGGCCCAAGAGCATTTTTGATTTTTAATAATTACATCTCTCTTCTTTTGCTACCATTTTGATTAGCTTGCTTCTGTTGCATTTCAGGGCTAGATTTATACTGCTTTGTGGTGGGCATCGTTTCCCAGCTTAGTGTGCTTGTCTGGGTGGGATCGTGCATGTGGAAATCACCCAGATGTGAATCTTCCTGGGGAATAGCACCAATATACAACAACCTGCAAAGGAAATGTTGATGCCATCCATTGGTACTCTGCCTCCTGTGTACTTCCATGGTACAAGGACCCCACGGAAAATCACTGAGTCCAGGCTGCCCTCTCAGTCCAGGGGCTCTAGGCTGGTGTTTGCTGGTGGGGCAAGGTGGTGGTGATGGGAGCAGGGGCTGGTGGCATGAGCTGATGACTCCATGGCCCAGATCAACCCAGGTGCAAGAGGGTGGGTAGAGAATTAAAAGCCTGTAGCACTTAAAAAAGAAAGCTGTAAGCTTATTCTCTCAAGTATTTAAAGGTAATAAAGTATTTTAGCTTTGAATCAGGTAAATTGTTTAATCAAAGTTTCCTACAATTTTGTTGTTCATAAATTAGGAACACAGCTGTCATTTTGGAGTTGCTGAAATATGGTTTATGTGGCAGGTGGATACAGGGAGGTTGATTCTTACTTGCAGCAAGCTGACACCAGTCTGGAGACACTGAAATGCTCGGGGCCATGCTGCAAACCCAGGGAAGGGTCAGACCTGGGGCTCCCTGCTCAGTCCCTGTTCACCAGGGGTGGGTCAGGGTGGCAGGGCCAGTCCTGCCTGACACAACGATCAGCAATCCCTGCCAGAGTGCAGGAGTGGTGCCTGCAGCTACCCTGAGATGCCGAAATGCAGGGAGCCTGAACCCACCAGTGGATGCCGGGGGCAGCACTGGCCCCATGCCAGCTCACCCTGTCTGGTGGGGTGGGGTTCATTGAGGGCTTTCCTAAAAAAAAAACCAGGTGTGCTCAGATGGACACCTTGAATCAGCTGGAGACAGCTGGCACAGCCCCAAAGCTCCTTTTGGGGTGTGGTAACTCCAAAACCCCTGGAAAGCTGTGCTGCATTGAAGTAACGTGGTTTTTTTCAAAATAATTAAGCAGGTTTTGGTTCTTTTACCTAAGCTGCAAAAAGATTCCCAAATGAAACAAGTCTGAAGTCAACCAAAACATCTTTTTCAATCCAGTCAAAAAATTTATTTTTCCTTTCAGAAAGGAAGTAACCTGACAGATATATTTGGATAGTTCAAACTGCCTGTAAAAGGCAATGCATAGGTGAAAGGCATCATGCACTTTACAAGAAGGTTTCTTCAGATACAGTAATATTTCCAATACTGCCTTTGGTGTCTGATCAATCTCCCAATATAAGCCTTCTGCTGAATTACAAGAGGTTCAAAAAAAACCTCAAAAAGCTTGCTTTGTTTGGCCAAAACATGTATAAACTCTACCAGTGAACTGGTGGAGCAATAAATAAACATGTTTAACACCTAAGGCACTGCTACCCTCCGTGGACTCCAAGAGTTCATTAAACCTTGCCCTGTAAACTTATGGACCAATTTCGTCTCCTGCTGTCTGCTCTGCCAAGTTCTTGCTCTGTAATTCCCTGAACAGGATAAACTCCTGAACGTTCAGCCGGCAGCCAGAGGAGCAGCAGCGGAGCGCAGCCAGCATTCCCCGCCGCTCCTCCGCCGTGCCCGCAGCTCGCTCCCATCCCTGCTTGCCGTCATCTCTGCGATCAGGGAACAGCCTGTGCATTTCCACAGCACAATCCCACCCACACAAACCTTTCTGCCTTTCTGCCAGGCATTCACTGCCTGCCCCAGGCCATCCCTACCGTCGGGATGCCTCTGCTCTGCGCTGGGCACCCGGGATCTCGCCTGGAATGACAGCACATGCGAGGCGCTGTGCCTGTGCTGTGCTAGCGCAGAATCCATCTCAGCTCTCTCCATCCAAAAGGGAGGTGTGATAGCGATAGGTGCCCGCACCCAGCTCACACCAAATGTGTGGCTTGTGGATGGCAAATGCCACAGGGGATAAATTCCCACATCCACTCCAGAGAGATGTGTGCAAAGTTTTAAGCTGGCACATTGTTCCCAACGAGTGAGGAAGGCAGGGCTTTATGAGACATTTGCAAAGTAACAATGTTTAATTAAAAAGCCTGTTGTATTCTTATGTCTCTTCCCATTATAGCTAAAAATTCGAAGAAGTGGCAATTCTGAAGTGTAGGGGGCTGCTGTGGTTTTTCTAGCATAAGAGAAAGATTAAAAAAGCAGAGTATCAGCCTATAATTGTTCCCCCCCCCCTTTTTTTTTCTTCATCCTTCATATACTTCTCGGTGAGCTGGATCTATGTTCATCACAATTTAGTCCCAGACTAAGGGGAACCCACTATATGCTATTAACCTAAGATATCCATATTCTTTACAGATTACAGATCTCTGAAAACAGGTCTTAGAAACTGAAATGCAATTATTTGGCCAATTTTATGCACCTATAGCTGGCAAATCATGCAAGATCCTAGAAAAAGAAAAATGCAATTTAGCAGTCATCTGTAAATAACTTTTCAGTCCTCAGAAAGTCATGTTTAAAGCCCAAAGGCTGGATCCCAAGGGGGATGTATGTGGGGCTGTTCTAGGATGCAGCCTCCATTCCTGCCTGTCCTGGACACCCTGTGGGTGAAGGTTTAAATGGAGACACAGCCTGTGCTAGAGAGGCCTGAGCTGAGCAGGACCCAGCCATTCCCCTTTCAGGTTTCAGCCAGAGAAGAGAGGATGGGTAATGCTTTGTGCTGAGGGTGAGCAATAATTTGAGGTTTTGTTTTACAAGGATGATGCTGTTTGAAGCAGTCCAACTTTGCTGCTGGCTGTGGGGAGGTGGGAACCAGACAGCATTGCCAGGGCCTGGGGAGGGTGGCCAGAGGCACAGGGGGTATGTCCTCCCTTGGCTGCCCATGTCTAAATGCTCATTTCTGACCATTGGTCTGTTATAAAATAGTGGCTGTACCTCTTCCCTCTACTGTGTGTGCAAACAGTGTGTGATCACTGGAGCCCACCCTGTGGCTGTGTAAGAGAGGAGCAGCCTGGTCCTGCAACCTCCTGACTGATCAGAGAAAGCTGGGTTTGGTGCCAAAAGATGGTGCTGAATTAAGGTTATTTGGGATTTGAATCCTTCTTATTGCAATCAACACCAGGCTGCAAATAACTTCAGTAAAAAAAGCTGTAGCAAAATGTAGAAGTATTTGTGTTTGTCACTAGGTGGGAATGGAGCACTTGACTGTGCTCTGGATATTGTGTACTCTTCAGAATTTTGCAGTAATTACTTTTGAGCTGACACACATTTCCAGTAACTGAAACACATTTCAAATAACTGGAATAAATACATATACAGTTCTAGTAAATGGTTAATGCAAATGATATGTTCCTACAGAGTGAGAATGATAACAAGTTCAGTAATTATGACTGACAAACTGCATGGGCACAGTAGAATTGCAGTCATGAATTTTGCTTTTGATTGATACCAAGAACACATGGTTGTTAGGAATTAATAATAATAGCACTGAAATATGCATAATCCCAAGCAGTAATATAACTTTGTGTACTTTGTCAAATTTAAGTGTCTGTCTTGAAGCATGTAATTATTAAAGAAATATAAACTTTGGTCTGCAGAGATCAAGCATGAATATTGGGTGTATATTGAAAAAGTGTGCAGCAATCTATTTTCAGCTGGACATCTTCTACAGCTAAATTAATAAATATAAAGGAATTATTTTTTCAAATCACTTCTCCAAAATGTTCTTTCCCCAATGTTTGAGTTTCAGAACTTCTGGTGCAGCATCTCATACAGTGATAACATGGTGGCAAGGAGACCCTCTCAGAGCACAGAGCCAGACCATGATGAAATTCCCACCATGGCTTTTCCATGTGTGCTGTCCAGGAGCTGGTGCAGGGCCACCACAGCTCTGCCCAGCCCTTGGCCATCACCCCAGGGTGACAGGCTCTGCCTGATCTTCCCCTGTTGTGGATGTCAAGCAAGTGCTCACATGGGGCAAAGGTGCAGACCTCTGCTCCTGAAAGCTTTCTCTGAACAGGCAGCCTGTTGTCTGTCCCTAAATATTTCTGGTTTTGTGCCGTCTCCACTCCTGCCTCGAGTGAACTGAGCTGTTCTCTTCTTTCCCAGTCCCTTGTGGCCCAAGCCCCATTCCCACAGGTGGTTCCCACCCCAGGGTCAAGGGGCAGGTGGGGTGATTTGTTGGCCCAGCACATTTTGGAGCTGCTTTTGTACCGTGTCTTTCTTTAAACACTCTTTTGGAGAAGTTGCTGCTGCTAATTGATCTTGTGTAGGGCCAAGCTCACTCTTGGTCCTTAGCAGTCAATAGCATTTGATCAATTTTGTACTGATTAGTGTTGGTCATTCCTGGCTTGAAAAGGGTAACTTCTGTCTGAATCACTAATGTTTTGGGACTGTAAAATCTCTTTTAGCACATTAGCACTGTTTTGTAGTGTGATATTTGATGGATGAATGTGTGTGTTATCTATAACCTATTTTCTCCAAGCTCAGCCCAGAAAAGCAGCATGTTCTGCTCTCCCTGGGAATATTGCAGCCTGCCTTCATTTTCAGTCATAACCACATTTAGACATAGTGCTGCTGTTTTAAATTGGGGTAATGAAATCTGGACAAGTGGTTTGGACAAACACAACGCAAGCAATAAAAGAAGCTTTAATAAAATGAAAGGATTTCCAGGGAATACCTTCATTTCTTCCATCCTCCAATTTAATTCTTTTTGAGAATAATCAGACCATAACACAAGACTAAATTCAAGAGATGAAGTTCAGCTGGAGAGGAAATAATGTCCATAAAATGTTTTCAAGGGTTGTTCATTTGTTTGAAATGAGTTTTGTGAGTCGGATTCATGTGCCTTAAATACTTTATAAGCAAAAATATGTTGCACTTGAAGTACATTTTCATCTGGGGATCTCAGGGCATTTTACAGGAATGGGGAGGAATAATTGATACTACTGCCTGTTGTCAGCTGAGAGCAGATGGCTGAGTCTTTCAAGGCAACTCCTCCAGATGTGATTCCAGTGGGGATGAATTTGGGATGTCCATTCCATGAGCTGGTGTATGCACCCAATGGACACATCTGCCTTCCATGTCCTCCTGTGAGCTCTCATTGCAGCTTGAATCCGTGATAAGGGAAAAGTACAAAGGTTTTGTGGTGTTTTAGGGCATTTGGCTGGAGAATCAGAGGTGTTGTGTCAAAATAATTGCTGGTTTATTAGGGAAATCTCAGTCAGAGTGAGCTCCAGTTCAGATGCTCAAAGTAACCTCCATGCAGGTCCAGAGAAACTCCAGATATCCCTCTTCCTGCCCTGCTGCATGGTGAATAAGCAGCAATTGCTCTGCATCAGCAGGGCCATGCTGCTGTCAAAGCTCTGCTCTGAAGGCACGTGCTCCTCACCTGCCTTGGTCTCTGGTCATGGGAACCCTGGTGAGAATCAGAGGGGCATGTCTGTGTCACAGGAGCAGGGTGGATATGTGGTGTGACACCAACAAAAACCCCCAAAGATGCAGTGATAACAACTTGTCCCATAGAGAACAAGTACAGAGAAAAAAAATTCACCTTTCTCCTGCTGCTGGGAAACCTTGAGCATCAGTGGCACATAAGGGAGTGATGGCTGGGGAGGGACTGAGGGCATTATGCACCACCTCTTAATGTGGGAAAGAATTGAGGATTATTCCGTACTTCCTTCTGGCCATTGGCCCACAGGGTGCTGACAGTTCTGCTTGGCTGAGATTGATGCCTTAAGTTTTAGCTTTCCTATTTTTCAGATTCTCTACTGCATTACTGTATAACTCTGAAGTTCACATAAAGTGTTAGCAAGTTCTCTTCACAGCATAGTTAGACAAAGCAATCATTTTCCAGCCTGAGAACCAAGGAGACCATTGCAGCTTCAGGATGAAGAAGTATGAACAACAGCAAATTGAGGAGAGCAATCTGGGAGGATTGGACTTCATAACCTGTGGCTGTAATTGGCCAATTAACCCCAATATGTAAATGGACCAAAACTTATAAAAGTGTGAAAAGGTGGGACCTGTGATCCATCTTGGGTGTAGCCTCAGCCAGGTTCTTGTGCTGCCCGAGCTGTATCCTTTGAAGGTCTTTTAATAAATACCTACTTTACTCCTCTAACACTGGCTAGCCTCTGTTCTAGGTAGCCTCTCAAGGCATCAAGGTGGCCAGTTTTGAGGCAGGGCCCAGTGCAGGATTTTGCACTCCCAGGTGAGAGATGAGGATGCCCTTTGCTGTGCATCCCACACTTTCTCCTGGGCACATCACTTTAGGCAGAGGCTTAACAAAAGCCAGTCAGGGATGATGAGACTGTGAGCTTCATTAGTACTTTTTGTGTTTCATTGGGCAGTGGGGCAATTAACACAGGGCTCATTACACAAGGATTTTGATCATTTTCTCTACTTATTCATCATAGTATTTCCTCTGAGAATAGCAGAGACTGTGATTAAGTGCAGGAATAATTCATGGAGTTTCTTTGAGATTTCGATCACCTTTTTGGAGTCTAAGTCTTTTACAGCCTGCATTCCTGAGGTACTTATGGCAGATCTGCATAGAGCCCTGCATATAAACTGTGCTCTTCAGCTTCTGGCTGAGGTTGTTTTCTGCTTCCAACACAGGCCAGTAACTCTGCTTGGAAAAACCTCAAAGCTACAGCCTCAAGGTCAAGCAAGGTCTAATAAAATATTATGAGAACCACAAAACAAATCAGAGTAAGCCCAAGGGGATATCTGCTTTGGTCCTGATCCTTAAGATTAATGTAAAAATATTGTAGGATATCTTTATTAGGATAAGACCCTTCCAATTTCCCCACTGTTTGTTATTGACAATAGAATGGATGTTCTTAGAGAAGAGTGTAGGAACAGGACAAGCAGGCAGTGGTGTCTCTCAGCTACACTGTCCCAGCTTCCAGCAGCAGGACTTTCCTGAGCTGTTTGCAATATCTTTATATTTCATAGCTTTAGATGGAATTCTCCTACACTGATTTGTTCAATACATGCATCATGGTAGGAATAATCCACAGTCCTTTCTGAGGCCAGGAGAGAGATATGCAATGTTCAATTCTACAAGGAACAATATGATGTTCTGCCCACAGTTCCAGCTTGCAGTCTGGGAGATGTGGAACCCATTTTTATCACTGTCACTGGGTGGGATTGGTGTGGATCACTGCCCTGTCTGTCCTGGGGCCGCTGCTTTTCTTTGTCCCCATCTTCCTCTCCCATCAGTTTCCACAAGCTCGACTGCAAAATCTCTTCAGAAGCTAGACCTGCTCTGCTGGAAATTTTGGATGTGGAGACATAGGTTGCCTTTGTCCAAAATGTGCCTAAGGAATACTCTAAATGCAACAAAGAAGGACGCTCCCAGAACCGAAAAGGACATTAGATAAGCTTTAATTTTTGGGCAACTAGCCCCTCTGGGTCTCTCTTTCCTGTGCCTATAAAATCCTCTCACTATGATGTCAATGGATGCTGTTGCAAAACCTCTGCCAATTGTCATGCACCACACTGCAGTACAACTCTGCAAAGGGTGGTTTTGAAAATCTGAAGAGAGAAATTGCATTGGAAAGTTGTAAATACTTTTCTGTTGTGAAGTTGGCTTTTAAGATATAGGTACTCTGTAGGATTTTAAAATCTGAGGAAATGCAAAGACTTTTATTTCCAAGTGGCAGGATAATATCAGAGACAAAATATTGTGTTCATTAAAATATGGGGAATGAAATTTTGAGAGCAGTTTTCAACAGCTTTGGCCAAAAATCAGTCTTAGGTTCCTAAGTCACTTAATCTTTACCTCTATTTCAAAGTATTGACAGCTGTTATTGTGTAGCTGAAGGTCTGCACTGAAGAGATATGGGTCATTCCTGCTAAAATCCATGCAATTATTGAAGTTTTCAAACATTCAGAATAAATTAAATGGGTAACTGCTGAATATTCACACACAGAATCTTTTATTTTTTAGGCAACTGGAAATGCATTTTTTTCCCACTTTTTAATGAGTATGTTAACAAATCAGCTTTCCCATTATTTGATTAACACAGGCACTAAAATATTGTGCCTATGAAGCTGATGCAAAGAGGAATGCTGAGCCCAGTCAGTTCAGCACTGGAAGAAGCAAAGATTTAATTTCCTTTTCCTGCTCAGCACCAAGCTGATACAAAGGCGTCTCAGTGAGAAAAATAATTGTGCTGAGGGCTTGGCATACGGAGGCACAGGGTGTAGAGTGTGCAAACATCCCAGCTGGTGGGAGATGTTAATGCCTGGAGAGGATCCAGCTTTCCAGCCTTATCCCTGCTGAGAGCAGCCACCACCCTGCCTGAAGAGCTTTGCTTCACCACTCTCCTGCACCTGGCCTGGACTTGTGAGCAGGACCACAAAAATATCCCCAAGCTCACTCACTGGGATGGCTGCTCTTGGCTCAGCAGGGAGGGATCAGCAGAGCTGGGATGGGAACCATCTCTTCAGCCCCACAGGAATAGGAGTAGGCTCCCAAGGGGGAACCAGGACCCAACTGTGCATGGTCAACAGCCCAGGCAAGGTCCTAAAATGATGTCCTCTGCTCTAGAGCAGACCTCTGCTTGTGTCTGCCCATGAGCTCTGCCCTGGACCTGTGTGAGTGGCATGGAGACCCCTGGGAGTATTCAGATTCTGATGAACCAGCAATTTCTAATTTGAAAAATGTTTGTTTCAGCAAGTGCTTCCTGGCTGGTGCTGCTGGAGTATTTTTGTCTGTGCTAACAGTATTATATTACTGGGAGGGGAAGCTCATTCCACCTAATTGTACTAAACGTGCAGTGATGGAGATGGGATCCTAATTATCTTCATCAAATTGATTTCATTTTGGTTACCACATGGCTATTACAGGAATGACAATAAATTTTGGTCTCTTTGATCAGGACTGGAGTTTAACCAACATTTCTAAAGTCATTAATGTGTTATGCCTCCCCCAGGCTAATGATTTGATTACCATGTAAATGTACTGAAGCCAAACACTTCAGCTATACATTATGGATGATGGATAGAAAGTTTTGAGAAAATACATGTTGTACTAAATACAGCAGAAACACAGAGGATGTCAGATAGCTACTGGCAGGCAGGGAGAGACAGAGAATTGTAGAAGATCTCAAGTTGGAATGGTCCCATAAGGATCATGAAGTCCAGCTCCTTGATACTTGCAGGGCCACCTAAAACTAAACCTAGACTTACATGAGTAAGAGAACAATCCAAATTGTTTATGAAAAACTGCACAGGTGCCTCTTTGTAACTTCTCTCTCCTCATGACTAAATCCTTGCCCTGTAGGGCTGTTGATCTCTCTGTGAGATCAGGGAAAGCTGTCTCAGCCCCTCAGGCCCAGAGTGGTGCTGCTACCAGATGTAGGAGCAAAGTACAGCCAGAAGCTTTGTTTTAGATCAGTCCTGAGCCTGGGAGTGCTCAGGAACCATTGAGAGTCAAGTCCAGCTCCCACCACCTTGGATCCTTCTCCATGGCTTGCCTGTGTGATAGGGACTGAAGTGCTGAACTGCCACTGGGCAGAAACTGGAACATGGCTGTCTTACCTTTTGTTCTTATGTACCTATATATACAGTTATACAGTGACAAGAAACTCTGGGATATTATCTTTGTGAGATTTTTGTCTTTTTTTTTCAGACATGCCAAAAAATATGGGTTATATCATGATATGTTAATATTTGTGCCTATTATAAGAGATGTGTATGTATACACATGTTGATAGTATAGTTGTTAGTAATCTGCTGTAGCTATCACATAACACAAAATGACACAAAATTAATAGATCTTACAGTTAAATATTCCCCAATGTATGTTTTATCTTAAACCTTTTCTGGTTTGCTGCCATCCTTTTTTTTTTTCTTTCCTAGATCAATTTGTATGGAAAGGAAGTACTTTAGTGCTTTAGCTCAGGAAACTGAGGCCAGCAGTTGAAATGATCCAATGTGCTCTTGCCACCAGGCTGAGTCAGACATTGTGCTCCTCAGAGGGTTTTGTCTGAAAGTGCTGCAAAACCAGGATTCCTCAGCCTTCCCAGGCACTTGATTCCTTAAGGCAATTAAAGAAATTATGGTACTTGAGCTGACCAGGAACATTGCACACCATCTGTAGCTCACCAGGGCAGAGCCTTTCTCCTCAGCAGGTTCCACACTGGTGGTTCAGGAAGGCTTATGGAGCAGGAAGGTGTTTGCCCAAAGGGCACATGGCCTGTCAGAGGCACTTCTCACCTGCAGGACTTTGCTGTGGCCATCTGAGCACTCTGTGCCTCAGTTTCCCATCAGGAAGGGCCCAGCATCTATACTGTTCACTACTCTGGTAAGGACAGGGATACATTGGAGGTACTACAGCTAAAATGGGTCTATTGGGAACAATAACCATGTGTGTTATTCCAGAGTTATTTGTAAGTGCTTTCCAGCTATGTGTGTTCATAGGGAGCTGCAGGTGGATGGTCTGAGAATAGATAGAAGGGGCAAGGGGACCTGCAGTGTCACCATCACTGCACAGAGTGCTCCCTTCACCTGCCCTCCTTTTAGCCCCCTCCACCACGTCATCTACTCTGAAAGCATATCCCAGGATAAAAGAGAAACAAAAGGGTACCAGGTGTTCAGCAGGATCAGCTTTCCTGCTCTGCATCACTGGGCACCTGCCTGGACTCCAGTGTAAATACATTTGTCAGAGGCAGTCCTGGCTTAAATGGAAGTAAGGCTACTGCTTAAACATCAGGACATACAGCCTTGTATCCCCTTTTCTGGGACAGGAGTCACTGCCCAGCTGATGGGCCACAGGGCACCAACATCCTGGTTCAGCACACAGAATGGAGTACTTCAGCAAAAGTGTCTAAATATAGAATATAAACATATATGTGTACATAAATATAGGTATATATGCACATATTAACATACATACATGCCAAAGCTATCAGCCCTTGGGCAGCAGAAGCTCCCTGGATACAATGAGGGATTTTCCCTTTGGAAAGCAGACCAAATGTCAGCCCTGCCAAGCTGGAGGCAGCTGGTTTGTTTGCTCACTTTTCCTGGGCAGCTCCTGCCATTTCCCTGGTGCAGGCAGCTGCGGCCAATGCTTGGGGAGAAGGATGTGAAGGACTGAAGGGTTCTAGTCTGTTAATTTATATTAATGAATATAAATTAATGCAGTTTTCTTTTCTCTGGCTTGCAGATATTAAAGGCCACTATGACTCATAAGCATGATCTATCTTATGACTGGTGGCAATAACACGTTAATCACCTCTGATGGAGGGTGAGGAGCTGGCACACAGGGCTGGGGGAAGGCAAAGGACCCTGCACACTTCTACAGCTGCTGCAGGCATGAGACAGGCAGCATGTGGCAACACAAGTAATTTCCACACCCAGCTTCTCTGCAGCAACCTGTTCCTGTGTGGGTTAGGACCCCTCTAGCAGTAAAAAGTCAGGTTAGGGAGTAGGAAGTGTCAAACTGTGCAACTAGAAATAAGAGTAACAGTTGAACTATTGCAAACCTCCCTGTAAAAGATGCAGAGAACTGCTTTGTGTAAGGTGCATTTTTATCTTGGTTTACTGTTTCTCCATGTGTTGTTTTACATTTATCTATATTAGCAGCAGGCACTTGGCAGTGCTAGCAGGGGAACTCAAGAGCTCCTGACCTCAGTGGCACCATGGCTCTGAAAACAGTTGATTTGGGACATCAGCGTGCATCCTTCTGCCAGGTAAATTTGTAATGAGAGTTGGCAAGGAGAAAGACTCAGCAGCAAAAACTGAGCATGTTTACAGAAAATTAAGCTGATCTTATGGACCTGGTCCTGGGACAGAGATGCTGCACTGCTGTGATGGGGGAACCACTCTAAATTTTCCTTTCTGTCTTTCCAGGAAAGTTTGGCTAATCTTAACTGCAGTGACTGCACAGAGCTTTTTTTCCCATGAAAACTGTGGGAAGAACGACAAAAAGGGGGGGAGAAATTAGCAGCAGGACTAAGGTATGGCCCTCCCTGGCCAATCCCATAACCACTAAAATGCTTCACCAGTTTAATGTCATTTCACAGGGTAATCTTCAGGCAGCCTTGTCTGGAGGCACTCGCAGGCTGATTCGGTGCCCAGTGGTGCAAATCATTGAGCTGCTCTGTGAAAGCACAAGGAGAGGGAGTGATGAAATATTTTCATGTACCTTTTTCCTGTGACCTTAACCCCTAATTCCCTTCATAAACTGAATACTGCTCAGTTGCACTACTCTAAGTCCTTTGAAATCCTTTGCATTTAGCTGGCAGATGAACAATCCCATAGTGTAGTGAGCCAAAATATATTTTTTGCATTTCACTGATATTTTTGGGATAGAGTTATCTCCACATCCCTCCTGGAGGGAAAAAGGGGTTATTTCCACAATGATTCAGTCTTCAGTTTTGCCACAGTTCTTCAAGAAAGACCAGCAGATGATGAGACAAATAGATGTACAATTTAGCTACTTCTGATCTCTGCCTCACCTCTTAAGTAACTGCAAAAGAAGATAAAAGAATATCTTTTAGGAAAGCTCCACACAGAAAACAGAGCTGAACTTGTACAGCAAATGTTCTAAATAATGAGAAAGGTTCTTCAAATGTATTTTCCCTTGTTAGAGGGTCAAAGAGGTACTGGGTCAGATGAGAAAAAAAAATCTGGGAAATGCTGAGCCACCTCAAGGAAACTCTAATGCAAAGGCTCAGATGGCAGTGATGTATGATTTTGGTTTTCCAGTGTGTACCGAAGTGTCAGGGCTAGGAAGAAAGATTTGGCAGAAAAAAGGGATTCACATGTACCTAATACTCTTAGCTCTCAGGTTGAAACATGAATTTGGTATTTACCTATCTCTTGTAAGTTGTCTCTTTCGACGTTTTCAATGGCAGCAAAGTTATATCAATAATAAACTCCTTCACCAAACCTCTAAATAGGTACAGTATATGTTCATTTAGTCAGGTACTAAAATTTATGGCTGGAACAGCTTTTTTCCAGAATCTGAAAGCGTTCACATTAATGCTAAAAACAGGTCAGTCTGTTGCATACATATACATCCACATCCACATCCACATCCACATCCACATCCACATCCACATCCACATCCACATCTATCTATCTATCTATCTATCTATCTATCTATCTATCTATCTATCTGTCTAAGTACTGTATCCTTTTCTTAAAACCTGGTAGTATTAATACTCAAAAGATATCTTTCTGTGACAAGCAATAGTCACTGGTTTTTACAATGGAGAAACAGAAGGTCCTGTGGCTTGCAGGTACTTGAACTGGAGCCACCAGCCCATGCACAGACCTCTTAATGCAGGAGCCTGGATTCCCTTCCATCAGTGGGGAGAACCCAGATCCTCATGAAGAAAAGTTCTCCACATCTCTTTGACACAGTTTTAAGTGGAAGAAATTATTTTATGGAGACACTTTTCTCATTGCAGGGAATTTAGGAATTCAAGCTAAACACCTATTCTCCCCGGGTGGAAGAAGTGGTTAAGGTGAAAATGATCTGGAACAAAGGAGGGTTTTCCTGTGCGTGCTCCCTCCTCTGGGGGTCTTCACTTGTTCACCTCTTCCTCACTTCTGAGGGCAAAATCTAGACAAGAACTGCTCTGTTCCCAGATGAGCATTCCCAAACCTGATAAACTATATTATCAAGTCTTTTTTGTTCTCTCTCATGCCAAAAGATTATTAAATTTTAATCACAAATAATTTAGCTTTTTCTGCATATTGTGAAATGATGTAAACATGAGACACATCCTCTGCACACAAGTGCTTAATTTTCTGGGGGTTGCAATTCTTACCTGTCCCTTCTGCCAGCAGCCTGAAGGGTTTATCAGTTGATATTCTCCCACTGAAACATGAGATTTAGGAGCAAGTCTCACTGTTCTGTGTCATGGTCAGGATTTTAGAAGCCTGTGATGTCAAAGAGATGCTGTTGTTATTCCTGAAAATGCTTCCCTTTAACACTGAGACCAGGACATGAACAAATAATTTGCTTTAGAAAAAAATAATTCACTTTAGAACCCACAATAGAAATATGTTGTCTTATAGAGCTAAAAGTTAAAAATCTCAAGTGAGTAAAACCCCCTGAATTTACTTGTTAAAATAAAAAGAAATAAAAGCAATTAGTAGCAATTTAGTATTTTTTTCTGATATGCCAAAAAATATGGGTTATATTGTGCCCTGGAAGGTAGGGCTGGGTGTAGTTGGGCTGGTGATGCTGGAAGGAAGGGAACTGCCCCTACAGCACTTCCTTCAGGGTGTGTCAAACACAGCCTGTGCTGACACCTGAGCATGACTTTGAGGTTGTTGTAAGAGATGGAGGGCACCAGTCAGTCTGTCAGAAGAGCAGGTCAGAGCTGACAGCGTGTATCATTCTTCACATCATTATTTCTCTTTGTGGGAGGTATTTTTTGGTAACATTGTGTGTAAAGGAAGGAGCTGTCTCCTCTTGGCTTGGATCATTTAATGGCATTATAGGCTGTAAAGGCACCTGTTCAGGGCTGGAGGAGAATGAACTGGACCTTTTCTTTTCTGTGGCAGAACAAGGCTTTAATGGTCTGGTGGAAGTAATTCTGTATCGCAAAGGAAGTTGATAAAATAGAACATAAACTTCTCTAATAGAGGATTTAATTACCAGGAAAGGCAGGTTGAATAAAGCATTTGAGCAGAACTATTTCATTGCTGAAAAGGCAATCATTATTAATCCCCCCTTTCCAAGGCCATTTCATTTATTCAGAAGGCCTTGGAGTAGTAAGAAACTACACACCTATATGTGTGCATTTGGTTGTATGTCTTAGAGTTGTTTGATTTGTTTGTTTGTTTGCTTGTTTGCATCCAAGCAGACTGTCACTATCCTTTAAAAATCTCAGATTTTCTCTGACTTTACTCAGATTTCCAGGTAAACTGGTCTATCCACATGATCATGCTGAAGCCAGCCAAACTAATCAGGTCTTGGGGCTCGGCAATAGGCACAATGGCAATGAATCAAAAGGCTTTAAAAGCTCTTACTTGTTTCATTCTTCAACACATGAGGGTGGCTATCAAGGTCTAACTGCAGCAGAAGGACTTATTTATTTTATTTCAGAAACAGGCACTTCTGTGAAGCCTTCTATTAGTCAATATATCAGCTTGTTTATGCTTTATTCTGTTGTGTTTCCAATATACACAACAATATAGTTGAAAAAGAAATAACTGTACCTGGTGATGCTGGGGTGCACACTGTAAAGTTTTAAATGAAGTTCAGATATTTGCCCTTTAAACCTAATGAGATTAAACATGGAATCCATCCCTACAGTTTGCCCTAATAACTGATTTGTAGTTTGTGTCATGGTGTATGCCATGGTCAAGCAAAAGCTATTGCTCAAGGCAAAAGTCCACCATGGCTGTAAGGGAATGGGGTCAGGTCACAGTGACTTATTTTCCACACAGGCAACTTCACCTTGCCAAAGCTTTCTTCACCCTGCTTCTCTTTATCCTGCCCCAATACCTAATGACATAGATTCAAGCTGAGAAAATGAAACTGCAGCAAAACCTTAGCTTGAAAATAAAGCTACGCATAGCCCCTGCTGCTGAAGGAAACCCATGGGATGGTTTGTGAGGGTCTGGCACTTCTTCAGCATGAGCAAGCAAAGACCTGTGAGGCCAGTGAGCTGATGGGGCTCCCTGTGAGCTGTCAGGTTTGATTCCACTTTGGAACCAAATCTTCACAGGGAGATGAACAGAGAAATCTTTCTTGAAAATTTTTGCTGTTGGTGTGTTAGAGGAATGCAGTTTTTACACTGAGCAAGTTTCCATACAGGGAAAAGCTTGGGGCTTGCCCCTTCCATTTCTTATAAGATAATAAACCGAGAAGCTTCTGTAAAATTCAAATAGTCATTGGCTCAGTGCCAAAGGAGAAGCTTTGGTTGGATCCTGTCGCTGCCTGTCAAAGCCTAGACCTGTCTCTATTGGCAGCTTGGCAGTAAAGCCCACCTAAAACACAAGCTACTTAAGAAGGAAGACAAAAGACCAGTGGCTTCTTAGGGGTGTCGTAGCAAGATGTTAGAGGCTGCTCTAGCATCTGTGCACGGCTTATATATTTTGCTTTCTGTAACATTTATTATTTTCTTCTTATTAAACTCTTTAATTTACAAAACACACCCAAGGAGTTGTCTCGCTTATTTTATGCCCCTGCTCCGCGGCTGGACCCTCAGAGAAGTTTATGGGGTTTCCCCATAGTGTATTCATATTTTCACAGTGGCTGCTGAAAAGCTTTGGATGTTTTGGTAACACCAGTGTTCTCCATAAGGAGTGGCAAAGGGAAATCATCTCAAGGTTAAACATTTGTGGGGATGATGTTGTTTGGGCTCAGTGTGAGTTTAATCTGCTGTGGCTGAATACTGATTGTTCAAAGCAAGAACAATCCAGAGCCACTCCATCAATGAAGCAGAAATCTGCAGAGATGTTCTGACCTTTTGTTCATCACTTCAGTTTTTTTAAGCAGCTTTGTGCAGCAAGTCCCATGCAGTGTGGGTTTGAAAAAATGTATTTATTTTTATTAAGAAAGATCTTTGAGAGTAACCTGGAAGGATCAAATTAGAGTTGTGTCCGGTTCACTCTTTTTCCAGGAAAATACTAAGACTCTTTATGGCTTCATCTACATGAGCAGGCACATCTCTCTCTCAATACACATGTGTGGTTCCCACAGTGCATCACATGCAAACTGAACAAGAAGATATCTGTAGATCTACAGTAGGTGTGTATAACAATACATACCAGCAATCTGGGGCACATCCCAATTGATTGCTAAGTTATAGTGAAAAATGGTCAATAAACAGTGAAAGAACAATTTTACTTGGTATTTTATTCACTTAACAGAAACATTCACTTATCAGGTATCACTGAAGTGCAATTTACAGAACTTAGCAGCAAATTCACATATGTAAATTCAGATTTATTTTCTTTTGTCATCTTTTTTGTTTCTTTTCTTTTTTACAAATATTACAAATGTACATCCATTAGTACAGTATTGCCATTCACTCATGCATGTTATGTACAGAATCTTCACTAAAGAATTACTACTGAGCAATTTTTCCTTTGCTTCAGGAAATGCTGTGTGTAGGTCCCAGTGCTTCTGGGATGGGGTCCCATCACACTGTTGTTGCACATAATGAGAAGAAGTAGGTATTCAAGGTCATAATCAACCCTAGTGCCAGCAGGTGCAACTCTGTTGAGGTCCAGCTGATGCCCACTTGCAGTGGGGACTCAGTTGGGTCCCCAGTACTAAACTCATTCTGGCAGCTGAATCCAGGGTTGCATTTATGTATTTCTTGCAACAAGGGATCACTCAATCCTGCCACACATTTTTCTATGTCCTTAAAAATAACCAGGCATGATGGTTTGTTGTCACAGTAGCTGCAACACCAGCAGCTACTATGCTGGAAATATTCTGCATTATTTGGGTTGACATCATGCCATGGCTGGAGGAGGATGGTGAGGGCAGGGAGATGTAAGGAAGAGCTGTTGAGGTCTCATGTGTGCCAGACAAGGAGCAGCTCAGAGAGGAAATGCAGAAGACATGCTCTCCCTGCCCGGGGGATCTCTGCATGAGAAACCTTGTCTTCCCCTCTGGCTGCCCTGTGGTTTCTCTCCCTTGGTGGGAGCAACCAGAGCCCCTGAGGCCACCACAGCCAATGTCCCCTGCAGCCTGTCCCACAGCACCAGCCGTGGGCTGGCCCTGCCTGCTGTCCCTCTGCTGCCCGAAGCACACTGGAGGCCTACAGAGACAGCTGTGAGAGGACAGGACCAGCTGCAGGTACCTGGAAGCTCCAGAAGGTGCCAGAAGTATTCAAATGTTAATCAGAAGAGCCGTCAAAGTGGTCAAAGTATTGATAAAGTGGTTACCACAAAGTGTTTCCATTATTGAAAAGTCTCAGGTTTTTGGTTGCCTTTTTTTTTTTTTTTTTTTTTTTAAGCTATTTTTACTCTAAGGATATTTTTTAAAATATTTTTGGTAGTTAATATGGAATGTATTATTTTGTTGAAAAGGTTTCTGGAAGGGGAGAGCTTTGTTTTATCTAATTTAAAAATTCTAGTTTATCACAATTGTTTTTATACAAGACACTATAGATACATCTTGTAGTTTATAATCTAAAAATAAAATCTCATCAAAATACTGTAGCTATTCTATTGTGGGCATCAATAAACAATGTATATACTGTATATGGCTCTCCAAACATGATAAACCCTATACAAAGAGCATCTATCTTTATTGATAGGAACAGTTTCCCGTGTAAAGGAAATTACATGGAAAAATATGAGCCTTGTGTTGTTTGAAAAGTAACTCAGCTTGACAGTTCTGAGAAAATACCAAGACAATTATCACAAATCAGTAGCAGCATGTTATATACAGATTTAAAGAGAATCACAGGAATAAAAAGGAAACAGTAGTTATATACCCGAAAATCCTGTCATCTAAAAACCCAGAAACTTAGAGAAATGTACAGGGCGTTTGCAGGTTGGTTTTGTAGTGGGACTATCAAGGCTCAGTTCTCCCATGACTGTATCTTCTGCATTCTGATGAGGATTGGGATGGTTCAAGGATGAGATTGTATCAGACCCAGCCCAGTTATGAAGAAAATATTTAAATGTTGGGTGATACTTGTCTCCTAAGTGAAAAACTCCATATGCTTTTCAGGCTGCAGATGAACATAAAGAATAGTACTTGGCATTTACACAGAGCTTGAATCTGAAAGCTCATGCATTGAGTAAGACCTTACCCAAACCTGTGGTTGCATCTGCTGTGCTTATGTCAATTGGACTGTGTGGAGAGGTTAAACTCACTGCAAGGATGACAAAATCTGTCTTACACTGTTGCCTTTCACCAGAGCATTTTGCTCCTGCCAAGTTCCTTACATGTGAAGCATTTATTATTATCCCCATTAGACAGGTGGAGAAACTGAGGCAGGGAAGAGCCAAGTATCAAATGTGCTCTCTTGCTTGGGAGTATCTTACTTGTGGGTACCTAATCCAGTGATTGTTCAGATGCATGGAGCATCCTGAGCTTACACCCACTCAATTCAGAGCTGTGGGTCATCAGAAGATTGGAGATCTGAGGCTCTGGGTCCTGGCTGCAGCCTGCCTGACTTTAGGTAGCTTCCTGAAGGTCCAGAGCCAGGAGCATGGTCACCTTGGTCCCCACTGGCAGCCCTGCAGAGCTGTGCACCTCCACCAGCAGCACAGGGGTGAACTGCCCCCTTGACAAGGATCTGCATCCTGGCTGGTGTCTGAAAGGCATGTGAGATGAACTGGGCCCAGACGAGTAAAATTTGCAGCATTCAAATTGTGACTAGAGTTGAAGATTTGTTGTGAAGTGGTTTGTCCAAGGTTTCAGAGGGAATAAGTGTGAAAACCAAGGGCATCCTGATGCCTGGCTTTGTGCTCAGAGCCAGCACTGGAAAAATCTGTTTAAAAATGCTGCATTTCTTTGAGATCCAAATTTTTTGTCACAGATTTAGGCAGTTTACAGAATGGTTTTTGCATAGAGGCTGGGAACCTTTTTTTGGTGGATGATTATGGATGCTCTGAGACCTGCTGTTATGCTGTGTGCCTGGGGTATTTCCATTTCTGCTCACTATTTTCCATTATTCAGTGATGAATTTTGCACTGATTGTGTGAGGGAAAACAAAGGTTTATTTTGGATCAGACAGGTGGCCCACTAACACCTCAAACCAGTAATAACCAACAGCAATAAACAATAAAAAGCAGAATCTTGGTGGGGGTGGCATTAGAATTTGGGCAGGTACATTCTTGGGAAGGGATCATGAAAAAGCAGTTTTCTAAAGTTGAGTTCAGTGCATCAGACACATTTCTACTTATGTATTTCCAATACAGGATTAAAAGAAAATACTCCCATGGAGGTTGCTATTAAATCTCAAACTGCTTCAATTCTCTCCGCTGATACGTCCTGCCTCTCCTTCTCTCCAGTTGGTGTGGTCCAGTCGTGTAGAAAAGGTGTGGAGTGATTTACAGAGTCAGTAGGAACTGATCTTGCTCTGGGGGTTTCTTCACCCAGGTGCCCAGGCCAGCTTTCTGAAATGCTTTGAACAGCTGCTGCTTAACAGACTGGTACGTCTGAGCCACCAGCTTTGCCTCGCTGTACACCGATGGCATCTCTCCATGGCTTGGTACTCGTGTGCTCAGCTGTAGAACAAAAATCAGGGAAAGGGAAAAAAAAAATAATAAAAAACCCAACCTATGAGCCAAAAGAAACAGGAGGCTTCAGTAGCCACATAATCTTCCTGTCTACATTTCATAAGCAATCACTGTGCTTTGTGTGTTTGCTTTTGGTTTAACAACCAGAAAACCAGGAAAGCAATAAGTGCTGGTTTTGAGCCATTGTGAGGAGGAAAGGGGTGAACAGCTCTGCCTTGGAGTGGGCATAGGCAGTAGCAAGTCTTGGTGTGTTCTACAAAGGCAGAATGCTACCTCTAAATTCAGATGATTTTTATGGACAAAACTGAAAAAAAAAATCCTTTCTGGAGATCTTTAAAGCATGTGCTCCTTTAAAGAAAGTTAGCCTGGGAAGTGCAGAAGCTCAGTGCTTCCAAGTAATGCCCAGACACAGAAGAAGGGTTGCCTTCCACACTCTCCCATTTCCCCTCTGTAGTCTGTTATTGTTGGGAATACTGTGAAACATGTCCAGGACATCCAGAAATCAGGCATCTGGGTTTGTGCTGGTGTGGGAAATCTGAGTGTTCTGTTGGAACACTGGAGCCACCCACAAGGAGCTGCCTCGAGTGCCCAGTGCCCCTGGAAGGACGTGCAGGAGGGAGCACCCTTTGTTCTGCAGAAGGACTAAACAAACTGCTTTGACCTGCTCAAGTCTCTGCCATGCCAAACCTGTAGGGAAAAGCACCCTCAAGGCCAGCTGGATGAGCAAACAGCTCTTTTCTTTGTCTCTATACAGGAGGGATGCTGAGAGGCAGATTAAAGGAGAAGGTGACCATGCAGCCTGCAATAAGCTGCTCCTGTCTGGTCTGTGTGTGCCAGCACTCCATGGGGCTGTACTGGCTGGAGCTGTACTGACCCAGCCAGCAAGGGAGGGTGACACTGCCAGCCTGGGTGTCAGTGGCTTCTCAGCCACAGGCTGGCCTAGGAGCTGTGGCTTCTCTCAGGCTGCCTCTTTGTTCCCCAGAGGTAGAGAGTGATGACATTATCAAATCCCTCATTTTGTCAAGGGCAAAGTGCCCTGCTCAGCCACAAGTTACTCTTTCCTGCTCTCTGCAACCTCATCTCTGATGTGAGCCAGAAGCATTCCAGCTCTCCCAGCCATAGTTCCCACCATGGCCCCAGCTTTGCTTCTGTGAGCACCCCTCCATTCTGGGGGCAGCAGGAGTGTTTCTTGACTCTCTTCCTACCTGCTGTGCAGGAAATAGGCTGGGACCTGTGTCACCACACTGTGACCAAGCCCTGGGCACAAAGCTGAGTTGGTCTCTTCTGCTCCCCACAAGGCTCAGGGTTGCAGCTAGGACAGACCATGCCACACTGCCTGGAATGGGATGAGTCTCACCAGCCTCCTTCCCCTGTGATGTCCTGCAGAGCAGGAAAATCCCTTTGGTCTTGTGCTCAAACCTGCCCACGCTGCAGGCTCCTTTGCCTTCGCTAATGACTTTATTGGTGGAATTGTCTCCAGCCTTCCCTCCCCACCACCACTCCGTCTTGTTTATTTCCACTCATTTCCCAACAGGAAAGTTTTTGGCACTTAATAAAATAACTTTTGTCTTGTCTTCATCTCCTCTCACTCTGCATGGACTGCAGGGCAGGCTCCCAGTGCCCAGACCTACCTTTCCGTGCAGCCTTGCCCAGCGAGTGAAGAACATGTGCTTGCAGAGGCGCGAGGGGCCGCCGCAGCTGCGCTTGCCCGTGCTGGCATTGAGCACCTCCAGCTCCGCGCTCCCCAGCACCCAGTTCACGCTGAACCCCGGGGACTTCCCGGGCTGCCGAGCGCCAGCGTGGCTCACCCCTGCAGGAGAGGGACACCAGTAAGCTCCAGGGCTCACTCAGAGGGAGCAATGTGTCTGTGTAACAGGCCATTCTGATGCACCAGCCAAACCGTTTGTGAGTAATCTCATCAAACCACCTGCAGCTGTGTTGTTAGAGCTCTCAGGAGTTCACCAGGGTTACTGAGAAAACAACGGGATCAAAAATAAGAACAGAGAGCCTGAGACACTGTCTGCAAAAAATGTAAACCCTAGAAAGGGAAAGCACAACGTGAGGATGGACGCTTGACCAATTGGATGTCCTGAAGGATGTGTGCCTGTCTCATGGACAAGCAGCTTAGCCAACACAGAGATGTGTGCCCACGTGGACAGTAGACCTAGAATCTATATCTGGCATTTAATGTAAACAATAAACACCTTCTGCTCAATCATATTGCTTCTGTTATTCAGTTGCTCATTTCTCCTCTGCACTCAGAGGCTTCTCCTGGGTTGTTGTGGCAAAGGAGACGCCCTCAGTGAGCCACTGGCATCATGCACTGTACGTGCTCTTGTCACCACTGGTTAAATGTTACCAGACCAAGTGCCTTGGAGAGACATAACTTAGCTATTCCTTTGGATTTTTTCCACCTTGCAGGCAAACCTTCCATTAGCCTAAGGAAAGCCTTTGCATTGGAGTGTGAGCTGTTGACAGCAGAGTGATAGCTGCTGAGTGAAATCTTTCACAAAGGCTTTAATGGGATAACACACTTTCAAAAGGAGCTAAGCAGTACAAGTACTTTGGCCATTAGTTCTTTCAGGTGAGCTTCCCACATATTTATCCGCTGTTAACTTCTGGGGCCTTTGCTGTGAGGGGCTGTCTAGAACCCAGAGGATAAGAAAATACAAAACAATACACTTCATCATCACAGAGAGATTATTAGATCCAAGTTAATAATGATCTTGAAGACATCACAGACCTACACAGAACACTCTTGGTCCCCACTTTGTGTCTGCCTGTGAGGTTCCAACCCTGTACTGGAGCACCAATTTCTTAAACAGCTAGTTAGTGCCCTAATAGTCATATTTGGGACATCTTTAACTGGAATGCATCATATGTAATTTTAGACAGCTGCAATAAGGATGCTTACAGTCACCTGTGATGACTGCATGACTTTAGTGTCATTCATGTGGCCAGTTTTGGGCATCTGAGCCACATACAGAGCCAATGCCTCCATGGGTGAGATCCCCCTTGGCTCTAAATGCAGACCAGGGCTACAAGATCAGGTGTGGGTGTGTACATGACTTATTTTCAATCAGGTAAATTTCTGTCTCTTTTTATGACTCCTGTTGCTTTTTCATTCCTTGTACCTGAAATGGGGGGATGATTAGTCTTTGCAAGAAAGTAAGAGGAATAAAGAAAGTGGTTGGCTTGTTTTCCAGCACAGCACAAATGCAAACAAGTGAGCTCTGCCTTGCCCTGCTCATTAGTGCTTTTGCAGCAAAGAATCAACACTGGGAGCTTCCAAGGCTGGAAAACGCAGAGTGATCTCAAGCAGTTTGAGTATTTTTGAAAACATGGGCCTTGGATAATGTGTCTGGATCCAGCTGTTGTGTCCCTCTCTGATAATCTGCTGTGTGGGTCACTAGCCTGCAGACCTGGACAGCAAAAGCCAGTGTGGTGAGCAGCAGGTGGGACTGTGCTGGTGGGCAGGAGCTGCCTGGCACATCCACCCCAGCACAGGCCAGTGCCAGGACTGGGTCTGTGCTTCCAAATGGCAGCTCCTGCCTGCAGCAGCTCCAGCAACAGCTCATGGGTTCACTGCTTTCATTGCTGCTGGGTGGAGGGCAGCAGAGAAAGGTCCCTTGCATTTTCTGCTGAGAGGGTTTTAAATAACTTTTGCAGAGAGTGAGAAGTACTGATATGGGCTGTTCAGAGAGAAGGAGATTAAAGAAAAGAGATCAAAGCCCCTCCTTTCCAAAGTGCCTTTCTTGCCCAAGATCTCATTTTCAAAACATGCATGCCACGAGCATCTGCTGGTCTGAGGCAGAATGAGAGGAGATGGGAGCTGGTGGGAATGCTGCATCCATCACTGAACGTGTTGAGCTTGGAAAGCTCCTGAGACACACCTCGGGAGAAGTGGAGGGCTCTGCAGGGCTGTCTGGCCGGGATGCTGCCTCTGCAGGCAGCTGCTGCATCCTGCCTGGAGCCTCTCAGCATCATGAATGACAAGCAATGCCACTGAGGGACATGCCCCCTCTCTCCCCTGAGCCCTGTGCCCTGGGAGGGAGCTGCTAGAGCCAAATGGAACTTAGCACACAGAGAGAAAGGTGGCCATTGAAGGGAAAAATTATATGGCAAACTCACTTTGTACGAGTGACAAAGCTGGAACTGCACAAATCATCTCAGTCATTGTGACTGAACTCGCTACCATGTGCAGAAGAGAATTACAGCTAAGTCACAACCTCACCCAGGATTTGTAAACACATTCATGTCGTATTAATACCTCTTTCATTTTTTTTCCCCCAGAGATAACAGATCAGTCTGCATCTAAAACTCCAGTTCACCTAGGCAACAGGATTTAAACTGAGAGCTTGAAAATCAGATAGCTCTGCAGCGCTGCTCGAGCGTCTCTACACAGAACAAGATGCAAACAGATCAAAATCAGCTGTTTGACACCATGCACCACTCTCTGTCAAGATAGCACCCAAAAGCTTAGAGGATTTGAGTGCCAAAAAGCATGATAGCAAACCTCCTGCCATGCAAAGTTGCCACAGGACACTAAATAAATGAAAATGTTGTGAAATCCCTGACTAAAGGAAGAGAAGGAAAGGCTGCACAGAGAGGAGAGCAGGTTGTGGGTGCCCATCAGATGGGGGATGGGAGAGTAGCCCAGGCTGGTCCCAGTGCCTGGAAACCCCTCTGGGCTCCTTTGGCTTTCATGCTTTCTCTTCCCAGCCATCATATGTATGTATTTAGGTAAACAGAAGATATTTTCACATCATTTTCTAAATGCAAAAGAAGAGGTTTTAAAGAAAAACAACCATGAGAGTCATAACAGACAAATATAGAGCATGGATATATTCTCTGATTGTTGATGTTTTTATTGTTTTAAAAAATTTCTTCCATATTTTTCTTTTGACAATTAGTTATTTTGATTTACTTAGAAAGTAACACTCAAATAATCTATGTTACTTTCTCTCTTCTATGTAAAACATCCTTCTTAAAATGCACACAACAAAGAGTACAACAGAAGACTGTAGGATTTGAAAGAAAAAGAAAAGTCTTTGCACAAATAATATAATTTTGAGTACTGTGGGATGTGAACTGAAATCTGTCCTCTCTCCTCTCTCTCTCCCAGCAAAACCTCATAACCCATCAGGATACCCTTTAAAACAGCCTCAATCTTAAGAGAATAGGATATAAAAAAGGCATTTCTTCTAAAAATTACACCCAAGAGTAATCTCAGTGGAAGAGTGGAGCTCCATCTGGCTGGGACTGGTAGAAAACTGACTTAGAAAACCTCACTGATTATTTTTCAGTGGAGCCAAGGAGTTAATCTCAGTATATCTCATCACAGACCATGATTCTCCTCTCCACTGGAATGTTTGTATTGCTATGATCAAGTGGCAAAATAATTGACACCCTTGTTATTTAAGGACTCCTGCAGTTCTGAGCTGGTCTGATGTCCAAGACAAGTGTGGGAGGCAGAACTGCCTGGCTGAGATTGTGTAGGTCTGGTCTCTAATGCATTTGGAGAAGCTTTTTCTAGGTGCCCATCTCCTTAGTCACTGGATATGCTCCTGGCAGGTTTTCCCAGGAAAACACACACACACTCTGGCCAAGTATGATCCATTGCTCTCACTCTGCAAGGCCAATCCAGCAAAGCAATAGCTGTTCTGTGGGGAAAACTCTTATAAAATCCCTTTTTGTGTTTTCAGTCCTTCAGCAGTTGAAGTGAGTTTCCCTACACATCCTGCAGACACAGTGAAGCTGTGTGTGCCTTTGATCTTAGCAGCACACTTACAGTGTGCTAGGGCTGGCACAGGATGGGATCTTCTTTCCTAGTGGGAGATGCAGTGGCCTTGGCAGCCAGGGCTGTGTTGTCAAAATAACAGCCAGATTTGGGAAATGGAGAGATATGTCCTGGCCTACTGTGAGTTCTTTCCTCTCTACCACAATGTCATGTGGGGAGGAAGAGGGGGCTGAGCCATGCCCATGCTGGACCAGGCAGGAGGGACAGGTGAGGACATAAACTGGAGGGAGAGTGTAGATCACAGCTTCCTGCTCACTTGCATTGCAGTCTTTGTCTAGCTGCAGTGAAGAGTTAAAAAATGGAGATAAGCTGTTCAGAAAAGGATAAGCCTTTTGACCTGTTCACCTTACAACTCATATATGCACATTACACTTACCAGATGTACTAAACCACACAGAACCTGAGAATTTCCCCAGTGGCTAAACTATCACTTCTGCCTCAGCCAAACAAATTTTGTCACAAGTACATACTAAAAAAAATAAAAAAAAAAAAAAAAAAAAAGGTCCATGAAATAGATAAGGTATAAACCAGCACTCTTCTGACTGAGGAACTCAGAGGACTTTGAAAGGCAATGGGCTACTTCACTAAAGTGTTCTGACCTTCCAGCTCTGTGACACTGACATCATATTGATGTCTCAGGGAATGCTCCCAAAGAACAATTATCAAAGATTAAAATAAGGATCTAATCCAGTGCAGAACTGGTATCCCTTAGCATTCACATGTCTCACGAGGACTTGAAGACAGTTAAACCCAAAATTTACTGAAAGTTTCCTTCTGGTTTTAGAAAGGTTTTACTTAGTCATACTTTTTTTCCACTCTGAGTGCTCAGTGTACAGTGGTTGTTTTCCTAGTCAGCTTGCATCCACTAATGATCCATTTTTGTGGCCGCTGCTAACGAAAGAGAAACTGGATTTAAACATTTAAACATTGGTTTCTCCATACTACAAATTCATATCCTTCAGGAAAAAAAAAAAAAAAAAGGTGTGAGTTAATGTTCTACTTACACACAAAAAGCATTCCTGCTGGTGAGCAGCATGACTAGAGATGGGAGGGGGCACTGTCTGTCTCACAGGCTGGTGTTTGCTTACCGCTGAGAAGCAGCTGATTGCGCCGGTACGAAGCTGGCAGCTGACCAACGTCCTCTATCCTGTGGCTCATGACCCGGGAGAGGTGGCCAGTGTGGTAGAGGCTTCCCACAATGATGCTGTGCAAGTACATGGGTTCAATGAAGGAGCTGAGCAGAGCGCCTTGGAGCCCAAGGATGTTCCACCTGAAAAAGGAAATTGGGAGCAATAAGTCACATGGGTGGAGGAATGGCCATACTGGAGCTACCCTGGGAAAATCAACAAATGCCAGCACATGGGTCAGAGGGATGAAAGATGAAACTATTCCTGTCCCTGTCCTTTGCTGGGTCGTTATACAGCCATGGGCTGATTACCTCTATAGGAGGATTTGAGATTATTGTGATGCTATTCACTTAAGAGATTTTTTTTCCAGCTTGTATTGCTGGAAACAGAGGTTTCTCATCAAGAGGTGTTCTTTCTAAAAGCATTTTGTGTTTGATAGATGTTCATTTAGCATGTCTCTAGCAGAATTTTTTTTTCCTGCATCTATGGTGTTTCACTTGCAATGGTAGAGCTAGAATCAGAGCTTTTGTTATTCTACTTTTATTTGCTGCTTGTCATGCAGAAGTACCATCCTCATGTCATTCAGCCAAGCTAACATATGACTTAGGTGGCCAAAATTCCCCCCAAATCTTTGAATGTCTCACAGGCTGACATTTCTTTGCACAAATGACCATGAAGATATGAAGGCATCCATGAGAATTAAATCCTGGTCCTGAACAGGAAAAAGAAGAGAAAACTCAGACTTTTAGGAAAGTTATGTGTAATTGATAGCTTGACCTGCTCTTAGGTGTTCAGAGTGCTGGACACATCTCACCCTGTTTCTGCCTTAAAGGTGCAGCAGAGTGATGGCAGAAACCTTGGGACTTTCCAGCTGTTGATGACTGAGACCTCTGTGCTACTGGTGGTGGAGTAGTTGCCAGAACAGTTCTGGATTTTAATAGCCTATGAATTATCACATGAAGCTAGACACAAATATGACAGCATGCTTGCCTCTACATTCTTCAGGGGACAGCTAATTGGTTAATGAGTGGAAAAATTAAAGAGGGGAAAGAAGTCATGATGCAGTTATCTTCTTGGCAAACCTATTTAGCTCAGCTCATGTAAGAAGTTGTTTCCCACCACACAAACACTAACATGCTCTCTTACACTTGGATAACATTTTTACATAAGTTGAACACTGTCAATCTGTCTGAGTAGTTTTGAGTTCAGGAGTTCAAACTGAGAAAGCTTCAGAAAATGTAGTTGGGAGAGCATATTTTAGCTCATTAAAACCCAAAACACCGGCAACATTTGGAACTCAGTGGCTGACTGAAGGAAAGGGTATGAGGTGTCTGCTATATAAGGCATCATCCAGTGGTTGCCATGCTAAATAATGTGTTTAAAGCAGAATTTCCATCAGCAGCAAGCATTATGGTGCTAATTTCTTACATCATTGTTCTTTTCATTAATTAACATTTCTCAACCGTTAGTGCAATTATTGCAGTGCCTCCGTACTGTACGTCTCTTTTCATGATTAATAAGGAGTCATTATATTTCCCTTTCCTGAAGCAGTCAATTAACACGGAATACTTTCCATTAATTACTGAATGTTTAAAACCAGCATGCTGTACCTGGAGAGCAATCTGCTCTAGGAACCTGTGACACCAATTGCTTTTAAAAGTTCTCTTTAAATTTTATTCCAAAAACACAAGCAATTTAGCTGGCTGTATTAATTTGCCTCCGAAGCAGGGCTGTGAATGAGAAACATCTTTTAATCTCATGCAAGAAAAGGCAGCCATCTGGCTGCTGAGGATTTCAGAGTCAGACTCTCCCTGTCTCCCTCTGTAAATGCAGGCCATTAAAGTAATGTGTTCATCTACATAAAACTCAAATGAAATATAAAAGGTAATATTTATATACAAACAATTTAGTCCCACAATTTAAACAGTCATTGGTTTTATGAAACATTTACTTTAGTCGATCAGATTTGCATAACTTCATTTGGGGAAAAAAAAAAGTGTGGTCATTTCTGCAAATAACATCACTTTTAAAGGAGAGAACTAGGTGCCTCTTTGAGTAAATAACTTATTGTGATGCAAAATTAATAAGGCAAGCTTAAGAAACAGAGCTGAATTCAGCTAACAGTACTATGCCTTCAACCAGCATCTAAGGTAAGCAAAAAAATTACACAGATATCTTTGTCCAGATGGAAATTCGTAAGATATCAGTGCTGTTTTCAGCATTTAAATTTCCTTTAAAAAGCCTTACATGTTTGATTGAATGAGAGAAGAAAAGCAGCTAAACAGAAAACAACATATGTTCAGAAATATTGGGATTTCAGCAATATGCACATCACAAGAAATCATCTGAGTTTTATTTACCAAAATAAGGGATTGTGTTCAGGTCATAAATTACAAGGTAATAATGATTGTTTAATTTAAATGCATTACAAGGGGCCTGCCTTTTCTTTAGAGATATTTCTTTACCTAATTCTGGACATATTCATCCTAGTGTAAGAAGGGATTTGAATGTCAATGGAATTACGTTATTGGAAATCACAATATAAGAATGATCAGGTCACCCCCTATGTACTGAAAGGATTCCAGAAACATGAATTATCTTTGCAGTGCTCTGGTAAGGTAAAGTCCCATTTTTGCATGCTGGGGAATCAGGGCAGGAAGGGAGTGAGATCTGATGAAGTCTGTAAGAGTCTCTGGCTTCTGGATGCAATAGTTGTCCCTTGAGAGAACCCTGTATTCCCCTTCCAAAAGAAGGCACAGGAAGGTGTAGGGTTGATGAAGGTTCTGTATCAGCCATGGTGGGTTTTGACCCCAGGGTATAAGTTTGACTCCAAGACAAATCGGACAGAGCAACCAGACTAAAAAAAACCAAAAAACCAAGGGAGAAGAAAAGAATACGGGCACAAGAGCAAGTCCTGCCTGATGTGTAGAATGTGGTGCAAAAAGAGACTGTCCCAGACCCAGACAGCATCCTAAGGTAGCAAGGACTGAGAAATCAGGAGAGATGCTGACACTAGGAGGGCAGTATTTGGTGGGGACCACTTGCTGGGTCTATTTGAGCTGGTGTCTCCCATGTGGTGTGAATAGGGACAAGGGTGATGGCACTGCCACCTGTACAGTGGCTGCTTTGTGGTTCAGCACTGGTTTAGCACCATCTGGTCAGAGAAATGGGATGAAGGAGCAAAGAAGGAGCTTTGCTTTCAGATCTAGCCCAGGTTTGCCACAGTGTTTAGACAATTGTTTCCCTCTGGAAAGCAGCCCCAAGCATGTGTGTGAGTCCCACGAACTCAGCACAAGTCCTAGGAAAGGAGGGGTCCTGTACTGAGCTGGCCAAAACCAGACCCTTGCACTGCTGCTGTTGTGCTTCAGAGCACAGGAAAAGCACATTAAAGTTGGAGAAAATTTTCAGTTTCTCATTTTGTTGCTGCTCTGTGGATGAAAAGGCCTACCTTGGAGGGCAACCAGTTCAGTGTCGTGCAGAAACAATTGATTTTACACACAAATATTTGGGGGAAGGTCTTTTTTATCCTGAGTATTGATCATGCCTTGACCAACACACATAGCTAATGTACTGACTTGGTCCTTTGATATATGAACATCTATGGAATTATTTGTAGGTAGATGGTAGGGAAAGATCCATTTGAGCAACAGTGAAGCTATCAACAAGGGTGTTAATTTTGAAGAAGCTTTTTCTCTGTAGCCTAATTTAGGTCCATGAAAGTAGCTGTGTTTCTGTCTGTAACAAAGGGCTCTCTTCGAATGTGGCTTTTCAAAATAAAATTATTATTCAAAGCAATGCAGTGTTACATTTTGGCTTCTCAATATATCAAAGTGACTTTTCTCGCTATGAGGAAATATGCTGGATCACTCTGAATTTTCCTAATTGTGCAAGATTTTAAGGGCTGTTTTCAAGGACACGCATCTCTCTAATAACTCATATGCTCTGCGCTCTGTAATAACCCTTCCAATAAAGTGAAAATCAACCCACTGCTCCCTTAGTCACAGATCTTATTTAAAAATCCCCAAATCTTCAGCAGGCAGGATAAATAAAACAGAATGTCTCCCCTTTTCACTCAAATATGGGAGCTTTTGGAGCTTTAAATGGAAGGAAAGTATACCCTTCCTTTTGTTCAAACAGCAGATATTACTGCACTGTTTACAAAGACAAAATCCTGCATCCAGTTTTCAATATAGATAATCCTTAAACAAATATATTTTTGCCTGTTTGTCAATCACAGAACTGCCAGTGACGAGCTGGGAGGCAGAACAGGCATCCCAGAGCAGGCAGCCTTTCTTTAATTAAATGCCATGCTCCCCCAGCTCTGGACAAGTAGCAGGCAGGGCATGCTCCCCCCTGCAGAGCCCCCCCAGTTCCCAAATCCTGACAGCTCAGGACCACAGTGGGATGTGCAGGGAAATGTGTCCCCACGTCCTAACCACACCACAGCCTCCCCATGCTGGAGCATCACTCACCACTTGAGCTGTCTGTGGCCCCCACCCTGAGCCAGCAGAAAAAGGGATGATGAAAATACTGAGGAAGGGCTTTGGAGGTGAACCCCTGGGAATGCACAGGGCTGCAGCCTTGCTCAGGTAGTACAAGGCTCCCTGCCCATTGCTGAAACATGATGTGACAGCTGGAGCCCCTTTGCTGGTGTTTCCAGCATTGATTTGGACATGGTTACTCCTGAAGGCCAACATTTGAACCCTTTTGTAGCTGAGATGTGGAGAAATTTGCCTGATGCTTCAAAACACCTCAGGGAACTGTGTCCAGCTGCCATGCATGCTCAGAGACTGAAGTGTCTCCTTGGCACCTTTGGAAACCTTGCCCATTAAAAAGCATTGCTGATGAATTTCAAATCTTATTTTGATAAGGCTTTTTGTAAAAGTTTATTTTGTTTTGGTTTGGTTTTTTTTTTGTTTTGTATTAAGAGCATTAAGTCTTATCCACTTGGTGTGTTGTTAACCTCCTGTACCACAGTTTCTATTACCAATATTTCCAGCTATGCTTCACACAACATAAATTGTTATTCAGGGTGGCATGTGCTCAGCAGGACACCTGTGGTGTTCCTATTTATATGACCATTTAGCTATTATTGGTTTGGAAACTGGAACTAGTGCATTAGTTTTTGATCTGTATTGTAACAGTGGGTGGTTTATATATGTTTTCTGGAACATACCTTGTGGTGAAAGATTGAAATTGAACTCTCAGTCACACAGAAAGGGGTTAAGAGAGAGAATTACAAACCGTGCGCACAAATCATCTCTAATTGAAGATCTAGCTGTGTTAATTGATTTTCATTTGCATTAATATGTAGCCTTTGAAGTAGCTTTTCTTAAGAGTTACCTTGTCAGGCTCAGCCTTCTGTTAACAATGGCTCTGGTCGACAGGCTAACACTAAAATAGATCTAAGAATGCCAATTTCTAACACTGACTTTTAGTCTTGCATTTTTATATGCTACATTTAAATACAGCTTAATGTGCTCAACTCATCTTATAAAATGCTACTTCAGACTCCCACTGCTAAATCCTGAAAAAGTGCCTTAAGGCTACACCACCTTGTAATACTCTGAACATATTCTCCATAAAGATTCCTTCCAATTCTCTAGCTTGTGGGCCCAAATAATCCACAAACCTTAGGCATAGGACATGGGTAGACTGCTCATGATGTAATACAAAGTTTGGAGGTCCTTTGTTATCGTTTTGTTGTTTTCTAGATGAGGTAATTTAGATATTCAAGGCCTTTTTTTTACTTCTGGGCTGAATGTCCTTTTTTCTTTTTTTTTTTTTTTAAGTTTGAGGAAGTAGATGACCGTGAACCTGGTGGCAAGAAAACCCACAGTCTTTTAAAGGAGACCTTTTGAGAAGAGGTAGTAAGAAAACAATTTTAAGGCCAGAGCTTATAAAACAAACACTGAATTCTAGCTTTTATGTGCTGTTTAAAGACAGTGTTTATGACGATTGCTCCCTGCAAATCCTGCACAATGCAAAGCACATTCCTCAGCCTGCATCCTGCAAGGGGACTCTGAAAGAGGACAAGTGCCTCTGCTCATTCATTTCTGAATAAGTTTACACAATCTTTGTGTGTGTAGATGCAAATTTGCTGCACAGAAGGGTGGCCTCTCTCCAAAGTAACTACATGAGGTTGATGTCTAGTGAGCCACAATGTGCTCTGCCCTGGCCAGAGTGTGAGCTGTCCAGTCCTCTGGCCAAGGTCTGTCAAGGAAGAGGGTTTGGGGAAGAGCAGTGCAGTACAGAACTCCCTCCTGGGACACCCAGATAACAACTAATTTTTGTTGAATGCTTGCACCAAGATCCTCAAAACATGTTGCACGCATCAAGGAGAGGTGGTGACGTGGGACCTGGGAACACCTGCTCGTGCCACAGGTCTGCTGTGCTTTGGGGAGCCGTGGTGGCCTCCTCCCTGTGCCCCCAGCACCACTGGGAGCCACTCTCTACCAAACCACGGGAAATGGGAAGCACCAAACCCCTCTGTGCAGCTGTACAGGGCAGAACACCCTGCTCTTTCAGAAGGGTTGACACTGGGAGAAATAATTTCTCTGGTTTTCTGCATGGAAGAAGAAGGAAGCCAGGTGCTGGTGATATAAATAAGCCTGATGAGCTCAGAGCATGGAACACGAAACTTTAATCAGAAGGGAGGTGTGTGTGCTGCTAAATCTGAGTTATGGTGGGCCCAGAGGATGAGCCATGAAGGAAGGAGACTGGCCTGAAGCTCAGACAGTATTTCCATGGGCCAGAGGACAAAGTGTCAAAGGGAAGGTGGTTTTTCTCCTCTGTGACAGACTCTGAATTTCCCTTATAAGTCTGTCCAGACAGGTGATGGACTTAAGAGAAGTGCATAGATCTTTGATATTTTGCCCAAACTTTCATATTTCTTCTGCTGTAGGAGTAAGAAGTAGAGACATTTGGAAATTCTGATTTTATATATGCAACCATGTGAACTATTATCTGTAAATCCTTTACCAAAATCACATGTACACACTGTGGGCTGTGGGGAGCCAGCAGGGAGGAGATGCTCAGAGTTGGGCTGGCTTTGTGCAGCTGGAGACCATATCCTTGTTTCTTTTCCCCCAAACTGTGTGTTTGTGGGTGTGTGTGCATGGCTGTGTGTGCATGTGTGTGTATATGATAATTTTCCTTCCAACATTTGTCTGCTCCCAAACAGCCACTGCAGAGACTTCCATTAGCAGCAGCATTAACCTTGCACTGACCTTGTAATAAGCAAGGTATGAGCTAGTCCTGCATCCAGGCTTAGTGTGAGACAGGGAGATGAAAAGAGGTTTAATTTTGCCCATTGTATGAATTTTGCTGTCACAAAAAGCCTAAATTCTCTTGGGGCTGTAATGTCTCTGTTGACATAAAGGTTCTAATATAGGTTATGATTAGCATCAAAAAAACATTAAATGACATAATTTTTCCCCAAACAGATGATTATTTTCAAAATTATTTTTCTCATGTTATTGCTGCTTTTTCGCAAATGTATATAATGTATGTTACAGACGAGAATGAAGGTCAAAAGGTGTTAGTGTAATTAATGAACTATGGGCTAAAAAATGTGGTTTAATCCTAAATCCCATGGCACTGAGAGCCTGAAGTCACTCCAGCTGCACTGTGAGGCTCACAGGAGTCATGTGTGTAAAAGCTGAGACTCTCTTAGGGTGGTTTATTTGGGGATTCACAGACCCCAAACTTTAAATTTACACATATAAATGCATAGGTTTTAAAGCCAGGAGGAACAACCAAGATCTAGTGTGACCTTCTTTATAACGAAGCTGCAGAATTTCACCTCGTAATTCCCTGCCTGAGCCAAATAAAATGACTATTCATACCAGAAGAGCTTGTGCTTTAATTCAGTGAGGGAACAGGTATGATGCCAGGGTGCTTATCCTGAGATCTCAACAAAGCCACAGAGCTCAAATAATGCATACCAAGCATCAAATTCTCTCAAACTTGTGGTGATAGTAATAAAAATGGCTAAATGTCTTTGAATAACAAATAAATCTGATTAAACCACTCTCTGCTTATAGCTTTCCTGTGAGCAAGAAAAAACATAAATCGTTAGATGCATGATTTATAGAGTATTATTCGTTTTTCTCAGTAACTCTGTGCATTCTTGGGTCTTTGATATTCTGATAGCAATGTCCTTTGCAAATAATGCAAAATGATGTATATTTTAGCAGCTACTGGCTAGATTCTCAAGAGGAAACATTCTCTAATAGCACAGTGCTCCTGAGGGACTTTTACAAGCAATAAAATCCAAAGCATACAAGCAAGATTTTTTTTGTCAAATCTTGCTTATACAAACATGAATTTCAGCTTCAGAGATCTCTTTTCTTCTCACTGCAAGACAAGCCCAGATAACGTGCAAGCAGATTCCTGCATCCTGCAGACATTTAAAGAGTCAGCAACCCATGTGGTAGGGCAAATACTTGCAGTCTGAAAGGAGGCACAGACACCACCCACTGATCTCTACAGTGGGGCAGGAGTGGGAAAGGGCCCTCACAGAAAAATCTCCTTTTCTACTGAACTCTCTTCCTCCGCTCTCTATGACTAGAGGGGAAGAAGGCAGAAAAACTGTACTATATGTGCTGAAACAAAAGACAGGTGAAGAAACCTTTAATTTCTCCCCCTTACACGTGAGGATAATAATGATAAAAAATCATCCTAGATGGCATTTAATGTAGTAAACTTAAATTTGGGATAAAATATAATGCAAATTTTCTCAGCCTCTTTTTTAACTGCACTCTACTGATGAGAGCAAACATATGCTCTTGAAAACACAGAATAATGATTGCTTTTTTTTTTCCCCTAAATCTATAAAAATCCCAAGATCATTTGAATTACATTGAAAATAAATAATAAAAAACACAGTTTTACTTACAATATTGAAATAATACTGTCAATCATGAGAGCTTCAAAATTTTTTTGTCTTGGAAAAACTTTGTGGTAGTTTTTTTTCTTATTTTCTTTTTTTTTTCTTCAAGGTTTCAATGCTGTTTAGATGTGTGTCAACAATGAAAGGATTCATTCAAAGTGCTTAGCAGATGTGCTTGGAGAAAACCCAACCCCCGAGACTGTGTATTACTGTCAACATCCCCATCAATAGGAAATCTAATGGTGTTTGCAAAGCTGATATTTAATTCACTGACGAATGACATTCAAAATCACAGAGTGTACAATATTTCTATTCGTGAACTTAAAACTGTTCAGTTTTTTGAGTCCATGTGAGTGTGAATTTGGAAAACCCAACTGCATCTACAGGCAGTGGAGGAGATCCACTGAGCACAGTTTGGGTTTTCTATCATCTCCGTACAAATAAATGAAAACACTATAGCAGAAATTGCTCTTTATCCTTCATGCAAGCACAACAGTTGTGATGATTACACTTAGCAGAGGGTGGATTTTGTGAGTCTCGTAGTATTTCCATTTGCTGGTTCACTTCTACATTTTTGTGACAAAATGTCAGGCTTTGCTAAGTTGACAGACTAATTTAGCTTTTGTAGGTCATCCAGTTAAAGCTAAGAGCAGAATTTATGCACTTGGATTAAACAAAATTTCTATGATTTTTTTGGAAGGATTATGTCTATGTTGGCCTTTAATAACTGGGCCAAATTTTTGACTGATGTAATTTAACTGAGTTGTTAGGCATGATATTCCAGCAGAGAATTTGATCATAGCATTTATGTTTTTATAGCTATAATGTGATTTATTTTATATGTAGAACTGCATCTATAGATAATGTACATTATATATATTTATATAAAATTATGAAGATAAATATACCTACATGTAGAGATACATACTAATAGTGCAATAACTGTGCAACCAAGCACACACATTTTTATTCTGGTTTGTGTCAGCCATCACTTGCTATTAGTTAACACCCTAAACTGAGAATGGTGAATATGTTTACATTTCATTTGTCACCAGGGAATAATTATGAAATATTTACTACATGGAAACTATTCTACATAAATAAATGTTGTATTTATTTATGGACAGAATAGAAACCCACAGAGGGGGCTGTGACATGAGAGCTCTTCATTGACATTCAAAATAGTAGAAATATTCCTGGTGGATTTTAGGGCACTTTATTCAGTTGGGTGCAGATGAGCTAAGTTTATCTGTATGATAGTTGGTTTGCAAGTTTTGGGGTAAATGATCCAAGAACAGCAAAGTGGATGTATTTTATTTGCACAGTGAAATTCTATTGGCAAAAAACGCCGCAAAGACAGTTTATATTTCTGTCTCACTGTAATAAGCAACTAACAACCCACAGAGAATTTGGGAAAATGTCCTTTTTACATTCCCTCCTATTTATTTGATCTGCTTTTGCATACAAAGGGGTCTTTGTTTCCGCAGGGCCTGTCGGCACCTGCTGGCTGCTTCCCACTGCTCTCCATAATCCTCTGTGGCATCGAGCTTCCACATGCAGAGATTTTGCCATGTGCATCCCCCACGTACCTGGCAATTTTGTCTGTGCAGGACATGGTGATGAGCTGCTCTCCCAGCAGGACCCCATCCCACGTCTGCGCCGCGTTGTGACACCGCACGGGAATGGTTCCTTCTCCAGACTCGATCTTTGTCCGCAGGTGCCCACGGTATTTCCTCACTATGTGCTTGCTGCTGTTCACTGGGCAAAACAAACACAAGAATGACAATAACTGACTGTTTTTCGAAAGGACTTGAGAGGCTGTGTTGATGCCATAGTTTGCATTTGCAGAATTGCCTGTGAAGGTGTTTTAAATTGGATGCAAAATTAGATGAGATAACAGCCCAAGAAAGCAGTGCAGTGCAGAAAAGAAGATGCTCCTAGCATGGTTTTCTTTTCACATCAATTAAAGCTTACACAAAGCACACATTGAGCTCATGTTCTCCTTCTATTTCCCTTATATATTTACAAAGAAGAGCAAGGTGCTCTGTCTTTTAAAGAAGCAGTACAACTTCCCATTTTAGGATTGAGTTGTGATGGATGAATATTTGAAAAACTTTGGTTCAATGAATGTCATCAAAGACTCAGCTGCATGATGCAGACCAGTCCAATACTTTACTGTGATATTCACTGACATTTTCCAAAAAATTTCAGAAGTTAGGTTTTGATTTGTTACCACAAAATTTCACTGAAAAAAATCTGAAAAGCTAAAGGTTTATACTCTGGATCAAAGGCAAATCAAAACTTGCTAGTTGTTCACTGCTGGCTGAAATTCCTCCTACAGTCTCCCTGAAGTGAGGTGCTTTCCTTGTACTTGCCTTGTGTTGTACCAAGATCTTTTATCCCTTCTGTGATATTATATATTTGAGTGCAAGGCAGCAGCCTCTGGGGTGGCACAGGGCAAGCAGCTAAAGCACTTGTCCTGTGCCATGATGAACTGAGTCCTGCAGACATGCAGTAAATACAGAAGATAATGACATTTCAAAAGCACTTCAACTTCATTATTATGAAAAGAGAAAAACTGAAGTTCATTATCAAAATCTCTTATGCTCTTTACACTTCTACTTTACCCCTGGGTATTTTGGCTGTAAAAGAACAGGAAGAAGCAGCAAGGAAATCCTCTGGGTCTGTTCACTGCCTCACCCTCGGAGGGTTTCCCTGGGGGTCACCTTCTCCCTGAAGCAGACCTTCTACAGTTTCCCTCTAGCCCAAAGGAAAATAACAGAAGACAGCAGGATGGCCTCTGCATTCAAGGAAAAGGAATGCTACATTTACAGACATGAAGCTCTTGCCCACATTGCCAGCTGTCCTGTGTATTTTTCCATGCCAGCTCCTCATCTGGACCAGAAGGTTTCCACTTGTGGAGGTGATGCTCCTCATTCCTCAGTGGGCTGTGGGGCTGAGTGCTTCTGCCACTATCCCCAGTGTGTCAGAGGCTGTGGGGCTGGTGGCACCTCCAGCTGTGAGCAGCTGGCTCTGTGCACGATCCCCAGTGCTGCTGGAAGCAAAGGATTCACTGCCTGCTGCCAATGGGGGGCTTGCAAAAAGGGAGACGAATAATAAATTGCTTCAGCCTACTGGGATTAGCAGAGGTAACAAACACATGTAGAGCAGCAAAGTCAGCTGTGACCTGCCAGCACATGTGTGGCTGGACCCCCAGCAATCCTTGCCTCTTCTCTCCATTCCTGCTTGTTAAGAATTTAAAAAATGGGTGGGTGTGTGTCAGCAGTGAGCTGGGACAGGTATCAAAAGGATTGCTTGGCTATGACCAAAACCAGTTTCCACTCAAACTCCATCTCCATCGTATATAAAATATTGTTTGCAAATACTGTTACAGTAATGCTGCTACAGCGTCTGAGTTTGGGGAGGAGTGGTTGTTGCACTGCCACCCCCACCAGCAGTCACACAATCCCAGAGCAGGGGATGTGGAGGGTCCTTGTACCCAGTTGTCAGCACTTCACAAATCAAGACACTGCAGTAATCACCTGACTTGGAGTATTGTGGCTTTCAAACATGGGTTGTGGGAGAAACTGGGAATAGCCAAAGGAGAAATTAAAAAAAAAAAAAAAAAAAAAAAAAAGGCAAAAATGCCAAAGTCTGAGAAATGTCTCGCATCCCTTTGTTCTCAAATTTTCTGGTTGTGCCAACACTCTCAGGAAACCATTTCCATGACCATGTGTGCTGACCCCTTGCACATCCCTCTTGTCTGGGATGCTAAGTGCACTATCATTCAGAGGATGCTCTTTGGACTGTATTAGCTATCTGGGAACTGGTCCACATTTTTTTCCTGGGACTCTGTGAGGAAATATTTAAAAAAAAAAAAGAAACAGTGGTGAGCAGCATTTTTTATTACTACACCACAGAGTCGTGGGAACGGTACCATGAAATTTGGACAACAAAAGTACAAAGTGATCACTTCTGCTTAGCAAACCCATCTAGCTGAACAACAGTGAGAGATGTCTACCAAAATCACTTTGCCTTTGTCTGCACATACTGAGAACTGATGGCACAGCAGAGCAAGATCTCTGCCAAGGAAGCAGTGAAGAGTGACTCAAGAACTATTGCTGTCTCGCCTGCTGGAAAGTGTAACTATAAGCAAACCAGTTGTCTTTTCCTAAGCTTTCCCACAGGTATAATGAAGATAATGATGCTTCCTTCTTATGCAAATTCATTTAAAGGTACTGCTCAACAACTATTTATGATAAAGAGATGCTATCATTCCAGGAAAGATCTACTACAGGAGTCTATCTGCTGGAAACCCCTCTAGATAAAATAATTTTTTACTGTTTCCTTCTTCAACTTTTAAGAAAAATATTTTCTTTTGTTACATTTTTCCCATTTCCCTTCTCTTTAGATTCTCCTCTCTTTCTCAGCTGCTGCTCTGAGCCTCCCCTGTAGATGCCTTTATCTCCTAGATTATTCTCTGACTCAAGCAATTCAGTGTGTTGACACACCCACATTTCCCATACATGCAAAGACACCTGTAACTTTTAGTAAATTTTAGTAACTTTTAGTAAATTTTAGTGACTGCAGTATAAGATAAGGAGCCTATCATTTACATGGCTTCGATTTCACTGCATAAATGTTACCTCAGTGAGGGGCAAAGCATCCCACAATATGCTGACAGAGATAAGGAGCGAGTTCAGGGGAAAAACAGCAGCAGGATTGCAAACAGCTGTTGAGCACCTGGGGAATTAAAAGCCAAAAATTTTTAGGGAGAGGGATATGAAAGACTTCTGTATGTTTGGGGGGTCTGTTTATTTAATTTGCCATTTGTCTATCTGATCTTCTCAAGACCAAAGGAAGTACAAAGGCCAAAGCACTCTACAGCTGGTTGTTCTCACAGCACCTCAACCCTGGACTGCAAGTGCCAGAAACTGAACAATAAAGTTTCTAAAAAGCACTTGAAGTGTGCAAGTGCACTGATAGTTTCTGAATGCTCATACTGACTCAGCCGTGTGTCCAGCTTTGCTCCCTGTCCCTGCCCAGGGTGCAGCTGAGCAGCCAGTGCTGGCTGATAGGATTCAGGCATTTGTGGCCAGTGTACCCTCACCCCAGGATACACTCCACTGCTCTGATAAGGGGTTTTAGCTGCTCAACTGCTATGAAATTCAATGAATAGGGTGACTCAAACCTCGTGCCTGTCTCAGGCTGCTCGCATTGCTGGGGTAGTTGGGACACATGCTCCAAAAGATCATCTGTGGCATTTATATAAAATACCAATAACCCAAAGCTCTGAATGTTTTCAGATTGCCAGTGATTAAATAAATCCAAATCTGCAACTGGAACACACTGAGCTCTTTTTCAGCATGTCATTAAGTAGCAGAGGAAGATATAACCAAAGGAAAAGATGAGCCTCAGTGAGTTTTGCACTGAAGCTGCAGACAGACTCCAGCTGACTGCTTGTCAGCAGTAAAAAAACGTGGTCCACTTGCTGGCACAGCCTGCTACGGATCATTTTAATGCAGTCTCAGAAATATATTTATTTATGCATCTTAAAGTCACAAACTACAGCCTACTGCTGTTCTGCTGTTCAGTATGATCAAAACATCAGTGAGTATAAGCATTTCTGATCTTCGCTGTGCTGGTTCTCCAACTGCTTAATCTCAGCTAATTGCAGGGGAGAAGGCGTCTGTGGCTGCCACTTCAACCAGAACAAAATGTCAATTCAAATCAGAGTTGGAAAAGACAAATTTAAAAATCATTTGGAGTGGATTTATGGTGCGTGCTACACTCAGATGTGGAAATTACTCCTGAGAGTTCCTAAGATTAAAAGGTGCTGGATTAATTACTGGATTAGAAATGTACACAGACAGGTGCCTTGTATTTAAAATCGGTGAAAAGCTCTGATTTCAAGCCTCACCCGTTATTTTCGTATTTGCTCCAGGACCAGTTCCAGCTCATATGGAAATGAAAAAAGCCACACCATATTTATTATTTAGTTAAAGAGTGAAGAGGAAATGGATGGTGATTAAACAGAATCACACGAGTAAGGCTCTGTCTGAAATTTTGCATGACTGTCTCAGAGGTTCATTTGCTGTTTCCTTGCTTCAGTGGAGGCTGTTCTCCCTTCAGGAAAGAAGAAATAAAACAGCCTATCTTGCATTTTTTTCAGTGCTGGATCCTCCCCTCCTCAGCATGGTTTATAAAGCTTCCTTAGAGCAGTGTGAGACAAAGGGGTGGAAAGAAGAGAGTTAACATTTGACTGCCTTTGTATTTTGATGGTTATTAGAGATGCACTTTCCTCAACCAGATGCTGACTAAATGTACAGCATTACTATCTCTGGAAGTGTTGAAGTGAGAATCACAGCACAGTGAACACTTTGGATGTGTCTGCTCTGCTGGGCAGGGTGCCTGGTCAGATAAATCCCTGCTGCACTGTGCTTTGGTGACCAGCACAGAGCCAGGCTGAAATGCCATGGGCCAGCTTTGCAAAACAAGAAAATTTAGGAGTATTCCAAAATAAGTCTGAATTTGTGAAAAGAAGGGTCTATAGAGCTGCCCCTGCAGTGGGATGTGTCCTTCCCAGAAGGGAACATGAGACCCTGTCTTGTACAGGTTAAACAGGGTAAAAGAACATTGAGATGAATCTCTAAAAGTCAAGATATGATTTTTAAATATAGGCTGTGAGGGATATTGCACCTGAAGGCAGCCCTAGGAGAGATTTGCTTACTCTCAGAGCCATGTGGCACCCACCACATTGTAGCAGATTTCATTTCAGGTCTATGGTTTGGACAGTATCATTAAGTCCTATATACAAATAAAAATGCTGAATATGTACTTTATATCACAATGTTACAAACCTGGGACACCTATAATTTTTAGAACTGAAATTAACATTGGAGATTGAACTTCTTTACCTTTTCCCTTCTCCCTGCCTCTTTCTTGGCTGAAATACTGTCTTTGGACAGTAGTCCCTAACCTGACAGAATCCATGACCTGATAAATGGCATATTCCCTTTGGCATATTATTCTTTCCTCTTTTCATGAACCTCCAAATAAAATTTTTCACTCTTTCTACTTCTTCCATAATTTTTCATCTGCCAATAGTTTCTAGTGATGTATTGACAAGGTGTGATAGCAAAGTCAATTTGTCTATCCATAGATTATCAATATGTGGCATTTAATCCAGAAGAAGCAGTGAAGACAAAACTTGAAGTTTGAATCACCAAGAACAGAAAGGAAATGAATGCATTATTTTTCCTTATCTGCTTTAAGTACCTATTAATGAAATTATTATTTTTTAATTAAATTGTGGTGTTGGAGACAGTAACTGTAGGAAGGGTATAAGAATGGTATTCCAGCATTTTCAGTTTTATTAGTGAGTGTTTTAATGGAAACTTTTCATTTTGATCCATCAAAATGCCTCCATATATGGTTACTGAGGGGAAAAACTTCATCTGTTTAGATAACATACCACTTCTACAATGAGTTATTATTATTGTAGGTTAATATGAAATGTATTGAAAGCTCATCCTAGGGAGAGGTGCCAAAATGCTTTCATTGAACCTATGCTAGAGCAGAGAATGACACTAACACATAAAATCCATTTTACCATCAGACTAACTTCTAAGTAAGCCTGGACTCTCAGCAGGCTTTAATACCCTGAGAGGAAAAAAAAAATCTGAGAGAAATAGCTCAAAGCCTACAAACGGGTAATGTCTGTCTTCGAGGAATACTTGGGATCAAAATGTGAGTAACTAGTTAAAATTCACTTTAAAACAATTTGCTGGCAGCAAGTCATGCACAGGTTCCTCTGAGATTTATAAATTACTGTTCCAGGCAAGGAGGAATGAGCACTACTGGGTCAGGTGTCAGGGAAATTCTTTGTGCCACCTACAAACCCAGGCTGTGGACTCCAGCCTGCTCTGGAGTAGCAAGGCATTAATATGTTGAAGCCAAAAGTACAAGATTTATCAGTGGGATTAAGATTCTGTGCATGTGGCAATCAAGGAAAGTACAACTCAAACACTTCGAGATTATTATTTTTAATTACTAATTGCTCCTCTTGTCTAAAATCAGACACGTCCCGCTGGCTTTGAAAGCGCAGCTGTTCCCACAGAGCAAAGTTTAGAGATCTGGCAAAGGGCTGCAGTGGGGCTGTGAACTTTCTGAGGAGAAGCCTTCTGCCTCTGAAGCCTCCATCAGGCTTGTCACCAGGCAGAGAGGGCCACTAGCTGGTGTCCAGCAATGCACAGCTCACCTCTGACAGTGTTCCCAGGTCAGCAGCTGATCAAAGCCAGGGGCTGGAGGCTGCACGTGGAGAGTGAGATGCTACACCCATCACAGACCAGGGGCAACCGGCTCTTCACCCATGTCCTAAGCTGTGCATCATTGCATCTTTCATTTTTTTATTAATGAGAAATGTTTTCTCTTAAAGCTAGGCTTTATCTTTTAAATAGACCTTGTGGAAAAATATATCATCAACATCACTGGAATTGCCTGTTTGGTGACAATTCTCTCTCCTACCATGTTTTAATCAAGAAGTTTACACAAACATAAAGAGAATGTGTTATTCATCATAACCTTCCTTCTTTTATCAACAAAACATACTGTTATTCGTGTGGCTTTGGGATTTTGTTGCAATTGGGAAATTGAAATCTTCAAGGATGATTTAAGGAAAATGTTGTGGAAGAAGTTAGCAAAATATGAAAACAGAAAATGAACTCCATGATAGAGAAACAAGAGCAATCTTTCAGTAATGTCAATAGATTTTCAGCCACACTGTGGTTGGTGTGAGTCTAGAGGGGCTGTGGTTCCTGATGCATCACCAGATATATTCTAATTCAGCTTCTGGACCTCTGGAATCCTATGGTCTTTGGCTGAAGAAATTAAATCTTGATCACCAGAAAATTATTCCTGTGGGCCTTAAAAATCTGGGGGGTTAAAGTTACTAAATGATTCTGAATAAATTTATGGTAGTGCATAGAATATACAATGTTTTCCATTTTAGTATTCTACTCTCAGCACTACCTACCCTTCCTCAGAGCTGTGATTAAGGGATCCCTTTTATTCCTATTTTGCAGGTATAGAAATAGAAACTACCAGAATGCTGTGAGTTGCCCCAGACTGGCTAGAGAAGGCAGATTGCAGGATCACAGTAAGAATTAAATTGTTTGCTACTCATACAGATGTCTTCAGATTTCTCTCCTAAGACTCTAAGAAACTCCCCAGAAGTCTAAGGACTTCCAGAAGTCCCATGAAAATCTTAACTGGACCTGGAGCTGCCTGATAAGCTTTCTAAAACTCAGCTTATGAGTTCTACCTGTAATTCCCACCCAGGGGAAGGGCAAATTAGACTAAAATAAATCTGAGTGGGTGTAGTTCTCACCCAGAGATTTTTCCCAACTATGGCTTCATATTTTCCACCCAAAAAGTCCATGCCTTCTTTAGGTGCATATCTGTAGTAGGCTATGGGATGCTGGGGTGGAATGGGGGAATGTCCAGGAACATGTGATCTCTTTTTTCCCTTCTGCAGAGGGCTTTGGAGACACCATCATTCCTTGGGATGGAGAAATCTGGGGATAAGGAGCTTTTCCTGGTGAAATTTTCTACTGCTATTCTGAAAACTTCTCAGGCATGGTCTTTTGCTGATTAATGTAGCCTTTTTATCACATCTGAACATTGCATCCAAATGCAGTGTTTTACAAAGCAGCAAAGCCCATAACAAAGCAGAATCAATAAATACAGTGCAATGCCCTTTGGCGATTCAAGCATTCTGTTAAAATTAGAATCTGATTATAGCTGTGGAAACCTGTTTTCCTGAATCCTAACAAACACATTTTGCTTTACATGAAAGCTTTTCAAAGCTGTGGCCAATGCTGGCTTTGAGCAATCCATAGTTTTTCAGTATATTCTTTCTCTTTTCCTGGATAGACACACACTGCACTGACATATACTTCTAAAAATCTTATTTTCTACTTTAAACTCCCCCTGAAACAACAAAACTCAAATAAGCAAAAGCAGCCAAGAATATCAGAAGGAGAAGGAATTGGGACATTTTTAATGCATTGTCAAAGGCAAAGAGTTTTCTCACGATATGTCAGTTCTGACAAAGTTTTAAAATGGAGAGTTAAAAAAGGGAGCTGTCTAGCTCAGCTGAGAGGGAATTCACTGATCCAGGACCTGGGAGACAGAGATTCAAGTTTTTATTGGATTCTAAGTGGCCTTGAATGAAAAAGCTTACCCTGAACTAGGCATGGGAGGAAATGAAACAGGGTTTTTCTACCCCTTGTTACTGATGACCAGGAGATATGAGAAATACAAGATGTGATCCCAGTTTCACACAATTATTTTCTTTTAAATTTTGCCTGACAGGTTTTGATTTTTTTCCAGCCAGTGAGTACTTTGAGACCTGAAAATTGTCCATGAAGTGAAGTGGTTATTCACAGTCAGCTTTAGCAAAACTTCACTAAGAACCTAACTACCCAACCTGATGGAGATTAATAACGGAATATAAAACAACAGCAAACTTTTACAAGTTCATTAATTGTACTGAAAGCTTCAGGACTCCAATGTAGTGAAATGAGAGCCTCTTTCCAAGGTGCATCCTGGGCTGTAGCCTGATAATACCAATAATAAAACCATGAGTGCTTTCACAGCTCTCCTAAGCCTAGGCACCACTGGTTTCTCTGGCAGCTTTAGGGGCTAAAACTGACTTTTGAGATTGATAAAAGGTTTAGCATGACAGGTCATGTAAGGCATCAGACCTCTCCTTTGGGTCACCAAAAGTGATGAGATTTCCAGACACGTGCACCATATATTTGCAGATCCCCTGGCCCTGCTGCTCTGTCTGAACAATGGGTCCATCTGAGCATCAAGGTGCAACAGCTGCTGCTGCAGCTTTTCCCTCAGGTGCCTTCAGAAGGGCTCGGGTTCACAGCAAAGGGCTTGAGCCACTCACTGTCTCCATCCTGGCACCTCTGACAGGAGTTTTTCCTCCCTTTTCCATCCTCTCCCTTCCCTGCAGCCTTGGACGAGCAGGGAGTGAGTAGGAGAGGCTGGGGGAGGAAAAGCTTCTTGCAGCACTGGAGATGGCTCCAACCAGTGCCTGCAGCTCCTGCGTGGGTGTTGTGCACTGGAAGAAGCAGAGGGGCTTCACTCATCTTGAGTTTCCCCACCCCTCACAGGCTTTATGTTGCTGTCTCTCACCCACTTCCCCAGCACAGCTGAACATCACAGACCCACTCTCCCTCAAACCTTCCCATCCTCACGGTGGCCCTCCTGTCCCAGGGTCCCACTGATTCCTCTCAGCTTTCTTCTCCTGAAATCTCTTTTCCCACCTTCCCCAGGAGAAGAAAGCTCCTCCACAGTTCCAGCATAGATTTGTTTTAGATGCTGGAAAGAAATCTTTGCACTGTCTGCAGCACCACTCCCATACCTGGAAAGCCCTGAGCTAAATCAGATCACTGCTCAGCCCTGCAGTGCCTGTGGGGACACAGGGCCACCAAAGCTGGGCTGGGCTCTGCTCTCATCTTTGCCCATCCTGACCAGGAGCACATTTCACCTCTGCCCCAGCCTTGAGTGTAAGTGAAGGAGAGAATTAAGAGGAGACAGAGGGAACTGTCCTGTGACCATGCTTTCCCTACCAAGCTAACTTGAGTGAAAGCAGTCACACTGAAACAGCACTTCAGCAGCTTGGGAAGGTCAAGACAGAAAACAAGGCAGTAACATTTAAACCTAGTGCCTGCTAACAGTCCTGAGCTCCTTGACAGACCAGCCTCTAGTCAGCTGTAGAAAGCTGCTGCATTTCCTCTTTGTTTACTTTGGTAAATTGAGGCTGGGTGAGTGGCACAAGCAGAAGGGGCCATCTCTACCATGGAATGTGACCTCAAAGGAGGCTGACAAGGGGTGCTGTGCTCACACCTGAACCCAAACCTTTTGGATAAGACCCAGTTCAGTCTTAATGAAGTGAAAGGACAATTTCCTTCCACCTTCTTTAATACTAATTCCCTAGCCTGTGAAGTGATGCAAGAGCCTCTTGCTGTATCTGCAATTTCTACAGCATCCTTTATATGACAAAGCAATCTGGGCTGGCCACAATAATTCATCCAGTGCTAGGATTACTTCTCCTGAGGCAGTGTACAGCACTACAGCCTACAGTGGTGTATGCAATTTTTTTTGTTTGTTTCCTGTTACTTCTGGGCATGGTTCTCTATGATAATTTTGTTCTGAGATCCCCCAAGGTATTGTTCTGCTCAGTCACATGAAAAATAGGAAAATAATGCACCTTCATCCCAGTTCCACTGATGGGCCATTCATCAGCATAAAATCAACTATATAGCCTAGGAGGAGGCTGCTCCATGCACCAAATAGCACGAATTTCCAAGATGGTTTCCCAAGCTGCATCAGGCAAGCAGCTGTGACAGAGAGATGCAATACATGGGAGCACTTGTGCAATGGGAACAAAAAAAAAAAATAGTGTCCAAGTCCAAGGGATGACCTATGGTTATCCTCAATTTTTGTAACGGGAAAGTCTATCACTTTGTTAGAACCTGAATTTTCTTGTAGTTCCAGATATCAAATTTCTTCTCAGATCACTGAGTTACTTATATGGTTCTTCTTGAAGTGCTTTTCCCTTTTACCATCTATTTACAAGAACAAAATTTGTCCATTTAATCAAACATGGGATTGGCAAAAGAAAGGCAGAGATTTCTTCCCCTTGCACATCCAGAAATATTCAACAAACCCAATGGTTTGGGGAGTGATTCTAGCCCTTACTAGTGATTCTTACTGCCATAAGCATCCTCACTGTATTTCCATCCTGCTAACTCCCTGCAGGACACTGAATGCTGAGCTCTGGGGCTGAGACTTTCACAACAGTTTTAGGAAACCATCAGACTCCTTAGAGGGTCTCTGTGTGAATTTGGCCTTCTCCAGCCAGTCTGCTCAGGATATGACTTTGGGGATGACACAACCTGGGTTGGCCCCATCTGAACATGGAGTGCTGAGTTAGTGGTGTGAGCAGGGCACCCCTTCACAGCAGCCCTGGATCTGGGGGTTAACAGAGCATTTTTTTCTGAGAATGGAATGGAAAATCCAGCAGCCAGAATCACAAGCAGGGAAAGCACAGGTCTGCCCAGTGAAAGCACACCTGAAGTAGAGAGCACAAATGTGTCTTCCTGGGTACTCTTCAGTTCCCCAACTCTCTGCAAACTGCAGTGCACATCTTCTCCTCATCACATCACCTACCAAGGCAATGATCTGGCTCACGTGGTGGCAAGCACATCCTGCTTAGATGAGAGTTCTGTCAAATGTGTGTGCATGAGAGCTTCAGCACAGCTGTAGGTTAATAGACAAGCAGGAGAAAAACCCCATGTGGAGCAGATGCAATGGTGTGTTTCAGACCTAAAGGAAGTGTGGGATAAAACAGGAGCTGGGCTATCAAGGAGTCAATGGCACAAGGCAATACAGCATGTTAGTGAAAGATAGAAAAGCAGCCCAGGGGAGAAGAACTGAGACAAGCCCTGGGGCAGATTCTGTTTGTCTCTTTGGTGATCCATGTAGTGAAAAAGAGAGAGTGCATCTCTAGAAAAAAGATGGACAATGAGGTCAAGTACTGCCAAGGAAGGAGGAGTGGGGAAGTAGAGGATTTTTTTTTAGCTCAAATTTTCAAGCAATTCATTTTGCTTTTCAAGAGACTTAAAAAAACAAAAAAAAAAAACAAAACAAAAAAAACCAAAAAAACCCCAAAACAAAACAAAACAAACAAACAAACAAAAAAACCCCAAAAAAACCAAAACAAAAAAACCCCAAAGAGTCAAGAAGCACTAAATTAGCTAGGATGGTGCTCTAGCAAATCAAGGGCTTGATTATTCTGTGGTTTGCCCTAGATTTAGGAGAAAGTACAAAATACGCAACAAATACTAGAGGGTGAGCTGCCCCCAGGGCTCCACCTCATGAGCTAGAGTGTGTGTGCCATAATGGGAAACAGCAGCCCCCTTAGGCTCTTCAGGAAACCCATGTTAACCTGATGCTGTGATAGTGCCCTTGGGAGAGCTCAGAAATCCAGGCATCCCTGGCTCAGATGCACACGAAGGGAGAAGGCACCAGAAGGGGAGATGTCCCAGGCTCCCTGACCTGCAGCACTGAACTGAAGGATGGGATCAAACCATGTCTGTGAAGGAGCAATTAGAGTTAGAGGACACTGGGAACATTCTGCCTTTTTGTCATATAGCTGTGCTACAACCTTCAGGCTGACCTTGGAAAATGATGGAAAGGGTCTTAGGAGAGAATGAGCCAGGACAAACCCATAAAAAGCATCTGAAACCCCTGTGGCATTTCCCAGTCTCATATTCCTGCAACACCACTGACCCTGGCTGGTCTCCTCTCCTGCTCTCAGCTGCTCTTGCCTCTTTCCCCTCAGCCTCTTTCCTTACTCCCTCAGATTGTACCTTCTTCCAAAGCTCTGACTTCACTTCTTGTAAGCTGGCCCACCCTCTTGACCTACAGGCACCAAAAAAGAGTTAGAAAACCCCTCCCTGCTCAAAGCAGCCTGAACTGGATTTTGTCTCTCTTTTAGAGCTGCCTAAGGACGTTATCAACAAACAAGTCAGCTTACCTCTGATTCAAGAAGGCCATTTCTTCAAATTAAAGTATGATTTTATCTTTGTCCCTAACCTCTTCCTTTCCTGCATGAAGCTGGATGGGTGTGGAGTCCCTGGACCTCTCCTCTGCATTGCAGCTGTCAGACTTTTACACTTGTCACAAACTTGGTGCTCTGCTCTATCCAGTAAGAAGTAAGCCAGCTTACATCCTCCCTTACCAGAACAAAGCTCATAAGAAGGAAATGTGAGGCTTCCCTGAGGGTGCTGGAAAGACATGGTGGATAATAGGAAATTTTTGGAAGGAGATTTGAGAAGTGTATTTTACTCACTCCCTATATTGATAAAGGCTTATCATACTCCTTCTCAAAACCAGGAACCACATGGTGAGACACCGTTTTTAAATGTTAATGCATCTTTAGAGAATAATCAGTAACGTTTGATGGCTTGTGCTAGCTCTAGGAGAGGTTTCTTTGTTGTTTAAGAAATGAAACCGCATTCATCTGGAGTTTCTTGTCATTACTGGATGAAAGAAAGGTTATTTCTCTAGGAAAAAAAGAAGAGGAAAGAGAAGATCTGAATGATAAACAGTATAAAATACTTATCTTCCCAGATGTCTCTGGGATAATGTGAGCTGAAAGGAAATGCTTATCTCACTGAAGGACAGCTTTTGGCAACATGGCTTTCTACACAGTGCTAAATTATTTTAAGAGCACAGGACAAAGGTAGAGGGATCTGTTTAAATGAATGAATTACGAGCCAGGTGTAGCATCTCTTCAGGTCCTGCTACTGAATCACTGTGTAACCTTGGCTAAGCCACACAGACCTTTCTGCCTCAGCTTCTGCTTGGGAAAATAATTGGTGTAATACCCAACAGGAAAATTATTTTCATGATTATCCACAAGTTTACTGTCTGTGTCATGTACTGCATGATTATATATTTTTAAACACAGCTGCTTCTATATCTTGTTATCTACAGAAGCATTCCCTCATTAGCTAGGAGATTTATCTGGTCTTTGAAGAAATCCATGAGCCAAGCAGGGTTCACCTCCAGGGCTGGGTTCAGCTGCATACAATCAGGCAGCATGAGCTGTCAGCTGCTCAAAGCACTGACATCCTCATCTCAAGAAGAGCAGAATCCAACCTGGACAGCCTCTGGTTGTTCTTGAGAACGGACCACATTTTAAAAATAATTACAGATTTTGATGCTTCCAATTGTGATGTCAGCTAAGGAGTGCCCCACGAAACCCACCTTCTGGAAAACATGAGTGCCTTTAACCAAACAAAAGGCCTTTTTAGGTATCTCTTGATACACCTATACAGTGGGAGGCCAAAGATCACTATTGTTTTTCATTATTCATAAGTAATCCCTTTTTTATTTTTAGTTTTGATTTAAGATGATGCTATGTCTTTTCATTTTGTTAACGTCAGGAATTCGTTGATCTGCTTTTGAGTTTTAAGCATTTATTTGCTTTTGTTCATTTTATAAATCCTGCTGACACAATGCAGAAATCATGTCAGGCAAGGACCACATTTCCTTCCTGAATAGCTGCATTCTGCTTTCTTGCCCCAGCAAGTTGCTGTTTCACATGTGAAAAACAAAAATCCAGTCTGGGCAGAATAACACCTGATCACTAATAAATAACTCATACAAATAAGAAAGCACAAAGGAGTGAAACTACTGTCTGATGGATTTGCCTGTGAGGAAGTGAGGTCGTTGTGTGACCTTGGGTGATTAATTTTACATTCCCATGTCTATGTTTCCTCCTCCATCCATTCTTTTGTCTTGCCTGCCTCACATTCAAGGTAGTCAGGGCAAGGAATATTTCTCATTATGTGTACATTTGGCAGCCAGCACTCTGGGCTTTGCAGCACTGTAAAATACATGTATGAGGAGCAGTAGCTGGGGCAGAGATAAGAGAGTAGTGTGTGCCTTGTGCACTGGATCATGGGGTGACAGGCATGTGATAAAAAGCCACAAATCTCTGGATCCCCTGCCCCTTGCTGGGGGCATTCCATGTGGCTAGGCAAGGACAAAGCTGGTGCATTGGGAAAGCAAAAAGGATGTGCCTCTGCCATGGCAGGGTAAGGACTGGGACATGCATGTTTGGGGAGTAATGAGGTGACAGGATTGAGTCATGCTGGAGATGGGATTTGTCATCATGGACAACAAGCTCTGCAGGTCTGTGGCACACACTGGCTCAAGACCTGATTTATCTCATTTGCAGGATCACCTCTAGAGAAGAAATCCCTGGATAATCATATGTTTGCTTGAATGCCATGGTTCCAGGGACTCTAAGGCTGACCTGTCATGCAGTGACCATGCAGTATATGCGACAGACGCAGGATGGCTTCAGAAGGATCCCTTCCATAAGGGTCTTGCCATTATTTGCTGCAAGTGCAGGTGATATTTGGAGAAAGTCTGATGAACAATCCACAGTACAGATGTGCTGTATCATGTATCATATCTGTGCTCTACTTCAGACTCCAGCTGCTGCAGCCTGCTTTAGTGAAAATGTAACCCTTCAACCCTGTGAACCCTGAGAAGAGTCTATGCATCTCCAGTTAGAGCCCTGATCCTCTGGTCCAGCCTCTGGCCGTGGCTTCAAGGATCTCTTTGATCATGGGGATGCTTTCCAAAACACTTATTTACTTTCAGGGTTGTAGGAAATACAGGGATGTATTCCCCAGCAGAGCCAGGGAGCCCCAGGTGTGTGGAGCTCTGATTTTCCCTGCTCACCTTTCCCCAGCCCACAGGACCAAGCACTAGCTGCACAGACAGACAGACACACACACTCCCTAAAGCCTGTAGCGCTTTTGCTCTCGAGTGAAACACCTTCTACCAGCAAAGAAAGAGGCTAAGAAGGGCCTTTAAAAACAAAACAACCAAAAAGAGACAAAAGGCACAGAAAGGAGGATAAGGAGAGGGAAGGTGCTCTCTTACAGTCGGCTGTGATTTCGTAGGGGGAGTGGAGGCGCGCGTCTCCGCAGGGCGAGGTGCTGACGTACAGATGGAACAGGATGTTCTCCCGCAGCCGGTAGCCTCCCTCTTTTAACCGCACGAAGATTGATCGCTCCCAGTCCTCCCGCCGTTTGCTACGATCACAAAAGAGGTTCCAGGTCATTTGTTACATGCCAAATCAGAAACATTGCTCTGCTCTCTCTCTCCTTTTCTCCCTCTGCTTGTTTGTTTGTTTTTATTAGCACCCGGCATCATATATTTTGCCTAGTGACAACAAGAGAAAAACAATAAGCTTCTCCAGGTGAAGAAATGTGTGAGAGGTCAAAACTGCCAAAGGGCTTTTTGCTTGTTTGCCTAAGATATATTTTAATGATAAAATAAGATTTTTGAAGGATAACTCCTTTCTCGCATGCACGGATGCATAAACACACTGATTTTAAAGTAGTTCTGGTGCATGAAAAAACGAGTTCTCTTAGGCTCTCATGTAAACACATCAGCTCTGCTGATCACAATGCCCGGGCACGTGTTAGAATCCCATTAACATCAATCACCACAGCTGAGATGTGTGTTCATATGCTCCACTGAAAAGGGCCTCTAACAAAGCACCCAAATTTTATGCCAGCCCTCCCTGCTCCCCAGGTGTTTTTCTTTTTCCCCATTCAACCAGAGCCACCTACAAGTGCTCCAGCCAGGCCAGCGGGGTCCTCTTGGTCACCTGGCATTTTTGGAAATCAGAAGCCATCTTAAGAAGAGTGGACAAAACTCGTATGGGCTTTTCTCAGCTGAGTTGAAAAAGACACTTATTGAGATGAAGCTTTTCTCTTTGCAGTGCTTCAGCAGCTAGATGGGGATACAGTGCACATATTCCATTAGCAACAGCTGCCCGGGAGGCCAGACCCTCCCAGTGCTGCCGTTTGCAGCCACAGCACAGCATTAAGGCCCTGCTGCTGTGCACTTCCTCCAATGAGTTACATTTGAGAAGATATGGGTGATTTCTCTGACAGACAGCTGCCTCTAATCCGTGTATTTGGGTGATCACCATATTTATAATTTTGAAGGTGAAAATGTGATTGGTGAAATTATGATGAGACTGCTTTCCCTCTGATGGCCTGGTCCTTCCCTCAAAAACTCAAGGGTCTTTTTTGGGAGGAATATCTCTGAACAGAACAGCACCTGCAGGTAATGATTTTCCTAGGGTGCTGTTAATAAGGTGGAATCCCACCCATTTAATTCACTGCAGGACAGCCCATTAACCAAGGCGATTTCTGCCTGTCTCTCTCCCTCTGATAGTGCAAGCAGGGCTGCTTTTTACTCAGCCTTTGAGAGAGTCCTTGGCTTTCATCCAAGCTGCCTCTGCCTGTTTTCTCCCAGTGCAGTCTCTGTGCTATTGAAGCTGTTTGGCTGTCACTCTTCCATGGTTTGGGTGTTTTGTCATTTTTTGATGCCAGGATGCGTTTGCTGTCAGGAGGAATTTACAGGCACATTAGCTCGCCTGTCAGGGACAGGGAGCCACGCTGGCTGCCGAGCTGGGGCTGCCACATGCAGCTCCTTCATTTTCTGCTGGCTGTGGTGGAATTTCCCAACTGCACTAATTATATTATCGCCCTGATACAAGCCTCTGAAATAATAAAATCTCTGTAAGTCCTGCTGCTTGGACTTTAGAGCAATTGCAGGTAGTTTTAAATAATTCACTGCAAAATCAGCTGGGAGAATACAAAGCTGTGCAGTCCAAATGCCTGCTATTATTACACTAAATCTCACCAGAGTGTGGGGGGACAGCTAACAGTACTTGGAGACAGTTGCTATGTAGGGTTGGAGCAGTCATGCTTTGGGCTGGATTTCAGGAGTTCAGCTTCCATCCTGTTTTCACTGGCCATTGTTTTTCACTGATTAACCTTGCTCTCTTACCTCTTCACGAGCACCAACAAGGGTCTGTGGCCATTGTGGCTGCCAGGCTGGGTGATAGACAGCTGCTCTAAAAATAGTCGGCAGCGCTGGAGGGCAAGGCAGCTTGACTCTCTCCTCCAGCAGGCTGAGGTTCTTCATATCACACAGGGTCCTGACCTGCCTTTGGGATGGTTTTTTAGGATCTGAACTCAGACATGAGGTTCATTCCTGCACTGTGGCTGAAGGCTTCATAACAAAACTCAGCAAGTATTGTTGGAAAAGAGTTTGGATTGCAACACCATCCGCCATGGCTTAATAAAGATTCTTGTGCATGGGATTTTTGGTGTATTTCAAAACCCAGGGGGACCCATGGATCTTGTAAAAATGGTCCAGTTAAAGCACGAGATGCACTTCTGCAAAGTCACCTTTTCTCTAGCACCAGTACCTCTGGCACAGGCATTTTGAAGTGTGAGAGGGAAGATGACTTTGCAGTGGCTGTTCTTTACAATGTCCTTTGCACAGCCATACACAACATGCACAAAGCAATGGAGAGAGGAATCCACAGTGAACCTACAGAGCCCATCCATTCAGGGGGTGTCATTAAAGTGTCATTTCTGCATGCTGGCAGTGGCTAAAACAGCAGAATTCATTCCTAAACCTTTGCCTGTTATGAATTTCTGTGGGAGTTAGGATTTGAGGCTCATTCAAGAGGAACATTTAAGAATGTGCTAAATTCTACTCTTTTGCTTAAGTTCATTATCCAGCATAATACATGCCCGTGTTTTGAGGTGACTTCAAGAAGATATTTCAGCACATGCTTATGATTTAATATATATTAAGCATTTTGATGAAACAAAGTCTGACAAGCAGAGGAGCTGTTCTTGGCATGTAAATACATGTACAGGAGGTTTCTAGTACTAGATACTACAAGAGAGAATCCAAGAGAAACTAACAGCAGGCTTAGGAGATGTGTAACAAGCAGTTGATTTTCCTGGAAAAAATAACTTAACTGGACTGGATTAAGACTATTCCTTCCTTTTTACATATAAAATAAACAGTGGTTTGCATCTGACTTGCTGAAAGAGCTTACCTTGTAATAAAATCATCTCCCTGGCACCTGAAGGGCCCACTACAGCACCAAGCCTACTATGGTGCTGATTTATTTTAAGGATACGCTATTAATTTTATTTCTCTTTGAAAAAGAAGAGTGGTATTTTCCTTTATTCCCTACCGGCCAGGTGATATAAATAATACCAGTGAAAATGATGTCAATTTTCCTACCACCATTGCAAGAGAATCAGACTATCATATTTGTGTGCTTTTTGCTGGTGATTCTTAGAAAAATCTTCTCAAAAGGTCTTTCTTGTCCTTCTTTTGAACATCAGAAAATTTACGTCTTACTTCTCATCCCTTTCGTGAAAGTCTGGAGAACTGGAGGATTATGGTTGTCATAAAAATGAAATCTGGGAGGGCTAAGGGTTTTAATCAGACTGGTAAGCAGCTGACAGGTTTTAGTTGTGCTTTTAGCTTTTATTTAACTCAAGCTCTAGACAATGAATTGTTGAAAGGAAGTTTCCTTTTGAAGTTTTTGTCACTCTTGCTTCTTAGAGAGGATAAAGTTCCCATTCTGGATCTCTTTTCCAAGAAAAGTCAGGAAAGTCACACCTCCAACATTTAGCAATAAGAAGAGAAGGGGAAAAAAGTAATTTGCATATTGCTGCAGCATTGGCTTGTGGATGGAATTGTTCTGCAGCTTAAATATGTGAAGAAGTTAGTGTATTCCCTCTTTGAAGAAATGGAAAAAAATTTGTCCCAGTACATGCCAGTTCATCTCACCCCCGACAGATACCTGAACAGGTCTGCTGAATTCCACCTCAGAGATGCCCATTTCTCGCCACTACTGATCAAAGGAGCCTTGGGGATCTGGGTAACACATGACTGCCAACAAGTAAATTCATTTCACAAATCCCTGTCTCCTGGCCATTAGTTTTATACCTGGTCCGTGCTTTCTCCAACCTGCTTGCCCTTGCTCTTAGAAGTCTCCATGCTACACTCAGCCAAGTATGTGTTTTGCTTTCACTCAGATCAATGGTAGTATTTGTAAACTCTGGAAAATAGGTTCTTTTTCAAAGACAGCATCACACAGAAAAAGATTTCTTGCACTGGAAGTTCCTTAAGTTTGAAATCCAGCTGCAGAGACCACTCTCAGCAGCCAGGCTTGGTGGGAGGAAGGTATGTGGAAAATAGGAAAAACTCCCCGCAGAACAAACTTGCCTGTTCCATAGTGAATGATGGAAAAATTAGGTTATTTGAGTCAAGAATGATGCTCTCAAAAGAAAACTATCTTTTTGGTTTCAGTCCATTTATGACCTTGTGCAACAGTTTCCTAGCGTGGGAGAGGAGTTTAATTTGGGCTGGGTTAATGCAAATGCATTACAGTAGCTCTGTGTTTCCCCCAGGCTGAGGAGATGGTGTACAGGTAGTCCCACTGGAGCTAATTTACCATGTCTGTCCTAAAAATTCTGTCCTTATAGCTATGTGGCAGCATCATGTGTTTTCTCTGTGAAAAGGAGATGTCTCTCTTTTTCCAGAGAAAAATGAGTAAATACTATTTCAATGTGCAGAAAATGCATTTTTTATTTCATTTTGAACTCCCCCATTTTGTCACCATATGACAAAGCTCCCAATGATGGCAGAAAACTGCGTGTAGCAATAAATATTAAAATTGAAGAATATATCATAACACACAGTTTTGCTTCCCCATGGACTTTAAGGAAGCAGAATCTGATTTGACAATAACTCCAACTCTGTCATTCATTGGTGCTTAGCCTTGACAATTTTGGTTGAGATTTTTATGGTGTGTGCTGGTCAGACAAGTGGTGGTGCCTGGTCTTGGCTGAACAGAGAGTGATTTGAAGTTATTGTGAACAGAGCTTGTGCTGCACTGAGGATTCTTTTAACAAAAGGCTGTTAACATTGATCCAAATAAAATAATAATATGACTGAACATGTTAGGGAGGTGGATCAATACAATAGTTTAAGATACAGTGTTAGCACTTGTTTCCCAAGAGACCATAGCACGAAGCAGGGCTGCTACACTGCTGAAAACATAATAATTTAATGTAAACTTGAAAGCAATTCAGAATGAAATAGAGAGAATATTGTTTTTGATTAACCCTTCAGTGCTCTTGTCCCCCTTTGTTAGCCAAACCCATGTACTCAATATACTCTCTTGTCTTCAACTCCAGGCTGAAGTGAAAATAGCCATTATTCTGTTATTGTTGCTTATGTGCAACAGTATGACAGGTGCTTACAAGAATACACAATCCTGCTTACATCAACCCTTGTGTCTGCAACCTGATGCAAAACCTGAAGTCAAAGGAAGTTTTTGCACTGAGTTTAATGGCCTTCAGAAAGTGTTACATGAATATGCACTCAAGAATGGAGAGCAGAAGAATGACCTATAGAAAAAGAATTTTTTGTTTGTTTTCCTTCATTTCTTGGTTCTTTCTATATAATAAATGCCACCTCAGCTTCACTTCTCAGTTTTCGCACCATAGGATAATTCAGGCAGGTAAGAACCTTAAATCTCTATCCCAACCTCCTCCTCAAAGTAGTTTGAAAGATTGCTCAAGGTTCTATGCACTGAGATTTCGAAAATGTTCAAGACATGAGGGAGACTGCACAACTCTTCTGAGTCACCTGTCCCACAGCTAGCCTATCCCCATGGGGAAAATTAGTCCTCCTAGTCAGGCTGAGCTTCTCATTTCAGTGTATGCCTCTTCCCCCTGCACACCTTGGCAATGATGTCAGCTCCATTGCTGCTGATGTGCTTTGCTGGCTCTGCCATCCCACCTGCAGGCTGGCCAGGTCCAGACCTGTCAGCACTTCCACACAGCCCAAGTGCTCTGGCCCCTGTGACTCTGGATAGCCTCTGCTGAGCCTGTGTCAGATGGCTGATGTCTTTCCTTTGGGGCACCCAAAACTGCACAAAATTGTGTAGATGTGGTGTAATGAGTACTGATTAGTGGTGGATGCACATATCCCTTGACAGACTCTTCATACTTCCCAGGACCCTGCTGACCCTCTCTGCTGTTAGGCACACCACTAGCCAATGTTCTGTGTCCTGTCTGCCTACAAACCCCGTCCCTTTTCACAGCTGCTTTCCCAGCCTGTATTTCTTTCCTTCTTGGTGGAAAGGAGGAATGTCATTCTTCCCTCCTTGGTTGCATTTGTTTGTCCTTGCTAAGTTTTCTGTCAAAGTTCCTGCTGGTCCAGCCCTCCAGCCTGCTGGGATGACAGACCAGCCCTCAAGCATAGTGACTGGTCCTTCCCACATTTTGGTGTCCTCTGTAAAGCTTATAATCAAGCATTAGGTAACCTCTTCCAGATTGCTGATAGACATGATCAGAGACAAGACAGCATTGTGAGGCACCCCACTTATTACCAAATTCCAGGCAGTGTAGGACCCATTAACCATTTAAATAGCAACAAAGTGGATTTGGCTGAAGACAGGAACAATAATTCCACTGTAATGATTCTACATGCTATAACATTTTAAAACATCATAAAGAAGGAGTGAGTGATAGCATCTTACACTTTGGCACAAAGTTTACTGTGTTGTTAACATTCATTGGCTCTCTAGTGAGTCAATGAAGATATTAATGATCAATAAATCACTTCTTTGAGATTTTTCAGCAGCAGCAAGGAAGACAAGAAAATGGCTGCATTAAGCAAAATGACTCCCTTCAAGTCTCTGGTCAGTGAATGATGCTAATAAGACTTCATGTAAAGATTTGTACAAGATCATCAGGCTTCATAAAGCCCAGCTTTATGAGTCATATCTAATCACTACTGAAAGAGAAATCAGCTGAAGTAAAGCAGCTCATGACCCAACACTTTAGACTACCTAACTCTCTTTTTTTTTTTTTTTTGTGCAGTGTATTGTTCCTTCATCACCTAAAGACTCAGAAAAAAATTACATAAAGAAACAAATAGTTTAGTTATCTGGAGGATGGATCTGTTCCACTGAAGGCCATATAACAGCCCCCAAAAATCAACAGAATTCAGTTACCTTAAGTGTAGCTCCAGCTGTGAGTAGAGGAAGTGAACAAATGCCCTTCTTGCCACAATTTCTGCATGGCAGTCGTTGACCGCAAGCCCTTGGTCATTTATGTATTCCCCATTTATACATTTGGTACCCGATGACAGCACAATAACCTGAGCTTGCCTGATGTCCAAACCTGTAGGAAGAAAAACAAAAGTGCTGTGAAATTGCTGGAGGTGAGTATGATATCATGATTGTTAAAAGTCCTCACAGCACACACTTTGATCTGGCAGCCAGACAGCTCTAATGGGATGCTTGTTAAGGTGATGATATGGCCTTTGGAATATGCAGGAATCTCACATCTCTGTGTTATTAGAATATTAAGGTCTATATTTCAGTATTGCTGCTAATTTCAAGATAAAAGCTTGCCATGAAGTTTACTTGTTAAATCAATAACTACATCATAGCAGAGCATATGCTGTAGGGAGGTAATAAAGATCTCCTGCAGTGCTGATAAATGGCCAGGTTTTTATGAGCTGTTGAAGACATTTTCTGGTGGGAACACATACTCCCTGTAATGTTAGGTTTCATTGCTGTTGCGCTCTAAGTACTAAATAAAATGGAAGTAACCCTTCTGGGGCTGCTCTTTAAAAATCATGAAAAAGATACCCCAACAAATTTGACTTTCAGTCCAGTTTCCTTTTAGCTTCTCCAAGAGCAGCTACATCAGTGCTCTTTTCAGTGTTGTCTCAGGGTTGGAGCATTTATCACTGAGACCACTTTGTTCATCTGTTGCCTCTCCACACAACAGTGACGGCAATTGAAAGGTGTCCCTTACTTGGTCCAGACAGACACTTTCTAGGAATAAATCCTAATTTATTTGGAGTCAGTTGAAAATGCTTAGGGATTTCAACAGGATCTGGGTTTCACTCTAAAACATAACTCATTCAATCCTGTGGACAATTTAAAAGTAGAACTTAGAATGAGCTGAATCCAAAATGAAATTATCTTTTGAAAAGCATATCTCAGGACTCATCTCTGAATACCAAAGAACAAAGGAGCAGTTCATAGGAAAAAGAACTTTTTTGCCTGATAGGTGCTTCCTGTAGAAGTGTCAAAATATCCTCTGAGTGTCGGGCTGTGTTTCACACGATGGCTGTGTGTAGGCAAACCCCAGCACAGTGAAGCCCAGTGGCTCAGTCTGCTGGTGTTGCTGTGGCTGTGCCCAGGTGGTGTCACCTGAGATGCCCTGGATGTCCTGCCCAATGTCTGCCTGCTCTCTGGGAAGTCCAGGAGGTTCTCCCCATGCATCTCACATGGAAATCCATAAAGAGGCTCAGTGAAAACACATGTCCATGTTTTCACTGAATCAAGACCTCAAAGTGTGACAAGTCAGTGATAAAGACAGGTCTGAGACTGCAAATACCCACAGGAGGAATGGAAACAATCTTCCTGTGGGCTGTGGTGATGCTGTTTGTGTGGTATTACTTTAGCTTTAGAAAAGCTTTAGGAATAATTTAATAGAGTCAGCAAAGTTTTTTCCCCTCTTATAAGGCCTATTGAATAGCAGAAAAAGTGAAAAATTGTGGAGATTTTTTTGGCTTGGCATGTTTGAGGCCATGTTCCCTTATAAAATCCATTGGTGTTAAATTACAAAAGAGCTGAATGGAGAAGGAAATAACATCTTAAACAAAAGGATTGGTGCTGCCAATGATTTCTCAGTTAGTAAATACCATGAACAGCCCTTCATAACTTCCACACAGCACTAGGACTAGTAGTGGATGACATGCTGCAGCACTTGCCACGCTTAATGAATATAATTGCAAATGATATCAAAATTCTTTCATGCCTATATCAATACAAAAGCTACATCAGTCATCCAAAAGGTTTAGTAGTAATGTGGCATTGCAGCAGTGGCAATGCAGTAATTTGGCATTTGTAGGAGAGGTGTAAGTATTGTGAAAAATTCATTTAATCACATCTGAGCCCCTGGTTATGAGAGTCTCATACAGAAGTTGTTACAGGTACTAGTGACAAAGTACTGGATGTACATACACATCACTGGATGCCTGTGCTGAGAGTTTAATCTCTATTTGTTACTATAGATGTGGCCCAAAAAAGTGTTTTGGAATATTTATTGGGGAGAAAAAAAAAGAGCTGGAAATCTTGAAAACCCAAGAAGTGAAAATGAGAACACATTGGAGAAATGGAGAGGAGAGAAAGCCTTTGTGTTTATACCAGTTTTATTACTAGGTAAAAAGCTGAGGTGGAAAAATTACTCATTCCCTACATAGAAAAGTGTTTACAGTCTGTACATTTTAGGGTTACTGCCTTTATGAGAAAAATAATAGGTATCTTAGATAGTGACATGTCCATCTAGTTAACAGTGTCTTTCACATGGACTAACATCAAACATTTCATGGGCCACTGCCTGCCACTGAGATGTTTGAGTCCCACTCAGCATCTCAAAAAGCAGTGTATATTTTCCTCAACAGTATCTAATATTTTTCTTGGTTGGAAGGTCCATGAAAGAATCAGCTATTTTTTTTTGTTCTATTTTATTTATTTACCACTGTAGATAGACCCTTATTTACCTCAGCACAGCAGGAGTAGACCAAGAGGCAATTCCCTCCTACAGAAACCTGTGAGCCTCTCTGTCTGCCCCTGAGGACCTCCACCAATACTCCTTCTCAGGGCAGTGAGACCAACTGCTTCCTTCTCCTAACATTCACCTGCCCCTGGTGTGCCTCCCCCTCTCCCCCTTCACCTCCTAATCAAAGCACCAGGCTCTGAAAATACAGAGCAAACCACCTGGGCAAGCCCTCCTGCTCTGGGATCTACACCTTCCTCACCTTCCTCACCTCCCCAGTCAGCCCAGAACACAGTGTGATGTCTTCTATTTTTTCAATCATTTTATCTACAAATAAATTTAACTCTTTTTCTCCTCTCAGATGAGGGTAAGCTGATGAATGCATTCACGATTTTCTGTAAGGTCTGGATTTATACAGAAATGAAACAGAAAGGTACCCAACACCTATCAGATGCAGCAATAATATCAGTTCCTCTGTGTTGTTTGCTATCACAATGTTCACCTGCACAGCAATAGCAGTGTGCTTGGGGTGCCCATGACTGGGTGAATTAACTCCATATGTTGGATTTCAGTGACAGGGGGCCCCAGTAGGTAGCCATGTGTGGACACAGCCTGGGGTGTTTGCCAGTCCTGGCAAGGTTCACGTGTTTGCAGAACATCACTTAGATATTACCTGGGGCTGGGAAGCAATGGCTTCCAAGAATTTGCAGAACCGGTCTGAGTGTTAAACATTAAATAGCTCCATGTATTTACAATTTGCATGCTCCTCTATGCTCAGAAATACCCAAGAGTTATGTCTCACTGCTGTGGCACTTGGAAACCCAGGTGTACATGACTTATGCATTAGCTCTGAAATATTTACACCTCACTGGGGAGCCAAATAGAGAAAGTGATCTGTGACCAACGTAGCACTGTTCAGTGCTGCCTGTGAGGGCACCCAGCATGATGAGAAATACTTCCAACACCTTGAGAGTTGTCTGCTGTGTTCAGGAGCATACATGCTAACAGGTTTCCTCTTGCATCCCTTGTTTGGTACATACACAGAGTTGGAGGTTTATCCCCTGTGTAATGTTTGATATTATTGCCAGTGAACATTGGAGGAATTTTTCTCTGAGAACAAGACATGATGCCTAGCTGATGAAGGTAGATTTTAGCATTGACTAATCACACTGGCATTTTAGGCAGCATTTCCAGCTCTGGAGCCTAGATATTTGCTTCACTGATTCAGAATTAATAGGCACTTGTGTACATTTGTCTATTTTGCATTAAAACCAGTAATTACTAACTCTTGTTATTAATGTTTTCTTCCAATTTTATTTTGCTTGCAGAATACTTCAAATGTCTCAAGCCATTTCTATTTATGAAAGTCGAGCTCCCTCATAAGCGTTGATTAATTTAAGCTCAGACACGTAGCAGATGCAGACTGTGCACATCCTCCAGCCATGCCTAGGAGAGCTACGGCTTTGGGAGTGGCACCACCAGCCCTATGGCACCTGCCCTGCTCAGGGCTGTACAGCAGGGTTTGACCCAGGACAAAGATTGCACCCCACAAGGCTCATGTTCTCACTGAGGGGAGTCAATCTTGGGTGGAAGATCCAGGGATGTAACTGCATCCAGGTTATTTGACAAACAAGGAGAAATGGGCTACATTATTCTGACCTTAACTCCTGACCCACTGATTATCAGAGTCCATGAGGCATTTCCTACCCTGGCTGCCTTCTGCAAAGTAATGTTTGAGGAGACATTAGGTTAAAAGTAACCAGTGAACGATTTATAACAGGCACCTGCATTACGTTTCTATTATTTGCCTAAAGACTTCTAATAGTTTTCAATTTGAAAAGGAAATGGAGCAAGGGAAAGGAAATTGGGAAGCTGTGTCAGCATAGTGGCTGGGCCCTGGCTAACACCCTGTTGTTGAGGACAGCTAGGAGAGCAGGGAGGGAATTCACTACATTTTATCTTGACAAACCCTGTTAATCAATTAGCTGCATTATAAAACAAAAATGTACATAAAAATGGCACATTGCCTTTGATCACAGATTCAGTCTAATGATCCAGGGAGCTAACAATCCTTTCTGGTGCTCTGCTGAAAGCCTGAGCCCATCCTGGGTCTAGAGGCAGGAACTCCTCTCACAGCCAGGCAGGGGGAACTTCAAACCCCCAATGTTCATTTTTTGTCTGTCAGTGACAGTGCAGACTTTCACATCATAGCTGAGCTGTTGAAAAGAAACTGGGTTTATTATAATCATTTCCAGTTTGCTGACACCAGCAGGGAGATTCATTTCAGCTGTTCTGGATAACCAGAGTTTAGATGTCAGTAGCTGAGCTAATTGCTGTAGACTCTCTTTATAGCCAAAGGAGAGGAATTTTCCCAGGTGGTGATTCATCTGGCCTAGTTTAGATATTTGCTTTTTGATACTCCACATTACATCTCAGTGTTGCCATCTTCTCTTCATGAACTTTGAAGACCTATAGACAGCCAGGAGAAGTAAACTTTTCTACATTAGGGAGAGATGCTCTTAAGAAGATTTCTCTTCCAAGCAGAAAAATACTGATCAAAACTCCCCAAATCATAAGAGGGCAAGAAGAACAAATCTAGGACCTTTACACTTTTTTCCCTTATGCTTACACTTCAGATAATTTTTTTCAGCTTTTTTTTTTCCCCACAACAATTAAAGATAATTGTGTCAATGTTAGTATATTCAAGGATGGTCATTTTGCATTGAACACACAGAAAGCAAACAGGGCAAACTTCCCTATGTGACCTCCCAAAACACCAGGCCTGCAGCTACAGAGCTTGCAGCAGAAATGATTCAGAAAGATGTTGACAGAAGAGAGAGTAAGCAAGCAAGAATATGAAGGTTTGCTCATCAGATAAGCTGGATGTGGAGAACTGGCTGACATCTTATGGACTGTGGTTATGAGCTGGGCTTTTAAGCCAGTAATGGCCATAAACACAAAATGCCTACACCAATCTTCATGGAGACACAGCTCCACCAGTAAAACAAGTGAGTTTTGGCTAGTCTAGTCAATGCTTCCACTGATTTTAAAAGAGTTACTCTTCTAGAGGGATATAATCATTAGGATCTTCCATAAGAAAGAGTTTGTAGGCTTGCATATTTTTGTGTTGGAAAAGGAAAATCGAAATCATGAGGTAATTGCAAGAGGTGTAGATTGGTACCTTCAATCAGCAAACCGAATCACACTGGCTGTGTATCAGAGAACTGTGAAATTCAGTGAGCCTAATTCACACAGAACAGGATGGAGTTTACAACTGCTAATGCCAGAATACAACTGGGATCACACTTTGGTTTCTCAGCAGCTGGCATGACATGTAGAGGAGTACCAGTCAGTATGCAAGTGACTATTGCACTGCATGTTTTAGATCCTGCTAGTGGTAGTAAAATCTATCTTCTTTTTTAGCATGACACTGTGAAGACAGCTCACTGTTCAAAATATAGTAATTTAAATTAGAAAAAAAATTATCAGAAAAATCAGGTGTGATTAATTAAGAAAACCCACACCTCTTTTATTGGGTGAGAGACAACTTACACAAAATGCAATGCAGTAAAAAGGAAAGCCAGAAATAATGATAGTGTAACATCAGCCCTTCTGAATAATTCATGGAATACAATTTCATGTTATTTTAAATGGTGCTGCTTGTCTCTCTGATAAGCAATAATTTTATGCTCTTTCTTTACCTTTTTTTAACAAATCAGTCAAAAGGATTGTCTATTGTTATCTGAAAAAAGTGTATTTGGAATAATTTTCAAGGCAGCTTAATTGAGCTCTGATCACAGAGGAGGGTTGATTTTTTTTTTTAATACTCTCTACTCACAGCTGAATAAGTTCAGGTTTCCATTTCAGGTTTATTTAGGGAAGGAAAATTTCTTGATGTTACATAGCACTGACAAGTCCTGCATTATTTTCTCTTATCTTCTTCCCTGGCAGCCCTATCACATTCTTAGAATGGCTTTAATTTTGTAATAAGAGATAGTCAAGACATGAGAGGGCAGTGATGCTGGAAAAGCTGCCTGCAGGGATGTGCTGTGGGCACAGTCCTGCACCCCACTGTCCCAAGGCAGATCCTTGAACCTGTGCAGAGCCCTGTGGGCACTGCTGCCTGCTACTCCAGGAGTGAGCAATGTCCCACAGAAAATACTGCCAAAGAGGCAAAGAGTTCTTCTCCTCATATTCAGCCTCGAAAAAAAAAAAAAAACTAACAAAACCCCCCCAAAAAACAAAACAAAAAACCCAAACCACCAGGAAAAGACACATTTCTCTGGAAATTGAAACCATTTCCCCTGTATGTTAGTGCTTACATGAGGGGTAGGTCTGTGGTTAGAAGTGAGGGATGTGTTTACCCAGGTTCATCAGTCCATTTCCCCCAAAACTTGGTGATGCATCTACAACCTCCTCTATTCTGAGGCTTCAAGAGGAGTGAAATCAAGATGTATGTGCAAGGAGGGAGCTGAAGATTGAGGGGCTGGTGTGTGGCATGGTGTACCTCGCTGTTCAGTTTTGATGCAGGATATGCACTCCTGACACAGGGAGCTCTGCTGTCCCCAGCTCTGCATGGAGAACAAAACCACATTCATGTCTAAAAAAAATATAAAAGATGTGTAGCCATAAGAGAAGAACTGTGCACAGCAGGGATGATTAATAGAATGCATGTATCAATTCACAGTATGCATTTATCTGCCAGCCATAAAGACTGCTGCAGCTCAATTTTTCTTTCCATTTTCTATCATACCTGTGGTAGTGATTGTGGTGATTTCAGTGACAAACAAGAACCTGGGACTTCAGTGAGCACCCTGGCCATAACCCCTAGCTCACACTGGATGTTCCAAGGAACACCCCTGAGGTGGATGGGAGCAGCTGATGTGAAGCAGCTGACTAAAATACAGGAGGAAAGAAGCATGTTGAGGGCTTGGGAAACAGAATAGCAACAGTCTGAACAAAAGGCAGATACACAGCTAGCAAATAATAGGAACAAAGAAGTCGCTAGCAGTGAGGTTACAGATGTTTAGGGGTATAAATGGAACAGTCTTTGAAACGCTGGAGTTGCACAGGGATTTCCTTTCCTTACATCAAAATGAGGGTTATGTGTAACTGAATATATTGTATTTCTGTGGAAAGAGAGGGTGTAGAGGGGGCCTCTGAGAGCCTCATATTTTCTTTCCTTATTATTGTGTTGAGTAATCCTCCCTCAGACTGTGCTGCCTAGGGAAAGCTATTCTTTGCAGAGCTCTTCATCTTCATCAGTGAAGGAGCAGGGGCAGAGTCACAGTCCTCTCTACCCTGATCTCTGCCCCTGCTGTGCTGGAAGCAAGACCCAGGGTTTTGTCTGAGGGTGGCTGTGGCTCTCCTTTCACAGCCAGGCACAGCAAATTTTGCCCAAACCCACAGGGGTGGGGAGGGGTGGGGGAGTGCTCTTGCAAGTAAGTTCCAAATTGAGTTCCTCTGAAACAAAAATCCCTTTCTGATACAAGCCCATTTTGTACTGTTTGATCACATCGTGGGATGCCAAAGAAAGGATTGTTGTGCTAATCCATTTTGCAAGATATTTTTGTGCAGGCCTCTCCATTAAACCTCATTCAAAAGGTGGATTTCCATTGTGGAAAATAATGGTGAGGAGGTTGCCCAAGTGAATGGGAATCAGAAAACAAAGGCAAGACTGCTGGGGGCTGCAGAGGAGAGTGACCCAGCAGGAGAGAGTATAAAAATTGAATATGCAAACTATGAACATGGTGTGTGTGTTTCTGAGTATCTGAAAGGTGCAACCCCCAAAGAGAGAAATGGGCACTAAATTTAGAGCAGCAGAACTCAGGTCCTGAGATGACATCAAAGAAAATAAAAGTCAGGTTGAATAATCAGTCAGGTGAAAATTATTAACAATGAGATCCATTAGGCTAGAATGGTCTCCCAAGGTACTGTTGAAAGCCCCATTGTTAATGGATTAATTTAAATCTAAACTGGAAAGAGCATTTGGGAACGATCTTATGCTTGCAGGGAAAGGTACTGGACAACTTCGTGGTCTCTCCCAGTTCAAATTTCTATGGTCCATTTCTTCCCTCCCCTCAATGGACCAAAAGGATGAAATCCCATCAGCTTTGCTTCTGAGGAGCGTGGAAGGAGCCAGTGCTGTGTTGTGAGCACCAGTGCCCTTTGTGCCCTCTACCTTCCCCTCCTTTCCTCAATGTGGGCTTTGGAAATCCAGAGAGGGAGGAGGGTCGGTCACCCCCTCATGCTTCACCTCCATACCATATCCTTGATGATTCTTTTTTACAATCTAAATTTAAAGTGGCAGAATCAAAGTTATTTGAAGTTTTTTTCCTTTCATATGAATTTGAATACGGTTTTTCTCCTCAGGAAGAAAACTTGCACATAGCTCTTAATTTTAAAGTGGGACTGAACTGCACTTTCCTGCCGTGTCCTGACTGCAGATATCTGTGTTTCCCTAATAAATGTTGTGCCACTGATATCTGAGCATTAAGTAAATTGACAGTTTTAGATGCTAGGAAGATTCTAAATTGCAGTGAGAAAGAATGAGATCCTGAATATGAGTTTTGGCAGTTAAGTGCAGGAGGAACTTAATTTTATGTGGGATTTAAAAAAAAAAAAAGTATTTTTAAAAAAATTCTTTGGAGTACTTGCATCTAAAAAGATCTTCCTATGTGTTTTACTAGGTTGGTAAAGTGAAAGCAATGGTTGCCAAGCCTTTATTCACCAAAGAAATGTCTTTTTTTAGGGTGAGATGCACTCTTGGTATTGACATTGGGACAGCTTCCAGTTTGCCTTATCACAGAGCAGAATGAAAGTCTGACCTTGCCAACTCTTAACTTGACACACTTAGGAAACAGAAGTGCCTATTTTTAATTTCCATGTTTTATGCTAATTATTATACCCATCCTTGTGCCCAATGCAATTATACGTGATGCAGAGCCAGGGCCTTGTCTGCATCCAGGTTCTGATGGAAAATACTCGAAACAGCACGAATGGAAAACTAAATCCAGAGACAGAAAATGTTCAGGGAGGTAAAAAGGCTCAGCATCTGAGAAAGAGATGGAACCAGGGTAACCAGTGGGCACAGTGGGGAGCTGATGCTGCCCTGAAGCCAGCAGCACGAGGTGCTGGAGACACCTACAGCTGCTCCAGCTGCTGGAAAATGAGGGACACAATTCCCTTCCCAGTTGGGTCATTTTCCTGTGGAAGTGCCTGAAACAGCTGATCTGAGAAGGGTGTTTTGTCCTCTTCTTTCTGAACCTGTGCCACCAAAGGCTAAGAGGATGGAATTAGGTTAGACAATAACAGCAATGAGAGGCTGTGTGTGTGCAGGTTGTGTCACTCACTTCCAAAAATGAAGCTCTGGTTCTGTACTTACTCCCAGCTGGTGCATGCATTTCTTCCTGTTTTTTTTTTTTTATACAAAACATATAACCTGGCCTGGAGAGTTGTCCCTGAACCTGTTTTTTTCCTACTCTGTGCAAGGCTGCAGGATTGCATCCCATCTTATATTTTCTAAGTAATCTGTCTTCAAGTACTTTCTGTTCCTTAGCCCTTATTTAACAGAAATGATGAAACACTCAAAATTTCTCTTGTAGGGGGAGTACTTATAATTCCTAAACCCACATTTTAATAGAAGTGATGGCTCTGATGGGGTCAGAGTTTTAACTGCAAAACCTCAAATGTCCTTTGAGCTGGAATTTGGAAACCTAAGTCTCTTAAACTGCAGGAATATGAGACTATGCCCATTATAAGTGCACATTACAAAATCCAGGAATAGAGTTGCAGCTGTGGAAAAGGGATAGTCTTAATGGAGTTCAAAACTACTTAGAGAGAATTTCAAGATTATTGGTTTAGGGTTTATGAGCAGAGGAAAACAGATTTCTGAGAAAGAGTGACATATATGGTTCCTAACTACATATCTGTTTACCTATTTTAAAATATTTTGAGAAAAACTGTCATCTACTGGTGAAGTGTCAACGTTGACATAAGTAAGAAGTCAATAATGTTTATAAGAATGTCACATGACTTTGTGCCATGTCCTTAAGAGCATCAGGCAGCAGTAGGTGAAGAGACTTTCTGAGATCTTCAAAAGGATGTCAGCAGTTTGGGCACACAATTTTGACTTCAGAAGTTTCAATTCTCATTGAATCTTGCTGGGATCAGGCTTTTAGCATCCATCTAAATATGCAAATGGGATCTGGGAGCCTAAATTACTCCCGTGCCTCTCTTCCTGAAGGAATCTGCTCTGCACACAAATCTGTAAATTGTTCATTTTCCCTTACTGCTTTGGCTACTCGAGTGCAGCATGGGATGGAGCAAATTGGTGCTCTACATATGGCCTGAATGTTCTATATATTCTACTGCTTTGCAACTTTCCTACTCATATTAACAACTAGAAATCAGTTGGACAGCAGTATTTCTGATTGTACTTAAATATCGGGCTTTGTGAATCTTAACGTGACTGCAGAGATCCATGGAGACATATTGTCAACTTTACTTTTTTCTGTTATTCCACTTAGCAATAATTAAGATCCATTCCATGAGATATGGATGATAATTTCCCATCTTTTATCACAGCGTGAAATTTCTATTTAGGGCTCTTTTGTCCAGTTCATCTTTATTTCACACAAGATAACTGAGAAGACCTTGTAATTTGCTTTTAACATCAAAATGATTGTCAGCCTTTTAAAAAAAAAGTATATATAAGAGAGAAAATTGAAGCGAGAAATCAACTCATAATCTTTTTCTATGAATGTTACACTGCTGTGAAAAGGCCTGAACTTTCTTAATGCTTCATTTTTAACACAAAGCATGACAAAAAGTTCCTATCAGTATTTAAACTGCTAAGATTTGTCAAACACAAACGGGAAAATTGTGTTTAAATAGCAGTTTCATTTTGTCCCTAATGATTATGGGAGGTTTTCTTTGGTGGTTTTTTGGGTGTTTTTTTTTTTTGTTTGTTTTTTTGTTTTTTTTTTTTTTTTTGTTTGGTTTTTTTTTTTTTTTTCCAAAGAGGACCTCAACAATAATAGATTCTCTCTTTACTGAGTGACAGGAATTCTCCACTGTGCCTGGTGATTTCAGGTAGAGCAAAGGCCACACTCTGTGTGTGGTGCCAGTAAACTGTGAATGCCACCAGCCTCTAGATCACAGCACTCAGTGTGAGGCTCACACCCTGCTCTGCCCTGCCCTGGGACTTCCTTCCTTCCTCCCAGCTCCGGGGGACAGGCGGCACTGCCACCCTGTCCCCTCAGTGCCCTGGGAAAGGTGGCTGGTGACCCGTGGTGGGGCCACAGGGGCTCCTCCTGTCACCCCACAGTCTGTGGCTCTGGGCACCAGGCACAGAGGGATGTGAGAGTGCTCTGCTTTTGCATTTGTTGCCTTCTGTTAGAAAACAATAGCTTGCTTGCCCTTCATTTTTTCAAATGTATCAACTGACATAACAACATCGAAAACTACTTCTCCCTGAAAACTTTTCAATAGAAAGATACAGCAGACCAGTGAGGCAAAATAAGACATCCAAATTGCACCTTAGAGACAGAAGGATGGGGAGCTGGTGGGTCATCTTTCCCTGACAACAAGAAACATCAAGAAACAGCTGCTGTTGAAATGCAATATTGGTTGATCCTGGCCAAGAGCCAAACACCCACACAGCCTCTCGCTCATTCCACTCTCCTGTGGAACTGGGAAGAAACAGAAGGAAGGCAAGACTAATGGATTGATAGAATGATAGTTCATGGTTGCTTGGCAAAACAGATGCCGTAAACCCAATTATCTCCCCTTCCCCTCTCCCCAAATTTTTACTGCTGAGCACAGTGTCCTATGGCAAGAAATACTCCCTCCATCAGCTGAGGACACCTGTCCTGGCTGTGTCCCTCTCAGCCTCTTGCTTACCTCCAGCTCATTTGTTGGGGATAGAGGTCTTGACACTTTGCAAGCACAGTCCAGCAATAGCCAAAATGTTGGTTTTATCAACGGTGTTTTAGCCACTAATGCAAAACATGGTGAGGGAAGGTAATTCCTTGCATCACATGATGCAAATTCTGAGCTGAAGGCTTGTGTTTGACATGGTGTTATCCAGAATGTCTTTTCCACAGGTGAACTGATGTTCTTAATTTACCATGTGTGAATCCATTGTATCTTCAGAGAAATCAGCAGATCTACTGTGGAGAGTCAATGTGCAGTAAAGCACAGGTCCACATATAAACATTACACTGCAATAATGAGCATACTTATTGTTCTGCTTGAAGATAGTCCCTGGATTATAGCTTGCTGTATGTGGAAGATTTGAATGCATTTCACTTACTTATGTCTTACTTGTTAAACAATTTTTCTTAGAATAGATCAAACAATGTTTCATAGAACAATCTTCTCTGAGTGTGTTTCAATAAAATTAGAATATGCTAGAGGACTGGCAGATTTCAAATACATTATAACATTATACATTATAATTATTAAATAATTGACTTAAATGCTTCAATCTTTTGAAATATTTAGTTCAAGATCAGTTACGTGAGTTTTTTAGTTATTATTATATTGAATTATTGTATTACATCAGATAAAATCACATCAACTGGTATCTAGTGTGGTAAATTGCTCCTGCCTAGGCCAATATTTTCAAGATGATCTTGATTTCTGCTAATCAAATGTTTTGAAAATTTACTTTCACAAAAAAGCATGGAGATTTTAATTGTCATCAAAATTCAGAGCAAAGCATTTCTAAATGCTTCGGACTGCCTGTTTCACTGACTAGAAATTTATTACTGCAGAACATTCTCAGTCTGTCAATAACATAATTTTCCACTTTTTTTTTTCTTTCTTACACATTGGAATTTGCCCCAGGTGCTACAGCATAAGTCAATTACAGTGGCCAAATGTAACTCTCTTTGGTTTCCCTGGGAAATTGAAATGACAGAAAAAATGTCAGAGTTCAGAAAAAGAAAACCAATCTAGCACACTTCTATTCTGTCTGTAGAGATCTTGCATTATCTTAACAGCAGTTATCACACAGTCCCATTGTGCTTTTTACTGGCTTTGACTGAAAACTATACAAGCACAGATAAATCTGCTTCTAGTCAGGATGACATTAAATTGAAATGAAGGTAAAAACAAATCAGTTTTTGTCACTTATGGTGCCGAATACAACAAGATGTTTCCAGATTTGTTTTTGTTGATGTCATTAGTAAATTGTTTGCAGAGATCTAAGACAGCTTCTGCCTTTTTTTTTTTTGTTAAAACCACAGGGAATTGTTACTCATTTGAGTGCTTGGTGTGGAAAATCTGCCCATGCCATCTTTGAAAAGTGTGTGTTGAGGTCCTTGCTACTTCTGGGAATGATGGTGAAGAAGAGACCACAAATCTACAACTTTAGTGCAGAAAATAATGACACAAATGGCAGATGATTCATCTTGCCTCGGTTGGCTGAGATTCTTGTGCTGGAAAGAACTCAAATCATCCTGGAGAATATACTAAGATAAGGCTGTTTCGAGCTTTGCAACTTCTGTGAATTGCTTTATATCTGCAAGTTTCTTCTCTGCGTTCCACAAAACCAGTGAGATATTGACAAATTGGATGGCTGACAGATTGAACAAATTCATGAGAGGGAATTCAGAATTGAAAAAGAAGCCTTGAGGGAAATAGTTTGTGGATGTAAGTAAAACTATATTTTGTCTTAATGCTGACTAAGATGAAATATGAAACACAAATTTGTAAAATGCCACTAAAGACATGGGACCTACCAAAAGAAACAAACAGCATAAGGACACTTTCAGTCCCACCCTTAGGAAGAGACATAGACAGCCTCACCTGCCCAGAAAGGCTAAGAAAATCTGGAAGTGCCCTTTTCTTCCCCTAGCACTGCATGCTCTCAGCAGCCATGGCTTTGGGAATTATGACTCCTTCCAGTGGCCATTCTTCTCATATACTGTGGGTCTTTAATCTGCTTCTTTGGATATGTAGAAATAAGGCTGCAGTGGCTCGGTCATGCTTTATAAAGCTGCTCTAGACCTGGACTAAAGAGTGTAGGAGTAGCTCCTTGGCAAAGCAGGATGGGATGAAATTCCTACAGGCATTTCTTACAATCTTTACACTGAGCAAGTACAACCTCCCCTGTGCTCTCCCTCTAAATGTGGTTAAAGCAACAGTTTTTGGCTCCTGTAGCTTAGTTTCTTATAAAAAGTATATTTAAACATTCTTCCTTGTGCTTCTGCTTGGAAAAAGCTCCTCTAAATAAACTACAACACTTTGTTTAAATCTGATGAGAGCCACAGTCCAGAAATCTGACAATGACAAGGTGGCTGGTATGCTGGGTCTAGTGTGCATTGTTCACATCCCAAAGTCAATCACACTTCCTTTTTATTTCCCTTCATACTGAATATGATTACTTATTCTTTTCACATCAGAAAGGAGATTCTCAGCACAGAAAGCTTATCTGCATTTAGGCTCTGTGGTTGGAAAAGATCCATCAGAAAATCATGTCTCCATTCTGCTGTCTTGCAATATTCACAAATGTCCCTATTGAATCTAGCTAATGTAATTGTTGAAAGGAAGGAGTGATACAAGCCTGGATGGATTATATATGCCTTTCTCCTCTGTGCTTATGCTCTCATTTCTGTACTGGACCCACTGCTCCGTATGTGAGAGTGAATGAAGTTTATGGAAGCATCTTCACTGCTGTCATCCTCATAAATACTGAGGAGTGCTTACAAATAAAGACCATCTATGCAATCATTCCACCAAAGCACTAAAGATTGCCACATAGTATGTGTCAATCAGTTAAGTCTTAGCAGAAGTGAATACCAAATTTTGGCCCTGCTGGTAAGTGTATTTCCCATGGCTAGAGAAAAGCAGAATTAAGATTACACATGTTCTGGGTTTGTTTCTTTTGACTGAAAAGCACATTTGTTTCTGTTGCCAGTCTAAAAGTTTATGGTAGCCTTGTACAACAAGAACTTGGTGTTTCCAGACCTATGAAAGCAATTAATAAATAATACTACTTTTATTGATAACTAACTCTTCCCCCATCTGTAAGGAAATGAAAAATCAGAGAGGGTTGCATTTTGTCCTGTAAACAAAGAAACATAGCAACATATTTACAAATAAATCTTCAACTCTATTGCCAATATTTTTGTGTGAACTTACTTGAGGTGTAAATATTTAATGCTTCTTTTCACTGCATTACTATTAATTTTTTTTGTGTGAGAGTAAAGTCATCCTTTGGTATTGTGAACCAGATAAATAATGTATTACTTAGTCATGAAACATTCCAGAGGAAAATAAATGAGAGGATATCTTACCTTTGGTCATCACAATGCCTGCAAGAGTTTTGTGGCGTGCATGCATGGAAGTGAAATTGTCTGTCAGTTCCTGGAACTTCTGTGCAACCATTTGGTATATGGAGTCAGCAAAATCCTGAAAGAGACAGTCAGAAAGAATTTTTTCACTTCTTTGATTGAGGAACATGGACATTTCTGCAGATTAGTCACTTAATGTCAGCTGCTGAGAGGTCCACTTTACAACTAAACTCCACCTATCTGAGCAGAGATAAAAATTAGTACCCCTTCTTCAATCGTCCTCAGAAATGGCAAAATTAACTGCATGAAAGCTGAGACCCATATTGACTAGGACTGGGGGTAAAGAGAGAAGATTTAGAGGCTGAACCTTTTTCCAGGCTCTTAAGACATTGGTCCAGCACCAGTTCACAGGAACTAAAAGCACTTTATTATAGTAAGCTAAAGAGGCAGACCTGTGTCCTACAAAACCATTTATTTCTGTGAGCCCACTGAAAATTTCCATCAGCCCATTGAAGACTGAGAGCTGAGCTGAGGCCCGGTTTATCAGTAAAAACCACCTATTTCTTCATTCAAAGTGAGTTTTTAATGACTCACAGCTACTAAGGCAAAGCAATCAGCTCAGGAATCTGTCAGAGGAGCACCATGATCTGTCTTGCTTCCACCTTGACAGGCACGGGGATGATGGGGAATCTTTGCTTGCATATCCTACCAAAGATGTTGCTGGCAGTTCATGAGTGTGCAGTAGTCTGGGAGGGACTGGTCTGCCATGTCTCCTCCTGAGCATGGCATCTTTTTTCAAGGGCAAATTTTCCCATTTGGGCATTGGAGAGGTGTGGTCTGAACCCCCAGGTATGAATGAGTCCAATCACCAGGGAGAACCTTGGGAAGCTGGTTACTAAAACAGAGCAGGTTAAAAAAGTCTAAAAAGTGAGTTCTGTAGACTGCATGGATGAGCACGAACCTAAACCAGCTCTGATGCTCCTGAGAACATCATGACTTGGAATGATTCCCTGCTGCAATGTTTGGTATCTTTTCATTCACTTAATCTCTGCTCTTTGTTTTGCACTGAGCCTCTCAAGCATACATTAGAGATAAGTCAGTGGAGCACTCTGTGACCATGAGTTGTTCTTAAAGGGCTTCGCAAGTCTGAACATAAAAAAGTAACATCCAAAGGATTTTTTTTTTCAGACATATGATTTCTTGTAGGGAACCAAGCTGTAACTACAAATCCTTCTGGAAGCAGCTCCTGGGAGCCGGAGCTTACTCTGGGATGCTGACAGAGACCTCCTGGCATCCTGAAATCTGGCTAGCCCCAAGTCATTGTGCCTTTGTTGGGAAAAGTGGCTCAACCAAACAACAATTCAATTTTTTTTTCTTCTGGTGTTGGGATATGCTACCTGGGGGAGGTCCTGGTAAAACAGGCCCCCCTTAATTCACCTGGTTTCATTAAGTGTGTTCATGGCACACATGGAGAAGAGCCTGAGTCGGATACGCAACTTTCCTCACCCTGAAATATCCACAGCCACGTGGAAATAAGGAAATGTAGTTAAGAAGATTATATTCATTCTTTTCCTCCCCAAACTGTTAATGGCAATGAAAAAAAGGTTGGTGTAAAACAATGTTTTAAATTGGGAGAACACAGAGCCATATTTTTCAGAGGAAAACAGGTTCTAACTCACAAATATCAGTAATGCTACTGCCATTAAGTGCCTCTGCAGGCTGTACACCATATGTTTCTACAGTTTGTTGTGGAAATTCAGCTTAATTTTCAAACATTATTATGGCAAGTGTAAAAAAATCTAATTAAATAAAACATAACAACACTTAGGCAAACCCCTTTGCATAAAACCTAGAATTTTTTTTTTTTTCTGTGTACAATCCTTGTAAGTGATTGCAATTTGCTCAGATACATAGAGGAAAGGATTTCTTTGACACAATAATTTTTCTTTGTTTCTCTAAACCTACCTTTCCAAGGTACTGTTCTGGGAACAAACCATTGCCCAAAATATAGTTTAATATAACACAGAATAAAATATGCTGTCTTGTTGCAGAAGAAGAAAACAGGCATATAAAGCCTTTCTGGGAAATGCATGCAAAATTCCACACTAGAATTAGATGAAAAGTAAGAAAAATTATCAAGAACAGTTTGACAGTTCCTAAATGGAATTTCACTTTCATTGCATTTATACCTCTTCTAATCTAATTGTCCACAATCACCATGTGAGCAAGGTACTGCTCATATAGTGCTTCTGAAGGATGAATTTTGGGTCAATTCTCATTTGTCAAGCATCAAGGCACCCTTGTGATATAAATGCAATTATAGTCGCTTTACAGATGAATGAGTGAAAGCACTAAAAGGGTGAGGGACTGGTCCAGGGGAATAGCACAGAGCTGGGCACTGCCAGGTGTTCTGATTTCCTGATGCTCTGGTTAAGTGCTCAGTGCTGGAACACTGCCTGTCTTTCATAATATGAAAGTTTGTTTCTCAACTTGTTTTCCCTGCTGAAGAGTGACTTCATCCATAATGGAAAACTGAAGTGTGTTTGCAGAGCTGATATAACTGGGCCCCATATGGTGGACTGAAAAATCTGATCAGCTTTATTTAGACTAGAAAGACAGGGTGGGGGGAAGAGTATCTCAATAAAAATATCTGCACCATCATTTAAAAAAAGAATCAAATCATAAATTTCATCTGCTGCAGTACTGCAGTCCAATCCATGTCTGCATTTCTAGTGTACCCTCCAAATCTGCATCCCAGGGCATTTTGCACTCATTAAGAGTTAATTAGCTCAGAGGCACATACAATTCCTAAAAGAATAATTTTAAAAATGCTAAACAGAACAAATAACTTTTAACTTTGGATTTAGAAATTCCCCATAGTCAGAGCTTTCTTTACTTCATTTGGCAGTAGGTTCCAAAGCCAGAGAGCAAAGAGACTCACTAAAGGCGAAATAACGACATGACTTCAGATAACATTTAAGGACGATAAGAAATTCGGCATTTTCTGATCTCAAAGAGTGACCTGGGACATTAAAGAACAGCAAATCCATTAAATATGAAGCCTCTTAGCTAAAATAAGTCAGGCAAACATTTTTTTTGTCTTGATTCCATTGCCTAAAAGGATGCCAGTGAAGCTAATGGAAGCAAAGGAGTAACAAAGATAAATACATGTAGGATGCTGGAAAAACAACCAAGAAGAGTGTCTAAACTTGAGAGGTCATTTCCATCATGTCATATTGCCCTAAATTTCCACATGGATATTCCAAAATAAAATGGAAAGGAGGAAAAGGAGCAGTTTATTTTTTCGGATGGAGAAAAATAAGGAAGAGGTGCATGGCTCAGTCCCATAAGAGGTTTGATGCCCTGAAGATTGCTCCTTGTAGTGCAGCATTAATTTCAGAGCTTTGAATACTCTGGCCCTGTAAGTTGGCTCAGTGGCAGAGCTGGGTGTGGCATTGGGCACTTCACCTGCGCCCATCCGTGCAGCACCCTGCCTTCCCTCTAGCACACACCAGAGCAGCTATTTGGTTTGACCTAGTTCTGTGAAATGAAATCACTGACAGCATTTCTGCCTATTTAGAGCCTTTAGACTGGTTCTCAATGCTTCTTAGGAAACCTTAACTGGTTACAGACATATCCAATGCACAAAGGACAGATATGGTGGAGATAAGAGTGGCTCGATTTATCCCTGCTCAGTTTAGAACCACAGATTTTATTCCAGATATTCCCTAGCTTTACTTTTAAACAATAATACTAGGCTACTAAAAGATATATATCCAGATGATTATTCCTGAGGGGATATAAACCAGAAAAATGCAACTATTTATGGCTATTGTAAGTCTTGTTGAACTTTTAGGATCCCGGCTAGGCTATGTTATCTGCCATCAGAAGTAACTTACAAGCCATATGCAAAAGTAATGGTTCTTTTCTTCTATCAAAACAATCTCAGAGAAAAGTTGTGTTTGGTGATACCACAGTTCCTACTGCCAGATATGAGTGAAAATAAGTCTCCATCTGGAGTAAATACAAGAGCCAAATACATCTTGGCAGCTTCTGAACAGCTATCAGGTTGGTAGAAGAAAAAGGGAAAATTTCCAAAGATGAGGGAAAAAATAAGAGTAGAAACTTACCTTGTGAAAGAGAAATTCAGTGCAATTAATATGGGTGCATGTAATTGCTCTGATCATGTAATAGCAGAGAAATTGCAGCTTGGGGCAGGGGGCAAGGTAAAGGAAAGAAAAAGATATGGACAGTCAGAGATTTGAATTTTTTTTTCCAATATGTGTGGGAGAATAAATGCTCAAATGCTTCTTGCTGAACCTAGGAGGGACTTATACCTAGGGGTTTAATCCCCTTGGAACACTGGGGTACAAGCCACCACTGAAGGTAGTGGACGTATTCCTGAGTCTTAGATGTTCCAGACAAGGCTCAAGTGGCAGGGATGGGAGCTCAAGTGTGCCCACACCCTGGCCAGGCAGGCTGAGCTCCATCACTCTGGCTTTGGGTGGATGTGGGGAGTAAAAAACACGACTCAGGGGAAGAATTGACCTTCAAGGTGCTGGGTCTTTTTAAAATCCCCTGCTTTGATTTTCCTGCTATCAAAATCTTTTCATAGGTTCTCACATATATTCTTCTGTACAAAAAAATAATTGTCTTAGAGACAAAATGTCAGTCTTGTGAATACAGTGAGTGGTACAAGTAAGGCAAAGAAGATTGCTTGACCCCATCCAGGGGCAAATCTGCCCTAGGTTGCACTCAAACCTTGAACATTGCCTAAATGCCCTCTGTCTCTAATGGAAACAAGTTTCTTGCTCTGGCAGTTGGCAGAAGAAAGAAAACATAATGCTGAATTGTTCACTAAGAGATCCTACAGTACTTAATGAGCTGTATTTTAACTTACACAAGGAGTCTGGAAAGATGAAAAATAGATGTCATTACTATTAAAACTGCACTGTGTTGTCTGAAGTATTCATCTGTCCTTGATTACTATATCAAATTACTTGTGTTATTCACAAAGGAAAATCAAACTTTAGATCACAACAGTACAGAACCAAAAACTTTCAGGGATTTCTCGGCACTAATATTTCAAATGGTATAAATAATTAAATGTGTTCAAGTTTGCAATGGGAGTCTTCAGGGTAAAACTGACATTCAACAGGAATAGTAAGGATATTAAAATCAATAGATTATAAAGCAGAAAGCCTTTAGTAAACATTTTCTATTGAAATCCTGTCTTAGGGTTTATAGGGTTGAAATATCAAAAAGGTTAGATTTGCATATGGATGGGAAGAAATATTCTACTATACAGATATCACTACGGGCTCTGTTTTTGCTGTCTCCCAAGTACTTTATTTCCAGAATCTCACTGACATTTGGGAGATAAATGTTGGACACGATGAATGGGGATCAGGTTGAATTAAGTTCACAATTCTCTTCATAGATAAAAGGAGTTGCACACCTAGTTCTTTTCACCGTCTGAGAGGGAAACACACACTCATTGACAGTGGGAGTTTGTATGTTTTTCCTGCAGAGAACTCTCACTGTCTAAATGGGAGGGGAGGTAAACACAGCACAGAGATCAATCCTGAAGAGCTGCTCCTGGTCAGGGTATATAGCAAATTGCTGCACAACACTTTTTTTTTTTTTTTTTCCCCCACCCCAGGCTTGTAAATAAGTTTGTTGTAGTTAGTTGGAGATTCATTGAGAAGTGATTGTACCCTCAAGTCAATGAATTAGTCAGGCTCTTCCCAGGTACTACATCACCTTCAAGATGCAGCCTTGAGCAGAGAAATATCTGAGGGTCGTGGGTTGTCCTCCATCATCAGGCTTCTGAAATCAGTTTAGTGCCAGGGGCTCCCCCAGCACAGTGGAGAGCTCTGAACAAGGACCTAGAGGAATGGAGGGGCAGGATGACCTGTGG
>VZSR01001283.1:5871187-5908593 GCA_013398615.1 Brachypodius melanocephalos
AGGAAGGAAGGAAGGAAGGAAGGAAGGAAGGAAGGCAGGCAGCTGGTCACAGGCAGGGGCTGGGGGCTGGGCTCATTCCTTGCCCTCCTTCCTGGTGGCCTTGGTGCAAATCACCTGCATTGCCATGAGCCCTCTTTATCCAGAGGTAAAAGGGGACAATTTTTACCCAACTTTTAGGGTAACTGTGAGGCAAATGACACTGGTCAGGGATGAGACTCTTCAAGCAGAACCACACAAGGACTTCTGCAGCCAGACTGGAGGCTGCAGTCCACAGCCTATCATAACTCAGCCTTCCCTCACCATGTGCAGGCATTTGCAGATTATTACTCAAAGAACAAGGCTCTGCCAGGGAATTCATCGTGGTTCTTTCCTTGAGATGTGCAGTAATTATTTCTCTCTGATCATAACTCTTACAGTATTGATCATTATGTCTAGTTCTGGCTTACCCCTCAGGGTCAGCGGATATAGGCTTTGTTTTATCTTAGATGGCCGTGGTTTTATTTTGTCTGGCTGTGTGTTTCATTTTAGCTGAAGGTGCTGATATATCCTGTGCACATCCTGATTCAGAGAGGTCTTCTCAGTCATGCTTCTTAGAGGTGGATGGGGGGTGTGCTGCACAGGCTGCATGTGGCAGCAGCTGGGTACACATTTCCACACGGAGCTTCTAATGAAAACTCCAATAAAGCACTTCTGACACTAAGTATCCTCACAGTTTTCTTATCAAGATTGATGAGGAAGATCAACTGGTCCTATTGATTCTGTCAAAAGAATCACTTTCACCACCCTCCCCCATCTGTTCATAGTCCTATTACAAATGTTTTAGCTACAGATGATGCTGAGCTATGAATTCCTCAATGAATTCCTTATTTCTGTGATCATCAAATGTCCCAAATTTGCTCTGCATTTATGAAGGCTCCTCAGTGGCTTAGCTGACCTCGGCTGACTTGGCCAGCTTGTCCAGACTGTGTCATCAGCTCCTGGGCTCAGAGTGATTATTTGCTGTCTACTTCCCTCTCCTTCCTCACCCTGGCTGGAGGCTGATTGCTCTGCTAATTTCCCAAGCCCCACAAAACATATTTGCCTCCACGCTGCTGCTTCTATCATTAATGATCATTTACTAAATATCAGCACTGTGCTGGCTGCTGTGTGAAGCAGACTTTGAACACAGTCCCTGTGTGGCAGACAGAAGAATGATGAAACCTCCCAGAAGATTCAAGAGTGGGATTAAAAAAAGAGAATTCCTTCTCTTACCCATATTTCTTTTGTGCCTCACAGTAAACTTAGGGCTTTATGAAAATGATGGCACTGCCTGTGCTGGAGTTGGGAGGGTACAGCATTCACAGAGAAATTAAGATGATAATGAGAGGATTGGTTAAGGTCCATCTTTGGTAAAACTTGGCATTAGGTTTCCAAATGACCTCTTTAGGTTTTAGATTTGACCCTATTTTAATGAATGGGAGGTCTACTAAAAAACATATAAACCAGATTTTGATGAATTGTTCATACACCCAGCATATGCTCCAGCAATGCTTAAAGGCTGTGGTAGGTTTCTCGTTATGTCTCTTGAGTGGCTTAATGCCAGCTGAATGACCTCCACCACATCTGAAACTCTTTTACTAGGGACCAATAAATTTAATAATAAATTTAATTTGATAAAATTTATTTTAAATATTTTCTGTGAATTTTCAGTCATAACTGGCAAAGAGGTACTGTTCAAAAGTTCACAGAAATTTTCTTAAAATATTGAATTTTTATACAAAAATATCAAGTTTGAAATGGAGGAAACACACCCTAAGTTTTATTGGGTATTTGGGGATGATGGGAAGCGACAAATTCAGAAACCAAAAGTTATGATGCAAGTTCTTCCATAATGAAAAAGTTTCTGAATTTGTACCTGAGTACCACTACGGGATCCTGTAAATGAAATTAATCAGTGTTAAATATCTCAAAAGAAACGTGTAGCCACAGTAGGAAGTATAAAGATCAAAGTGAAATTTATTCTACAAGCTCAGTGAAAAAACTTGGTCTGTTTTCTCAATATATCCCTTGACTACAGGGAATCAATCAAACAATATAACATATCTTTTTATTTGTTTCAGAAACCCCTGGAGTGACTGGAAGAAAATAGAACACATAAAATAAGCACACTATTGAAAAAGGAAATGCTATCAAATCCAAATGCCTCAGCTCCTCCAAAAAGTAAGATTTTCTATTTAGTAGAAAAACATTTTGCATATAGGTTTAATTAGAATCTTTAAATTTACATTAGTGTGCTAATGTTAGGATGCTAATGTATGGGCCCCTCTATTTGAGGTTGATTCATTGCTGTCTGCATTCATCTTGCTCTAAAGAGATGCTACCAACAGGTAGCACTTCAATGAATTTAGAGGAAACAAGCTTTTCCACTGACATGAACAGTTGTTCCCTAAAGGAGGCCGTGCTAGGTTGCCAGCTTTGCTCCTTCTGCATACAGCTCTGGTAATGAAGAATGTCCACACCAATTAAGTCAATACTGCACCTGCTAACAAACACCTGAAAGGAATGGTTGGTTGTTTGCCTTTTTCCTTTTCTTTTACTGATCATTAATCCAAAAGCCTTCTTCCTAGAGAGGGACACATAAGGTTGGCTGCAAGTGCTGAATAATTCAAAAAATGAAGTAGGGTTTGCTTTGCAGCCTTGCTCCTGCTTTAGGACAAGCCTCAGGTGTCAAGCTGTTGTACACTACAGATATTAAATTAGCACCAATGGGTTTTCTTTAATGTGATAAAAGCTCTATAAAGCCACCAGTGTCTAGGAATGGCTAACTCTGTAAAAATGCTTTTATGGACTCTATAAAAAACCCTAGATTTTAGATTCATGTTATGAGTTGCCTCTCTTTAATAAAATCAATCCTTTATCTGAGAAATATCTGTTCAGTTTTCAGTTTCCTTACTTTATCTTGCTTAGGTGCATTAAAATGAATATCCTTTGGAAACTGATGGTGGCAAAGCCCTTGTCACATACAATTCTCTTGGCTGTTTGAGGTCCACTCTCTTCCCAAAGCCTAACCAGTCAGCAGCTCTTGGGTAAATGCTGAAAGCAGGGAGAGAACAGTGCTTGCTCAAATCCCTTGAGCATGATTTGAAAATCTGGCCTGTGTGTTTATGGTTCTCATTAATGGTCTGTGCTATTAAGCGCCTTTCCCGTCACACATGGGCTTTGTTAGATAAAGCAGGGAGCAGCCAGTGTCCAAAACAAATTTAATCTATTCTGAACTGCTGATCCCAGCAAGGCACGACACGACTCAACTTTCTGAATCACTGCAGAGCAAGGCATATAATACTTGGTGTGGCAATTACTGTACAGACATTGGATTTTTTCCTTTCTTGTTGTTAAAGATCGTGCTGTCATTTGCTGTAATGATTCTTGAAATTTGGCTGTAACCTTGCTAATAAACTTTCCCTTGGCTGAGAGGGATGGGGTAAGGGAAACTACATTTCATGTTACCTCACTCTTCTCTGGGCCTCTTCTCAAATGAGTAATTAGCAGGGATAGTTCTCATCATCCACAGTGGCTTTGTGCTAGGAGAGGCAGAACCATGATTTAACCTGAATCCCAATTGTCACTCAGGCACCCTCAGAGCCATTTGGGACTGGTGTGTGCCTGGTGCCAGAATTAAACAGTCCTTCCCTGATTTGCTGTCCCTTACTGGATAAATACAAGTAATTAACACAACACTGCTGAAATAAAGGCTTTTTTTTTTTTTTTTAATGCCTGCCAAGAACATGCATGTGAAACTAAAAAAATCAATTTTTTTACCCTATGTTGTAAATCCCAAACATTGCTGTCCCATCACCTTCCTCTCCATCTCCACTCCAGAAACCCCTAACCAAGTGTTCACACCTAAAACCTGAGAACATAATTTTTAAACCTTGTGACAATACTCTTGGGCAAAACCTGTTGCCTCAGCAGACTGGCCTTTAAGCAAGAACTCAGGGCCAGGAGCACGAGGCCATGAGGCAGTGTGTGGGCTGTCCACAGGATGACCTTCCCTTGTGATCATTGCTGTGAGAGAGGTGTAAAATATCTGCCTGCAGTTAAGTGCAATGTCACAGTTTTCAGTTAGAGCTCAGATTTTTTACAGCAAATTAAATATTTTAGAAAAATTTCTCATCATGGGAAAGTTAAGTGATTTATTCTCGGTGGGCAGTAAAATAAGAGCTTTTTGTGAAGAAGAAAAGGAATAAATGGATAACCCCAGCAATTAAATTGAAAATTATTATTTCTTATGATTTATGTACTTACAGAAAAAATATCGAAGCAATTTACCTACAAATTGACCAAACCCTGTAAAATTTATGTAAGATATGTAAATATATTTCTTCCTGTAAATTGATCATTAAATTGAGAGACAATCTGCTCCAATATTTTGCGCAGGTAAGTCAGTGTCAAAATCAAGAAATGTACAATTCTTCCTCTACAGAAAGAAAGAAAGAAAAAGGATAATACAAATATGAATACATTTCTTTTATCAGCACACTGTATTTGAGAAATGATAACTCGAAGAATCTCTAAGGGATCTGGCATTACACATCTGGGCTCCTTTCTACAGCTGTGGGGTAAGAAAAAAATCTCCTGAAATTCAGACAGCAATTTTGCAGAGAAAAGAGGAATACCCAGCTTCATACCCAACTCTCAGAATATATAAAACTGTCTCACCAACCTGTGTTTCTAAGGCAATTGCTGGTTGTTAGCTCACTCCTTAAGCTGCATATAACCTAAAGGGCACTCCAATAAATTACTTTCAGCATGTTTCTCTCTCCTGCTCTGCTCACAGGGATCCTCAGCCAGGAGAAGCTGGCACACAAACCTTGTGCTACCCTTTTCAGTCTATGAAACTGTCCTGCCAAAACCTGAGCAAGGGGGATGTAGAACACAAGGGATATACAAAATTCTTGGACTCAAGCATTGATTAATATGGACAGCAAGGTAAAACGTTCTGCTTGGAATTTCTGGAAATAATACAAGCAAATAAGTGAAGGGTTTCAAGGCTGTCTGCCATTGCACCTTTGTCTTCCTGTCTTTCTTCTTTCTTTCTTCTCCTATGATTGTTGTTTAACCATTTTCTTCATTTCTTCTGTTGAGTGAATCTGTACTTTGCCTCACAGAGGCATTGCATAGGTGGTCTGGAAACCCAGACAAACTATTATACAAATCGAAGGCTGTCCAGTTTCTGATAACACCAAAACTAATTTATTTTTTGTTTATACTCCACTACCTTTGACAAAGCTTCCTCTAGAGATTTATATCTCCATCCTTACTGCCTTCCAACTGTTTGTCATTTTTTTTTTTTTTTGCTTTGCAACTGACAAAAGAAAAAAAAATACACCCTGACATCAACCTTGGAAGAGGTACTGAGTACAGAAGGTTTTTTTTTTTTTTTCAGATGTGATAAAATCTTGCCTAAAACCATGTCCAACCTTTTCAGCAGAAAGTCCAGATGGCTTTGCAGCCTGTACAACAGACTTTATTCACTGATGCTTCTCTAAGTGTCAGCAGGGTGTTGTCTTCCAGAACTAGTAAATGTGCAATGAAAGGGAGCTCTGAGGGGAGAAATAAACACAAACAAAAAACCCTCTCACTTAAATCCCCCTGCTTCTTCCCAAAAATCAAATTAATCTGAGAATTTCTACACACATCTGACTGAAAGTTCCCTCTGGGTGAAGAAAGGCTTTGCAAACAACTGGAGGTGTAAGGGATAAGGTCACGGTTCTGGCAGCTCCGGGGTGAGCAGTGATTTACACTCTCACTGCTGGCCTAGTCACCCTTGCCTGCATTGCAAGTATTTCATCTACAGCATCAGGACCCTTCCTGAGTCTGGATACAGGCTTCAAACTGCAACACCTCATGATGTTGTTTTTGCTGTGGTCAAATTAGCACAAAAAAGCATTTATGAGTGTGAATGGCAGGCAGGGAATGTGGTAGGTGAAGGCTCAGGGATGTGGGGTGAGCTTCTGCCCCTGTGCTGGATCCCCTGCAGCCTGATGATGCCAGCCCTGCCTCAATCTCCAGTCTGTAAAATGGGAACACTCAAGAAGCCATGCATCTGACTCCTTTGACATAGGTGAGTGTCAAAGCACTGTTTTACTTCAGTTCACGGCCCAGCTCTGTCCTGCCCACCCCTCCACTCTGCACAGCACCTAGCTTTAGATGTAGGCAGGATGGGAGGACAGGTTTCTGGCTGTGTGGCCATGCTGAGCCCTGAGAGCACCTGGATCCTGCACTCAGCAACACAAGCACGGAAGGTCTCTATACCAAGACAAAAACTGCCCTTTCTTGGTACCACTTCTGGGTCCTGAGAGGGAATCAGGAGGAATAAAAGAGCTTCAACTGCTAGCTCATGCAGATATAGCCATTTTAACCACCACCTGTGTGATATGGTTAACACTGCAGCCACTCTCTGATATTCCTGATTCTGTTAGAGTTGTGTGGCTTTGTGGTTGGCATCAATCTTGCTCCATGTCTGTGCAGAGTTTATCCCAACGCAGGCATGTTCCAGTGCACCTTGATATGACTGCAAGGCAAATAACAAGCGCTAGCAATAGTGGGAAAATTTTCAGAAGTGAAAAGAAAAAGGAAAAAAAAAAGAAAAAACCTGGTGTACAAAAAGCCCTTCCAGCATGTCTCCAGTTTTGTTTCTCGTTGACACACTGTTCTTGCTCTGAGCTGACAGCTGCAGTCCAGCCTTTGTCAGGTAATTAATCTGGGTAGTTCATTTCCACAGGTGAGTAGCAGGTTGGCACAGTCTCCTCTAGCAGTGGTTTTTGGTTTTTTTTTTTTTTTTTTTTTTTTTTTTTTTTTTTTTTTTTTTTTTTTTTTTTTTTTTTTTTTTTTTTTTTTCCTCTCTTTTCAGAACAGTGTGGGTATCAAAGTGTGCAGGTTTGTGTGTATGAACATGGCACACAACACACTGACCTGGCCAGTCATTTGCTCCTTTCCCAATGCAGAGTTATATGCTGCAGGTCTAACTCCTGTGCTTTGCAAGGTGAATGGAAGGAAACCTCAGACAGGAATTTAAAAGCATCAGACTTGCTCTCATTGATTACAACTGACAAAAGATCAAAAACCCCTGGGTTTCTTTGCAAGCTTGAGCACCGCTGATCTGATTCACACAACAACTTCTGTGTATGTTTAGAAATGAAAGTGATTAAAAATAAGAGAGACAGAGAGAAAAGCCGTATCTCTTGGCAGGGAAATGGTGGGTGATCTACTGCATTTTAACATTTGGTTAGTTGGGAAGTAATGCAGTTATAATAATATGTAAGCACATTTTCTTTTATGCAATGCAAAGGGTGCACTGCAAGGTCATTGATCTAGGAAATGTGATTCTATGGGTCTAGTGTCAGTACAAAAATATCTTTTCACCAAAGACATATGTCTTCAAGGCCTCCCTGAGCTCCACAGAGCCACTTTCTTCTGTCTGATGGTTCCTCACCACTCCCACATTGTGCCCCAAGATACCTATCTTGACAAATGGCTGGGTAATACATGGCTGGGCAACACAATTGTATCTCAGTCTCCCTGTCCTCCATGGCCAACACAGGCTTTCTTTATGTCTTCTTTCTTACATTCCTTCTCCCTTAGATTTCTTCTTCCATGTTCTTACAATCCAGCATGTTCTTAAAACCTAACCTGCATATTAGTCTGTTTTAGCTGTGTCCTAGGGTGCCACACCGCTCTGTTGCCATGGGTAATCAAGAGATGGTTCAGTTCAGATTGTGCTGTGAAAGGATGCAATTTATGGCACAAATGTTTGTCTCCTTGATTAGTAACACGAACAGTGTGGTGAACTGTAACATGTCTCTGTCAAGGACAACAAGCTTTAGTCTGGAGGGCCAGAGTGCCCTGGTGGAAAAGCAATGCAATGATCCCTAGGGAGAAGGCTACACTAGGACAAGCTTGTTAGAAGAGGTGGATTTAGAAAACTTAGCATTCTTCACCTTTTCTTGAATGTTTGGGGTTGTTATTCCTGGATGTACACTCATGAGCTACCCTCATTTCCAGTGGTCAGCCCACAGGGTCATGCAAGACCCCTGAGTGAAGGCTGTATTTTGGTCATCTCTTCCCATACAAGATTATTTCTCCCACTGACTGTATGAAGAGCCCTGATCTACTGGCTCAGCAGCAGATTAAATTGGTTGTCTACCCCTTCAGTTTGGGTGCTGCAGTAATATTGAATAGGTACCAGTAGTAAGAGATCAGAATAGTGTGATTTTCTTACACCTGGAAATGGAGTAAAATCCCCTCACCTACACAGCATTTAGCTCTACATTCATCACATTGCCATGCTTTCGTTCCGAAATGTTCAGATGCTATTGCAGTGTCCTAGATATTAATTTTCATTGCCAGTAACAGGAGTCCTGTGCACTTAACACTGTCCTTGGAACACAGTAAAAATATGTTTCAGCAGCTAATGAAATTATCACAGACCCTTTGACCTGAAAAACAAACAGAATAAGAAAGGCTTACCCTTGCTGGCTAAAATGATGTGGTGCAGCTGTATTTTGTCAGGTACGTTATATATATGAGCATGTGTGTATATATATATATATATGCGTCATGCCAAATTTTAGATTGCCATTTTATATATATTAAGGTGGCTAAGGAGGCTTTTTATAGATGACATTTCAATCACATCTCAGCAAATGTTTTGCTAAAATCTATGCTATGTATCATGTATTTTACAGTTTCTTTAGCACATATAGGGTTTAACTGCTGGCAGAAAAACACAAACTTCTAATAGAGATGTAGCAGTGCTACCATTTTTCTCTAACCAAACTTTCACATCTCAGACTTTGCTATTTGTTTTTTGTCCTTAATATTTTTGTCTAGCTAGAACTGAAAAAACCTACAAAACACTCTCATCAAAGAGGTACAGAGAAGTTTTTCAAGGCAAGGATGATGGCAAATATCTCATGGGACAACTGGAAGACTTGAAGGAAATAATTTTCATTGCAAAATATATTGCTAAACCACAGAAAAGGACAAATCATGAGCTTCCCTTGTGTTTTTTAAGTATCAGGCTTGAAGAGGGAGATGGTTGGAGGTCTTTGAAGAACTCATTCTCACTGCAGATACAAACTAGATGTAAGGTTGTCCATTTATGTTTTGAGATGGAAAGCACCTTTGATATAGGCATGACAGAACTGGACAGAAGCTGCAATCATTTTGTTGAAGCAGCTACGGAATTCCTGTGCCTTAGCTTGTCTACCTGCATTTATCTGCCTGCAGTTCCCCAAGGATCAAACCATTCTTTGTTTCTATGATTCTACATAATGCAGAATACAGAATCCCTCTTAGCTGTTGATCTTGGTATTTTCCCCCGGAAATTCGAGGATTCAGGAACATTCATAGCACAAAATTTGCTAACAATCTCTTAAGAGATTAGCAAAGCCAAGAAACACTGCACAATCTATGCTGAGAATTTTAGTTTAGAAGCCTCGGATGTAAAACCCCATTCAAAAGGCATGGACTAGCATTATATGAAGAGGAAATAAACACTTATTAAGGACTGGCACATGTTTGTGCCACGTTTGGCAAAGGAACTGCAGCTGCTGACGTCCTCAATCAGTAAGAATAAGGTGAGCTACATTCATTTTCATGTGGCAAGTCCAGTTGTACATGGCTGAGACTGCCATCCAATATGCTTTAATTTTAGTGAAGAAAGCACTTATAAAACCAACTTCCAAATCTACCATCACTAATTTCAGAAAGTTTTTTTTCTTTCCCCCTCCCTCAAAGCCTTTCTGCTAGAGTGCAGTCATCTTACTAAGGAAAGAATTCAGAATCTGAGCCAAACTTTGGAGAAATCTATTGAGACTTTTACCTTTGCTTAAGCAGGCTTTCGTTTAGATTTCCTGTGTCTTTAAAAATGGAACACTTCTGCTATTTTATGAGTTCAGCTTTTTATGCAAACCTTTTAAATTTTTTTTGGTGCACTTAATTTCAGTTTACAGCTGCAGAAATTTGGAATAGCTAGTGGCTATCAGTGATGCCTACCAATACATTTTTTTTCAGGCCAACTAGCATTGATAAATACCTGTAGCATATCTTTTGTTAACTAATACTATTTCTAAAAATCTCAATGACTAAAAATCAGTGAGTCAAAACTTACTGCAGGGTATTGCAAATAGCAGCTCCCAAATATGGATTGCAGAGAGACTATAAACCACCATATGAAACAAGGAGTGGGGTATTGAAACAGACTCACTCAAGAAGAAAAGACTTCACAAATGTCTCTTGAAAAAAGCAAAAGGTGATGACAGCCAATATTCCCTGTCCCCTACCTTTCCTTACAGATTTTTTCCTTCTTCCTCATGCACTACTTGCTTGTTTACCATTCTTTTTCCTCTACAGCTTTTTACTGCTTCTTCTGAACAACACTGATGCTTTTTACAAAGGTTTATCTTGTTATCACACACCGGCTCCTTCCCCTCTTAGCCTCCAGATGAGGTTTTTTCATTTCTTTTTCCTCCTGCTACCATTTCTAGTCTGCTTGGACTGGAGGAGGATCTTGAGCATTATAGGTACATGGTGTAAGGGAATGAAAGGGGAGTACTATGATGCTGGATCTGGGTGGTATGACCTGGAGTTGGACAGAGATAGAATCTGCCACAGAGCATGGAGCCAAGGGTGATAGTCAGAGCACACACTGGAGAATTGTGATCATCCCCGTTATCAGTCACGAGACATTTCCAAACAGATTAATATCATGGGTAATGTTGGTCCTCAGAGGACACATACCTGTTAGCAGCCCTGGCTTTGGATCAGGTACTGGATGAGGAGGGACAGCATGTGACAGGAATTAAGCTCTTTTCCTTCAGGGACTTTTTCCTGCTCACAGCTCCTCACCACCACCCATTGGTGAGCAGAAAAATGGACCAGCAGCAGGAAAATAATTGCTCTCTAATTTACAAAAACCGGAAAATTCTGTCCTAAATCATCCCTATTTTGCTTTTTGTGGGACACAAGGAAAAACTTTTAATCGTATTTGAAAATTAATAAGAATGAAAAGTCCTGAAGTCCAAGATAAGTGATGTGGGTCAGATAGATGGAGGCAAAGTGGCTTTTTTGGTGAGATGTGCTGCAAAAACCCCATGTATCTAAGACTGCACAACTTAACCAATTTTACTTTGTTTTCATCTTCCTAAGAACCTCCTTTTACTTTGCCCTGAGGAGTGCCTAGCTGAGGAGCAGAAGGGGCTGCTGTACCAACTCCAGAGTGAATCAAGACACTCAGAGTCCCAGTATGGACATACCAATTGTACGGGCAGATGGGTGCACGTGTGCAAATAACACGAGTTTGGCAGTGGCTGGGAAATGGCCCTGCTCTGCTGCGTGGATCCTCTTGGATGCATGGGCACATCCCACCCCATGGGCACTGTTCTCCCACCCCTCCTGACATTTAATGCATAGCTTTAGGTGCTCTGGCTTTAACTCTAGAGAGTCAATGAGGGATCGAAGGAAATGTATTTGCCCTGTCAACGTGCAGTGTGACACGCCTCGAACCGGGCGGGGGGAACTACAAGGCTGCCAAATTCCCACCAAGTCTTTCCTTGGCATTACCCAGTTAAGAGGATGAAGGCCAGGATTTTAGTCAGCAAGTGAGTACTGCTGCCTGCCCTCCAACGTTTCAAATATTTATCATGTTAAATATCAACTTGGAGAATATTGCGTTCATTTAAACTTTTCACGTTCCAATGATTTTTTATTATTTCCATTGACCAAAATAAATGAAGAAAACATTTCAGACTATACATGAAAGCATGTAAAAATCAGTAACTGGATTTTAAAAGATCTAGAATGTCTTGAATACATTCATTTTTCAAACATTTTTCTCTGATCTTTAAATAGCTTTTCTTGGAGCATAACTTTTTTTTTTTGAAAAGTCAAATACAGAGCATTAAGGGTATAATTACCATTTTAATTATAACTCAATCATCCTATCTACTTTGCATAGAAATTACAGCTTTTATGTCAGGATTTTGGGTACTCACAAACATTCAGGAGTAATTAATGCTAGAGGTTTTCACTGTACATGAACTTTGTAGCATGTACTTCAACTGGACTTCATTCAGACTGTGTAAATATACTGGATTTTATATTCACGATTTTCCAGCAAAAATCTTTCTACATAAATATCTGTAAAGCTAAGACAAAAAAATCAAAACTCGACAATCTTGAAAACCAAATGTATGTCTCCTTCTTCAGATGTGATCCATTCATGTAAATATGGCCAGATGAAATTCAAGGGGCAGCAATGAAAAAATTCCCTCCAATTGCTCTCTGACTAGACTCAAGGAATATTTCTGATAATTTTACAAATACTTCTGGAAGGTATTTAAAATTCAAAATTTTATTTCCAGACAGCTCTAACATCTATTTTTCCCGCTTGAGATTTTACTAAAAGGCTAGTTTTAAAAGATTTATTTTAGAAAGTGAGTTTACCTCACAAATTTGCCTGTTGTATCCTTCTGCATTTAAAAGCATATGTATGGGTGTGGGTGTACATGTGAAATTGAACAAAATCAATTACAACAAAACTGCTTTTCATACAGTTAACACAACGATATCAGAATTAAGTTGCTTCTCCCTTTCTGTGTCAAAACAGAAAATAAAGTATTTTATGGATATAAATACACAGAAATAAAATGATCCTCCATTTACAAATGGGCACTGTTTCTTCCTTTACTGACTTTTTGTCCATTCCGCATGTCACAAAAGACTATGCTGTGCTTTTATATCATCCTCCACATGTTTTGTTTTGCAGTATGCTGGAGTACCAGATGCCTTTTCTCTTTCCTTTAAAAGCATAAAGGAAAGCATAATTTTTATAAAGCTATACAAATTTTAGAGTCTCACAGAACATGTCCTCTGTCTTTGTTTGGACATTAAGGATATCACGACTCTTTAACATTCCTGGCTCAAGTATTTCAGGGGAGAAAAGACTGCTCTCCCAAGAACAAAGATCTGGCTCAAGCTGCAGTGCTTCACCCCCCAGAAGTCTCTGTCTTTATGTAGTGCAGTGGGCTCTTCTGCATGTGGAATTGCTTTTGCCTTCAGTGAAAGCTCTGCATGAAAGCCCAGGCCAAATCAAACCCGTCGTCTGGGAAGTGCTGCGGGATCTGCAGGGAAGATTCACGATGCTTATTATCAGCCGGCACTTAAGACAGATGTCTCACACTCTCAGTTGTGCAGCTACAAGTAGGTTACATCTGAAATGCGTGTGATTAAAGCATTTGTGCCGAATTACATTGGACATTCTGCATATATATGTGTAAATAGCTCTAACTTTTTTGATGGATGAATGAAAAATATTTTATTATACCCATCAACGGCGTAAAGTGAAGGTGAATAGCTTTTACACTTGGACTGTTCTGCGTTCTTGACAGTTTTGCAAACAGCCCTCTCAATCTCTCTCTCTGTCCCTAATCTTTGCCAGATAAAACTAGGATCCTGAAGTAATTTTAATGCTGGTATCTGAAAATAAAATAAAAAGAAAGGAGATGTAAAATGGGAGGCAGAAAACAGATTTTATCAGAATCATCCAGCTGGCCCGACTTGGTGTTGACCTGCACATTGTATAGTCATTTACCCCAGGGCTACAGAATTTCATACTGCCTGGCGGCAGGGAAGAATTCAGAAATGTCTAAACCCATCGATTTTCTATCAACTTGAGTCTTGTCCACACAGAAAACTTGCACCTGCTGAATTTAAATCAGCTGTTAATCTCTGTATGAAGCTAAACCAGTGTAAGCCCATGTGTGGCTGTGTTATTGTCATGTACTTACAAACCAGTGGGGAGACACGAATGGGAGCTCTGTTCACTCCTCCCCTTCTCATTTTTTAAGCAAGAGTCAATCATAATTTCACCTTCAGGCTCTGGAAAGCAGGAATTGGGCTGACAAGGCTCAGTTATCCTGGAGGATGACTCCAGTCACACTGCTGGGCAGGTTTCTGTGTGTTTGAGCACTGGATGAGAAGTGAAGCAGAGCTCACTGCCCAGTGGGAGCTCTCCCAGTGCACAGGGACTGGGCAAAACTGTCCCATTCCTGTCCCTGCACACAGATGCTGCTGATCCAGCACACCATGGGCAATAGGAACAAGCTAGACTAAATCCAGATGGCTTACACCATCCAGCACAGCCTTAGCTAGGGCATTCTGCCTGGTAAGGGACAGAGGGACAGACTAAGCCAGGGCCCTGAAGGGAGTGGGCTGGGCTGGAGCCTAGTTTAGTTGGTGTTTGTGGAAGGAGCCTGCTCCTGTCTGCTGCCAGGGCCCTCACACACAGTTCCATGGTGGCCCTTGGCCAGGACCTGCTGGGCACAGGGACACAGAGGGGACCACAGCCCCTCTCAGTTGCCACAGAGCTGCTGGGCAAATGCTGGACTCTGTTGGAAATAGGCTTAAAAGAACATTTTTCCTCCCTGGAGCTATATGTTGTGAGCCATAACATGAGCTGGAGTGATGGTCAGGCTTCCTCTCCCAAAGCCAGCCACGCAGGCTGGAGACGTCCCCAGCAGCTCCTCAGCAGTGCCAGCTCTGCTGGCAGCAGCATCCTTGTCCCAAAGCACAGGCTTCAGTCACCTCCACTGCAGGCACCTAGTGCACTCCTGCTGTGTGTCTCAGCAGGAACAAGATGTGTTTTCTTTTCTCCTCTTTGAGTGGACACCGTTGCTCTAATCTATTGTGTCTGTACTGGGGTTAAAGTAGGTAGATCTGCTCTTCTGCATTACAAGTCTGCTGCTGATCTCCTAATGAAACAAAACACCTTGCAGTGAGTCTTTGGAGTACCAGGAGTACCTGAGTCTTTGTACTGTATTTATAGTTTCTGAATATTCATGCTTTATCAAAAATTAGGCCCTTTTCTAAATAAATTAAGAAATTCATCTTAATGGGTTGATTGTGATCATTTAGACCTATAGTAATTTCCCATTAAATTTTAGCAAAATTTTATCTTCACACTGAGATCTACGTTCTTTGCTACATGAATGAAAGAGTGATACTAGAAAACATCTGAAATAATTCATTTTTATTTTTATGTCACTTGAAAAATTTAAAAGGTCCAGGCTCAGCCTATAAGTGCATTAAAAAATATTTTCCCTCAAACAAGTATGGATTGCAAATGAACCCTGGTCTCAAGACTCATGTGGAAAACAGGATTTATAGTGGAAATACTAGGTCAGCATAAACCATAATAGTACTGTAATGATGCTGAGGGCTGGGTTGGTTCTTTCAGTTTGTTTCTAATAGAAGGGGGAAAAAACCTTATATCCTCACCTAAAGAAAAATGACCACAGAACAAGCAATAATTCTTGCATTCTGTTTTGGTAATACCTTCAATTTAACAACTGTCTGTGAGAAGGAGTTTCTCACAATGAGTTATTTAGTCACTGTGCCATCTAGGGTATAACTGTCATTCTGAAGGGAACATCCATGCTATGATTTGCTGTCAGTCTGTTGTACACAGTAAGTCCATTCATTTTCCCCCCTAACAGGTGAAGATAATGATATGATACACAGTAAAAGATAGATGATAAAAACAATTCTTTAAGGAAAAAAAAAAACAAACCCAAACCAGACAGAAATGGTTTGGCAGGAAAATATAAAATGTTCCATTCTTCCTTTTAAAGTACTATAATAAAACATGTCTGAAGTGAAGTACAGATCACAAAACAGCAGAGCATGGGTCCACAATCCCAGCATGATACTGCATAAGGAGCAATCATGAAGCATTCCCATCACAGTTGCCTGTCACACATTATTAACAAGAGTGTTTAGGACTACTGAATAACCATGCTAAAGGGACATGAGCAACTTACAAAAAAGGTACTGTATTTTTATCAGTTGTATTTGACTTGACAGTATTATCAGTTATTTCAAATGCAAGGATTTTAAAGTCAGGGAGGGCTGTTTTGATCCTCTCATCCAGCTTCCAGCACAGCACTGACCACAGAAGCGTTGTCATGTTGAAAATAGCTCAGTATCTTGCTGCTTAGAAGAAAACCAAATCAAAAATACCAAACCAAAAATACCCTGCTCTATCCTGCTCCTGCTGATGACAACTGAGCTTCCTGAAGATTAGAGAAGAGCAAATGTCACTCCTGTCTTCAAGAAGGACAAGAAATAAGAACCTGGGAACTGCAAGCCTTGCAGTCTCACCTCCACCCCCAAGAAGGTGGTGGACAAAATCCTCCTCCAAAGTTTCTCCAAACATGAAGGACAAGAAGGAGACTGAGGAACAGTATACATTGATTTATGAAGGGGAAATTGTGCTTGAGAGACACTGATAGCCTTCTATAATGAAGTGACTGGCTTGGTGGATGAGGGCAGAATAGTGGATGTTGTTTGCCTTGGCTTTATGAAAGCCTTTGACACCATCTCCCACTGCACCGTAATGCACAAGCTGACAATGTATGGGTTAGATGGTTAGTGGGCAGTGAATTGGATTGAAAATTGGCTGAAAGGCTGGGACCAGAGGGGTAGGAACGGTGTCACTAAGTCCACTTGTAGGCATGTCACTAAGGGTGTACCTAAGGGTCAACACTAGGTCCAGTGCTACTAACCTCTTCATAAGTCATCTGGATGATGGGGCAGTGTACCCTCAGCAAGTTTCCTGGTGATGCAACATTGGGAGGAGTGGCTGATACATCAGAGAGTCATGCTGCCATCCAGAGGGATTGAGGCCCAACAGGCTGGAGAAATGGGCTGACAAGGACCTCATGAGTTTCTCAAGGAGATGTGTCATGTCCTGCACATGTGGAACAATGGCCCCAGGTACCCAGAGAGACGGGGGGCTGAGCAGATGAAGAGCAGATTTGCTGAGAAGGACCTTGAGGTCCTGGTGGATAACACTGCTGACCGTGAGCCAGCAGCCACTTCATGACAAAGAAGGCAAACAGCCTGAGCTGCATTAGAAAGAGCACTGCCAGCAGGTCGAGGGAGATGATCCTTTCCCTCTGCTCAGCATTGGCGAGGCACACTGTGAGTTCTGGGTCTGGTGCTGGGCTCCCCAGTAAAAGGGAGAGATGGACATACTGGACTGAGTCTGACAAAGGGCCATGACCAAGAGACTGGAGCATGTCTCACAGGAGGAGAGGCTGCAAGAGATGGATTGTCCAGCCTGGAGAAGAGAAGGCTCAGTGGGATATCATTAATGTATAGAAATACCTGATGGGAGGGAATGAAGGGCCAGACTCTTCTTGGTAGTGCCCAGTGACAGGTCAGGAGGCAATGGGCACAAATTAAAACCTTAAATTCAATCTGAATGTAAGAAGGCTGCATAGAGAAGCTGTGGGATCTCCATCTGTTGTCACACTTAGAACCACATGTGGACATGAGCCTGAACAGGCAGCTGTAGTTGGTCCTGCTTGAGCAGGGACTGGAATAGATGATCTCCAGAGAATCGTTCCAATCTCAGCTGTTTTGTGATCCCATTTGTCAAAACTTTTACCAACTAACTTCATACTTTCAACAAATCCCATAATTAGTGTAATTAGTGATCATATTTCCTTTAAAAAAAAATGAATATTCCAATAGAAATTAGGGAGAAGAGAAAGCTAAAATAAATAAAACAATCACAGGCTGCATCACCAAGATGCAAACTGCTATATTTAGAGCTACACTAAGCTCTGTGCCTAGGCATCCTGTTGACAATATCCCTTTAAATTTAAAAAAGCAAAACTAGCTGGTGACACAGCCAGTTACTTTTTCTTTGTCACCCTCTCTTTAGACCACCCAGAGATATCTGCATTGACATTAAAAAGCCATTATAAGCAATTTAAACTCTGAATTGATCCTGACATGTACATTCAGGTCTTCCTCATATGTCCCTTCAATAGTTCTCAAATCAAACCGAGAACAAACATCACCCCATAAACAGAGGAGATAATTATGCTTTATTGATTAGCCCCTCAAGGTATGAATGGAAACCAGGCAGCTTTCTCAGAACAGCCATCAATGTGGGTTTTAAGTTGCACTATCTCAGCATTTTCTTGTGCAAACATTCCCTACGTGTATTTTTTCAACATGGAACCTGTACCAAGCAAAATTTTTTCACTGGCTTCAATGAAAGCCAGCATGTCAATGTAGATTTATAAATGGTGACTTTATATACCTCCCACAGTTGTGTCCCTGTGCTACTGTTATGGTTTTACCCTGGCAGGCAGCTCAGTCTCACACAGCTGCTTCCTTCCTCTCTCCCTCCCAGTTGGATATGGAAGAGAACCAGAAGTGTAAAAGTGAGAAAACTCATGGCTTGAGTGAACGACACTTTCTTGGGTCTAATATTAATGCCTTAACTCTTGGGTGTTCCCCCTTCCTTCTTCTTCCCCAGGCTGTTATTGCTGAGTATGATGCTACACAGTGTGGAATGCCCCTTTGGTCAGCTGGGGTCAGCTGCCCTGGCTATGTCCCCTTCCAATTTCTTATGCACCCCCAGCATTTTTGCTGGTGGGGTGAGAAGCAGAGCAGCCTTGATGCTGTGTAAGCTCTGTCCAGCCACAGTAAGACATTGGTGTTTTGTCAACACTGTTTTGTTCACAAATTCAAAACACAGCACCATACAAGCTGCTATGAAGAAAATTAAGTCTATCCCAGCCAAAAGCAGGCACCCACTCAGTTTCCTCCTAACACTGGCTCATTCATCTCATCATACATGGCTCATAACCCCACAGATGCATTGTGGACTGTCCCCTTTCTCTAACAAACTGCAACTCTCTTCACAGCTGCCAAATGCAACAAATACTCCTGTTTAATCCAGTGTCAACATTAATTGGCTTCAATTTTGCTAAATAAGGATTTTAACACCTGCCCCATCTATCCTATAACAAATATACCACCGCAGATTCATCAATGGACATCTGACTAAGGATATTTCCAGTTTACAGCTGAACATCTAATTAGCCATTTCTCAGCCTTTCTGCTTCTTGCTAATAAAGTCTGTCAGCAATCAGAACTGTTAGAAAAAAAGGATAATGTGTCCATTCAAAGTCTGAGTTTATCTTACTGTCTGAGAAAAGGAGAAATAGCTTTGTTACGATTACTGTCAGTCTTTTGAACTGGCAACACACTGCATGGAGAAACAGTGAAATCATTCACAGCTGTTACTACAACACATTTAAACTCTGATGATAATTGTTGGGTTACCTACACAGGCACAAATAAAAGAAGCACTGCTTGTTTTTCTTGCCTCCTCCCTTGGCCCCACCAAGCAAGCCCTGAGATGACTGCCCTCATACGTGCACTTTCAGGTTTTGTCCCAGACCAACACATGGGCAGAGCCTCTCCATCCACCAAGAACCCATCACCCTCTGAGATTCTTCAGGCTAAATCAACTCCTACTTCTAGAAAAGAGGGTGCACAGGCCCCCTGCACTAAGAAGAGAAGAAACAAGGCAAAATGGAGACACCAAAATGTCTTGGTATGTCTTGCCAATATGTTGCCTGGCTTGCTTGCTGCTGCCTTGGGGGTGACTGCATTGCCTCAGGATTAGTTTGGGTTGTTCTTGCTCCTAAGTCCCTATTTTTAAACTGTATAGATAAATGAATGCCTTGAGATATCTTACTCTATCAGATATAGTTGAATAATCTCAAGGATTGGTAGGAGCAGCAGAAAGCTGATCACACAAAGCTAATTTGGAGAGCAGCCTGAAAACATGCACAGAAGCCTCTCCTGCAGAATATTCACATCACATGAATGGCTGCTTTCATGAAGGGAGATAAAAGGATGGGCAAACTTCTCTGACTGCTTCATTGGCCCTTCTAGATTCTGCACTGCAGCCACTGCAAAAAACGTGTGCAAAAATGTGCAAAAATATTTCGCTGATAGCGCCATACCCTAAACAAACCACACAGTTCTCATGTATTTCATTAAACTCACATAAAGAGACCTAACTTTGGACTTGCATAGCAAATTGTCCCTCTGCAACTATTTTTAGTCGTTTTAAAAGCTTTCTGTTCATGAAATAAAAGATGAAAAAAAATAGAACATTTTGTTGTACCTAGGATTATCCCACTAAGTGTATGGAAAAGCTGTGATATACAGGGCACATTTTTCCCAGTGATAAAATAAGAACGACCTCTGTGACTTCATTTAGGTTCCACCTCTCCTGAGTTACGAGCCACTCCTCACTTATAAGGTATATCCCATATCTCACTCAAACCCCCAGTGGACCACAAAACTCCCTTCCAGAAAAAATTACGCTTCCCTCAGTCTGTGGAGGATTACCCACGTCAGGCAAAGTTATATTATTGTTTTTAGTGCTGCTAGGAATTACTTGTAGGATGTTTCAGCTCATTACCTCAAGTTTTCATCAGCTATTTTCCGAGCGTGGTAACCTTTGTGATGCAGGTACTGTATATATCTACAGTATTGATTCTGCCTCTCCTGCTACATTACATGCAATACATGTAAACAGAAGAGTGTTTCACTACCAGCTGGTAAGGTGCAAAATGGTAGCTGATCTTGCAGCTACAAAACACAGATAAAACCTTGAAGTAATCAGCTGAACTGTCACAGAACTAATTCCATGATATAGTGGAAGCAATTATTTGCACTTATGTGTCTTATTGGAAAATACAATCAGTGCTAAACCAATCCTGTTAGTGTTGTCAAGGACACATTTAGCTCCAAATGCTCCCCTTTTAATCAGTAACCAGTTATTAATTAATTAGGTAGTGATCATGTTGCTTTTCATACATGTGTATTATTATTGCACTTGATATTGTGCCTCTGCACCGATCGCTGCTAATTTGCAGCAAGTGCAATTGTGTTAATGTGCTCTAATGCCAGCCATTATCACAAGGACAGGGCACCTAACATTTAACCTAAAATCACACTGAATTGTTCTCACAGCTGCCTCCTTCCAGCTCCAGCTCCAGTCTGCTGCTGCCTGGATGGGGTGTGCTGGGAGAGAGGAGATTGCTCCTGACAAAAGAAGCGTCAGAAAATGGAAACCACCAACGGGACAGCCAGAGGTAGGAAGGGAAATAAAGCTAAAAGTGCTTCGGGAGACAGCTGTGAGCCTGTGCCCTGGCAGAGCTGCCCACTCCCTGCCTGCAGCCAGCGTGCTGCCTGGCACCAGCCAGGGAAGAGGCAGCTCTAAAGCAGAGGAGCAGGTAAGCAGAATATGCAGCAAGTCGAGGGTGTCTCACAGTTCTTGCTTGTTAGCTGTGCTCCAGGGAAAGATGTAGTCCCTCTTTGGTCACAGCTCTGCAGAATCATCAGTGTTAATGGTGTGGGTGAGGCTGCCTGTGGAGAGCAACGTATTTGTTCACAGCTGATGCAGAAGAAATCCTTTGTCCTCCTAGAATTAGTGATGCTTAGTTATGCTTACTAAATAATGTGTTTTTCATATTTTTCTTCCAGTCTGAAAGCTTTAAGCAGGACCTGATACCCACTGTGTCAAGAGAGAAACAAATGCTGATAAAAACCCAGAATTTATCTGAATTGCATTTAACAGAGGCCAGAAGCAGTGAACTAAGGATATTCAGGTGAAGTAGTTCAGTCAGAGATAGCTAAACTTTTTAGTGTGCTTATTTAAATAGAGAGGTCTGAACTGGAGATTAGCTATTTATCAGCTGCCTGATGGAATGAGAAACAGCTGCAGCATTTTTCAGGGTAAGTTTTATTTGCTATAAATCCACAGGTTCAAATTCTGCTCTGGTTTATGCCTGTGGGAATATGGAATAAAGGTATTATCTGCCCACATTGTTTTGTGTCTTCACGCCTATGTATATCAGGAAAAATTTAGTTTGTTGGTTCAGTTATTCACCACAATCTCCCAACCACGAAAAGGACTTTTAATATTTGTAATGGTAGCAGGTGTATGTGTAAAAAATAAGTTCCCAGAATACAGTACATGACACAGGTAGCAAAACACAGCTCAAATTACTTTCAGAGAATTTCCCTATGCATGCCTTTGCAAGGATTTCACTTCAAGACTGTGCTGTAGCTCCAACATTTTCCTTCCCACACTTCTGGGTTTTTGCCTGATTTTTACCAAGGGGGTCAATTCCACCCCTCACTCCATAAAAACTGTTCCCAGGTCCTCAAGGGAGTAATTTCTGTATTAAAAGCTTCTATTCTTGACTCCAGCAAGTGCCCTCATATCTGCAGCTGGGAGCAGCCCTGCTCCTGCACAGAGGATATCACATCCTAGGAGAGGCAAGTAGGAGCATTTAGTTTGTTTGGATCAACTTCTGTCAAAGGCAGCCTGGAAGCTTTTTTTTTTTTCCCTCCAGCTTGTCTTTGCAAAGTTTTTTTCTCTGCCCCTGCTCAGCTCAGCCTCATTGGTGTTTATCTGGTGACCTATTGTTATCATGGGCTCCACAACAGATCCCTTGGATTTGCACAAGTTGCTCCAGGTCTGCCATGAGGAAGCTTTGCTCAGATATCTGCCAGATTTTAGCTTTGTTACGTGGCAAGGATGTTGGTCTGCCTGCAAGGACTATCTAGTTTGGCTTGCTTGATTGATTTTTGTTATATAAAGGAGAACACTATTTTTTAAACTTTTTTTTCTTTCGGAGAGAGGAGGGCTTAAGATCTCCTGAAGTTCACAAACGTCCAAGAAGAGATGCAGGCGAAGATATAAGTTTAGTCTCCTGCCTATTCATGGGGGGAAAGTTTCAATATAGATATTTCAAAATATCTATAAACAAGTAAATTTGAAAGTCATGTTACTTTTTTTTTTTTTTTTTCCCCCATGAATCCAGGAAAATCTATGCACTGTAGCTTGTCAGTGTTTTGGGGAATGTTATTAATTTCTCTCCATCAATGTTCTCCAGAGCATGGAGACAACAGTAGCCTATCTCTCTTGAACTTTGATCTCTCTCAAAGTCAATATATAAAATATGCAGCTGAAGGCTTTTGCCCTGCACAAGCAGAGGGCATCTCCTCACAGTAGTATTATGATTGTGACCAAAAATATAATAAATTTTAAAAAGGAAGGGAAAAATAATTTCTGCTTGATAGTTCATATGGCAGTACTTTGTGGCTTTGTTTTTCAGATTTCTTTTTTTGAGAATTTGAGTAAAGTAGGTTATTTAGCAAAAAAAAAAAAAATTTAAGATGTCTTGCTATCTTCTCCAATTAATAGCCAGCACCACAGGTGAAAGGGAAATACAGTCCACAGACTCCTCCAGGCATGCTGAGATACTTGCCAGAGTAAATGCTGATAGTTTAGGCTATGCCCAAACCATCAGAGAGCCATGAAGTATGATCAGCAGGAATTTGCTGCGGCACTGAAGGTGCATTTTTGAAGAAGTTAGGCACAGAAAGGATGGAGATATCTTTGTGTCAGCAACTCATGCCCCCTGTTCTCGTAATGTCTATGTGAATCCATAAAGGAAAAAGCCCTAATTGGATTTAATTGAGCACTGAAGGGAGAACATGCAATGCCACAAAAGGCAGCAAAATATGACAATGTTTAAATGTGTTGTCAGTCCTTGCTGGGAGCAGCAAAACCCTTGGGCTGAGTTGCAAGCTCAGTAATTCATGGGATCCATAGGAATCAATGTGCCATGACTTCTTTTGGTTTTATTTGGTAAGAGCTGATAACTGCCTTCGGCATCTCTGAAGGTGTTTTCCACACTGGTGACCCTCGTGGGCAATTCCTCTTCCCTCCATATGATTGTGTCATGAGCTGCTATAAACATTATTATGGGACACTGTTTTCATGCTGCTTTCCAAGAGGTGCCTGCTAACTTTTGGCTTAGTCAACAACAGTTTTAACAGCTACGTGGTATGCTTCTTTTTTTTTGTGCAAATTGCTGATACTCGGGCACAAAAACTTCAGTGTGTCTCTGATTTGTGTCCTGTATCAATCAGCACATCTGCCCCTCATTGCTGCCATTACCATGAGCCTTCAAGAAACTTGACTGCTGTCTTACCAACCACTGCTCCCTGCTTTTTTCTAGCTTGCTTTTTGTTTGTGTGCCCCATGTTGATGGCCACTGGCTTGGTTTGCAGAGGGTTTTTGTGTAGCTGGGTCAGGATTAAACAAGCATTTCTACTCCTGTCTTGGACACTGTTCCTCTGCAAAGACCAGGACAACCAAGGCCTAACAGTATCTTTGTGGTGCTGTTCTGAGCTGTTCTCCATAGGATGGGGTTACAAGGGTCATGAGGCACTGGGGGTTAGAATGACTTGTGTGTATTTCAAGGAGAGTAGAAGAAAAGAGGAGTCTCATTCAGGACTAATGAGTTTGTTCTCCAATATCCCTGTGAGGATTATTCCTTAAAAGTACAGGGCAAAGTTGATTTGGATAAGAACTAATTATCAGACAAGAAATGAAGGCAGTGTAGCTGTCTCCACCCTCCTCACCAGACCTTGGGGACACACATTATTCCTTGTGTTTAACCTATTAAAGCAATGACCCACATAAGAGGAAAAGGAGTTGATTATAATTATTTCTGTGAGCATTAGTGCCCGGTTCACAGAAGATGGCCTAAAAACAGGAACTCTATAAGAAGAGAACTCAACAAGAACAGAAAACTTAGAAATCATGGGATGCTTAGATTATTTTTTGGAAATAAAAACACATTCTTACATTCATTTTGTTAATTAACTATGCTTTCTCAGAGAATGTACTCTTTCTACCTTTAGTTTTTAAAGATGAACTGGATAAAGAGAGCAAGAAGAGACAGCACAAAAGGAATTGCAAATTAGCATGGCTTCAGTAGCACGGGCTCATTTGGATGACATGTCATTGTAGCACTGATTTTAAGGTACCATTGTGTGAATTCAGGTCTGATTATGGGGCTGGAGTCTGCAGCAGATGTGATGACAAGTACGTTAAGAGCAATCATGCCTAGGTATTTTCATATCAAATGTCTACCCCGGTTCAGAAGACAAATAGGAAATAACAGCTCGCTTGGAATAGACTCTGACTTGTCAATTAGAAAACTAGAAAGGATGAAAAAGGAACATGAATTTGTATAAGCACAATAATATTCAGTATTAAAGGTAAAGGAGAAAAGTTTAATGGATGCATCAATATTTTATGTCTCTTAGAACACAGTCTAAGAAGTTGATGGATATCATGAGACAGAGACAATGTTGATTGCTTTCACTGAATAAAATGTGATGAATAGAGATGGATAATTTACCCACTTTTCCAGTGATTACGCGGATTTATCTCCCCTTTCTAGTTCTCAGAAATTTGTAAAAATATTTTATCTTAACAAAAGTTCACATCATGCATCATGTATGTGCAAAGAGAAAAAATCAACACTCTTCCCCTAAAATTTTGCTCCCATTAAAAATCCAAACTCACTTGTAAGATGTTCATATTAAGAGAGCACTATGTGAACAACGAAGGCTTTTGCTATCTCAAAGAACCTCAGCCACTTTTCTCTGGTTGTAAAAATGTCTAAACACATGAATCACATTTTACACTCAGTATAACAAGTCCAAAGTCTGTTCTGTCCATTATTTCTCAGCAGTCCTAAGATTAAGCCCTAAATACTTTCCCCCTGCTGAATTTTATGACCCGCATACTATTTTGTGTGTATATACATAGTCCTTTCACATTGCACTATGCATGGACACTTAGGACAAAGGGGCAGAAGAAATGTTGGTTTTCTCCATGACTACTACACAAATTTACTATTTAAACACTTGCAAGAAAAATAAAATGGACAAAGATGTTCCCTTTTCAGTGGGAGGGCGTGGTCCCTCTGCTACATGTGGCACTGGGATTCTCAGCAGCATCACTGAGAGGCTTGGGACCACTGCCCTGCCACGATGCATAGGCATTTTGTGTCGTTATTTTCCCCTCACATGATGATGGATCTGCCTGCTGGCAGAGGGCTGGCACAAGGACCACAAGAGGGAGGTAGTCATCATAAAATAAATGCTAGGAGCTTGCTTCTGGTACTCTACATAGAAGGAAAAATCTGCTTAAATAATTAAAGCTTCCTAGATGTGAACACAGATAAAAATAAATAAAGAACATGGTTTTGGCATGACTTTAACACTCCAGCTCAAACAGAAAAGGCTTTGCATGGAAGTCAACCAAAGAAAAATTGACTCCGGGCGCTTGTATTACAGCTCCATTTAGTGGAGCAGAACGATCACGGCTCGTATTTAGTAGGTAATAATGAAGCATCATAAACAAAGTCGGGATGCAAGTCCAAGATTAAGTGGCAGCTTTAACGAGGTCCAGCTTGCTGGGAGCTTTTTGAAGTGTCCCTAGCTCACTTACAAAGCCAGAAAACAACAGAAGCAACTCCGACAGCTGCGAGAGTGTCTGGTTTAGAAGAAGGTTTTATGTCTGGATGACACCAGTCTGAGATTCAGCTTTCATGTGCTAACTAGGTCTGCTGGTTGCTAGAGCCCTAATCATTCTGCACAAACTGTCTCACCCTAATGAGTTGCACAAATAATAATTCTTCACAAATCAGATCCACACCATCAGCTTCACAGATAGGCAAAGCTGGTTTATTGAAGTAAATAGCACAAGTCAGCAGAATCCACACTGTGTCTCACTAGCCATGTTTAATATGCAATCTAGAATCTGAAGGGAAGAAATCAAATGCTGTTTCTGTGGATGCAGGGATGGTATGAAGTATTTTCAACTAGTAAAGAGCTAAAAGAGCACCCAGCAGCCAAGTTAGATGGTTAAATCCAATTTACCCTACTCTGAATGCACTGTAATCACTGTGGACCCTTACAGTCTTTATAAGGGAAAATTAGATACCTTTGATTTTCAGAGGAAAAAGAGGTTTGGATTGCTTATAAACTTAAATTACATAGAAAAATACATTTTAACCTTATAGATTTTTTCCCTGAAGATATTACAATTATTTTTACACTTCTGTAAATTAAGATTGGCCATTCATTAACTAATTACCACGATTATTGCAGTTCTTCTAAGTATTATTAGGTGAGTGGTACATTTAGGATTGAACATCTCAATTAGGAGAGTTTTGTTTAGCATACCTAATGCTCTGAAAGCCCTGAGCGTACTCTGTATCACACAGGACTTAAAGACGAGTGCAGGGGAATCTTTTGGGGATTGGAGGTATCTATGGCTGGGAGTTACACAGTGCAGCAACTGAGGAGCAAAAGGGAGGCAGGGAGTGGGGAGAGGGATGCACCAACTTCTTTCTGCAGCAGAGAACTGCAGGATTATTGGAGCCCAGCTGATGCAAAGTTTTGTGCTGTTTTGCAGTGATGACTGGTTTTCATGTGCAAACCCCTTAATGTGTCTACATTTATGTGCTGATGCTGTGAGAGCAAGAAACCAGAGTCCTTTCTACCCTGGTAATTTATTTCCTGTAATTCCATGTAGGTAGCCATTCTGCATGTCTGTTTGATCGTGCATGGATTATATACATTAAAACCAAAGTAATGTCTTCATCTGAGACTCAAGCTGTAATCTCTCTTGGGCAATAACTATCTTTTATACTGCACTTGTATGAAGGGTGAGGAGGTTCCTCAGCTGTGTTCATAGAAGTGACTACAATCCAATTAGCAGCCAAGCTATTAATAACAGTCTCCAGTAAACTAATGCTGTGCCTCTAAATTGGTTCTTTTGCCATCGTTTTGCTTAAGAAACTGTAATCCTATAAATTTCTTGATTGCCTGTAGCTCTGATTATAAAAGCTACTTTCCCCACCTACAGAGTAAGGAATAGATGGCTGAAAATCAAATGTTATTTGCATTGCAGAAGCATCTCTCTGGTCCCCACCATTCCTCTTTCTAGCATTCTCCTGTCAGGAGCTACACACACACCTATCAGCTGTTTCTCTTTGTGCAGGAGAGAAAGGAGAAGTTTATAAAACTATGTACCTGCTTAGTTGACCAGAAAAAGCTCTTCACAGAAACCTTTTGGAACAGCTTCTCAGAGCTCAGTGCCTGCTCCCTGTGATGCTGCTCTTCACACTGGAGTCAAATATATCACTGCCAACCTCAGCCCTGGCTTAACTGTGATGGGGCGAGAGGCCACAGTTGCCAGCAAATTGGCAAACAAAGATAGAGAGAGAAATAAAGTCAAGGAAGCAGAAACAACTGACACTGCATGAAAATGAACCAGCTTTCCAGCACGGGGAAATAGGTTTCTGGAGGGGAGTGGGTGAGAAGTGTGGGATATGTGGCTTTCCCTGACATGGTGGTTGTTCTTCCCATGATGATGCCACCTTCTGACCAAGGTGACACTGAAGTTAACTGGCGGGAATCCTCGCTCAAAGTAAAGAATCACTGCAATGTGGGATTGAGGTTGCTTTAGCCTGTAGATGAAGCTTTTGGCAAAGGGGGGATTTAACTGGATCCAGAAGGTTCGCTGTATTTGCCAAAGAGAGTAACCCTGCTTCTTTTTGATGGTACACACGCAAAACACAATGAGGTTTTGTTAAAATAAATAGACAACCACTGCTCTGGAGGATCTGGATGTCAATGAGCAACAGCAGTGTTAAGCCATTTAAAAGCAGAGTGAATGCGATTTTCACACCTATTCTTTTCTAATTTAGGTTCCTTTGAAATCCAGGCAGCTCTCTTTTACTAATTTGTTATGGCAGTATTAATTAATGGTATTGCTCTACAGCAGTAAGAATGCCATTTAGACTAAGATGTGTTAGAAGGACTACAATATTAGAAAAAGAACTGCAAGTTGGTCAGATGCAGCTGGGGGCCACCTTGATCTCCTGAATTGAACACACTACACTTGGAAAGCCAAGGAGCGTGTGAATGAATTTCTACCAGTGCAGAAGCATTAGGGCTGGTTAGGTCAGCACCCTCTGATGTCTTTTGTATTGGAATGTAAGAACATGAGCTTCCAAAGTGGGAAAAAACTATTGTCAGACAGCCATGAAAACTGGTAATTGAAGAAAACTCCTTTTATTTGATGGAGAATATGAGTTCAGACCAAGTATGCCAGGAAACAAGGAATAATATTTAGTGGCTTATACAAGGTACAGTGAAGAGTTGTAATTTCCATTTTCCTGATTCACTTTATGTCTGCCATGAATTTAGCAGATCTCCAGGGTCCTATCTTAGCTACTTTGATCAATATTGTGTGCCCAGTCTCTGACCATCAATAGTATTTATTTTGTACTTCAGTGCCTAGCACAGATCAAACATATGACTGAGGAAGGACTGGCAGATTAATGGGCAAATCCTGTGATCATTTCACGTGTTTCTTGAATTATTTCAGCTACCTTCTCTTTATCCTATACACATGTCGGTGCACATGTCTCCCTGTCACTATTCTACCTGTATGAGACTCACAGAAGTGGACTGATGCACTGCTGATGGCAGTAAAGGAGTCATGATCTCAATTATCTTGGTTTTAAATTATGAGATTAATTTTTTTTCTGGTGTAAATTGTAATACGCTCTTTTTTTTTTTTAACCTTTTGTGTATAATTTTGCAGTTAGCCCAAACACATTGCGCTGCAATCACAGGAAAGAAAGTCAGAGACGCAGCAATGCTCTTTTAAGAAAACACTGGTATTGTAAAGTGCTCAGAATTTCATGGTGTTTTTTCAGTGTTTTCATGCTGAGAGGCAGCTGAAGAAGCAGGTTGGATTGCAGATGACCCAGGGAATTTATCTACTTCTGGCTTTGCTATTCTTGCAGACCTTTGTTTCACCTGAATCAGAAGAGGTCAGAGTGACAGGGTTTTACATCCATGCTGTGCATTTCCCGGTGGTTCAGAAAGCCTCCTGTGTAGACAGCACCTCTCAGGACCAACTGGACAATGCAGAATGACAGAGTCACAGAATCATTAAGGCTGGAAAAGATTTCCAAGATCATCAAGTCCAACCTTCGACTGACCATCACCATGCCAACTGAACCACATTACAAAGTGCCACATCCAATAGTTTCTTGAACACTTCCAGGGTTGGTGACTCTGTCACCTCCCTCAGCAGTCCATTCCAGTGCTTAACCACCCTGTCAGGGAAGAAATTCTTCCTGATGTCCAACTGGAACCCCTCTGGCACAGCTCAAGACCATGTCCTCTTGTCCCATTGCTGGTTGCTTGGGAGAAGAGGCCAATCCCCACCTGGCCACACCCACTTTTAGGTAGTTCCTCTTATTGTGCCTCTTTTGACATTTTACGTTGAATCTCCCTTAGTCAGCAGAAAGTGTCTGTCTGTCCCAGAGCACACCTGAGGCCCAGGCTGAGGGACACCAGGTCCCCTGGGAGCCCTGATGAGAAGGCAGAAATGTCAATGGTTTGGAGACTCAGCTTGTAAGGACGTCTGATTTTTTTTTTTTTTAAACTTTCTTGGATGCTGTGAAATCCAAAATTTCAGGACAGCTGGACTATAGGTGTTACATGACTTTTGGCTATTTCTTGTTTCCAGTTAGGCTGTAACCACAAAAGATTGTGGCCTCTTAATGCTACTGATAACAGCAAGGCAAACAGGAGCACAACTGGAACACTCTTTTTAAAGGACAAACACATAGATAAACACTCCTGGATTCTACAAAATACTTAAAATATGACTGAAACTCTTACAGCTGATCTCGTTTGCTTGTCCCCACTACCAATGAGTTAGCTGTTTGATACTCTAACAAATACAATGAAGCACATGAAAAGAGTGGATGGCTGCATAGGACAGTAGTTGCTCGTTATTCTGTAAAGAAATAAATCCCTCCTAATATTTCAAATTCTACTCCTAAACTATTTGGGTTTCAGGGTGGTCTCCTGCTTCTAAACACCTATGGACATAAAACCAAGACTACTAAATAGGAATAGTTTTGAAAACTTAGTTGAAACATGTCTTTGAAAATGTGCTTCCCACAAGATCAGGGGGACAAGAAGGAGCTGAATCAACGCTCGGAGCAGCCGTCTCTGACCACAGCTATTGAGAGCTGCACTCTTCCCAGTATGGTCACACTGACCAAACCCCAAAGGGGCTGACTGGGGCAGTGAGCAAAGACAGTCCCCTGATGAGGTACTGCATAACCCAGTGAGAAAAAGAAAAGATGCTTCTGGATTTAATGCTTAAGCTGAAGTCAGTGGAAATATGTCTGCTGGTTTCTGTGGAATTTGAATTATGATTTAGTGAGTAACACAAACTCAGTTTTTTCTGTCACAGCTGCTATATCTGTTGATGAGAGCAGCTTGTAAGGAGGTCAGCAGAAATCAGTGTTAAAGGCTTATCTCTCAATTAATGTGCTGAATGCTGGCATTAAAAGTAATCTTTTAGTTGGACAATACATAACCAGTCAAGAAATACTGACGGAGAAAGTTCAGTGACACCTTTTCACTGACATTTATACTTCCAGAACAGTGAAGAGAAGAAGATAAGGAGGGCAGCAGTCTGCAGAAAGGAGAAAAGGCCATAAAAAAGGGAACATACACTGGAGAATATGTCGCTTAATGAACAGTTGGAGACTGAAGTAAAATGTGATATTCAGGCAGAAGGTGAGCGTGAAGCCAAGAAACCAGGGAATATTTCAGAGAGCTCAGGAACTGAGGCAGTGATCCTTGTGGTGCAGTTTCAGAACATGACAAACCAGAGGTCAATAAATACATGGTATTTACCTGCTGACACACCCAGCAAAGTTCACTGGGGGCAGCAAAGCAACCACTAGAATGGGATTACTTATAACCAGAATTCATTTGGGTAGGAAATACTAGAGGCATCTCATTTAAAACCATGTGTACTTTGAAGGAGCACCAGAAAGGTGAAACTGCCCTGTTGGCTAAGGTTTCCAAAATGCCTGCAAAGCACTCTGTGAAGATCACTGTTATTATTGAACTACGTTATTATCTCACTGGTTCATGGAGTTTGCAACCTGGAATTAAAAGAAAAGTGGAGGATTATGGTGTATTTTAGAATTTCTCACATTTGTCATGTTTCCTTTTTTTGAAACATAGAAAGGAAACTTCTGGGTCACCAAATATAATTCCTGGGTCCTGCAGGCAGTCATGTTACCTAAAGGATTAATCTCCTATCAAACTTCTTGAACATATAATGACCGTCTTTACTAATGTTAATGAAAATTGCTACTCATAATTTGCATTTACATACTACTTAAGAATCTTGAAGTGTTCTTTCATATAATATGCTCATTTTTATTACAGGCATATTGAATTTAAATGACTTGCCTGGGGTCTCACAGCAAGCCAACAGCAGAATGACTCTTAGTGCTTCTAGTGCATTGTATTAAATCCTGGACATTAACAGCTCCCTTTGTAAAGGGAGCTTTGTAACTGTAGATCACCTCCTGGTGCTGATGAATCAAACCTTTTCTGATAGTGCAAACAAATCAATAAGTTACTTGAACCCATGCAATGCTTCCCAGTGTCTGCAAATCCTGACTTCTTGAGAGTTTAGAAAATTGACACAAGTCTGAGTAATGCTTAGACAGCCTTTGGCCTATGACCAGCTACAAAATTTTCATGTGATAAGTATGCACCTCAGATCTATATTTGCTATATGAATACAGAAGTAATCGCTACAATTGTTCCAGGAAAGCTTCAAAGCTTTCAGTATGCCTTGTGCTGTTGGAGGCATATGTGAAAACAAAAAACAAAAACAAAACACCCAAGCCAAGCCCTGAAATCAAACCAACTAAACAAAAAAATAACCCCCAATAGTAAGACTACAATAAAGAAAATCCCTTAACTTCTTCAGTGGTAGAATTTCTCTGACACTGGCACATACCTTACTACTGATGTCTCTACTGTACAGCATGGTCCTCATGAAAAATTAACCCTAAAAGGAGGAGATGGAGCATCTCTTTATATATGGGCTCCTCTCTGTTAAGAAAGATGCAGTACCACAGAATTACCTGAGTTTTCTGCCTGTGTCAATATTATCATTGTCTTTAGCAAAGTGAAACGTTGGTACTTCCCCTTATATTTTGCCCTCTCCTCTACGCCTCCCTTGGAATGAGCTTCAAATTGTACCCAGTGATTTCAGGATACTTTCGCCTGTGGCTCTTTCTATGGGAAATGAGTTTTTTGTGGCATGACACTTGCTGTAACATCAGAGGAACCACTGGGTAGACCAACGACAGCTACAGCAGCACCGACCCCACTCATCGAAGGAGTTCCTCCAATGTGGTGGCAGATACCCAGGACCTCTCACCTGTGGCAAATGGTGGCATTTACTCCTGCTGGGAATGTGGCTGGGCAGACGGATGTTAAAGAGGGCCTGCAAGGCCGCCTGCGCCGCTTGACCCTTGGCCAGCTTCTTGCTGCGTCCCGAGCCTTCGAACGTTCTGCCGTCCACTCGCACGGCCATGACGAAGCTCTTGATGTGCTGCTTCTCCACGGTCTCCGAGAGGCAGACGTAGCGCAGGCCCGAGCGCAGCTCGTTGAGCAGCACCACCGGGTTCTGCTCGCTCTCCGCCTTGGCCGCCCGGTGCCGGCCCGGCTTGGCGTGGCCCACCAGGTCCAGCGTGTGGCACAGCAGGCGCCCGCGCCGGCACGCCGTGGAGAGCAGCTCGTTGTTGACGGGGTTGTAGACTGAGAAGTCCTCACTGTGCGTGGATGGCTCGAACTCCTTGAACAGGGTGTCTGGGAAGTCTGCCTGGTCGGAAGTGAAGTCCGTGGATGGGCTGATGCAGTTCCCCATGGCGAAGTGGGCTTGGCAGGCGTTGGGGAACTGAACGAATGACTTCAGAGCTAACTCCGCGGCACGCATTTTGGCTTTCTTTTTTGTGGGGCCTGTGCCTTCAAATGTAAGTCCATTTACTTCCACGGCAACAGCAAAGACTGGAGCATGCACTGGACCTGTCTGGGAAACCATTTTGTATTGTAATCCCGGTTTGAGTTCGTGTAGCTGAACCAGAGCGTTCTTTGGCGTCACTGACCATGAAACTTTCTTCCAGATAAGCTGAAGTTTGCAGAAATGGCCATTATTGCCTTCCTCTAAGGGTCTTTTCCTCTTACTGCTAGTTGTTCCCCCTCTTGCCCTATCAGTAGATGCTATTGGATGATCCTCCAGGTTGCCAATGTTTCGGTTTTCCTTTACTTCTGCACTGCTGGTACCTGTCAGTAAAGAAAGGAAACAACTCGCATTACAATTGTCATCATTGTAGCTGACATTATGCCTAGGGCTGTCAGAATAGCCAAAAAAGAAAAAAAATAGAAATCATTGCTAAGCCCTTTTCAGGAGTTTTCCTTAAATATCTGTATAATGGTTGGTTTATTATTTCTAGCACATTTTTTGCATGTTCTGAATGTTTACTTGTCCCTAAAGGTCTGCTTCTATTAGTCATTAGCCTTCTGTTTTAGGAAAAGATTACATCATTCAAAGATGAAGCAAAATGGATGCCATGTGACTTAAATGAACTGCTTGATAATTACTAGTAAAATGTAAATAGTTTGCAAAATTCCCTTAGGATGACAATTGTTCTATAATCCATGTGGGTGAATGCTTATGAACACATTATTAGAAATCAGAAATGATTCACAAACAGAAAAATGGGCAATGCATTGAATTTGCAATGAATACATTGACCATCTCTGCTGACACCATAGCCTCTTGTGTCGTCAACATCATGAATCCAGACCAGGAAATGATCTGACAGACCTTCATAGCATTTGAAACAATAATTTGGTCTGGACTCAGATCCCAGTTCACTAAGTGAGTGCCTTCATAGCATTTGAAACAATAATTTGGTCTGGACTCAGATCCCAGTTCACTAAGTGAGTGCCTTTATGTCAAATTCAATTGCAGATGCTCTTAGTTTCTGCATCAGCAACAACTAATATTGCAAAAGTTGTAGATAAATCCAAATGAGACCAGGAGAAGCCAGAACATCATGATGGGAGCAATTGCTGATGTAAAGGATGATCCGTGTCAAACAAAAGCAACAGGAGAGAGTGACTGCCAGGAGTACCAGGAAGGGAATGAAATGACAGTGGGGAGCTATGCAGGGAGCACTCTGCTGTTGAACCAATGAATCCCCCACTGCTCTGGACCACGCTTGTGCAATGTGCTGCAAGGCTGCTCTGTGCCACAGCAGAGAATGGAGATCCATCTCACTGATGTCCTGAGTGAGACACAAGATGTGCTGCTGGCTAAATAATCATCCTACAAAATTCCTGTAATTTATGATAAGTTTGTTTAAATGTCTTGCATCTCTGACATCCCCCAGTCCTCCTCTGCATTCCTTGAGACAGAGGCAAATGGAGGAAGTAAATATGGGTGTAACCAAAGGCATAGAGCCTTTCTCAGGTTTTGGTTTGTTATTGGTCAGATATGATCATGCCACCTGTGTCAGTCCCATGCATAGAGAAGGTCCCTGTGGTCCTTAGAGGACAGAGAATGGTCCTCCCACTTTCTCTGGGGTTGTGGCCATGTTTGTTTTTCTCTCTACTCTGATAATGTAAGTTGGCTGCAAGGATGTAAGGGGTGTAAGCTTTGAGAAACTTCTGCTGGAGCTCTGTGTCTGTGCTGCACCCCAGTATTAGGCTGGGCCACAGATGCACAGGAGCCTGCAGAGATTATGTGGAACCAACAATCATGATTAAAAACTTCTGCACTAAGTCTGCACTCATGCAAGTCTATCCACAGGAAGAGGGTCACTGCTTAGACAGGAGTAATAATTATGGCAAAAATGGGGGCCCATGTGCAGAACTGAGTCTTTAGGCTTCCTCTCTCAAAAACCCTGCACCACACACTGAGCTTCCAGCCTGGGTCTATGTCTCACCAAAGTTATCACCAAAGAGCTCCCTTCTGCAGTGTTTTGCTGAGGCAGAACATGAACTGACAAATTGAGGTTTTAGTGACTAGTTAATTTTACTTTCTGAAGCTAAGGGGACAGAATGAAGACAAGTGAGGAAGGAAAGAATAGCAAAAGACATACATAATAGAAAAAGAAGAGTTTCATCACATGGTATTCAGCTGCATAAAATATGATGACTTTAAACCAACCTCTCTGGAATTAAGACATTTAAAAGATCATGATAACTAAGGCACAAGGATAATGTGTTGTTTTCTCATTGAGTTCACAACTCTATAGAGACTCTGCTCTGAAGGGAAAGGGAATATCAGCTTTAACTTCCTCTATCCAGCTTGGCAGTGTCTGGCCATTTTCTGTCATGACCTTTTCTCATGTTTTCATCCTACTCAGATGATATCTCTTTAGTTATATGTATTTTTTACAGTAAAGGCAAAATATTTTGATGCAGACATATATTTTTTTCAGCATGAAACACGTTTGGCTCTTTATTTCACACCTCCTCTCTCATCTTAATGTAATAGGTTTTTACAGAGCCAATTATGGTACATATTGATACTGTAGTCAAGCAGCATGAAAAGAAAGATAGCTCCTGCTTCACACAATATTCAGCTTTCAAAAGAATTTGTATTGATTATGCACCACTGAATAGGAAAACTCAAGAGGTTATTTGTGTTTATAATTCATATTGTCTTATTCCATCTGGTTTTTCTTTCATGGTCAGAGAACTGCAGATTTGTGAACATGAATGTGTGACCTTAATGTCTTACCTTAACCACCCTCAATAAAACAATGGTTATCTAAAATCACAAAATAAACATTACTTATTTGTCTTAAATTGTGTCTATAAAATTGTCTATCCCATATTTAAAATCGTCTATCCCATCTTTAAACAGAGAGTTTGCCTTGATGAAGTGAAAAAAATGTAGCGATGCAAGTGTAAAACTTCCGGAGATCAAGCACAAAGGATATGTAGACAAAGTTGGGCATGCCTGCTGATGCCATGCCTGTATATTTATGCTGTGTTTTCACTCATCACAGTGAAGAAAATCTGTGCAAGTATCCTTACAGCCAACCAGATTTTAGAGCACCTGGTCCTGAAACACCAGAAAACAGCTCAGCTCTGCCCAGATCTCAGTAGGAGCTGCAGCAGCCAAAAGTCATCATGGGCTGTAAACCAGAGGCAGCTTAAACCCAGTGAGTGCCTCAGAAAGTCTGTGAGCCTGATGGATTTGTGTGATCCCTGGCAGCTGCCAGGAAATGTGGAATTACTTTATACTTTCAGGTATCTTTGAAATAAGAAGTCTTTGAAATGTGTCTTTTATGAGACCTCTGAGTAGCAGACATAAGATTACCTCTCTAATGGTGGCACATGTACTTCTATTGTGAAAATCAGACAAAGCAGGCAAATGACACCAAACTACACAAGATAAATACTGTAAGCAGCTGTAATAGAACAATCACAAGCAATTTTAGAAATGAAGAGCACTAAAAGGAAAGGGGTAAGTCAGAGGATACACACAGGGAAAATGCAAAACTGTGGATCATTTTCAATCTTGTTATTTCTCATAATGTCTTTGTTCTTGATTTTCCCAAATATATTCCTTACATTTGGGGGAAAAGGTAATAAATTATGGTTCCCTCATGATGAAAGGTCGGAGAATAATAACATTGAAAGGGGATAGAGTTAAAAAAAAAAAAAAAAAAAAAAAAAAAAAA
>VZSR01001283.1:5908603-5943414 GCA_013398615.1 Brachypodius melanocephalos
GAAAAAAATTATGTTTTTTGGCAGTAGTTTCTAATTTATTGTGTAAGATTTCTAAAAAAGTCCCACAGCTTTGCACTGTAATATCTCCTCAAGTAACTTGATTAATTGATTTTTGCAGTTTCACAGGCAACATTGTGATCTTGTATTTGCTTCAGTAATTGAATGGGAGAAAGAAAAGTAGTTAGTGAAATATATTTATTTATGCAATATTCCTCAATATTCAGGCTGCTCTTTCATGTTTTTCTCCTTTTGGTGATTATGCACAGTAGAGTTAACCTAGAGAGTTTGCATCATCAGGAGCATTTCAGAACTATAATGCATCACTAATAATGACACTGACGATGTCTCTGGGTCTTAAGGGCTCTGAAGAGCTAACCATCCAATACTCCACGCTACATTTGAAGAGATAATATTGTTCCTGTTGAAGGTTATTCTGCTGCCAAACCAACTTCTAGGGAGGATGGGAAAGGAGAGGTGGTAGGCGGCATCTTTACTATTGAATTACAATGGACACTACATTATTGAAAAGCTGTGATATTAAAAGAAAGAATTTGCAATATCTGTATTATAGCCAACTCCTGATTCAACTGATAGCTCTGACACAGGCAGTTACTGTCTTTAGAAATGTTCAACAAACACTGGATTGCTTATCTAGAGTACATTTTTGCTGTTCATCTGTATCACACTGCAGATGTTAGAAGGATTGACTTTCATAATGCCTGGAACACTTGAAAGTGAAAAATCTTGAATAAGGAGCCATGGGTATGAACCCAGGAGCCAGAGCCATGGTACCTTTGTCCAAGGCCAGCTCTGACATCAAATGCAATGTAGGGCAGTGTCCTCTTGGCAAGCAGGATGGCATTTTCACACACTTATTGATTCCACAACCAAGAATTGGGAATGCTTCTGCTGGGATTTTTAGGTTGATATTCTTGGCTTTGGAATGATAAACTTGAAGCTAACAACAGAAATCACTCTTTTCTCTCTCACATGAAAACACACACACTTATGTATTTTTAAATATTCATGTAAAAACTCTAGTTAAGCCATGATTTCTCTGTTGCTGTTGAACATTCCCTGGTGGCTCAGGTGGTTAAAACCAGTGCCATTAGATTTTGTTGGTGTGTAACACCACACTGCAGAGAGAAGCATTATCAGTGAAAAAAAGTACAGGAATTTGCTTAAAATGAAGATGAAAAGCTTGTGAAAGGTGACTGTCATTGTCTTTAGCTGTTTCAGAATGAACATACTCTACTTTGCCCACCTAACTATCTGAAGTAACTGTGAAATCCATGTCTAATACAGATCTTACCAATGAGGGAAACTATTCAAATGATCTAATGACCTGACATAGATTGATACTCAAATTCCAGTGCTCTCTGCCCACGTTAGCAAAGAAATTTTCTGCATGCAGCAGAAAATGTAGGCAGCCCATAGCAGAGACAGACCTAAGGATGTGCCTTTCTGGATCAGAGCCAGAACAGTTTAGGCCCTGGAGAAATTCAGATGATAGCAACAGACACAGTTTTCAAAACAAAAACAAGGGAATAGTTTTGGTGAGGGATTGCCTGGAGCTCTGCGTCCTGAAATGGGATATTCACTTTTTTCTTAGAGACGGGGTTGTCAGTCTCACAGTGGGAGGCTGCATCTCACACTGTGGAAACAAAAGCTCTGGGGCCTCAGGCTGTCTGAAGAGGAATTTAACCAACGTGCTCATAACTGAACATGCTTCAGTGCATTGAATCTGAGCCTGGAATGTGTCCTTCAAGACTGCTGCAGTGGTTAAAATCAGTGTGTTGGGGGCAGTCATCTCCCTCTGTGGACACCGGGAGGGTGTGTGCTGCCCTGAGCTTGTGCCTGTGGCAGCACTCCATAATGAGATCCCCAGGAATCATGTGCTCCTGCTAGAGGTACAACCTGGATTCAAAAGTATCTGTGGATGGTGATAATGTGCCTTGATCCCATGGCAAAGTGGGGATGGCACAATGAAAGATCAGGGACAGGCATAGGGTAACATCATGAAAGGCAGACAGGTTTAAGCAGTGAACAGGGAATGATTATTCACTATTTGATGCAATCCCAGCACCAGAGACAGCAGGCTTGAAGCTATAAAAGGGTGCACTTTTTGCCAACACTCTAAATCACTCCTTGTTCCTGGCTGTTGTTGAGATCAGAAGTATCGGTGGGCTCCGGAGAGGACTACACAGTTCTGTTGATGTCTAAGAAATATGATGATTCAGGTGCAACCTCCAGCAGAGTAAATTTTTGATAGGTACCAGAAGGCTGCACCAAGGAGAAGATCCCCATTTAAATGTCCTTTTTCTCAAAGCATCACTAACACATGCTGAAGACCATGTACAGAGCTAGGCTTCCTCTTTCTAATCCTCTGTGACATTTCTTACATTCTTAGGTACAACTGCCTTCTGGGGATGAATAGAGTGGTCCTTTCCTTGCATGTTCAAGCTTAGACCTTCATTAGATATAGATGATTACCAACAATTCTATTCCAAAGGTGCATAGTGCCTTTGATAGGTTTTTCTAGTATTAGTTAATTGATCATAAACCACAAAAATCATGTCTGTATGCTAATAATCACCTGTTGAAAATGCAGGTGCAGTTAAGCTGCATGGTTCCCTTTGTAAAGAAGGCCTAGGGGAATGTGAAACAGGATTTGTATCCATTTCAGCTGGTGGAACTCTGCCCATTGATACAGCACAGCCGGGGAAGAAGTGCTCTCACAGGATGCTCAGCGAGCAGAAAACTACAGGGATAAGTAACCTCATTCTCTACCTTGCCAGCATTCTCCTGGGCTCCTGGTAAATTAACACAGGAGAAGTTTTCTCCACTTGTTCAGAGCAAATCTCTGAAGCTCTTTAAAAGGTGGAATTACTGCAGAGGTACGTGTATGCTATGGGCTTTAGTGGGATTTAGGCCACTATACTGCAAGTGAACACAGAAATATGGATGATTTTAAATTAATTCTTTTCTTTTTTTAAGAGTCTAATAGTAACACCTAAAATGTTTTCTGTGTACCAAGAAATAAATATCTGCCTTTTCACTGGAGCATATGTTTGACCAAAGGGTGGACTGGGTAGGATGACCCTGAAAACAGTGACATTTGCTGTTTCTTTTTCAGAAAACATAGCTTAACCCTGTCCACGTGAGCTGTTTTACAGCCCACGCAGACACAAAGCTGTCATGGTGTTACAGTAGCACTAAGAAAATGGTGTTACAGTGTTTGGCTTGTACAAAATTCCTACATTACCTAAAAATAACTAAGTAGCACATTTGGGAACTATTACGCAGGAGGTGCCTGCACAAGCTCACAGTGTGCATAATATGTTTCCTCTGTGTGTGTGTATATTTCTCATATGTCTTCCTGAAAATACAGCCTTCCCGGGAGCAATTCTGAAGGATTTTCAGGGTTTTTTTTTTTTTTTTTGCCTTTTCTAAAATCTGTAATTGCCTGCTTTCTCTGTGCAGCGGAATAGTGTGATGTCCATGTGATGCTCAGCAGCAGAAAATAGCAGGCTGTGCTTCTTCACTCCTCCAGCAGCTCTTCTCCTTGGTGAAGCACCATGACCAAACCACGGCAGATCAGCAACAGCAAGGGAAAAACATCAAATTCCTCCCACTAAGTGGCTCTGGTAGGGCAACATGGCAGCATGTGTCTGGCTGGAAAATAAACCAATCTGGTAGGTGATACTAAAACATTGCTCATTTGGTTCAGAAAGCTTCCCTCCCTTTTTCTCGAAAGATTCAAGTTGTGTTATAATAAGCAGGCAGGATAAAACAAAATGATTGCTTCTGGGTGACAAATGGAAGGGCTTACTGAGGGTCATTAATTCCTAACTGCCACTCTTGGACTTCTTGGTGTTTGGAAGACTTCTCAACTCCTTCAAATCCAGCAGGACTTTATTCCAGCTCTACAGTCATGGGCTCAGACTGTTGGTTGAGGTGTAAGGGCTCAACAGAATACTAATTAGCCAAGAGTGGTTAATTTTTTAGGTTCTGACTGGTTTATCTAAGCCTGGTTAATCAATTCTCAATTTGATGGTTTTGTGCAGGGCCAGGAACTGGACTTGATGATCCCTCAAGTTGGTCCCTCCCAACTCCCTTCTGTGATTTCACATGAGGACTTGCCAACAGTTGCCAAACCACCCCTTTTACACAACTGCTCCTCCACTGTTGAGATTTTATTTTTGAACTTTACTGTTCATCTATAGAGAAAAGAGACTGCTTACTTAAATTGTCTTCATCCTCCATGGTGGTTGGGCCAGGACTCAGGTACTTGAAGGGTGCTATGAAGGTTGACAGTATGCTTAGTTTTTCTAGAAGAAAACAGAAGAAAAGATACATATAAAATCAGCACTCAGTCAATGCATTCACATCTTCACATTTTTTTCTCTGGTCAAAACGTCTTGCTAAGTCTTTTTGGTTTTAGGATCTGAAGGAATGGCCCGAAGTTGTGTCAGTGGAGGTTCAGGCTGGATATTATATTCTTCCTCCAGAGGGTGTTTGAGCACTGACCCGGGGCAGTAGTCACAGCACTAGCCTGACAGAGTTCCAGAAGTGTTTGGACAACGCTCTCAGCCATCTCCCCTCTTGGGGATGGTGCTGAGCAGGGCTGGGAGTTGGACTCAGTGATCCTGGATCCCTTCCAGCTCAGCACATTCCATGATTCTGTGACTCTACAGTGCCACCAGAGTTTACTGAACTTCGATGCATTTATTACAGCTGGCACATGCAAACACCAAATGCACATTCCTCCTGGTTTCTGTCCCCATGTAGTGTTTCTTGACTGTGCTTCCCAGCAATGGTGCCTGAGCACTGCAGAGCAGGGGATGCCTGAACTGCTCCAGCTGGGAATGGGGTAGGCAGTCAGCCCTGGGAGAAGGGACATGAGCACTGCTCTCATGGATGAGACCATTTCCCTCACTTGTTTCCTCTACCTAATGGAGGCTGAACCAGAATTCTTAAGAGAAAACTTAAGAATTTGTGGAGGGCACAAAAGACTAATGTGGCTTGTAATTCTACCAGTTTTTGATATGATTTTTGGAAAACCCTTATGGTGTGCCCAGAAAGCATTTGTTGACACAATAAGAACATTATTTGAAATCCCTCTTTTGTGATCATATTAAGTGCTTTCGACTGTGGTTTCTCTTTACCCTGCAGACAGTGCATGGCAGAGATGTTTACTTCCAGTGGCAATCAGACTCTGCATTAGAGGCCAGGGCAGATTTAGCAAAAAGAGAACTGATACTGACTTATACTAGGTCAATATCTGGCTCAGGATTTATCTATAGGGAAAAGCTGAAGTTAATACAAACACTAGAAACAGATATATATTTAAGTATTTTATTTCCTTTGATTACTAGTTTGTTTAGCTGAACATTTATTTTATTTAGGCTGAATTCCTTCTGACACACTATGGGGACTCTATTGAGGACCAACAATAGCAGAGTGTCTACTTGACAGAAGAGACAGAAACACACCTAACAAAGGTGATCCACAGCTTTGAAGAATTTTGTTGCTTTCCTAAAAGTACTTCTCTGCTTAGAAAGCCTCAGCTATGGCTGAGGAAATAGGTGGCTGAGGCTCACCCATTTCCTCAGTGAAAATGCTCTGCATCCTGCACATTGTGAACAATGTTGGCCTCTCGTCCTGTGGCAGAAGCATCAAAATCAGACCAAGAATGTATTCTTTGAAGTGACACAAGAAAAAATATTTCCATGGGAAACGTCTTTGTCATTGAGAAAATATTTATCAGAATTTCCTCAAACTATCTGTCCACTAAAGTATCACTGGTCTAGAAGCTATTCCAGCTTAAGAGCTCTTAAACTTTTTCAGCAGCACATCTGTTAGCTTTTTGGCCTGGTTCTTCCTACATTTGCAAACAATCCTTGCTCTTGTTAAAGACAGCTATCAGAACCCATCAAAAATGACTGCATATATTTGCCCTTGGCTGGGTAACATTACAGCTCAACTCTATTACAGGAATTCACTGTAAAAGCTGACTGCTCTTTGTTAAGTAAATACAATAAGCAGAATAAAAGATTGCCTGAAGAAAACCTTTTTCCGTCCAGAAACCTTTCAGCCCAGACTAATATATAATTAGAGTACAAATTAGCCTCCTTCAATTGCAGTTTCATTATGGGATTGCAGTGATGTCAGGAACCAAAAGAATGAAGCTATTTATGAATGCTATAGCCAGAAGATTTTCCTAAGTGAATCCTTTGACACTTTTTTGCTAAGGCATTGCTCACTGAGAAATGTGGTGTCTCTGTAGGACCTCTCACTGTGTGTGAGACTTCTGGGTTGTGATCATGACAAAGGCTGCTATTCACTCCTGACTTTCTCGGCTGGTTTCTTTGATTGAAGTGAAAAGAGTGTAGGCTTTTGGGACCTAATCCAAAGGCTGCATTTGGTACGGGAAATGCTTCAGATGGTAGACACAGGATGAGGGCAGCCCTTGGCTGTAGTACCAGCAGTGACTGTTGTGTCTGGGTACTGAGATCCTAAAGTGTGTGTGCTTCACCTGTGCCTGGCTGCTGACAGCTGTCAGACCTCCAGAATTAACCCTCAAGACACTGATGTCACACACAAACCTAAATCTTTGTTGAGAAAATATTCTCACTACTCACAGAAAGGTAACCCATTAACCAAGCAATATGTTAGTGCTTTCTTGCTGCAGTGGGTAATGCTTCCTCCTGCCACCAATCAAAATGCAGATCCATTTAGTTTTATACTATAGTATTGTTAGGTAAAGGGATATTTTATGATTTAATTTTGTGTTATTGAAAGGTGAAATTTACAATGTGGATTTAAAATTCATCAATTTCACGTTTATTTTGTCTTAAGGGACCCTTTAAACATCTTAAGCTTTTTTTGGTACTGTTTTCTACCTGTCCCCAAAGCCCTTGCTGGTGAGTTCACTTTGTGTGGCAGAGAAACAGGATGTAAAATTTGCTGCATGCTTAGAGCAGCAATGGATGGGTTTGTGCCACCCAAACACAGGCAGATCCTAATAACAGGATATACTTCCATCACTACCAATGATAAAGATTATAATTCAATATGTCAATCCACTGGCTAAACAAGGGAACATTTACTGTGTGTCTGGGAGGAGGGCAGGGTATTGAGAAAGCTCTGTAAAAAGAGAAAAGCTGTAGTATACACACTGCAGAGATGAATTATTGACCCAGTGAAGGAGGAAAAGATAAATGAGAGAATAATTAAATGAAGATGTTTACAGGGAAATAGTCAGGTTAGAATTAGGTTAAAATTATTAGTATTACTGTACACTTCTATCTTTTGCACATTATTGCCTGTTGCTGTACAGACCATGAGGCACTTCAGCTTTATTGCCAATGGTGATATTCAGTGTAAATTGTCAAGATTACGAGAGCTGTGTATTCACAATCTATGGCCCCCGTGTAGGTGAATGCCCATTATAATTACCCTTGTTTCCAGCAGTTTGATGCAATTTTATGAATAAGAATAAAGAACAAAGTTGGATTTCAAAAAAAATCATAGAGAGAAATACCACTAAAGACTCTTCTCACTCTCTTTTCCTTCCATGACTTTGCTTTTTCCTTTTTCCTTTTTTTTTTAAAAAAACAAAACAACAACTTTATAATTGTAAACATTCTCTGTATTCATCTGAGGAAGTTAAGCAGAAAAAGAAAGACATTTCAAAAACTCTTTTCTGCAGAAATGCAGAATATATAACCCTACGTTTATGAGAAGTAATACATGAAGGTATTATTGCTGGCAATACAGTTGTACCCAAAAGCTCTGATGCCAGGAAGAAGAGATTTCATAAGGGCCCACATGGACACAAAGAACACTTTATTTACAATGGAAATGGAGAGACAAAGAGCAGGTATAGTGGAATTTATCTCTAGCTGCCCTGGAACACTATCACAAGATGATAGCATCATATTTTGTAGTGCATTCACTATAAAACAGTCTTCCAGGTGGAAATCTGCTCCAGTACTCTAAGTACAAAATTCATCATTTCTTCTGAAGAGAAGGCTGTTATAGGAAGGAAACCTCACTCTTCTGTTTTGGGACAGAAAAGGATTTAGTTCACTCTTCCAAGGATATATTTTCCAGCAACAGCAAATAGTTAACATAGAATCATGCACAGTGTTTTTACAGTAGCCATAAAAGTAATTCAGATAAAAAACCCCATGGTACAAGATACATATTGCATGAAATACAGAAACTGCTTTAGTACAAATGAAGCAGCAAAGCCTGGCACATAAGGCAGGCAGGTTTCCACTAAAACCTGCTTTTTTTGTGAAGTTGCCCTTGCCCTGGGGATCCAGTCAGAAGGCTGGTCAGAGTTCCTGTAAATACACTTTTATTGTGAAGACAAGAATGCACATACACAGCTATAAACACGTTTGTGCCCTTCATACCTATCAGTATTTGAAGGGCACGAGACAATAATGCTTGATCATCAACTCTGTGGAAGTTCTTTCACTCTCAATCACCAGAATAAAAGCAACAGCAACAGCAGGAGCTCAAGACTTTTAAAAATCAGCCCTTATACATGTTGGACAAATTGTTTAGCTTTGAGAAGAGCAGACTGAGTGGGGTCATAACAGCAGCCTGCAAGCACATAAAAAGCTGCTGCATGGAAGAAAGGAGCAAACTGTGTTCCATGTGCATTAACACAACTAGAAGTAATGGACTTAAATTGCACGAAGCAAAATTCACTTTAGACATTAAAAACCCCTTCCTAACAGCAGGGATAGCACAGTGCTGGAATAGCTTGTCTGGTGGGAAGGTGTTGAAGGGCTGTAGGGAGACACTTGGAATCTGCAGGGGGTTGCACTTCCTTTAGAGAAAGGGCCCATCCTTTATACTCTCCTTGTATACTCTTACACAGACTCCAGCAGAAAAACTTGCCCTGACCAGGAGATCTTGCAGCAGGTTCTAGCTCAAACTTGGAAAAGTGAGTAGTATTTGCTGGTATTTGCTATCTCTGAGCAGAAGTTTGTGGCATGCTCTTTTGCTTGGCAGCTAATGAGCACTATTAATAATTGTTTTCTAAAAATGCAACTTTCAAACACAAGAAGGATTGGACAGATGGATACCAGTGGTTTGCCAGATTAGCGTTTATAATGTTTTACTGAATTAGTTTCATTCTCACATTCACGTTGATTACCATAAGCTACTTTAATTGTCAGAGGTTTCTTCAATAGTATTCTTTTAAAAACACAATGTGGACATTATAAACCAGTCCTAAGTAATTCATTTGGTTTGTGTGGAGTATGAAATTACTCAGGAAGGGACAAATATGATGCAATAGTGTAAACTCAGCTGCAAAATCTCTTGAAAACAACCTTGTTTTTTATTTCTCTAAAGCAGTATTTGCAGCTACTTGAATAGTTACATTTTACCATTGTTTAGCCTTGATTTATTTTGAAATGGAGGGGGAATACAGGGAAAAGAGAGCCTGAAAATCAAGAGATGATTCTTTATCTTTCTTCCCATATCTTAGTCAGTTTAGGCTTGGGCTGACACTGACTGACAGGGTGAAGAGATTCTTAATGCCAAAGCAAAATATGGCACATCCGTGGGTGAATTAACAATGTCTTTAAACCACAGCACTTATTGGAAAGGCTCACAGCCTTATAAATTATGGCTTGCATGGCCACCATGTTGCATTATTTAATTTAATCAGCCAGTTTCTAGATAGGGATTTACTTGCATGATGTCAGATTTAGCCCTTACAGCTGAGTTTGAGAACCAGCTGTTGAATCAAAAGTTTCTGAGTGTACAGGGCTTAGCAGCATTGCCTAAGTGCTTTTTGCTTCACAGGCAAGTAGGCAGCGTCTGTGTGACGCTTTTATATCCACACTGACAAAGCTGTGCTGGGGTCCCATGAATTACCACCACAGTTCCACTGGGGCTGGGAATGTCTCTGTCCATCCTCTCCAGCCATGTTTAAGTTGGAAGTGTGGCTGCCCTAAAGCCCTTCAGAGGGCTGATGTTTCTGTAGACAGAGCAGCAGCTTTGGCTGCTGCAGCAGCTTCACTTTGGTGCCTTGCATGGGATAAGTTCGAGCCTGCATATACTTGCAAGGGACTATTGGCACGTGCCCATTCCTGCTTGGTTTGTGTTTTCTTCTCTCAGTCCTACACTGTGAGGTCTTAAATTGGAGCAGTGCTGACATCATGGACCCTTGAGAGCCATCAGTCAATGCAATTGGAATAGCATGCCTGGCTGAGCAGTCCAAGGGGGGAAAAGAGCCTTTGAACTGGAGAATATGAAAGGGTTAAAATATGTGGGACTGTTCCTGTCTGTAGCTGTGATGCTTGGCACCCCTGAGAGCATGGCTTTTGAGGTGGACAGTTACTAAAGTTCTGCTTTTTATAATTGGTTTCCAATCCAGAGCATATGTCATGATATCCCACCCTGGATCATGTGGGAACTGTTAAGGAAAGCTTTCCTGGGAGGTAGCAGAGAAATATGCAGAGAGAAAAATCTTCTGGCTGAATATGATTTCTGACTGGAACAATTTTCTTAAAAACAGGGACAAACGGGACTATTCAGAAAAAAAAAAACTTAGGTTTTTCAAAGGAAAAAAAAAATGTATTCAGCATTACTCTTTTTGTTCTCTGCTTCAGCAAGGACGTGAAACGAAGATGTAAAATATCAGAGCACATTGTTTTTAGTCTGACAACTAAAGAGAAGACAAAACCAGGGAACATTTTGGTAGTCAGTATTTCAGGCAAAGGTTTTCAGCTGCTCAAAGCAGGTTGTGCCTTCAGTTAGAAGGCAGAGGTGTGAACCTGGAGCCATGAAATCTTCCTCTGAAACAGGGCAACAAGCTGTTCGGTACAATGCAGCGCCCAGGCACAGAAGCACCTGCTTCCCTGTGCCTTGCCTGGAAGTTGAGCATGGCCTGCCAAGTGCAGGGGTCTTCTGTAAATAGATCTACTTGCTGCCTGTATAATTTTTTTTAATGTAGTTCTTGGAGCAGAGAATATCTTTTTGCTCTATTCTTGTTCAGTGCTTAGCAAAATGGGATCTGTGTCCAAGATGAGAGCTCTGAAATGCAATTATATTAAGTAGCAATAACAGTTTATGGTATTATGATACTGCAGAGAACATTGAATGTGAAACATTGGTTAGCTCAGGGGCCTGGCAGCTGGACTAATCCTCTGTGCATCCTGTCCCAGCTGTCTGCTGACCCAGAACTGCTATTCTTGGAATGCTTTTGGGGAAGCTGTGTGAAATGTTTTACCAGGGCCAGTCCAACCCCTAAAAAGCAGTGGCAGGTCCATGCCCTGTGCTCTGGCCCCTCTGCAGTCCTGCATCCCACCAGTGCCTCCACACACAGCTGCAGTCATTTACTCTGAGGCCAAAGTAACTTCTGGCTTATCACTTAGGAAGCAGAAAGGACCAGCAAAACCCCCATGCATGTGATTTGCATGGATTCATTCAATACGGTCTGAGGTACACAGGGATTTGTTTAATTGATCACATCATGCATTAGGACATAATTTCTTTCTACAGTGGCATGTCCTGCAGCTCTCCTGCATTTCTGGGATGGAGACAGTGGGGTTTAGATGCAGATTTATCACAGGAATTCAAACAGGACTTGCACAGACAAATCTCAGGGGCTGTACTTCACTGTTCTGTACCAGCCCACCCCACGCTCCTTCACCATGAAAGACCTCTACAGAATGAAACATGTTGTGTTGTGAAATATTAGTTTCTTATTACTTCCAGTAAAGAGCAAAGTAAGTAAAAACACAAGGTGGCTGATGGATTTTTTATGAGAAAGGCAATGTATCTGTGTTTTGTTTTCTGTTAAATTCCTTGGAAATCAATTTGAAATCTAGTTCAGCCTAGTAAAATTAGATCTAAAACTATTTAATTTTGTTGCAAGAGTGTTCCTCTCTCCTGATGCCTTGCTTGAGGACACATAGAGATAAAAACTCTTGAGTTATTATCAGTTTATGTGCATCTCTCTGCCTGTGGAGTGTACTACATTATGTATTTCTAAGTGATCTGGCTGTGGCTTGGAGACGGCAGTTTAAAATCCACATCTTAGCAAGCTTCTTATGCTATTTTGAACATTCATTCTGGAAATATTTTTATTTTGAACTCTATAAATTGTGACAGGCTTTTATTTCCCATTTTTTATCCCAATTTTTTGGGATGTCATCACTTTAGAAAACAGGAGAAGCACAGAGAAAATAATAGCATGAAACTCACCAGTTCCCAACGTGTGCTGAACAGAGATGCAAGAAGACCACAAAAATAGCCAGTGGATTTATTAAGCATACAATAAATCAGTGTGACTAACTATGACTACTTGATTGTATGCCAAACAGTATTGTCAAACAGTATTATCAAAGAGAAAAGCCTCCAGTCATATGGGTAACTGGTTTGGCCAGCACTAGGGTGAATGGGTTAGTGTCTTACCAGCCTGTGTCTACATACAAATCTGCACTACTTAAGGAGACTTAAGTAAGTCGGAAGTTGGAATGGAAAACTATATGAAAATTCTAGATTTGGGTTAAGAGAGGTTTGCCTATCACTAATTTAAACCTGTCAACTAAATTATGATTATGAGAAACATGAGTCATCTAACCACAAGTAAGAGTACCACAGTTAGTAAAGGCATTTAAAAGGATGCCTGGAGCCAGTGGAGCTGAGGGCTGGGAGCAATGCAGCTGCCTTTGCAGGCTGTAGGACAGACTAAGGCTCAGCACTGTGCAGAGGGACAGGGAGGATACAAAACTTTGTGCTGCACTACCTGATTTTAAAGGGTTTTGCCACCTTCTGAAACCAGCAGTCCACTCAGGTAGATAAATTCTAAGGTGGGGCTGAGCTGTTAACACCAAGTTTCAGTTTTCCAAACTCTGTCTCCAAGTTCAGCCATTATCTGCTGTAAGAAAGGCTGAACAACCCTAGGCTGAACAACCCTAGGAGGGACTGATGTCATTGGCTTGGACAGGTACAAATGAATGCCAATGAGATAAATGCAATAAAGCCCTCCCAGCAGGTATTGATTTTACCTGGGAGCTGCACTATTGATTTAGGCTAAAAGACTAACTTGTAGATGTCCAGAGTTAGGAGACATGATTTCTATGTTACCTTTCTGGGAAATCCTGACTTGTGTTCTGGTGGGTGTTACCACTGCCTGTGGCTGGATTACAAGGTGCAGAGGGGGATGTCCTCCTTCCCTGAGCAATGCAGCCCCTGCAAGAAGGATTTTTTCTATTATGTTTTCTTGATATTTTCAGTCCTTGACCTACCATCTATTTGGGTAATGAACTGAATGGCATTTTACTGAAAGAGGGATGAAAACTCCTTTATGCTGGCAGAGCTCCCACTTAAGACACTCAAAGAACTGCAAACATAATGAGTTACTACATGGAGAAACTGTAAAGATATTTGTGTAGGTGCAATATGGATGAACAGCTAAGTGTTTATTTTATACTCTGGAAAATTATAGTTTCACTGTAAAGTGGGTCACCCAACATGGGCATAGCAATGTGTTTCACCTCAACACTAACAGCTCTTTCAGTTCTTTTAAGGTTTCACTTGCTGATCTGCAGTTAAGCCCACATATGCAGATGCAGAGATGTCCATCTCCTTTCCAAAACTGACAATGGGACTGGTGTGGAACAGCCCCAGCTGGGTGCAGACACTGCCTGTGAACTCTCCTCTGTGAGCTGTAACCCCCTCCCTCTCAACCTGAATACCTGCTAAAACATTAGGAAGTGAATGGCCTGCATCAGAAAGCTCCAGCTGGCAATTAGTGGTAAAAGCCTTTTAAAATCTCTTCTCTGTTCATCTGCTGTAAGCAGCCAAGTATGACCTCTCCCTCTTGTACTCCCATAATAATAATGCATATTTAACCTGATTCCTGCCCTGATTTATCCTTGGTAGCATGAGGCAGTCTTGTGTTAACTAATCTGTCTGTGGACAGAAAGTTAAGGGCATCACTGTTACAATTTATGGTGATGTAAGAGGGCTGAGACTTGCAGGGCTTTCTCAGGCAAGGTGCTACTGAGAGAAGTCAGGTCTGCTAACTGAGCCAGTTATTAGGTATTTAATAGGTATTTAAATTCTCATTTGACCCCTTGGGAGCTGAGACAGCTAAAAGGAGTTAGGGTCCTGGGTCTGTCCTGGGTGTTGCTGGTATCACATCGCCTTTTACTAAAAAGCAACTCCTCCAGTTTCACCCGTTTAGGCATGAGACTTCAATATTTATTAAACTTTCCATCACAGCTTGTAGAGAGTCTTAAAGTCTCAGGTTCAACACTGCTACTTTGTTAGTATTTTCTTTTTACTTTTTCAGTTTTTATTCAATTCTAGGACAAATGGCTTCAAATCTTTTCTCAGTTAAGAGCGGTGGCAAAGGAAAAGTTTGCTAAGGCTTTACAAAGAAGGCCAGGTTTTCAGAGTGATGCAAAGGGAACTTGACACCTGACTCCCATCAACAATAATAAAGAGGGTTGTGCATCTAACTCTTTCTGCATTGTGCTGACATTGTACCCTTGAATGTTAGTACAGTTCAATAATTCTCCAAAGATGAGGCAGCTTATTTTCTCTGCCATTGCTGCTTTGCTGGCATTTTTATGGCATTCCCAGAAGTGCTACCTGTCAGAGTTAGTAATTCCAAGGATGGCATTGCTTTGGGGTGATTGAGGATTGATGTAATTAAAGAGAAGGCAGTCTACTGCTTGCCCATGGGTATTTTATATTAAGCATTTCACTGCACAGCTACGATTGATGATTTAAATGAAGACAAAGTTGGGCTGCTCTGTATGGGCAACAGTGATTCAAACCATGAATTCAAGGATGTGCATCCTCTATATTTTATGCTTAAAATTCTGAGAGTGCTCCAGAAACAGAGCTTTCTAGGAAAACTGCAATCTCCTCAAGAGCCACTTAGCAAAGGAAGGTGTTCCTGCCCATGGCAGGGAGTTTGGAAGAAGGGGACCTTTAAGGTCCCTTCTCAACCCTAGCCATTATATGAATAACACCACTGTAAACTTGCAGAAACTTGCCACAGGAAGAGATAGTCCCAGTCACATCCAGGGACAAGTAAGATCATTATTTGGGAATAATCTGGAAAGAATAGGAAAAAGAAAATATCATATTACATCATTAAATAAATCCCCTGGTGCAGTTGTTGTTGCCTTAAGTGGGATTATCTGATTAAATCTACACATGCTTCTGTGCATATCAGCATCTGGAGCAGGCACTGTAGGCTTTCTCTAGTAGTCAGTGAAGACATAGTCAACATAGCCTATGGCATTAAAAAGCATTAATTTCCTCCTAAGGTAAGTATGTGTTAGTTCTGCTCTGTAACTTGAACATATTAAAAAACCACATGAAATATCAGGCATATTATTATCTCAGTGTTTACCCCTTATCAAAACGATGAAGTGTTAAAATCCAACAGGAAGGCTGCTCTTTAACACTGCAGACAGAGTTTGCTAAGGATAGTCTGGGAACATAAACCAGCTCTTTGTGCACAAAGAAGAGGAATCTGTTTCTTCTCTTCCCTGCTATAATGTCCATAAAATCCAATTACATTTATATCTTTGCATTAAATTAAATATGTTATTTTACACAAGCACTTAAAAAGTCTACTAAATATCCAGTAACAGTTTTCTTTATTCCCTTGTTAGCAGCTGCCATGGCACCAGGACTCACACAAGAATGAAAGTGATTTAGTGCATTGATTTGCAGTTGGCATGGCCCTCTGTTCTCAAACAGAACTGATTAGCTTAGCAGGAAAGTGCCATTTACTTTTTATTGTGTTTCTTTCCTTCTCATCTCCCTTCAGTGGCTGCCAAGAGGAACAGAAGAGCTGTAGCCTCCTGAGCAGGTTTCTTACTTTCTTCAGCTCCAAATTCTGCAATTCTGAGGACTAATTTGTCTGGATAGTGCTGAAGCATCAATACAGATGCCAGGGTTACTGCTTTGGTGTACTGAAAACAGGTCCCACTGAGCTCTTTCAGGCTCTTTCTACACAAAATTAACCCTGAATATGAGAATCCCCTTGAGTCCAGAAGTGCCACCTAAACAGAATTTTAGATGGTTTTTCACCATTTACTGGTAAAGCTAATAGGACAGCAAGGCAAAATGTCTAGCTGGGAAGGTTTCTCTTGAGTATCTCACCTTTGCTTCATAAACTGACTGTAGGACTTGTCCTCTAATACATGACATTTGAAGGGCTGTGTACACCCTTCTGCACCTCTGATCTCCATGTATTGAAGCTGCTGGGGAAACTCTTGATTCACCAGTTAAAAGCAAAGATTTTCTGCAGTGCAGAATGACCAGCAGCTGCAATAAAACAGTGGGGGTCATTGAATTAGCAATTATTTTCCCTTGAAGACCAATTCATGACAAAAGTTCAGTTTGCTTTGGCCAAGACTCCATCAATTCAGGGGTCAGATCCTCAGCTGGAGTGAGTGTCTGTGGCTTTATTGAACTCCATGAACATACATGGAGTCATGCCAGCTGAGGTCAGTGGAATAACTCTGTTTCAAACCAGTTAAGGTTCTGATCTCATAAACTTGTCATGACTATTCAGTCTCATTAGTCCTTTACAGTTCTCTCAAACTTGTCAGAAATTCAACGATGCCAAATCTTCTTAGGGGTGTTAGGCATTTCCAAGTCTGTTTCTACGAAGAAATAATAAGAAAAAAACCCAAAAGGAAAGGGTGGGAGGCTGAAAACCTGGTTCAGAGTTATTTCTGGAAACAAAGATTAAAAGATGAAGAGGGGAGGGAGAATCTCCTTCTTACTTTCTAGCTGAAATTCACTCTGTAATATTAATCCTTTTGGACTCTTTACAGTTAGTAGAGATGAAGAGGCTAATCTCTGTCTCTTCTACACTGGAGGCTCCATTAGTTCTACTAAATAGTTCTACTAAATCTGCAGCACCAGAGAAAGAAGTACATACGCATTTACTTCCCTTCTCCTTTGATCTCAGCAAGAGATTATAAAACAACTCCCATATTCTGTTCTTTCATTTCAAAATGCAAAGCAATCTGTAACTTTTTTCCCTCTGGCAGAGGAAATCCTGGTGAGGAGAGGGGCCCTTTGCCAGCAAATGTATAGCTCACACTTTTCAAATGTATCTAACTCCATTAGTCATGTGAATTCGGTCTCTTTTATTCTCTCCTATGAACCATCTTTCCTCCTTCCACAACAACAAAGAAAATCCTCTTTTCTGGTAAAGCAGGAGTTATGTGAACCTCACTGATTCAAAAGACTGCAGTATCTGCCATAGCTAATGAACTCCTGGCAAACCAAGGGTGTGCTGGCAGAGTAACATGAGCACAGTCCTCTCCTAAACCACCAGAAAATAAAAACTACCTCTTTGCAGGACTTAAAAGTACTCACTGTCAGCAAAACTTTTCTCTCTTGGTACTGTATACCCTTTTTTTTTTTTTTTTGCCACTAGTGGCAAACTTTAATAATCATGAGTTGAATTTTAGGATAAAATGACTCATGCCTTAAACTCCATTGATTGCAAAGGGATGTGTGCCTGGCTCAGATATAGAAGTAAACATTTGGTCAGGTAAAAACAAGGTCATACATCTGGTCATCCACAGCTCTCTCACACTTACATCTGTGAAATGTCCTCCTTGGCTGTATTCTGGCTTTTATTCCTGTGAAAACTCAAAGTGATAGAAGAAGGGAGAATAATGGCACCAGAGTGTAGACATAACATGATCTCAGAAAGTGGCTGAGGTTCACACCTACAGGTGGATGGCATAGAAATATAGATAGAGGCACACAGCTGTGGCCTCCAAAGTAGATCCTGTAACCCTGTGTCAGAGCCTAAAAGAATTACTTAGGTTTGGACAGCATCTAGCATCAGATGACTCAAAAAGAGACACACTGGTGGGTGGCAGCTTCTTACTGTGGTTTTCATGAACGTATTCAGTAATAAACACTGAAGATAAGAGTGTATCCAAAATCTACCCCCCTTCAGGGCTTAGGGAACTTGTTTGTGGGTACTGGGAGGGACCCCTTCAGTTTGGGAATTTTTCCTGAGCACTGACGTCCAAGCCCTGTCTTTCAAACTGGTGGGAAATGGGAGCAAGAATCACAATCTTTTAAAATGGAGTAGCTATGGGTGACAGTGAGGGTAGACCCTTGTACCCAGGTGACACGGTCACTGCATTTATCCAGAGCAGGACTTTGTCTGGACTAACAGCCCTGGAAAGGCTGTGGGCAGGTGGGGGAGCCCATCAGTGCCCTCAGGGACCACACAGTCAGCACTGCCAGCACAGTCAGGCTATCTGCACATGCAGTTCCACTTTTATGTGTATTTTAATGCTGCTCTACACACATTTCAACTTTTAAATTTAACTAGTAGGTTTTCAGTATGGGAAAAGAAAAACCTATAACAGATAACCAGTAATGATAACCAGTAAAAATAACCAGTAATCCTGCTCTTCCCCACTACCACTGGAAGGCACTAATCCACCCCAAATACCAGTCCTTGCATCAAACACACTCTTAAGGACCATGCTCAATGAGGGCTCACTTGGCTTCCAAGCCTTTTGACTAAAACGTGCTGGGTTCTGATCCACAGCAGAGAGTCTGAACTGCCACCACGTGGCTTCTCTGTGACCACCTTGCAGAGCAAGGGGGCACAGGAACACAGCCACCCCCGTTGGCACTGGATCTCTGTCCTGAGCACAGCCCTTGGCTGGTGGGGGGCAGTGAATGGGCTCCCAAGGAGCTGGCAGGTTCCTGCTGGCTGCAAGTGCCAGAACAGGGAAGGGCTCCTGCTGCCATGGGGCCCATCTGCCAAGCCCTGATGGGCCAGTCTGCAGCCTCACGTCCTGCTGGTGGGTGGTTCTTGTTGCTGCTACACGTAAATGCTAGGCCAGTGTAGAAAAATATAATTTCTAACCCCAGTCTTTACTATTAGAGCAAATCAGAGCTGTTCTCTGATTTGTTCAGTTTTTTAGTATTGTTCAAATGCAGAATCTGGGACAGGGGGATATATTTGGGGGTCACATCTGTAGTGCCATGGCTAAAGACCAAGATATTACAACTATATATATTAACTTTTCCAAGGCATTTGATATTCCAAGATTATTCAGAATGTCCAGGAGCATTTGAGCAAAGAAAATTGAAGCACTTTGGCCTTGGCTGAGCTTCAACAGATATATTTGCTTCATATTTGTTAACATAAGTGACCACGATAGAGAGAGGGAGAAAGAAAAGGTGACAATTTGTCTCCAGAAGTAGCCACACAATAAATCTCCAGTGAAGAGTTTTATGGGAAAAGGTCGATTTCCACTATTCTGCTTCCAGACCTTACAGATGGTTATCAGGACAAAGGTAATTATCTAACACTGGTGATTTAAATACAAACAACACAATCTTTCATTTCCTTGGCCCTGAGTGACAAAACTCCAGAGTACAATGTGACCTCTGCCACTTCCACAAATGACTTACCAGCAAGAAATGAACTTCTTCAATTCAAAAGGAAATGGAGAAAAACAAATCCATATCTTCCCTCCCCAAAGGGACAAGAAGATCATAAAGTCATGCTCCATATGGCCCTGACACTGTCAGGTGGTTTAGGCAGCAGATAGAGGTCTGTGTCATTGATATGTGTAGACCTCAAGATCTGCCTAGCTCCTGTCTACTGCTGAGAGAGCAATTTGTATCTGATTTGTATCTAATTTGTTCAGTAGTTTTCTGTTTGTATCAGACTTTGATTTTTCCAAATACACTTGTCAGTAGAATTTGCTCCAATGCACTTTGCAAACATATTTTACCCTATGCAAACTATTTGTTTTGACTGCTCACTACTCGTGCTGTGTAACCAGCCACCTAAGGCAAACTGCAGTTTTCCACTGGTTTTGCAGATGACTGATCCCTGAAGTGCCCTGAACTCCTTTTGCAAATCTCTGCTGTAATCTGTCTCCAGTCACTCAATAAGGTTACCAAAAGCTATTTTTCAGTCACATAACAAGCACCACTATCTCTTGTCTCTTAACAGATATGCTTAGTGTCCTGACAGAAATGAAAAGAGTGGTGGAAGTGATTTGCACACACACAAAATGAGTCGGAAAAGCAACATTTTCATGATTCTTTTAAACCAGACATATTTAAAATGTAAAACTTACTTCCAAATCTCTTTATAAACTAATGAAAAAATGCAAATTCTTGCTTGCAGAATTATTCATTGAAAATAAGCCCAATAAAACTTGTAACATGGTTGCATCTTTGCTTGCCATATCACTTATCAGGCTGTTGCTGAAGAGACCTGGAGGTCTGGACTGCACAACTACACCCAACCACCCAAGTTTGAATCCATCAGGTAAGTTTTAGCAATATCCCATTTTTTTACCCTGCAAAATGAGATGTGATTGTCATTCCTGATGAATGGCAGTGGACACACTAGAGAATAAACCCAGGGAGCCTTGCAAGACTAAATCACAATCTCTTGACTGCCTCTCAGCCTTTCATGTGGTCAGCTCGATGCTCAGCACAGTAATGGCTGAGGTTAGGTGAGATCAACCCCACTCTGTCTCGACTGATAACAACTCCCAGTGCCAGGCTGATAAAAGCCTGGTGTGTTACTACAGAGGTGGCACTGTGTTTATCTGCAGACGCCCCTGTGGAACAAGTGTGTTGTTTTTATGGCCAGTTAGCAGGGATTTAAGGAGTGAACTGCAGAGGAAATCGGAATGTTAATGACACATCTGTGGGCAAAGGTGCCACAGCCCTCAGAGGGCAACAGAACAGAGCTCCCAAACTTTTAACTTGCCACAGCCTCATCAGCTCAGTGCGGTCCCAGGCACCTCTTGGGGCCGTGTTTATTTGTGACAATCTGGTTAGAAACATATGTTACGGATCAGAGTATTTTGCATTTTTTAATGGTCAGGCTGGGGTCACATGCAAAGGCTTCCACCCTCTTGCAAATGTCAAAATCTGACTCAGACTGGACATCACACAAAACACTTTGTCATGACTCCTTGTGGGAACACCATTACATGTGTCAAAACTAAACTAAAATAAAGATATCTGACCCAAAATAGGTAGCATGTATTTTTCTAGAGGAAGGTCATTCCTTGCTGTTATTTTGAGTACTCTGCTGACAGAGGCTTTTCTGTATCATTCTAATTTCAATGCTTCTATCTATAGCTCTTTGTGTAGATTTGTCCTTTCAATGTGCACTGTTGTCAATGGAAAGCTACTGTAAACTGGATTTCAAGGTGTGACTCAGAAAAAGCTGGCAAAAAGACACCCTGAAATTTTCAAAGCCATGTTGTGCATATCTTCAGTTTGAATGGATATGCATGCAATCCTCTAGTTTGGCAAATCTCATCCATAAACTGTCTCCCACCTTCAAAACAGAGTCAATGTCATCCAAAAAGGTTCTAGCACATGACAACAATGATTCCCAGCTCTTCAGGACAGCCTTGCATCTCTGTTATGGCTGCTGCCTATGAGAGAATGTTCATATACAACAAGTTTGCACACATACAGACATACATTTACAGGAACCTTTGTGATTTCCCAAACACAGGCAACAAATTTGTCAGTCAGAGCCTCCAAGCACCTAAACACACACAGGAGCCACCTACATCTCAGAGTTCTTGGCATCCAGCTCATGAAACAAGGTTCCCTATGTCCAAGAGAAAAATCTTCATATAAGGCTTAGAAGACTCACAGGTTTTTAAAATCATTATGGTGAGGCTTGTAGAAAAGAAATCAAAGACAGAGATCTGGAGGGAGGTAGATCTAGATGAATAGTGGCTTTATAAGGAGTAGCACAGAATATATGTTTAGAAAGAAATCCCATTATGATTTAAGATGCACAACTACCCCATATATTGCCTATAAGCCCATCTAAAGAATAGGATTTACTGGCTCACAAGGATGATTTTCTTTTTGCAGGTCTGCTCCACACTATTATTGAAAGAGCAAAAAATATCATACCTTCTCCCAAAACAATTTAGAGCAGGGAAAAGAAGGCTTCCTTCCATTCTTCCCTATTTCTTACTGCTGCCCTGTTCTGACAGGTTGCTCAGGAGGACGATGGGGATTTACTGTTTGCTTTGCGGCACACAAAAAAGCATTAAAATAAAAAATCCTCCTGTAAATAATTGCATCAATTTTGCAATCAACCAGAAAACAAACAAACAAAATCCAGTGAGGCCAACACTGAATGTACTAATCTTGCCAATGCTCTGTATAATTAAAACAATTTCACCTTGAAATCTGGCATTCATTATAATATGGAGCACCTCCAGGCTTTAGTATTTTAGTTTGTTTTTATGGACCTAGCTAGAACACAGGTTTGTACATGGAATATATTCTGGTCTTTTTGCTTCTGATCCATTTAGCAATTATTTTATGCCATTTATTTGTTACATATTCGTTGTCTCTTGTCTCTGTCACCTGTGTGACTTAGCAAACACCTCAATGCATCTCACTTGGCAGCAAAATTCATCACAAAGCCACTGATATCAGCATACTAACAAAACCCAAGTAAATCCCAAATTTGTGTTTGCACTCCATGAACACAGCACTGAAGAGATTTGCTGCCGTTGTCCTCTAGGCAGTGATAGAACAAAATTTCGAAAACAGTTCTCAATCTCAACAGAAGCATTTCAGATTTCCCACCTTCATACAGGGGCTCAGTTTACAGGAGGCGTCTGACAATATCCTGAAAATTTGCTGATATTTTTCTAGAAGTCCATTTACATAAACTAAGATGGAAGCACTGAAACTTACAGGCAAACCCCTCATCTTTGCCCTTAACTTCAACATGAGAATTGGATGTCAACTTCAAACTTTAGGAAAATGCAGACCTTATTTTCAACTTTAGACCTTACACCTGTGTAATTCAGGCTTCTCAGTCAAAATCTAGTCTGGTTCTAGTACTAGTCTGATTCCTCACTTAAATTTAAGTCTTGCCACTTGGGCCTAGCTTTAATTTAAGTACTGAAGATTTACTCAGTTGCATTCTTCTTCTAGCATCAAGCAGTTTCAGCTAAAGAGATTTATTTGTACTTGAAATACATCCATTCAGCATTAGTACTGTTAAATTAGTGGTGATATATATGTGTTTGTGGGCACAGTGACCTTTATTAGCTCCTCATTATGTTTGAAAATAGTTTTTGCTATCTGACTGAATGAATTATGCTGAGCATTGTTATGGCTCAGATAACCTATGGAAACTAGGTTTTTTTCATGGTATGTTAAATGTTAAAACTAACAAGCAGTTACTTAAGCATTACACTGGAGACCATCATCATATCTTACAACTTGGAACATGCACTTTTAAGACTGTTCAGATTAAAGATGAATCAAAGCACTTCAGCTTCAGGGATAGAACTGGAGGTGTACATCCCTCCAGACAGAACTGGAGTGTAAAAATCCAACACAAATTGCTTTTAAAATTTAATAATTCACAAAATCTATGGTTAAGCACAGCCTGGCTGGGATAGATAAGTAAAATAAATACCGCAAAGTCAATTTTTAATAATCTGTGGCATGAAATTTAAGCACAAGAGAAAACATTTCACAATCAAGCCAGAAGCTTTTTGTAAATGATCAAATGAGAATTTTATACCCCCTCACCTATCAATGCAAAATACATCCAGTTTATCCTTTAGTCCTCGGAGCACACTCCTAGATTCATTTGTTTAAATGCCTTTTAATTCTAAGAGAGCTTTTATTGTAACCCCTTTTAAGAATGAGAGTTATTTACAACAACCTCAGAAGAAGATAGATTCTGGAACCTCTTCTTTGCTGGTGAATTGGTGCATCAAATGCAGTTACAGGAAATAATGTAATTAGTTCCTGTGCCAGTCTGGTAACAAGTGGTCTGGTATATTTATCTAATTATTGAGACAACACATTTACAACTGAAGGGATTTTGCTATAAGAGGTTTATAATACTCTGATTTAGGCTGATCTTCAGTCTCTTAATGCCAAGTAAAAACTGGCCTTCAAGCAACATTTTTGTATGATGAAGAATAAAATCCCAGATGGATTATGACAAGTCTGTGTTGTCCTTAAAGAGAAATCAAAATGAAAAGCTGGGAAAATTAAATGGCAAGGATATTATATATACACACACCCATTTGGAGGAGAGAGAAAATGTGAAGATTTGTACGTATTTTATGCATCTGGAATCAGTATGCTAACATGCTGTTTATGCTAAGAGGAGTGCCATCTGCAAGAAATAAAGAAAAGGGAGAGATTATACTATATTATGGGGAAATCATATTTTGACTTTATTATTATGGCTGTGGCTATTTTATGAAAAGGAGGTGGATTAATAATTGTCTAACCAACCAAAAAGGAAGGAGAAAGCGAAATGGATTTTTCAGAGAATATTTCTCATGCAATAATAAGGGGCTTGTGCAACAGAGCAGAAGGAGGAAGGGAGGGCAGTGACAAGAAAGGGAGACTGAGCCTCATGGTAGGAGAGTGTCTGCAGAGCTGAGCAAGGCTGCAGAGAGCAGGGTGAGTATGCACCAGCAGCCACAGGGAACATAATCAGAGACAGAAGAGGTCCTCTGGTGTCCTGGACTTCTGCAAAGAGGATGACAAAGAGCCACACCACTTGGCTGCATGTCCCCTGAGCACAGCTGCCTCCTGGGGTGCCTGGGCATGGGCACAGGAGAGGCAGGACCAGGGGCTGCTGCAATGCAACCCCCAGGGCTGATCAGAGAGGGGATGCTGAAGCCAGGCCCCCATCTGGGATGGGACGTGGACCAGGGTGGCTGCATTCTCTCACATCCCCATGTCAGGCCCAGGGGACCAGGGCTGGTCAGGGCACACACAGGATGATGACACAGGGAGTCAAAAGTGGGTCCCTGAGTAGTAAGCTAATTAGGAAGAAAATTATTTCCTGGTAGGAAACTGTAGGGAAAACATACAGCCTTTCAATCTAAGGTAAAGCAGCTGAAAGCTGGTAAAGTTCAGCCCTACTCTGAAGATCTGGACCAGAGCTCCTGCTCCTTTTATTCCTGCTCTCTCATTATAGATATTTGGCACATGTTATTGCACTTCTTCCCCCGCCGCCCTGCTCCTACTCCGGGCCAGAGGCTTTTTGTTCTGAATGGAAGGACAACCCTCACAAAGGGCCTTTTTCCTGAGAGATACTGGTTTCATTTACAGTGAGCTAGAGATGCATGTGCTGCCATGCCCTGGGCCTTTCAATCACCCGCCAAGAGCACTCACTTTTCATTGTTTCCATTTTAACGCTGCTCTTGCAGCTGCAATTGCAGCCACTTTGAATTAAATCTGGGTTAACAGTCTGAGGACAGATAAGCCCCAAGAGAGGAAATGATGTAAATCCAAATGGCAATTCTTTAACCTATTGCTTATTATGACAGGCTGGAAGCCCTGCGTGCGATTGGAAGCAAAATGCATTTTTGCAGTCTATTCTCATTTGCATAAACCTTTCTCTCGGAATTTGCATAATTTTTCAATTAATCACCAGGACAATACTCTAACTCCTGAACATCCCTCTCCCAGGCATTTAAGGTATTCTTGCTAATATAAAAGCTTTAGACAACAATGATGAGGCCAAGACCTGGCGTTTTCTATTTATTTCACATGTAAAACCCCGTCCAAATGTTTACTGTACCTTATACTCCATAACAAGTGCATCACTGATTACTGAAAAAGCACAGATGGGATGTAGACAGTTTTTCATTCCTTGTTCCATATGATAGAACTCAACACATCTGGTATGCTATGAAAAGCATCTTTGCACTAATTTGTTTGTCAGTATCTATTGAAAGGACTATCTGTCATCCTGTCGTATTTTGGTTGCCCTGAGATGGCTGAAGACAAGACTAGTCACAAATTGCAACTGCTGGCCACTGGGGAATAACTGGTAGAAACCACCAGCTGTTCCAAGGATCATCAGTGGTGGCTTCTTTTTTTTTTTTTTTTTATTTTTTTATTTTGTAAGTGGAAATTTCAGTGCAATCTCTCCTCAGACATTTTGTATTTGCAGGAAGAAAGCAAATCACTTGAGCAACCGACAGTTTGTTTGTCCTCGCTGTCCGTGTGCACATTTCCAATCTGTTTCTGCAGCTGGCTGAGGTTTTTTTGACTGGACAGGAGTGATGCAGGGGACAGAAAAAGCTCATGCTGCTGGTGTACAGGGGGTGATTTTAACATTGCCTTTGGATGCTACATCTCTTATGTCAGGAACTGGACCATAAATACATTGGTTTGTCAGGGAAAAGTACAGTTCCTAAAGGAACCTTGGTGTATATATGGGTTAATCAATAAAGGTTGAGAATGTTTTTTCCCATAGTTCTTCATGCTGATCATCTTCTTGAAAGACAGCCCAGTGATTTATGATTTGTTATGTTTATTTTACCTCATCTCCTGGCCAATGAATCAAAATGTTGGATGTCATTTCTTTTCCAGTCTTATTGTTGTACTTTCTTATTGTAAATGCTTTATTGCATTAAATTCTGATTGTGTGGCTAATTTAAGCCATTTTTCATCAGTCAAGAGCTGTTCTGGCATGAGAGTGCAGATCTGATTGAAGGTGTGAAATTCAGATTCTATTAATGGTTGAGTGATATATATAAAGAACTTTCAGAAATATAAGAAAGCCTATGAAACATAGTAGAAAGATTCTCATGACCATTCAATGGGCATATAACTTCCAGAAATACTGGATTGAACTGCTTGTAGTTAATTAATTATTCATGCATTGTTATAATTAATCTGAATGATCTGCAATATACCAGCATAACTTGCACATAATGCCAGCCATTTCAAAGTAATGAAAATACTTGTCTACTTAATGACATATAACCCTTTGAAACTGCTGATCTGAGTAAAAAGCCATACCTTGTTTCTCCAGCACTATTAAAGGAACAATCAGCACCTTATCTGTATGGGAACTATAATAACATCAAGTGTGTTTCCCATCTCTTCACAATGAGTGCCTAAGTTGAGCTCCTAAGCTTTGAACATGAGTCCCATATGAGTTCTGCCTAAAATTAATACTGTGTTGTGATCCAGAGTACTCTGTAATTGTCCTTATTCTTTCTCTCTGCTAATTACTGAATTACATATGAAAGATTTAAACCAAAATCAGGAGGGTATTGAGTGACAGCTAACAAAACTAAAGATGCATCATGATCCTGACTATGGCTATTTGCAAGAAGGTCCCCCCACTGTGGCTGAACACTGAATGTATTGAGCCCAAAACTGGCATTTGGATGTGATGGAAGAGGATGTTCCTCACTCCTGCCAACACCTAGATTACAGCATATGAGAATACTGCCAGTGTGTCTTGTGTTCTTAAATCCATTTCATGTCTCAAGGGTATGCCAGACATTTAGCTTGCTATGGAAAAAAACCCATAAATCAAGCAGGTTTGTAAACCAGAATAGATATGCTGAGGGAATCCTTAAAAATTAAGACAGCCTTTCATGACTGCAAAGCACATTTTGAGCTGAATAATTTGAGGACTAAACAGCCCATAATGTAGCTGGTTTCACATAAAGTATAATTTGATAATGAAGTGTTCTCACACAATTTAGGCTTTTCAGATGGCTGCTTCAACACAGAGGTGTGGCGTGCACTAAATGAGATTATGTTCTAAAAAATGGTCACAATGAATGCGTAGCTGCTGTGGAGAGCAGCAGTTTGGTGATGCATCTTGCATTCATATAAAAATTAATTTCTTGTAACACTCAAAATAAACCAATTGCTTTGACTATTTCCTCTTCCACCCTGACATTAAAACTGAGTGTCTTGCTTTTCGGTCTTGGCTTGAAAGCCAGCTTTGCAGTGGCAAGATTCAGACTGGATGAGGCTGATAGGGATCTCTGGTGGCTGTCTAGTCCAGCTCCCCTGCTCAAGCAGGGGCAGGCACAGGAGGCTGCCCAGGACCACGACCAGTTGGGTTTTGGGTATGTGCATGGGTAAAGGCTCCAAAACTAAAGCTGGTTCAAGCAGCAACAGAAGGTGCCCAGAAAAAGCACTGTGAGTCTGAGTCAGAGGTTTTAGCAGATAGCTGATAGAGAAGAACTGCACAAGGCCATAAGATGTGCAGAAGTATTTTGCCTTGGCTCTCTGATTTCTATCCACTAATTTAAGAGAGATCTTCACATAGGAAGATTATATTTCCCCAGGTTTTCAGCAGGGACATACACCAGAAATAAATTCTTATCTCATCTGAGAACCCCAGTGGAGCAGCTGGAACCCCAGGAACTGAAAAACTTCACTTTTCTTTTTCTCTCTTTACTCTGAAAGTCTTTCTATTACAAATCCCATTTCTGTAGAACTGCAAAGACTTGGATGAAATCCAATGAGAAGAGCTTTTACCACAAGACTTTCTGTACGTTTTACCTTCAGTGAAAGAGAAAATCAGAGTCAATTTAGAGAGAATTTGACTGATTCTGCTTACAACCAAAGCCAAAGCTAGACAGCACAAGGCAGGCACCTGAAATGTAACCCAATTTTAGAATAATTTGATTTAAACTTCATAGGACACCGCAAATCTGGGCAGATTTTTTCCCCCCTGTGTCGTACACTGACTCCATCAGGGTCAAACAAATAAAACTTTATTTGAAAATTCCTTACTTGTCTGATTCTGTTTAGTGTAAAATTGATGTGACAGATTTCTGAAAACCCTTTCTTCCTGCAGGGATTAATTCTGGTGGTACTGTATGTGTTAGATTTTTTTTATAATCTTTGCTGGCTGTGAAAAAGGACTGTAACACCTATGTAAACGACCATGACCTTTGCTTCTGTCTGTTCTTGGTCAATATAGAAAATCAAAAGTTCCACAGACTGCAACCGGTGCATGATGGGAGAACTCAATGTCAGATTTTTATTTTCTTTCCAAAACTGCCACATTTCTGCAGTTTCCTACTTCACTGCCACCTTCATTCTTTCAGGCCAAGCAAGAGATGGGAGACCTGGGAGATATGTGGGGAGTGCACAACAGGAAGAATCGATCCAGAACTCTGGAGCCTGACCTCTGAAGGGATTATATCCTGAATCCCACTCCCAGCAGCGTGAGTGCATGTTGCAAGAGGCAGCCACACATATCAGCAAGAAGGGATAGAGAGGCTGGCTCTGCCTGCCTGCACTGGCAGGGCCATCCAGAAAGGCTCTAGGCAGTGGCTGGTGGGTTTTCACTCTGCTCATGGGTCTCCTTTCTTGACTGCATGTTTCCTGTTGACCAAATCAATGCCAGCAGAACTGGCTGCAATGATTTATTAACCATGGAAAGCCAGGGAGAAATGTTAAGTTCACTGCACCAATCAGAACTTCTTTTGACCTAACATCAGTTCATGGCAGATATAAATCCTGAAAAACTCTCAGCATCTTTTACAAATGGAATGAATACTTTTATACAAATATGAGCTGTTCTGCTGAAGTCATTTACCATTTCCTGAAGTTTGGCAGCACCAGGACACAACAACAAGCCAACAGCCAATTTCATAATAATGATCTCTATTTTTGAGTCAAACATGAGACCTCTTTTGGAAGAAGCTTTATGTGTTCCTATAGTTTAAGATTTTTCTTCCTGCTTCAGATATCACCTACGAGCTACCTAGGGCTGGTGCTTGCAATCCCATTTGCCATTTGGTAAAGGCAGGTGAAAAATAAGCCACAGTAGGTAGCACTTGGCCTCTTCTGTTAAAGGATGAAACACTGATGACAGTCTTCAGAGGAAGGCACATGTTAATATCACATTTCCTAAGTTGTATCTCAGAACCTGGAGGCTGATCCTCTGATTTCTTATATGGAATGTAACACACAGGCACTTATTCTGCTCCTGTAACTCCCATGTGCTTCTTTGGGACTGCCACATCCATGCCCAGGCAATTTTGCTATGGTCTTTATGGAAATGGTTAAATTGTCAAGGTTTAAGGCTCCTATGAGAGCAGCCACAAGGGAACATTGTCCATATCAGAGCTGACATGAAATTTGTTAGTGACAACAGTGTGGACAGGCTTTTGCCATCTGTCAAGACAGGTATGCTGGTGGGAAGTAACACTTCCTTTGCAGCTTCCAAGACTGTATATCTTAAACTGCAATGGCTTTGAGGGGGTAAAAAAATCAGTGCTGGAACTCTTAATGCATCCAGGTACATCTAAATTTCCCCTGGGGATGGGATGACTTTACTGTCATTTCAAGTTTTATATTCTTCCTTTAAATCAGCTATTTCATTTAAATAAAAAGGTTCTATATTCTGGGATGGAAATGCAGCTGCTTCAAGTAGCCCTGCAGCATGTTGATTTATTACTGACTATATACTTCTTCAAGGAGAAGATTCCTTAAGAAGACATTCCACATCCAGCTCCATATTTCTTGCTACATAACACTTTTATATTAATCTCATCATATCTGCATCCATGAAATTTGGTAAAAAATGGAAAATAAGGCAATTACATATTTGGATAAATACATTTGCAGGATTTAATGCTCTGTATTCACATGAATAAACTACTCAACTGTCTGCTATAAGAGATGTTAAAAGTAAAGTTATATATCTGAAAAGGATCTATTCCACATAAAGAAATGAAATGCCTCCACTTCTACTTTTATGAAACTGTATGTAAGTGTCAGTAAAACTAGGCTTAGGATGTACCTTAAAATCCCCAACAAATTCTGAAGGGAAAAACATTTATTTTTGCTGAGAGTATTTATTTACATTTTATGTGATGATAAAACCACTCCCAGCTGCACTTTTTCTGTTAAATTAGAACTTGAAGGCCATAATGTTATGTACCTTTGTATGATCATGGCTTCCAAAGGGTTATTATGCAGTAAAATTGGATGAATTCTCCCAAGGATGGCTCACACAGCTTTTCACCAAGACTGGTTTTGTCCACGCACAAACCCCGCTTTGTAAATTCCAACATGTACACACAGAGCAAAATTTGTATGGAATGAGTGCAAGTCCCGTACCTGGAGCTCACACCAATTTTTAAGGAAGTGCCTGTCCTGACAGTTCCACTGTTGCTAATGTGCAGTCAAAATCTTATTGAACTGAGCTCCAACAGTAAACCAGAGACAGACACTGCTGCTGGAGTATGGCTCTCTGAAGAGAAGAAAGAAGAAAGTTTTTTAAGACTATATCCTTACAAAATCAATCTTGCTGCGATGGATGCTTTTTTATCTCAAATCGTAAATATATTTTGCTCAAAAAGATCCAGCTATGATGAAGCAAAGGTTGCACAGACTCATAAACTTTTACATGGTTTGGCCATCAGGGAAGGACCATGAGCCACAGGATCTTGAATACAAGTTACATATGGAGTGTTGGGACCAATAGACATCTAAATAAATACCTGAACGTGAACAATGTTAATACTCCCTAATGCCTAAAATTGTTCCACAACAGAATGTACAACCAAAAATCAAGGTACAGGCTGAGGTACTAACCATCTGCTTGCTACTTTGTGCATGATGGTGCCATTGTGTCTCCCAGCACTGCTCAGGACCAGGAGACAGCGACTGAATTAGAAGGAAAATCCAGTAGTTCTTCTTGGGACACCACTGCTTTCCTTTCTTGTTTTGAAGGAAACACTTTGTGCCAAAGAAGTGAGCAGGGATGGCTGAGTGTGACTTCTCACATGGGGCAGGCACAGGGTTCATTGCTGGATCCCATTTTTCTCCTGAGAGGAGAATTCATGCAGTTAAACAACTGACCTGAGGTTTTCCTGCAGTGGGGCAGTTTGAAATCCATGAAATTCATGCTCATGTATAATAAGAAAGGCTAAAATGGGATACAGGCTGTTAATAGCATCATCAGCTTGGTGAAATCAGGGAGCCATCCTTACTGCTGCACATGAGCACAGGTGGTATGCTTCCAACAGCAACCTCAGAGATCAGCCTTACTTTAAATAAATAGCAAGACTTTTTCAGTATTATCAAGCTGCTGGGTTTTGAATATGTCTGTACATAATGGTCTAGGATGTACCAATTGTTACTGCAGGATCAATATTACAAAAGAACTCCTTCCCTGCTCACAGCAAAGTCTATTTTGGCTTGAAAGCAGCTGAATGGTGGGAGAAAAAACATGACTTAAACAAACTTTAGATTCCTGGCTGCCATTTAAAATTAACAACCTAATTTTAACTAAATCACTCTTTTCACTTTCACCTGGAGACCTGAATTTAAAATCATAATATCTCCATGTAAAAGCTAGTTGTTGGAATAAGGCCAGGCTATTTCTAAGATAAAATGTTGTTATACCAGTGTGCTAAGATGCAATTTTCTCCTTTTATTGCCTGAACAAGAAAAAAAAATTTAAAAAAGATAAATGAGATACAAATTCCAAACAAAATATGTCTCTAATCAGGTATTTCTGTAACAAGAGGTATTTTAGCACAGTATATATTAAACCATGGTATTCTAGGGTCAATATTCAACATACTTTATGCATAGTATTAACAAAATATGATGCACTGAAATAAAAAAGGTTTTTATTGCTGTGATCACAGGCCAAATACTGCAAAATGCTGAATAGGGCAGATGTTACCTGTGTTCCATCTTTAGAGAGCTTTAAAGAATAAAACTTCTCTCTATGCAGTGTGACAGCCTGGTTTTTAAGATTACTTGGTGGTGTCAGTTGAATCACAGCAACACACAAACTGTCAAGTCTACCAGACAAGCGAGAGTCTGAATCCTTGTTACCTGGTTCCATTTGTTACAGACCAGTTAATAACATCCACCCCATACATCACTTTTTCCAAATGTCTAGGGGGAAGACTCTCTGTGTTTATAGAAATTCAGAAGGATGTAAAATGACATCCCTCCCTTTTTGTGCACAGTTTATATTATTTGCTTTTCATAGTATGGATCCTATTATATCCCTTACAATAAACTGCTTTAATGGGTGGTTTTTTTCCCAGTTACTTAAAAGGGCACATGCAGAGCAAGTTAGTACTTCTGTAAAATGAGATGGGTAATTTTAGGAGAGGCTGCTGCTTGTAATTTACTGTTATTATACAATTCTTAATTTTATGAGACATGTCAGATAATAAATCCTCATTTACACTCACATTCTCTGTCTCTGAATTTGAAGAAGCATCTTAATCTAAACAGCAGTTGAGATGATGATGATGAGTGTCTGTCTTGGACTTCTGTCTCACTTATCCTCAAGTTTTGATCAGTGTAATTTTGCCACAGCTGAGGAAAGTGCCTTTACTTCCCTCCCATCATTGAGGGAAGCGCCTTGTCTTCCCTTGCATTGCTAAGTAGGGCAAATGGCAGGAGGTGCTCATCATGTTACAGGTCAGAAGTCATCTGGGTCACTGGCAGGACATTTTGAGGCACTCTGGGAAACTCTGTGGAGCAGAAACTCCAGTAGGAAGGCTTCCAGGTGCCCTAGATTCCAAAAAGCAATTGGGCTCATTTTCAAAAACCACTACATAATTAAGAAACATGCATTACAAATTGTGGAGGACTTGGATTTCAGAGATATGGAGAGTGAAAATTTAATTTGCCTTCCACATGCAGCTGAGAGAAATGTTATTTGTATGATTAAGAAGCTGAAGGGGTTATTAATTAACTGGATATATCTCTAACCAGATCTTACATGGTGGTATCATATGGTGCAGTGACAGAAGCCTCTCAGAGCCCTGCATGCTATGTCCTGTAAGTTCATTCTTTTAAATTTGATTTCTGTGAGTGTTTCCTTCCATGAGAGAAAAACACAAGAAATCTTAAAATGACTTAGTGGTATGACTAATATCAGAGCAGCTCTTTTCATGCAGGACATCATTCTCCCTCTGTTTGCCTTCAGAGGAAATACTGGACCATGTCCTCCTGACAAGGAGCAGCAACTCCTCCAGACATGGCACTGACACAAGCTGTGCCCAAAGAGATGGTCCTGTGGATTTCACAGACATCTCCCATCCACAGCTTTCTGTCCCATCTGGGCCTGGATATTTATTGTATCATTGCCAGAACCTCGACAGAAAGTGAAGCAGTTCCACTGACACAGCAGATGAGAAGATCCTCCTGAAATGTTTTAGCAGAACTCCTCATGTCGAAAAGAGGCAGAAATGGTGGATGCACTTTTCTGAAAACAAACACACATTTCCTGACAGACTAGGGGTGCCTTGTTGGACAAGCTGGAAAAAAATGCTCATGCTGAAGCACTCCCTTTCCAGCAGCTGCCACAAATCCTCAACTGCAGACAGAGGAAAGAACACACTGCCGGATATAATCACACAAGGCACAAAGGAGGGTTGGTAGCAGTCTGAATGCACAGACTAAAAAACGGGTAAAATGATGTACCACTGTTCAGCTTTTGACATGGACAAACTGCAAAATGTAGGTAGCATGAACTCACCAACCCCTGTGTGCAGTTTTTGTGAAACTCAGAGGCCATTAGCTGAAGCAGTGTTCCCTGCCAAGGCCAGTCAGACTGTGTAGGTTATGTAGGACTTATCCTAACCTGTTGTGCCCTAATACTGAGCCAGGCCTGGAGATGAAGGGCAAGAGTTCTATATGCCACATACAGAATCACAGAATCAAAGAATCACTTGGTTGGAAGAGATCTTCAAGATCATTGAGTGCAACCCATTCCCTAACACCTCAACTAGACCATGGCACTGAGTGCCACATCCAGTCTTTTTTAAACAAATCCAGGGATGGTGACTCCACCACCTCCCCAGGCAGACCATTCCAGTATTTTATCACTCTTTCCATAAAAAACTTTTTCCTAATACCCAACCTATATTTCTCTTGGCACAGCTGAAAATTGTGTCCTCTCATTCTCAGTTGCTGCCTGGAGAAAGAGACCAACCCCACCTGACTGC
>VZSR01001283.1:5943514-5995408 GCA_013398615.1 Brachypodius melanocephalos
CTCCCAGCTTAGTGTCATCTGCAAATTTACTAATGAAAGATTTAATTCCCTCATCCATGCCATCAATGAAAATATTGAACAGAGCTGGCCCCAGCACAGACCCCTGAGGGACGCCACTGGTGACTGTCCCCAGCTGGATGCAGCACCGTTCACCACCACTCTCTGAGCCCGGCCATGCAGCCAGTTCCTAACCCAGCAAACAGTGAGAAACTTATTCTGGCAGAAAACTGAGTAGTTGATAATCTCCCACCTGGGCACAGAAGTAATCTGTAGCAGACAAGAGCTTGAAGGAGTTGTGATTTCCTTCAAAAGAGTAGAAATGACATGTGCTGATTCTTATTTCATCTTCTGGAACACTGGGAGAATAAAAACTGGCTACATCAACAGCACTCTTGCAAATCATTAACCAGAAAATCTCCTTAAAGGAAAGTCTACTGATTTTCCATGGAGTAAACTCCTGATATTATTATGAAACTATAAAACACTTTGTTCCTCTGCTCATGTCTTTCCAAGTTTTACTCAGACAGGCACCTTTAAAAACAGAAATATCAATCATTATAATCAAAGTAGGGAGTAATATTATATTTTAATAGTAAAATAATATCAAGACTGCAATAAATTATATAAAAACAGCATTAGAAAACCTATCTAAGGTGTTGAATTATTATCTGAGATGAAGTTGTAGAGTTATAAGTTCATAAATAATAATGAAGCTTCTGTTGGTAACATAAGTAATGTTAAAACTGTAGGGTTTAAACTCTGTTTTTACTGAGCTTAAAAAGCTTAAAAAGAGGAATGGCAGAGTGGAGAGGGCACTCCAGATAAAGCCTCAGATAAAGCAGCTGTTATCATCCACAGGGTGTGTGGGGAATGGCAGAGTCCCCCACAATTGAAATAACAATTAAAATAACAACAAGTAAGTGTTGCATACACTGAGCCATTGATAATACTCTAAACAAATCAACCCAGGAAGCCTCTGGATTCTGGAATATCTGATAAAACAAAAACCAAAGTGAACTTGCATTGGAAAACAAGCGCCAATTTCCCTTTGCAAATGACCCCAAAGAATCTGACCTGCCATGGATGTGGTAATTCACACTCTCTAAGGTACAAATGGCACCTCCTTGAAGTGTCTGATGAAAACTTAATGTTACCTCTGAAGTCCTCACCATGAGAAAAGGCCAAGCATGACCCAAGTGTTGCACTCCTGTAAGATGATGCTGCTGGGTCAAAAGAGTGTGCTGCAAATACCAGCTGGTCCTTGCAGGATCCTGCTCCACCTGAGAGGATGATCCATCACCTCGCTTGTTCTCTAATGCTGAAATACCAGGGGGAGAACTCTGCCAGTGCAATACTGAGGCGGGTAAGGCCACCTTTAACTTGTGAGGCTTTACCTGAAGTTTGTTTCCATCTGTCTCGAGGGTCACTGCCAAGTGCCACAGCAAAGGATGAAGCCTTCCCTGCTCCACTCCTGCCTGCCACCAAAGGATGGCTCTGCTCTCCTGCCTCCTGCTCAGCTCTGATGACTCTGAGACTGGGAGAGCTAAAAAATATACCTGGGAGAGCTAAAAAATTCCTGCCTTATCAGGGTATCAGCACCGTGTTTTGCTAATAAGCTTCAGATAAACTATGCCTATAGCTTGCTGAGCTGCTTGAGCTGGTAAGTGACTGCAAATGAGTATTTGAACAGCAAATATACTGTACTACTGAACACAGACCTGTTTCTAATTAAAAAAAAAAACAAACCAAAACAAAACAATAACAACAACAAAAAACCAACAAAACAAACCACAAAGGAGGGCTGAGATAAAGGAGAAAGGACTCCCCTGGCTGGAGAATGGAGAGACTTAGCTCTTGTGGTACCTCCACAAGACAGCAAACTTCATTTCTACAAAGCCTTTTGTTACTTCATTTCCACAATGGTTTTAACCAGGTGTTTCAAAAGATGATGGGTGAGTGTGTTAGCCTGCTCAACCAATGGCAAAACTGCCTTGGCTCCCATGTAAGAAGTTACATGATGCTCTCTGTGTGTGTGCACATTTTTCTATTGATCTATGTCTATATAAAACATAGTTTAATACAAGAGAATAAAGTCCTCTCACACCCTGGGTAAGCAGGTAGGATTAAACCCACAGTAATTATAGCCCACATAAGCCTGAGAGAAATTATATGTGCTGTTGAAGGCTGCCCTTCCCACTTTTGGTAGAAAATAGCCTGAATCCATACGAAACTTGTGTAAGGATCATCAGTCTATCAAAACCTCTTCTAAATGATGGAGATATAGAAGAGGTTTTGATAGACTGATGATCCACCTGTATTTTGAATATTCAACCCTGCATCCATGGATGCAGACTAGAAGAGTTTTTATTCTGCAAGCAAAAGTCTACACTTTCTAGCTTCCTAAACTCAGTCGACTTTCCCCCTAAAAGGGAAATATTTTTTAGGAAACTTTGGTTTAGGTTAGATTTAGAAAAGGCTGGACAGACTTTAAATCAGATTGTTAAAAGTTAGCGACCTTGATCTGTGCCCTCAGATGTTCTGAAAGAGGAGAGAGAGTTCAACTCCTGATAAGTGGTCTTTTTAAAAATAAACACTCTGAGCAATGAGGAAGTTACTGTTGCATTTAAATTACCTATTTATTTAAAGTAACCTTCAAGACCTGATATTTACTTTTGCTTGAATATAATTTATCAGGAGAAAGAAAGTTGCATGGTTAGTGAGAATACATGGACATTTAGCTATTTTCCCTATTTATTAGTGTAAATATTTTTATTATCATCTGTTTTGTTGACTAGCAGCTTCCCATGAAGGAAGAAGCCAGAGAGTATTTTATTATGCAAAAAGACAAGAAAGCTTACACCAGATTTCTGGCTTCAAATCTGTCTTTTGCCAATAACCCAGACAGCATTTTATCTTTGCAGAGCAGATCATTATCTGCCAAAAGAAAAGCTCCTTAAATAAACTAAAAACTGAACATAACTATTTTTCCCTCAGCTAGCCATGAGATTTTGCAACATTCCTTGCAATTAATGATGATGCCACTCAGCAGTGACTCGCAGGGATTGCTTCAGTATTTGTGATGGGATTGTATTTTCCTAAATTACAATTGAAGTATTCTGTGCCTAGGCAATAAGCTTCCCAGTGGAGCACCACCAGTGCTGGAAACAACCTGTTGTCCTGCTTTTTAATCATAACTTCATTAATAGGGTGTCTGGAGTGATGGTACAAAAATAAGATGGGCTGCAGGGAGCAGAGAGTGGTGCCAGGATGGAAGTAGAGGCACCAGGTATGGGGAGAGCACAGATTTTCCCAGTCCTTTATCACACTTGAAAATTACTAGGGAATCTTTCTGTGATCCAGCTATTTTTTCCTCTTCTGTTTTGTTGTTTTATACATGTTCTCCATGGCACAGGTTTTGTTAGTTCAACAGCTGATACTATCTCCTCTGCCCAAGATCATGCTGTGAGAGGTTTGGCAGCCCTGAGACTGCTGGAGTCACTGAAAAAATGTGACATTTATTGCTGGGGCTCTGGGGAGCCAGGGCTGGGCCTGCTCCTTGTGGAATTTGAGGAGGAGACTTCCCCAAGCAGGTTGATGCCAGTGGTGACTGACTGCATGTTGGCATTTGGGGTGAGGGAGAACAGGCAGAGTTTACATGATGTTAGTGCTGCTGCAGGCAATCTGTCTCAGCAGCTCCTACTTTTTATCTCACATGGTGATTCTCCAGATGTACACATTTGCAGCTGATGTTCCTCAGATTTTGGTTGGCTAAAGAAAAGCAGGAAGGGCTTGAATCTCTCCTCCTGTGGGCACTAAGTTTCTGGGTTCTCTTCAGCATTTAGGCCTTCCTAAACCACAAAAAAATGCCTTTGGAGACTGTGAGCACAGTCCTTGCTCCAGTCATTTCTTCTGTCCACTCAAAACGTATAAAAGTCTGGGGATCCAGGGCAGCATCTGAACCAGTTTCTAGGAGTACATTTGATTCCCCAACTAATCTAGCAGCCAGCATATGGCACTCCGGGTTTTCTCTCACCAGTGACTGTCAGGAGAGGGAGAAGAGAAGATTGGTGACTGCACTGACACTGGCAGCAGACGATCTCAGTTTAGGACACAGTAAGCTTATATATAACAGGAACAAGTGTGTAAACATAGAACCTTGAATGATTTCTGAAAAATTTCTAATCTACTTATAAGTCAGATTTTTTTAGATCTTAAAATGTGCAGCCTGGAATAAGCTTTGAGATGGTCTCCAGGAAGGACCAAATCCATTTTCCTCTACCTAAGGTTTTTTGCTTTTCCAATGATTAAATGCACTCCCATTTTTACATCTATAACTTCTGCCTAAATCACAGCACTTAGTTCCCCTCAAAAAAACCAGTGTTATCTGTGTTTTCCCTTTTCTCCTTTTTTCTAAATTCTCCAATGGCCTCTGTCTTTTGAAGGCTTTGACATAAATGCTGTCCACTTATTAGAGAGGCTGTAGAAATTCTAAGTTAGCACAACTTTAGTTTACATCCAAGTTGAAATACTTCTTGAAATAATTTCCTGAAGGGGTCCTTCCCCTTCTTTTTTATCCTGTAGAGGGAAGAGCTGCACCACATGATTTTCACAGGTACAATTTATTTACAAGCAAATCCACGTCCTGCTTATCCATACAGCCAGCTGACAGATGCTTGTTAGCAGGTGAAAAGAAGGCTACTTGTTAAAGTGCAGCTGCTTCCATATTTTTTTTGCCAGCTGTATATCAGACGCCACCTGGCAGGAATTTATTCATTAGATATTACTTTAAAAAACAGCAATGAAATGCATTTAAAATGTTAATTTGGAATGTTTTAGGACTAGGTCATTGATGAGGAAATACAATGCTAATTTGCTGTGACTGGTGTTGCTAGTGGCTATAATATTTGATTACTTTTCTAGATTTGTAAATGAGAAAGCCATTGTCATTCTGAAACAATAAAATAGCAACAATCTTTTCCCATATTTATTAGTAAATAAAAGACATGGTGGATTCTAGGTCACAGAGATCCAGCTTAAACTCAGGCTTTTGACAAAAAGTTAAGCTCCTGTTGATAGCTGGAAAAAGCCCCTATACTCATTGTATTAACATTTTATCTCGCCATAATGGGACAATCTGAAGATCTCTTAAGGGAATTGCTCACAATGCCTTCATTTTACCTTCCTGGGGCTGATTTTTTAATGAGGCTACTTGTCCTTCCTCCGTTTATTGTAAGTAAAAAAAAAGGTATTGTAGCATAACCATAAGGAAATTTCATCCAAGTTATAAAAACCAATCAGGGAGAATTATTCAAAACAGAATATCCAGGTTTAAGTGAAACATTTCACATATAAGGTACTCAAACTGGAATAAAGGAACACACTTCATTAGTGGTTTAGGTTTTCCTTTCCTTTGCCTCTTAAAATTATAATAATCCTCTCTCCCAGAGGGCTGATCTGAATCCATATATCAGTAACAGTGAAAAAATAGAATTTCAAGGAAAGAGTTCATTTATAAGACTGGGACTCAGCTCCCAAAGAACATAATTCAGTTCTGATTATTATATTACTGGATCTCTTCCTGGATAATTAATAGATGGGATAATCTGTAATACATAATTACAAGAAGTCCAAAGAGTTTCAATCTAATTTATTGACTTAGTATTTTATGAAATGGAAGTTCATTATGAAATAGAGGAAGTATTTTTTGGTTTGACCTTCTCTTTATTTAATTGATGCTCCACAGCAACCTTCATGTCCATTTATTTTCTAACGATGTCATATCTTGACATCGGGAAAGTGGGTAAAGTCACACAGACTTTCTGTTATCACTTATTTACAGTAGCAGTGTAACTCCAGGGCTTCAATCCATGAGAAGTTTTAAATATATTGATCCCTTATCCTTTCTCTCTATTCTGACCCCTGAAGGTGAAACAACACCTCCTGGAAGTCAGAGAGATGTGGCTTTAGAAGCGCTCTTGCATCACGGCAGTGCAAGCAGGCAGCTGGGTAAGATGTAAAGTCAAGGGAAAAAACTTGAGGGAGAGTGAAAAGAAAAGGTTTGCCTGAGGTTTTCAAGAGACACTGAACCTTCCCTTGTTAAATCTTTCCTTATACAAGAGAAAATACAGTCTTAGTTTTGCCACAAAGAGGGTAAGGCAGCACGTCTTCCAGGTTTCACGAGCATGTGCCACAATAAAAGGCGTGGTGTTGGATTTCCAGATATGATATTTGTCTGGAATACTTGTCTCATCAACTGGATTTTCCTTTTAAAATTCTTCTAGTCCCGATGTATCCTGAAAAAAGTAGTAATAAAAAACTGATAAAAATAAAAATAATAAAAAATCTTATGTCCACAGAAAAAGTGAAGTAGGGTTAAGGCTTCTCATGACATTCAGGCCTTTTGCTTGAGGAAAGCTGAGACTGTAGAACCCAGTATGACAGCGGGTGCAGGTCCAGCCTGGGCAGGGAGATGTGGCTGTGCCATGTGTGGCTGTATGGGGGCTGCTCAGTGCTGACAGGGATGGAGAGGGGATGCTTGGCCTCGGGTCCTCTGCAGCCTGTCAGCATTTGCTAAAGCAGGAAACATGAGAGCTGGTGATTCCCAGTTCCCACACCAGGAGGATACTGCCTGTGAGCCTGTCTAAGGCTTGTTGTTGACAGCAGAAATAAAGAATTTAAAACTGAGGATTGTGAGAAGCACCAAACCTTGTGGTTGTGCTGCTGGATGGCCGGACATCCTCAAATGCAGAGGTGGCACGTTTGGCACTACTGACACAGATGCTTGTAATGGCAAAGCAGAACCCAGAGCATTTCTAAAGCAGCAGCCAGGAACATCTTCAGATTAACAAGGATTTTTAAGGTCTTTTTCCATTTTCTCTCCTTCACATGCTACCATTACAAAACACCTTAGCTAGCCTTAGGCTGGAAGACATAGTAAGATATCAGTGCCTTTTGAGATTCACTGTCCTGTCCCTAGTAGATACCTGTGACTCTTTGAAACTATCTGTAACAACAGCAGAGTGCATCTACACTCAAGATTTCATGTAAATAAATCCCATGGGCAAATCAAGCACTTTGTACCCACTTGCTGCTAGGCAAAAACCCCCTAACAGCAATAAAATGTTAAGGATGGAAGTGGAAATTCCATTCAAGATTACAGCTTCACATCATGTCATGTCTCCTTTTCCCCAATTTCACTTTTTTTTCAAGAGAAATAGTTGGGTTTTTAAGTTTTCAGCTATTTTCTGTGAACTGCACCATTGTATTTTGATTGATAAACATAAATGGTTAAGGAATGAATGACTACCCTTCTCCTCATAAAATCTGATCATGCATTTACACTTAATTTTATTTCAATTTAGATTCCCCCCCCCATTTATATTTATTCCAAATGCCCTTTTATAATCACCACTTCTCTGCATTTAAAGGGTTTGTTTCTGCTACCACCAAAGTCATTAGTAAGAAAAAATCTGTGGGAAAAGAAGGACTGGTCCTCATAGGGCTTAACAGATGAAATCAACTGTATAGTAAATTAGTTACTGAGGGCTATTTCTTCCCACTATTTGGAACTGGAACAGTGCAAGAGAAACTTTGGTGGTTTCTGACCAAATTAAACACATTTTCTTTCTGTGTGTTCATTCAAATATTCCAATGCTCATTCTGCATGCTGCTTAATTACTGAGATCTAATTAACCAAACTGAAAGAGATGTGCAGAACTGAGGAGTGATAATGGAAGATTAACTTAATTTCTCAAAAATTAGAGGATCTGGATTAAAAATAATGTTATTTTTTCCCCTACTATTTTTTCACCTAAAGTTGAAAAATGAACTAATAAATGCTTAGCTAAAGGTCATTAAAAAAAAAAAAAGAGAGAGAGAGAGAGCAGAGAAAGATTATGGTATATTTTTGTATCAGTTGTTTCAGCATCTTATCAGCCCAAGCTGCTCATAGGACAGTAAGTTCGGGTATGAAACAGATAATATCTCATCAGATTGTGCTGCTGGTGCATCAAGGGAAGCTGTGCAGGAGCTCTCCAGCACAACAACTATTTATCTTTGCATTCAGCAGTGTGATACAGCAACACTTTCAAACCCATACATGCTTAGAAAGCTGTCTGTATGCACACCTGTGTATCTGCACACATGTGCACCTTCACACTTAAGAGAAATAAAGATTCTACAGGAATTAATGGAACAGATTCTTGCTCTCCTCAGGGAAAGGAACATTAGCCATGTGAAGAGACAGTGGAGTGATACAGGAATTTGGAGTGTGTGGTTCATTCAACCAATTAAGACAAGTGGTTTATAAAGAGATGAGCGGCATCCTGAAATTATTAATTTCTCTCTACCAACTGCAAATGGAATTTAGGTCAGTTGTTGATAGCTACAGTTGTTCTGATGAAGTTGCTCAATGTAAATTGGAGAAACAAAGAACTCTGCTAACAGGATAGGGGATTCTGTCCTAAGAAACTGTGAGTCAAGAAAACATTTTGTGCAAGCCATTGGTATGCTGATGCTTCTAACTAGTAAGGGTTAAAGAATTACCAGGGATAATCCACAAACACTGCATAGGAGGGCTGCAGTGCATGGTATTTGATATGGTACAACCAGTGTCAAAGAACATCAGTAAAATATTGTGTAACATGGATGATACCTCAAGCAGGTTCAGAGAAGAATAATGAAAATGATTGCAAGATTGGGAAGAATGCTGTATTACATATTATTTAAGGAATGAAAAGTATTTGGTTAAGTAAAGAGAAGAGAGAATTAGGGACAGCAAAAGTTGTAAGTTACAGCATTTCTGACCCCATACAAAGAGAAAAAGAACCACCATCTCCATTGTCAGTGGAGATTTTCAGAACTTGACAGGACAAGGCTCTGAGCAACAAGAGCAGGAGATTGCACAAGATGACCTCCAGAAGTCCCTTTGAATCTAAATTGTTCTCTGTTAAGATTCCATTAATTTGGGGTGTGTGTTTTAAATACAAACTCAAGCTTATCCATATGGAGTGATTAACTCATGCTCTTTATCATCAAAGGTAGGTATTTTCAATACATAAAATGTCATTCATCTTGTGGCTAGATGTCATTATTTTCATCTCACTCACCTATTCCATAAGGCATGCTGCAGTAAAATGGATATTTTCCTTGTATTAACAACAAAATAAAATACTCAGCTGTTTCCTTCCTTTCCCCAGCAAGCTCTTGCTTATAAAATCAAAGGAAATTCAGAACCACTGACTTCAGAAACAGTATTAGTCCTGTTACCTTAAGAGTAAGAATTCTCTTGCCCAGCTTGAAAATGTGTGTATTGAAATCCTAAAAGCCTGGAATTTAATCAAATAATTGTTCACACCTTCAGAATGTTGTGGAACTACTGTAGGTTCCCCATCTTCCTTCCATTTTTACATACATCCTGATCTAGAGAAAAGATGCTTTTTTCCCCCTGCAAATGTAGTTTTTTCTATATAGAAAGGCAGCAGCTTTTGCTCTGCTTCTTCCAACAAAGCCAGATTAATAGAACAATGAGGTTAGGAGCACACTGCAAAAAACAATTCAATCTAAGAGCAAAAGAAATAAGCTCCCAAGCCTATTTTAATATGTTTAAAGCCAATATGTATTTATTTTAAAAGGATTAGAGTTTATTCCCGACTTAACTTTTTATGGGTAAAAAACGTGTTTTAAACTGCAAGCAGCCACCCACATCTAGAATAAGGCTGTAATCCTTTGACTTTGACAGACAAATATCAAAACATCTAAAGACCTTTCATGTGAAAGGTTATCCAGATGAACAATATTGTTTCATTTCCACATACCACAGATAATGCTTGCATAAACAGAAAAGAGCCAACCTTCTCCATCAAAGCAATTGAAAATTAACTCACTAAGCCCTGCTTTCACCACTGCAGCTGTATGAAAACAGGCACCTTGGTCATACATGCCCTGATTATTATCTCTCTTGGTGTGGCATTTGTCCACAAGCATCTGAATGTGAAGGCTAAAGAAGCAAATGTCTGTGTTTATTGGCATGGATGTTTTTGACACAGGTGCCCATCTTGTCTCAGCTGTGGAGAGAAGAGTGTACAGCATACACTACAAGGTTATTCTTCACAGTATCTGAACTGATGCTTAGCTTCTTCATGGCTGAAATGATCTCATGACAGATTGGTCATCTTCATCTTCCAGTTTTTCTGCTCACATATGTTTCCCTCTCATTCCTGTTAAAAGGCATCATCCCATGAATTTAAAATTCTGTCTAAAATCTCTTTAGTTTCACAACTGAGTTTTTCATATTTTTAGATTATGTTTTGTATTAACTCTACAGTCATATATATTTTTTTCATAATTCTGGTGAAAGATTTAAGATAATCACTGACCTTAGTAACTACTGCTTTTTGCACTTAAGCTTCATATTACTACAAGACAGTGAAAAATACCAGGCATGCTGAAAAATATGTGTCTTTAGCTGAGCTTCCATCTAACCTAATCTGGTGGATTTTTTCATAAAACAGATGTCTGACTACTTAAGTCCTGCTATATTCACCAAAAATTCCCAAGAAACTCAATTTTCATAGACAAAGCTCCACAGGCACTTAGGTTTTCCTGTGTCTTTTAAGACTTTTTGAATATGTTTCCTCATAACGCTGCACAAATGTCATGTCAGCATCAACTTAGTTGCTCCCGAACCAGCTCATCTCATTGCCCAGTTAATTCTTTACCTTTCTGATGAGACAAAATCATGATTAAAACAAGGAGGAAATACTATTTTTCCCCAGCAGATACATCCAGAGCACATTTGCCATCTGTGATCATTTCAAGGCTGTGTACCCTCAAGGCAGAAGAGCACAGGTTTGGGTTGGTGATCACCTTTCCAAGAGCCACAGATGGAGAATCCAGTGTTGACAGGGTCACCTTACCCACGTCCTCTGGCACTTGAATGCTGCTAATCTCATATTCACCCCAATGTGAAAATCCAGGATGTTCAATGGGAAGTTGCCCATTGAATCGACTCAGTTATGTGTTAGGTAGTTACCTACATGTTGATTTAAGACAGTACAATTTTGTACCAATGCACAGATCTTGAGTGGACACAGTACTAATATTAACTTTTCTCAATCTGTAGTTACACCATTGTCAGACATTGCTTTAGACAATGGCAAAAGGATTTCCTTCAGACAACTCTGCAGTGCTTAAAAAAGGTGAAATTAACCTCTGGGCCTAATACCTAGCTTTATGTTGTTTCAGAAACGATCCTAAGGAGATAGTATTTCATTAGAGGACTAGACTTGTGAGAATGAGAATTCACTGCAGTGTTTCCTGGGAAGGGGGGAGTGGGGTTGTGCTTATTAGGATTCCTCCTGACAGAATGGCACTTTGAATCAAATGTCCATCAACAGGTTCAAGGGGCCCAAGGCGTCACCTTCACAAAAGAGTTAAACCCATTACTGATACAGCATCCAGTGAAACTAATAAAAACAATCTATTATCTGCTGTGTTTTGTTCTTGGGGATGTGTAAAATGAAAATCAATACCAACAACGTGGACATTTTGAGGCAACACAGGTGCTGCTTGTTTTTGAAAATAAGAATTGTTGCCTATGTCGGTACATTGTAAAACGTTCTGGCATTTCCTTTAGTTCACTTACTAGTTTTAAACAGAAGACAATAAGCTCACTGGGAAATCTGCCTCTGACACAACGCTGAATTTCTCTTTATGAACTGAAAGCAATCTGTCTGACGAGGACATTGAGGACCAGCAATTTACAACTTCAGCTGTAATTTTAAGTGCTCACCCAGTGCAGGGATTGAAGCTTTCATTCTATAATTATAGAGGAATCAAAGAGTAGCACACTAATGTATCGAGCTACAATGCCAGCTATTTATAACCATCACTTCTCAGGCAATATGTTTTTAATATGTTTGGATGGTACAGCTGTCGAAAACAATCCCTTTTTTCTTTTTTGTAACATAGGCTCCCTAAAATGGCTGAAAATGAAAATTATTTTTAAAGCTTACAGTATTATAATCTTTTTAAAGAAAAGATACTGTGAAGTTTACCAGGATTAGAAAGGATTAGTTTTGGTCCTTCCTCTGTAATAAGGAACATCAGAATAAGATATTTATGTAAAAAAAACCCAAATCACAAAAACCAAATCACCATGACGTGTAATGAAACTGAGACAGTAGGTTTGGGTTCAAGGTCAGTCTACCAAGTCAAGGCACTTCACACCATTCCATTAGTCCAGTCACATCACTGAAAATGTCTTTTTAAATTCTCTTCTTCAAATACAATACTTTGGCTACACTTCTACAGTAATAATCTGAGTCTCAGGGATGGGTTTTATTTTTTCTGATCACCCATCAGCTACCCAGATCACTGGCCTTTCCTCTCTCTTGATAAAATATGTGTTACAGATGACATTTGTTAGGCAGTTAGCTCTAGGCTCTAGAGAAAGCCATGTTTACTTCTGTTTTTTAAAAGTTTGGCTGTAAGACAGCATCACGTACATAAAACCATCACCTGGGTAAAATCAAAGCTTTCTCTGGGGATAAATGAAATTAGGCAACACTAAACTTTCCTTCAGGCAAGTTTTCTCAGGTTCAGTGCAGTTTATGAACAAGGAGAGGAAAAAAAAGAATTATATAGAAGAAGAAGATATCACTAGTAATGTCTCCGCTGCAAAATATCTGCCTTATGTTGCACTCCCGCCTTCTAGTCTGTATTGAGCTTTGCACACACCCCTGACACCTTAGGGATCCCATGTCTCCTGTTTTACCAAAAGCTGCCTTTTGCCCTCATGGCAGTGTCATGTTGTCCTGAGCCTCTTTTTGGTATTTTTGGGGAGCTTGGAAAGGCCTATGATTCCTCTGGAATGGGGTTGGGGCCCTTCATTCTCAGGCAGTTCTACACTGAAATGCTGTTATGGTTAGAGAGTTTTTCCAGGTAGTGCTGATCAATTCATTCAGCCCACTAAAAAGACTTATCAGCTTGTCCCTTATTATGTTGTTTGTAGAGTGTCCAGCACAATAAAACCTTACATTTATTAGGGCTTTTGATGTCATATTATTGTACAAATAATTATTAATAATGGAAAACCAGGTTGAAATTATTCATGAATAACCTGTTACGAAGTTGATTTAGTGTCTGGAAAACCTGACTTGCATACCCAATTAATTAATACAGCAGCTGAACATTCAAGTGATGCAGTTTGCAGCAAAAGCTCTGTGCACTGCTCCCGTGGTCTGGCTCTGGCTGAGCCTAATGCTCATTCAGCAGGCAAGAGGGTTTGCTGTGCTTTTCCAGCTCAGTGATCTGACGACACTCACCTTAACTAGTTTCTTGTATCAAAGATTGACTCAACTGAGCATTTTCAGGGAGGGAGCTGAAACACAGGGAAGGGTCTCCAGGGCAGGCTGACAAGACATCCCGGCAGTCCATCACACTTACCCAGAAACATCCAGGATGGTTTATCCCCGTCTGCAGCCTGCTAATGGACACTGACAGACTCTGACCCACACCTGTTTGCTGTGACTGTCTCCATTTATCCCTGGGTCTATAAAGGACAGGGGCACTGAGGAAGCATCCCGTGTGCTTACACACTCAGCTCTGCAGAGGTGAACCATTCACCTGGCGGAATAGATGGGCCCAGCACCGCTCGTGTCTCTTCTTGCCTCACACCAGCTACATCCCAGGATGGTGAAAACACCCAGAGCCTCTATCCTCCCCCTCAAAAATATTATCCAGATTTGGCTGGGTACAAATTTAAGGAACCTACATGGGTTCAACTGTCAACCTCTTATATTAATTCCTCTTACTTTTTTTTTCCCTTCACTGACTGAAGTGGAATTGTCTGCACATACAGTGCAGGTTACTTTTTGACACCCAGGAGGGATTTAATTGCTTTTTATATACACTGACTGCAGTGTAGAGTGTGCCCTTGATAGCAATATGAGTTTCTGGATAAAATAAAAAGCCGAGGTATAAAAATTCCTGCCAGCCAGAATGAAAGCACAGACAAAGCTTCCCCCAACCCCCCCAAAAAAACGCAGTAGATTTTTTTTTTTAATGAAAAAGACATTTTGCTTTGTTATTCAGGAAAGAGAAATATTTTGTATGGACAGACTTGTAAAAATACTTTTTTGTCATAAGAAAATCAGAAGGATAAATATGGGATGCAGCTAATGTGAAACATTACATTTATGAAGGCCAGCTCTCACATTTAGCACTGGTTCCAATACAGATATGTTTGTAAGGAGGATTTTTCAGTGTACATGCCATCTCTATCCATTTCTTTTCTGTACTATTCAGTGTCTATTTTTGAAATCCTACCCTACTGTTTTATCTAGCCTTATCCACCTGAAAGGTCAGTGTTTAAGCTAATTGCCTTGAATACCTGTGGCTCAGGACAGGGCAGACTCCCTCTGGAAGTGTCTGTCTCTCTTATCATTTCACTGCAGAAAGTTCTTCAGACCCCATGCCAGGCATTAGCTGAGACAGAGCCCATCACAAACACATAAAATTTCATACACTATCAGCTCTAGTAATTTATTTCTTGTGGTGACAAGTTTTCCAGTCTATTTTCCAGTGGTGACATGGGCCACTTTCTCAATGCCATATCCTCAAACCGTTGAGTAGCAGGTAGAATTTATTTTTCTCGGCCTCTTAGAAATATGCCATTTTTTTCCTATGGAATGAAGGAAGAAGGAATGACCAAAGGTTGAACTTAACTGATGATGCAGGTGGGATGTGCTCCTAACAACTGTCCTGCGTGGTGCAACCACCCTGGTCTGGAGTAATTATTTTACTTCCAATGTCAGAGTAATTTGTCTCTACTGCTGAGCAGTCAAAACTACAGCACTGTTCTAACTTGGTGCTGCTCATGTTGCATTGAATTATACTTATTATGCTTCTAGAGATGAAGACAAATATGTAAGCAAAAGAAAACTCAACCTGAAGTTCAGTTAAGGTTCCCTCTGTTAAATGACATGTAAACTATGGCATGTGTGGCTGTGTACACCCACATGGATGTGCTACAGAAATAATAGATAGGAGTAGAACAAATTCACTTTCTCTTCTGTGAAACATGGACAGCAGAAAGATGAAAATAAGGTAAGATTTTAACGTAATTAAGGAAAAAATATCCCCTAAACCTTTCTCCCATAATCTGACCTTGGTTTCCATGGAAACAGGATCAGACACTTCAGTAGCAGGAAGAACTCTCATTTAAAGATGTCACCTACAGAGAGGAACTACTACCCAACACTGACACACAGCCCAGCATAAACACTCTGAGAGATCGAAGTGTCAATACAGACCTGCTGCCAGTGGTTTGAAGCAAAATATTCAGCTTTCAAAGGAAAAAGAGGAGAACCAGACCCTCTGCCTTTTAGTTACTTTTAGTTCCTTGGCTTTATATATATAAAATATATATATGCATATATATACAAATAAAATATATATATACAAATAAATATATATATAAAAATAAATATATATACACACATACACAAATGCACACACAGAAATGACACCAAAAGGACAAGATCTGTTTTTCTAAATTGGAGAGGCTTTAATTGCATGCTGCCAAGCCCCCTTGCTGTTGAATTAGCTTTCAGAATCCTAGGAAGGTTCCTGCACAGAGGCAGACGGTGGCTATGGAAACATCTCAGCCAGCTGCAGCAGTAAGTCAGTCTGAGGTCCCATCAATGGTGTGTTCCACAAGTATAGGAAATCTTAGAGATGGACCATAAATAACTTGCAAAACAACAGTCTTCTTTGTTTCATTATAAAATAAGAATGAAGAGAGCCAGCGTTGGCATCAAGGTTATTGACAATACAGATACACATCAAGTCTACTATAGAACCTGACATTCCAGTTTATTGTCCCTTTTGATTTTTTTAGCACCCTATGTTTCTTGTTTAACAAATTGTTCTCAATATGACGTATTCACAATAAGCACATAAGCACAAACTGAAACACAATTTCCTGCTAGCTTCAGTAGAAATACATTAATCCACTCGATATTTCCCAGGACAATATTATCTCTCATGTGCAGGCTATATTTCTCTCACTCGGCTGCAAAGGGGAGAAAAAATCCTTGAAAATCTGCTTGAGAAGTGACATGCAAGAAAGTCATAGGTAAACTGCCTCTTTCTCATGTGAAGACTTTCCTGTCTGTCTGTCTGTCTATCTATCTATCTATCCATCTATCTATCTATCCATCTAGCATTCATCCCTGTGGCACCACCACATTCACTAAAACCCTCCCTCAACATGACAGTGAAGTTAAATAATGAAAGGAAGACGAGAAGGTAGTTAGGCTGCTGCACTCCTGACTGCTTTGAAATGCTGCTGTCATCTGTTTCTAACTGCTTTGTATTGTAGGGGCATTTTGCATATCAGGAGAAGAAGAATACTGTCTGTCTCTGTTAAAGACAGGCCTCTTTTAAATACCCACTGCTGTTTTTTCACCCTCGCGTTCTCAAGGCCACCTATGCTGCCATGCCCTAAAAAGATGCAATATTAAATGCTACCAGGAGTCTAGGGGTGGTTGATTACTGGCCTCTTATGATGCACAAGGCTAAGACACTAAATTATTCTTCACTGACTTGACAGCTGGTAAAGAGAAATGCTTTCCTCCAACAGAAATATAAAAAAAGGAAAACTTTAGAATGAGCTGCAGTTTTAAAGACTAAGAAGAAATTTTTCCATTTCCCCTTTTTCTTTCAGGTGCTTCTATTATGCAGAATAAGCACTAATCCCTCTGCAATTCAGAGAAGTGACAGAGCTTGTACATGGGATATAGCACCATGCAGATGACAGTCCCTATGAATGCGCTTTCTTCCTTGCCTCTCCCAGTCCTTTTGAGAATATCAGATGTTTTGGAAGACATGCTGGTGAGCTCCTAACAAATTCAGCTTGTGCTGACCTTCCAGAGCTTTCTGTTCCTGGTGCATACTGGGTCAACTCTGGCAACTTGTGATCCCAGGTCCTCCCAGGGAAAGGTGTGATCTGTGAGAAGTGGGTGCCTATCCCCAAAAATTGCATTTTCTAGAGGCATTCTGAGGACGTGACCCAGCAACATGCTTGCAAGATTCAGCTGCTTGTAATTGCAGCTGTTATAGTGAAAACAAAGTCCAAAACACTGCAGCCATTCAGTAAAGGAAAGAGGAAGGACAGATAGTTGGCAAATGCCAATCTTTGGGCAGAAGTATTACTGAGGTAATGTGGGACTACTCATGGGAAGATTTCAAAGAAAATTATTATTTAGGGATACTTCTGGCTATGAAGGAAAATCTGCAAGAACTTTTTTTCTTTAGTTCTTAGTAATTTCTGCTTTGGGATGGGGTGGGGCATCAGCAGTGCTGAGAACAGACATGAGAGAGTGGAGGGAAACATCACAGCTACTGAAGGCTTTGATTTCACTCCTCCTCCCCTTCAAAAGCTGCCAGTTTCAAAGTGGGCAGACAAGAGATCCTCCTGTCTTGTTGACAGCTAATTCCATCTGAAAACAAACTCCATACTCAACCTGCCACACAGGCTTGATTTGAATCTGCCTTGTAGTTTGTGTGAGGGAAAGAGGACCAGTAGTTCTATGAATTTTTCCAGTCCCCTGCCCCTAATTCAAGCATCCCTAATAAGTCAATCTTTGACACTTGAGAGCAGTGTCTGGGTTTGGTTCATGTTTAATTACACCACTCACCCTTTCCACTAATAAGCACCTCTGTCTCCCTCATTCCTGGCAATATGTTTGAGGTTTCACAGGCACCAACATTAACAACTTTTGTTTTTCCATCTTATGAACATTCCTGACTGTATTTGAAGAGAAAATATTTTATTCTTGGGAAGCAAGAGCCATCCAAAATAGGCTCCTTTTCACTATGAAGATAGTTTATATAAGGCAGGAACTAAAGTATTTATTTGATAATGGTGCATGGACAGAAGCAAAAATGGAAGATCTTCAGCTGAACAGAAATGGAAATTTGAAAGCTTGAAAGGGGTGTTTGTTATGGTACTGATTATAGAATCAGAGAATTGTTGAGGTTGGAAAAGTCCTCTAAGATCATCAAATCCAAATGTTAATTTAGCACCTCTGTATGTCACCACTAAACTACAGCCCTAAGTGCCACATGCCCATTCTTTCTGAACTTTAGTACGGGTGATGATTCCACTACTTCCACCGACTAGCCCATTCCAATGTCTAGCCACTCTTTCTGTAAAGATTTTTTTTTTCTCATATCCAATCTAAACCTCCCCTAATGAAACCTGAGGCCATTTCCTCTCATTCTGGTACCTGGAAAAAAAGACCAACCTCTACCTCGCCACAACCTCACTTTCAGGTAGCTGTAGAGAGCAAATGATCTTGCAGCTGTCTCTGAGGAAAGAGCTTTTGTGTCTATGTGCAACCTCTGGAATGCATCGGGGCTCTCCCACAAAGAACTGTGGGGGAAGGTCTGCAGTGAGAGCAGAAGGGGTTAAAGACATGGACTCAGGAATGTGGTGCTGAGCAGGTGCTTTTGCCTTTGAACATAGCCAGAGATTTGGGTGGCTTGGAAGAAAAGGGTTTAAAAGTTCTGGACTGGAAATGCATCCACTCCAATCTTTCAGGCTTGGCAGGCAGAGAGGATTTGTCCTTGGTTTGGGAAGGATAGCCCTTGGAGCTCCAGAGGGAAAGAGCAGAAAAACAGATGGAAGGAAATTAATTCAATAAAAATAAATTAGACCTTTTAAACAGTATTGTTTTTAATATTTATGATACAAAGGAGATTTGCATTTTTCTTTCAGTAAAGTATATGTCTCTATTTGACCTTCACTGCCTAACAGAATGCTTTATTTAGCCTGAATGGCAGACGTTTTTCTATCTTTTCATGGACATTTCAAGAAAACCTGAATGCTGCTAATTTTTTTTTTCACATTGTAAAATGATCCTTGATGGTAAGAAAATGGTAATATTTGCTCATACCACATGACTAGATCAAGGTAGCCAATGATCTGTATCTGGGTTGCTACAGCGTGATGTATTATACTTCATACAATTTGCTGCAGGCAGAAATCTTAATTAAGGCCTTTCCTAAAGAGTGACCTTCAGGGACTGCATTTTTTAAATTGGCATAAAAATAGACAAATGCCCTAACAGCATTAGTGGAGTTGTTGAAAAGTGTTAAATGTACATTTCCCCATCTCCTCTACACAAACAATGATTATTTGGTGCTTTTATCGAATGAGTTGTGAGATGCTTTCAGCAAACAATCAGCCTTAATGTGTACAGAAGGAGATTTCCACTTGATGTGCAGAGCTCAGTTACTCAGCTTCTCCTCCAGTTCCAACGCAAGCTGCACGTCTGATTTGAGAATATACTCCCCTGGGCTCTATTCATCCATATTTTACCACGCTCATGGATATTCCCTGTTTTGGGATCCCTCTAATTAGCTTGCCACATGTGGTGTCTTGCTCAGCTTTCATCAATAATCCCCTGTACCCAGCACACATTGGCATCTGGGGGGGGTTGGCTGGGAAAGGAAGGGATTGTAGACAGCACTTAGGAAGCAAACTGACCCTACTCACAATAAAGGGCTTGTAGGTACAGCCATGCAGGATGCAGTGGGATGTGTACACCATGAATTCTCAGATGAAACATCCTCATGATGCCAGACATGGATTTTCTTATTTCTCCACCCAAACCAAACTGCCAGACAAGCCTCCTGGCGGTTTGTGCTCTTTTAGCACAGGGGCTGAGACAAAAGCCCACCAGCTCTGGTTTGATCTCCAGGGACAACAGGAGAAGGCATGCAGTGCCAGCACCCCTACACCCCTCACAGGGCTGTGGCATGCACACTTTCTCAGCAGTGTTGGCTCTTCTGCTGTCCACAAACTGCTGCCTCAGCTGAATTTTTGTGACTAGCTGAGGGACACCCCGCATCAATATAAGGAAAGCTGATTCCAGTTACCACAAGTTGGGTAAGCCACTTAAATTTTGAAGGTGAAATATGCTTTCAAAGTAACTTTTAAAAAGCTTTCGACACAAGTTATCCCCACCCTGCTCTACAATACAGCTTTCTTCATGGGCAAAGTTGAAATGAAACAGCTGCTCAAGCTTATAGGGAGCTCTTGTCAGAGACGGAGCTTTTGTCTGCTTTTTTTGACAAGCAGAAAAACTCTGGCTTTTTAAAGCTAAAGCCTATTGTGAGAGGTACAAACCAGACTCCTGGCTAGACTCACACAGCCTATTTCCACTTAAATGAGACTGCACTATCAGTTTACACAGGCCAAGGGACTGGCTGGACTGAGGATGATGATGAGTTTTTAGGGAATGCCAGGGTCCAGGAGGTGAGGGCATGGCACATGCAGAGCAGTCTGAGCTGCCCAACCCCTGCTGCAGACCTGTGGGGATGTGCCAGGCAGTGGTGACACTGGTGGCACCAGCCTATGGGTGACCCACAGTGTGCTGCACAGTGCACTCTGAGCACCAGCTCCAGTCCAAGCAACTTGCATGAAGCACTTCTAATGTCCTGAACTCACAGTTCTCACCACCACGCTTTTCCATAAATACATATTCCCCCTGTAGGTGCCAGAGTCTCCAGTCTGGTGGAGGGTTCATTCCTGGGTGGCTGAGATGCTGTGCTAGGTGGGACTAACACTAGGTGGGATTTCTCTTTTTATTCCCAGTTCTGCTACTGCTCTTCAAACATGACCTGAGGAAAATAACCTCATCTCCCTGTTACAGTTTCCCAGTCTACAAAGCAGAGATAATTGTGCTTATCTGCAGGAAGCAGGGGAAGGCCTAATCCTTGCCAAGAAGCTTAAACTTGCTCAGATGCAAGATGCAATAGATGATCAGGACCATCACAGCCAATCTTCTCTCTGAAACACTGGACCCCAGAGCCTGCTAATGACCCCAGTAAAAGCCTTGGCAGAGAAACACAGATGGCAAGCACATCCTTCCCAGTGGGGTGTCCTGTGACATCCCTGACCTCTTCCCCTGCAGAGGCAGAAGGTGAGTGCTCCAGCATGAGTGGAGACCCCGGCAGTGCCGTGATCTCACACTGCTTTCTCCATGTGCCAAGCCATACCCAAAGCAGCTCCTCGGCTCTGCTCCAGGCTGCTTGACTGGCAGAGCCCAGAGCTAAGGAAAAATAAATAATGAACCAAGGAGACAGCTCACTGGCAGCCTCACACGTCGCTGAGGAGATAACAGGCCAATGTGTATAATGATCTGCACTGAATCATTTGCCACGTTGGTATCAGGAGCTCTCAGCCTCACTCAAGGGCTCTCTCGTCCCGCCTGCATCCGAGATGACAGTGTTAATACATCAACACGGCTGTAATGAAATCTGTCAGTGCTGCCCCTGCACCAAACACTACTTGAAAAAGCAGATGTGTAGCTCAGATTCAGTTTATTACTGTCTGAGCCTTCCTCACTTACAAAACCAAAGCGTGATTAAGAGGGAAAGAATCCCTGTCTATGGAAAGTTGTAGTGGCTACTGCATGCAGCTTGGAGTAAAACAGAAATACTGTCTGGAGCCTGTTATTATTATTATTATTATTATTATTATTATTATTATTATTAAATTTAAAAGAGCCTCCTAAATATTTCTAAATCTTTAAAAGAAACCCTATAAATCAAGATAGCTGAACTATTCTGCTATTACACTGTTTGGACAGTCACAGATCACAGAAGTCACAGATCACAGAATATTCTGAGTTGAAAGGGACCCTCAAGGATCATCAAATCAAACTCTGAAGTGAATGGCCCATAGAGGGACTGAACCCAGAACCTTGGGTGTTATTAGCACCGTGCTCTAACCAATTTTGCTAGCCTCAGGGTCAGCGTGGTTCCCCTTGGAGAACAAAGCCACTGTTTAAGCAGTGTGCTATGGCTCACAGCTATTCTTGTTTTACTGTTTGTCCAGTGCAAGTCACCTTAGGTAATATTTTTATAAGTGTGTAGTACATTTCAGAACATAAATTCTACTGACTGCTAATAACAAATAGGCTTATATGTGCTTAACATGTATCTGAAAACGAGACTAAGTGGCCTTGTGACATTTCAAAAATGAAAGCTCATCTTGCTTGCTGTTCTGTCTTTACTGTTACTGGACAGAAACAGGGTGTAAGTGTAAGTGCAATGCATCTGTGTTCCCTGAGATTGGTCATTGCATCCTCTCCTGAATGAGAAAGAATCATCATAGGCACCAGAACTGCCAGATTCTTCTAATTGACTCTAGACAGCTCCAGTGGTGAAGTCTGCACTGCAGACATCTAATATTAAGTTAAATGCAGTCATGCACTTTGTGTCCTGCTGTGCTACAAAGATAAAACTCTTCTCATCTTCCCAGCATCCCTTCTTCTCTGCTTAGGCCTGTCCAGCACTGAAGGTTTGCACCGTGTGTGCTCCACTCTTGTTTCAGGTCCTCTGGGGTGCAATGCTCAAAAGCAGCATGAACAAGTCCTGTCAGACAGTAAGGACAGGGCATTTTGCCATCCCAACATACACACTATCACTGTTTCTGTGGAAGAGGCAAAATTGCAAGCAAAGGAAATTCTCTTTTCCTTTCTCTTGTCCTTACAAGGCAAAACAAAGTCTCCAGCAGCTCCTCTGTGCTGCTGAATATGGAGAAAAGCATCTTGGTGGGCCATCTGCCTGTCCTCTGCAGTGTGTGAAGAAAGCCTTGCTCTCCATCCTGAAGGAGAGGGATGAGCAGAAAGATAAAAGATTTTCTTCTTGTACCTTGTGTATTCTGGTAATTACAGCAAGTCAAATGGATTCAAGTAGAGGGTTATTTTGGTAATTGCCTATCTCTAAGGTATAAAACAGTATGTTATGTACCATCTACAAATTAGGATTCAAAAGCAAAAACATGTGTTTAATTTTGATTTTAATTGCCTTTTTACTTCAAACATCTATTTTTCTCCCTGGTGCAAACAGACCTGAGCAATCTTGCAGAGATCAACAAAATCTTCCTCAAATGCCAGGCATTTCTCTCGTGGTGGTGCTTGGCCCTGTGAGCATTTAATCTGCTAACTTTGACAGAAAGAGCAGTCTAATTTCTACAGCCTGCTTATTTTCAAATCAACAAATATTTACTGCATACTGCATTCTAAAGGATCCAATTATTAGTGTACCTCTGTTTGATTATCAATGACACAGTAATAATACCAGCAGCTGCTGAATTGTAAGTGAAAATAACCCTTTGTTCTCATTTTTCTTATCTGTAGACTATAACAGCACTCATGGGGACAATAACCTATGAAATAGATTAAAAGCCTGTTAAAAGCTATTTTCAGCTTGGCAGATCACCAAACCCTAGCCTACCCTTAGGCTCTGTTTCCTTTTAAATATTCCTTTTAGTATAACCATGTGACAACAGTAATGTGCTGTTTCACAGTGATTAAGTAACTGCACAAACAAGAGGTTTTAGGTTTATAAACAGAGTGGAGCTGGTCTCACAGGTGAACAGGACTGTGCTCCACCAGAGGCACAAAGGCTTCTGGTAGAGGCTGTAGTGATTTTCCACCTGGAAAAATCTAGTGACTTTGTACTCAACAGGAGGACACTGTTTTCCATTTCTGGTAAGTGTTGAACCCTCTTTTTTGACTCCAACTCCCATTTACAACACTAGAAGTGTCATAAATGTGAACTCTCATTTACACATTTCCCTGATTAGCAGGGAAATACTTCATATTTATCCACTGAAAACTTCTGGGGGAGTTTCAAATGCTATGAGTCTGAGGGGAGTTATCAGTGGGACTGATGTAGACCAGACCCTTCCTCTGTGTGCCAATCTGCTTTTCCAAACCTCTGATGACTTGGGTCTTCTTTATTTGTCTGAACACAGGAACAGGAGAAAAGGGGAAAAAACCCCAAATTAGAAGAACTAAAGGAACCAATAATGACAAAGAGCTTCCAATACTGGGTTTTTTTTGTAGGAAACAGGGAAGACAGGGAAACACAGGTCTAGGACCAGGAGCTTTAGCAGCAGTGAGGGAAGACAGGTGAAGGAACCAGCAGCCTGGCACTGCTCTGCTGGGAGCAGCTGTCATCACAGGGCAGATTGTCCTTCTATTCAGACATGGGACAAATTTGTCAAGTGCAGCACAGCAGGATTTGTGTCTTCTGCTTTCTGTACTCATTTATCATATTTGGTTTTGACCAGAACCTCCCCCTTGGAGCTCAAAAGCTCATCCTGTAGAAAGCTTGTTGGAACTGTAACCTTTAACTCGTGTTACACCTTTTTGCATCAAAACAGGACTGTAGATAAAACCCCTAATCCAACTATTTCTGAATTCAGCTGATGGGAGAAAACATACATAAAAATCATCCCAGCTCCCACTACCTTCTGAATAGCTAGGAATAAAATGAAATGATGTGTTTGTGTTTATGGACATATTTTGGATGTTTCTTTTAAAATTTAAATTGGACATTATCATCTGACTTCCATATGAAGAAGGAAAAGCCTTTCCTCTTTTTGATGTATACAGTTTCATCAGCCTCTCACTGCAGGGACAATAAGAGCACATGGAATTTTAAGCTGTAAGAAACAACACTCCTCTATTTGAATTTCAGCTTGATAAAGGCACAGAGACCTCTCACACACTTGAACATTTCAAGAAACAGGAATGCACTTAAGACTAAGGAATTTTCCTGTGTAACCAGGCAAAAGTCTGCTGCCTTGAGAAAACCAAAATGTAGGAAGAGGATCAAGATCTAAGAGCCTCTGAGACACTTTGTCCTCCTCAGCAGCAACCCACCTTGCAGCTCCTCAGCCCCAAGTCATTCCTGGGGGTGGTTACTCCGGATCCTGAGCTGGAACAGGATCTTCTTGCTTTTAGAACTAGGCCATTATGTTCTTTAACCGAGCACACATAAAACATTATTCTTCAAATCTCTTTGTATTCTTTGCTTGCTGCTAAACTCTGATACTCCCCCACAGACTTTTTTCTCCCTTCCTTTTATCTCGACATCCACATTCAATGTGATATGAATTTTAGCATGGCACTGGATGTCATGCTCAAATACTCTTTCAGTGTCACCAGTATCACCATACAGCCAAAAAAAATTTTTAAAAAGAAAAAACGAAATTCAGTCCTTCATGCCTATGTATCATTTGTATTGCTACTGGAAAACATGAGGTATTTTAGCATTTATCTTGTTTCCTTCTCCAATTTCAATGTACATAAGAGAGATCAGCAGAAAAGGAAGCAGTCAGTCCTGCAGCCTCCTGGAGGCCCAGTACTGGACAGGATGCTTAAGGCTGGAATTTCAAAGAAGTCTTTGAAGGTCAAACTGCAAAACACCATTGCAGCTTTAAAATGGATGGTGCCTTAAGGCCCCAGCTAGAATATTTCTGCATGTGACATTTTAATGCACATCTTCAGGTTTTTGCTCATTTTCCCAAATCCTAGAATTTCACTTTGAGCAGTGGGTTGAAATGAACTGGAAATATAAAGTGAAACTCAAATGAAAGCTCTAACTTTTACCTACTTTCAGGAGAAAACTTCAAATCCCTCTAGACCCTTCTGTGAAGAATGCTTTTGAAGCAAAAGCTTAGTTCTCTTTCTCTGGTGTATGCTATTATCTTTGTGCCTTAATTTCACCCACTTGCTTGTATCCCATAAGGAAGGACATGTTTCTATACATTCAGATGACCTGGTTAGGGAGACAGTGTTTGCAGTTACAGCAACAATACCATAGCTCTGAAAATGAATCCTATTTAAAGTATATTCCTATTACTTTGGGAGTAAATGGAAGCGAATCTTTGATTTTTCTGATACCAGCACGCTGGATTTTTAACCACAAGGGTGCTGGGAAGTCACTGATGATTGCTGAATACACCAAGGTTCTGCAAAGGAGGCAGGAAAAACATGCAAAGGTTCATTGTAAGTGATGACCTGGGTACTGGTACAGGAACACAAGTCATATCAGCTATATTCTGAGCATGACTTCTGCTTTTCTGATTCACTATAATTTTTTATTCAGAGCCTCATGAGATTTTTCAAGAAAAAAAAACTTAGAGCCTTAACTCTGAACTCTAGCTATTGTATAATCACAGAGCAGGAGGGATGGACCACGAGAGGTCACCTAGTGCATTTCTCTGCCACCTATTACTCCAGAGTAAATTGTATTTTTCTCAAATTATTTTTAAAGGACTGATCCAAAAAGCCAGAGCACATTGCCAGTGTAGGATTTTCTCATAATGCCACAGAAATCATAACAGCACTTTGGTACCTGCATGATGCTGATGGCTGGAATGTGAACATTGTAGTCAAACTGTGAACATTTATAATTTGATCCAAAACAGTGGGTTATCTAGCCACTCATTCTTAAAAATATAAACCAGCAAGGAAACCCCAGCCCCAGATGACTGGAATAATTTTGCAGTTTCCTTTCCTGTGGAAAGATAAGCTTTCCTTGCCTGAAATGGGACAGATGGAGCCCTATGGGTTGCCACTCCACAGTGCCTCTGAGCACAGCTCTCTGTACTGTAGCTGTTGTTACAGCAGCATATGCTTGGGAGATGCAAGCTGCTTTCCCTGAATTTAGCACTCCAACACCGCATGCTGGGCATCCACGATTCATTGCTTGCCTCCCAAACCTCTCCATGTTTCCTCTTTTTTTTGCCCTCCTTTAAAGTGAACTTTTGTTTACCAGAAATAGAAGAACACAAATTTGCGTGTACAGATAGAGTTGTTCCTATCCTTTGTATATTCTGTAATATGTGTAGTTGTGGGGAGAATTTTACAGGTGATGCTCTCAATTTCAAGTCCCCACACAAACAAATGGAGCCATAATTATTAGGCTCTGACAGCAGTGTTGGAAATCCATCAGAGAGGCCACTGCAACACCAGAGAGCACCCACACTCTCCTGTTCATTACTGTGAGAAGAAGAGCAGATCTCTGATTAGCTGCTTGACCAGGGGGATAGTTCTAGCTCCCAGAGGTAGATGCAGTGTCCTAACCTTGGGTGTCCAGTGTCACTGTGAGCACTGAAGTATTTCCTGCCTCATTCCCAACATAATCTCATGCAGGTGAATTGAGCTCAACTGGCTCAACTCACCAGTCAAAATACTCAAACCAGGATTGGGAATGATTTGTCTCCTCTCAAAGAAGTCAGTTAAAGAAGATGGAATGAATTCTGCATGAAAAGTGCCTATTCCTTTTCACTGATCACAGACAGAACTGTGTGTGGGTGAGCTGTCACCCAAAACTAAGGGGACACTATCTCAGCTCTGGAGATTCCTGGGGTGGATATCTAAAGTTAGGTGACACATTCAGTGTTCATTCCTATGCAATTGCACATGGATAACTGCCCAGATTTCTCCTGGCTACCCAGAGTGATTTTTACCCAATGTTATCTCAAAGCAGCTTGGAGTGACCACTGGGACCTACCTTCATTAACTGTGACCAGAACAAGTATTTCTGAAATGTCCCCCAGGACTTTCAGTGCTGGGTTTAGTACAGGTGACACTTGCTAACGCATCCCCTGAGAAAATCTGGTCTAGAAAGAAATATTCCAGTGTCTCAGCCAGAGCAATAAAATGCTGAAATACTCCACTGCAACCATGAGTCTCCCCAGTGCTAGCTTCTGACAGTGTGACAGCAAAGTTAAGGCCCAGCACCTTTAGCTGACAGATGACCTTTATCTGACTAAAGCTCTGGTACGTTTATTCCTGAGCCCCAGAAAACAAAACCAGGCTTATAAAGATTTGCAAAGGCCATGAACATACTGTTCCTGTAGGGGCTTTTTTGAGCAGGGTTTTTTTTTTTTTTTGCTCCCAAATGGTAGCAAAAGCTATTCTGGTAATATCCTGTGAAAAGCAGGGCATTAAATTGGTGTCATTTTAGTGGATTAGTACTGTCACATCAGCTGCCACAGCTTTCTGCCTATGTCATCAACTGTGCTGCTGCCATTCTCTGCCCCCATCACACTGCAGACTTCACAGCAAAAGATGGAGTCAAAGGCAAGACATGTTCTAAATAGAACTGGCTAAATAAAGAGGGAAATGCTACTATCAGAACTACAAAAAGGAGAGCTGGTCTGCTAAACTCATGGTTTTTGGGTAGTATCAATGCTACTGAATATTAGAACATTTTTTCCTAAATGCATTTACTTGCATCAAAACAAAGTGGGTTCTGTACCCCCTGGTTTCTAAATATGAGACTAATTTAGCTGTCTTGAAACCACAAGAAGGATGAGTGTGATGAACTGTCTCATGCTTTCTAGGTAGGAGAATATGAAGCATTTTCTATGCCATAAATGACTAATATCTTCTAAGCTGTGTCCTGTATCCTACCAGGGGACTCGTTGTGCAGCCTTGGGCATGTTTTTTATGCGTCAATTGTCAAAAATGTGAATGACTCATGGGGGAGTTTCAGGTCCTCAGAAGGGCTAATTATCCAACTGAAATTCCTCCAATGTGTTTTGACTCTCCTAGTATCAGCAAAAGAGTCTTTCTTATCTATCTTTTAAGATGCCAGAGTACTGGGAATAAATGAGTGCAAAGTATTATTTCTATAGCATGATAAAATTCAGGGCAATTATAAACAAGAAGGAGACATGATCCCCACACATATTTATGATACCTTATAACAAGAAAAAAAAAATTTGGACTTCACGTTTGAGCAAAATATGTGATTTTTAACCTAAATGGAGTAGGAATTCTCTTTGGGCTAGAAGGAAAATTCCTCTTGCAGACTGAATGCCAGCCTTTCAGCTGTGCAGTGAGCTGGAATAGAGAACTGGCTGTTAGCAGAACAAGTCTTTAGGCGAGGTGGGAGAAGAACGGAGGTGGGAATATCTCATTTCACATAGGGCTTGGAAACTTGTTGAAGTGACAACTCTTTCTACATCAGTATTTTTCAAGCAAACTGTTATGATATGAAAACAAGAGCTTGGCTGGAACACTGCCATTTATTTTGATGAAGATTTCATTTAGATACAACTTATACTTCTCAGGAACTTTCAGGAACTACATTTCAGGACAAACTGATAAAAGGGATGGAATTTTTGACAAGATGAGAAGAAATGGCCTCATGTTGTGCCAGGGGAGATTTAGATTAGATATCAGGAAAAATTTCCTCATAGGAATTTTTTTCAAGCATTGAAACATACTGTGCAGAGAAGTGGTGGAGCCATGATTAAAAAATTGTGTGGGTAAAGCACTTGCTGACATGATTTAATGGTGAACGTGGTGGTGGTGCTGGGTTGACAGCTGGATTTGATAATCTTAAAGGTCTTTTCCAATCTTAATAATTCTGTGATTCCATGATTGCATTTTGACTCTCCCAGCCTAGAGACCAGGAAAGTGGGAGTCTTTGGCTTCCAGATCATTGAAACAAACAGCACCACTGTTCCCAGGAAAGGCCAGCAGAGACCTGTAATGCTGGGAAAGGTGGATTGCAAATGGGTTCAGAATCTCTCCTCACTCTGGTTCAGCCAGCACTCAGTACTGTCATACCAGTGCTACTCAACCTCACGGCATAAAATGCCAATTCTTCATTAATCATGATGTTCACTCTGTCTTACTGAGGATGATAAAAGTTAATTTCTACCTCATGGAACTTGAAATTAAGAGCCCAATTTGGCTTAATCAACTGAATTTTTAACATTTAAACCAGACTTCTTTTTCATGAACCTTCAAAAGCAATCCTCATCCCCTTTCACTCAAACCCATCCCCTATTCCTATGTTTTTGTTTTTGTTTTTTACAGTTCTCAGAGGACAAGTCTGGATGTTTAAATTCCCTGCTGAGCCCAGCCCACACGACTCCATTTGTTATTACCCTGTGCAGTCCATCTGAGACACAAGATTAAGTGACTTGCTGCAGCCCCAGCTAAACGTGTATTTAGAAAAGTGTTTAATTTGTTTCACAGTCACAAATTCCATGGCATGCAAAGGCCCTCAAAATTATTTTGAATTTGGATATATACTCCTCTTGTGTTGCTCCCCTCTTAGTATTTGGTTAATTTTTTTCTTATTTCTCATAAACCCTGAAAATAACATCCACTTTCAGTTAAATAGAGGAAATAACTTTCTGTAATTTCTGGTCATTTTTTTGCTGAGGTATAGGGTGAGGAAAGAATTTAAGATCTGATTTATTGAGTTACATTAAGCCCTAAACAGCTTTGCCCTTATCTTGTCTTCCATTGCTTTCTTCTGATTGAAGAAGTCCTATCAAAATGATCAATTTACTTTCCAGTTCTGATGCAATTTTGTGTATAGTTTTGTTTTTAACCAGAAAGGCATTCAGCACTAGGAAGCTCTTGCCACGCAGACCTAGGCACATTGACCTCTGTCTTGCAGACAATGTGATGAATTCAGAGAAATCTGCAGGACAAAGATGGATATCCATCTCCTTTGCCTGAAACTGCAACCAGCTATGGATCTGTGTTCCAGCACCTGAACACAGCAAGGCCAATATTATTGTCCGACAGGCAGTTAATGAAGCTCTTGAATGCATTGGGAAAATTGTCTTTGGTAATGACACATGTCTGAGCCAACAACCTCTTGAAGTGCAAATGATGAAATGCTTTTCACAGCACAACACTGAGCTGCAGTAATAAAGTGTTAAAGTAAAAGCCTCATGACAATCTTTGGGAAACTTCTATCTAAAAACGCTTTTACATCTCATGTTTTCTATATTTTCCAATTCTCTTTATTAAGATATACGAACCATATTCTCCACTACACAGACACTGTTGTCACCCCTTGACCTTTAAGACTGCTAATAGTAGAAGTCAGCAGATTCTCTTATGTTCCTCTAAATCACCTTTTTCCTTTTTTTTTTTTTTTTTCCCCTTTCTTCTTTTTCCTGGGAAGAACTTTGGCTTTGTGTATCTGTTTTTAAATAACATTCAACTTTCTCCTCTAATTCCCTTCCAGACTGTGAGTTTTGGAAGCCACATCTTGAAACAAGTACTTTATATGTTTCTCTACCTTGTACTAGATGTTGTTGGGAGCATGGCTGATTTGATGTTCAGCCTTAACTCGGGTTCAAGGTCCATTTAGAGGGTCCTGTCATCTTTGCTGAAGTCTTATTCTGGTGTCTGTCAGTTGCTGTTGCACAGAACTTCTTGCCATAGATGATTATCGCCAGAGGTAATCAGCACAGTGAGAAATGGGGTCAAGGAAAGAGTCAAGATCCAGACAGTGGAAAGCCACAAAAATGAAGATCTTAATAATAAAACACTGTATTGAACAAGAAGACAAGGGTGATCAGCTCTTATAAATCTGTTCTGCTGATGTGACAGGTCACCATGTGTTGAACCATCTGGACCCTCTTCATCTTGCTCTCCACCAACCCCTCTTACAGTAATGTTCAGTAATTTAGTGCAAAGGTAACAAACAGGGGTTGGTTGATCTTTTTGCCTCTTGGCAGGAAAAGATGCAGTCTCTGGATTAGCTAGAACAAGGCAATTCTACCTTAGGCATGTCTTGAGCACCCAGAGGCAGCAAAGTACTTGGGACTTGGCTGAGATGGAAAATCCTTAGCCCCTTACATCAAGGAGAACTCTTGTCTTAATCAATCCTTTAAAAATTTTGTTTCTTCTCACCTGCATCTATGTGGTTCATATTTAATGTCTTATTTATTTCAGCCAAGCAATGATTCAGCTTAAGGACCTTAACGCAGAAATAGGGATGATGACACAGAAGTGAGTGAGTAACCAAGAACTATGATCATTTTGACATTTAATGAACTAAGAGAAAGAGACGGCTTTAAATACACCCCAAATCCCAAATGCATCCCTTGAGACCTGACTCCCCCTCAGTCTTCCCAAGCTCTGCCAGACACATCATCCTGTCTTGCTCCCAGTGCCCATGGTCACACCATCATGCCCCAAGGACAGCCCCCCTGAGCCCACACCTATCCCTGTCCTCTGTGCAGCCCAGGCTGCCCCCCTCCCCTGCTCACCCCACTCCACGTGTCCACATGGAATGACCAAATGGTCTCTCCATGAGGGAACAGGAAGACCCAAGGAAATCAAGGAAAAGAGCTTTATGTCACTAACAGATCCACTTGGCTAATCATTGAGCAATTACTATTTGTGAAAGCTACATTGGGAAAATACATTTACACTGAGACCCCTCTCTTGCAGCCACACCAGTCAGGCTGGCTGGTTAATGGGGGACAGGACAGAAATGGGACTGGGAAAGCACAAAAGATTTGGGTTGTATTCAGAGGCACTGTGACACACTCCAGGTGATGTTTGACCTATGTATTTAGATGGCAGATGAGCTGAGGGCTAAAAGTGGTGCAGAAATGCATAAATTTGGTTTTCCTTCCTTTTACAGAAAATGTAAATGAGAGTGAATGAGAGCACGGCAGTTTCTGAACAAGTAGCACACTGGTCCATCATTTGAGAGGTGACTTGTTAAAATATAAAGTATGCAATTTGAACTGTCATGTATGCAAAACAAAATTTGCCATTTTCATCCAAATAATAAATGAAGAAACTGGAGAAAGAAGTAGAAATACAGAAGCTGGAGTGATGGATTAAAAAATATTTTTAAGTGAGAAAAATTGCAACAAATCAGAAAGACTCCCCAAGATGATGCAACTGCAGGAAACAATGTGTGTCACCAGGGCCTGGGATTTTGAAGAGTATGCAGACATAGAATATATCCCAAAGATCACTCCTGAAAATCCCAACAGTGACTGCTACAGAAAGACTGTCCAGCACAGTCTCATGGCACTAAAAGAGGGATTCTTTCTGGGCTTGCTTTGATCTTGGGAGATCTCTTCCTTAACTATTTCTCCTTCTATTCTCAGTCTTCTTGTCACTCTTAGCTACTTCAAATGCTTCTGGAAGAAATAACATTTGTACAGAACCCAGCCCAACACCTGGAGCCTTGGCTATGACCTTTGGCTCTCTTACACAGTGCTGGCAACAGTGCTGGTACAACAAGGGAGTTCAGGCTGTGAGCAGAGAAGATTTTTCCTCGAAAAGCTGAGCAGGACTTGATAATCGCATCCCCTTTCATACATTTCCTGCTTGTCATACATTAGCCCATCAGTATGCTTCTGTGACTTGCAGTAACAGTGCATTGAAGGGAAATGCCACTTTCCAGAGAGAATGATCAATCTCTTTGACTTTGCCTGTAAACATGTTTCATCAGGGGGTCACTAATATGCTTTTATTGCCTCACTGTCAGAGATGATGCCATTACCAGGCCTGATAAAGTATTCTGTAGAGGGCTGCTTTTAATTTTATTTTTTATGCTATCATGAGAGACAGTAACCGATAAATTTAGTTCAATGCTTTCTCACTATTAACTAATTCTGAGTAAATCCATTGGGGCAGACTGGATACAAACACTTCAAAGAATTTTTACAGGATATTGAAAATGATATTCACTGTGGGACAGAGGTTTAAGTACTGAGCTGCTAGTGTTTTCTTTACCATTAAAGCTACAACACTGTTAAATGTCATTTAGTCAAAACACTGTATTCAGAAGGATTTGTAGCACAAGATGACTATTTGCTTTTAATAAACTTGTCGCATCAGGGTGGTTATGTTAGCTTATTTCTGGGGGAAGGGGAGTTTGAGAAAAGATGGTACTTCTTCCCTCAGTTTCTTTCTTAGGGTCCAATCCAGCTCCCACCAAAGGCAATGAGATTTTTGCTGTTGCCTACAGCAGGAACAGTCCCATGATCTCTCAGGGCTTTGAAGTGTTCCAATCCAAATTAAAATACACAGGGTTTTTTTTTTTTCAGAGAAAGGGAGGAAAAAAGAAAAACCAACCCAAAACCCAATTAAACCAAACCCCTCCAGCTCTAGCAGAAACAAAACAAATAAGGGAACTGAAAAAAAGGTTTTTCTCGTGGAGTTTTTTTCCCCAAGCTGCTTTCATATCCTATATAGCACCCTAAAAACTGGAACACAGGATATGAAACCATGGAAACAGCTGGATGCTACAGAATTTTTGAACTACTTTTGTCAAGGTTTAGACTTTGGGGATTTTATTTTTTTTCTTAAAGTTTAATTGATTTTTTCCCCCTACTGAAATCCATAATATGTTGAGCTTGTTAAACTATGTTAGAGGTCACAGACTAAATTTAATTGGTAGTATTTCTTTTGAGCCTAATTTAAAGGTTGATTTGGCTTTATGGACAGATTCTTAGTTGCAGTAAATCAGTTCAGCTGTAATGGGACTCTGCATCAGTAGAAAATATGATCACTGGAGACTCAAATCCCATGCACAATCTCAGGAAGAACATGAAAAAAAAAATAAAAGAGAAAGTTCCTTTTTTGAAAGACTGTTTTAGGGAAACTTTATGTAAAGTTAAAATATTTTGGAAAGACGTTAAAATGGATCCATAATTCTATTTTCATATAACCCAAGAAGGTAGGGCTGTCCTGATGATATAGTTATATCTGGTTATATCTGTATATATCTGGTTATGGGGATTAACAGGAAGCAAGGGATTTATTGGCAAACGCAATTTCAGTAAAATCTATTCAGAAACTACAGACTCTCTTGTGCAAATGTGGAGGTGCATGGTCAGTGAAACCTCACAGAAAAACAAATGTGAAATCCAGCCATACTCATTTTAGATCAGGTTAGTTGAGGTTGTTTTTACTGAAGACAGATGTTCTGGAAGGAAGCACTAGGAAACCAGATAAAACACTATAACAAATGCTATTTCATTAGCTTTTCTAATTTTTAATTTTATTTTTTTTCCCCAAGCAGCTCAGTAGATGCAAAAGGTACTGATAAGGTTTTGACTGAAAGAAATGAAACTTGTAATCTTTAGGGATTCTCTTCTCACCAGTAAATGTGCAAGGTATTGGAAAGGTCCATGGAGTAAATGTTAAAATCATTCATTAATACCCAGTATTGACAAGAAATGTAATCTCAGTAGAGTGAAATATAACACAGCCTCAAACTGAGTACAGTGCACCCACTGTAATAAAGGAGCCTGTGCAGCTCTGAGATCTATGATCTGTGCATGTACATTTTCAATCTACTCCAGTATTACCATGGATCTTAAACAGCAGTGCAATAAATCTTTCACTGGTGATACGGCACTTATGTCCATTTTTCCTTATTTCTATTAACTGAAAAAGTCATTTCTGTATACATCATGCTTCAGTTAACTCATCCAGACAGTAATAATGTGAAGTGATGATCTCCTGAATCAAATCCAAACTTCCCACCTCTGGAATATGTACTGGAAACACTCTCTCCTTATTACACTTTACCAAACACAGGTTTTGACAACATGAGCCATGGTATTGTGGTGACACTAAAAGCACCATAATGCTCTAGAAATGCAAATCGACAATAAAAGTTGTCCTTGAAACACTGCTTATTGTTAGAGGAATTGACTTAGAAGAGGATTTTCTGATGAAAGAAGTATTAGGAAGATCTTCATTCAGGCAGGTCTTGAAAATAAGATGAAGATGTGTGGAGATACTTCCAAAGATGACAATTGTAGAAAGGATGAGCTTCATCAAAATGAAAACACGACAAAATTATCCTCGTGGCATTTTTCCTCGTGGGAATTCTGATCTCTGGGGAGGAACTGAAGCCTTCACAACGACTTAAAAGGACTTTGGTTATGTCCTACCAAAAACAATAGCAGCAACAAATGTGTCATAAAGATAGAGCTTTATCTACGTTACAGATGGGAAATACCATCCTGTGGGCTACTTTCTCATTAAAGCAGGCATTAGACACACATGAGCTGGAACTGAAGGAAGATCTGACTAAAATTTTGGGCTTATAGCACACAAGGAGAACTCTCCTCCACTGCGGCTGTGATGCCCAAACACAGGCAAAAAATATTTTCTTTGTTGTAGAAAGTAGCAATGCCCTTACAGAGAAGAAAATGCCTGAAGGCTGAAATTTGGTTCCGAAAGAAAGTCCTCACTGAAGAAATGAAAATTTGGTGAAAACCAGTGTGTGGTGATTGACCTGTGACCAGTTGAAAATTGCCACTACACATTTGCTCAGTACTTGTACAGGTCACAATGTTCATAGCCAAGGCAAGATGCTCTGAAGAGGTCCAACCCTCAAATGACAAAACTCATGAATTTAAGTAAAAACCATTTGCTGAAACTGAAAGACAGAATCCAAGATACTGCAATTAATTATACTCTACTGCAGCCCTACTCTTTTGTCAGCCATGACTGCAGCACTCTGTGTGTACATGAGCCCAGCCACAGCTACACCTTTGCATAACTGACACTGAATTCTCATTATGTAGTGCCCGAGTGTCATATTTCAAGAAACCTTTCTAAGATATCTCTTCAGCTGGCCATCTGAATGCTTTCTAAACTTTAAGAGTCTGAATGAGTTGCAAAGGGTATGTGTGAGATCTCGCAGCTTTGGCTGACCAAATAAATAAAACAAGCAACAGGCTAACTCTCAAAATGGAAAGCAGATTTGTTACCAAAATTAATGAATTTCACTAACGAAAACTGAACTTGGATGAAACGTATAACTGTATCCCTTTTCTGCCCCTTGCATATCTAGTTGTTTTCATTCTACAAAACGTTTTCTCTGCTCACATCTGGTTTCAACCAATTATTTCACAAATCTTGTGAAGAGCAATGGGAAGTGTTATATTCAAAGGACAAGTATTGTACATGTTTGCATAAGGTCCAAAATTCAATTAAAGTCAGCAGAAATGACACTCAGATAAATTGCAATTGTACCAGACTGAACAACTATGATGGCGCATTTACTTATCTTTTACTTAGTCTTAGTTCATCTTGGAAATCTCCTCCCCAGGTGTCCCAGCAGCATCATCTCATGTGTTTCAGTTGAGCTGGTGATGTCCCTCTGTGATCCCTTCTTGTTCTCAGAGCTCGTTTCTGGTGGGTTCATGACCTGTGCTGATAATGGTGAGTTTGGGAGCTGTGGCTGCCTGGCCACACTGTCATTTCAGGCAGTGGCAGTTCTCCACCAGAGAACGCTTGGTTGCTCTGCCTGTTGCTGCTGCCAGGGGAACAGGACAGCTCTTCCCATCCCTGCCACTCTCTCTTGCTTACAGGCAGTGAATTAGCACCTGTTTCCTGACACCAAAGCAGGGAATTAGAAGGGAAACAGAAACCTGAAATGATTTCCCTCTCTGCTCCTAGGACAGTGTAGCTACATGCTGTCTCTTACAGAATTGGTGTTGGATGTGGTTTAATTTTGAACAAGTCTTTATGGATGTGTGAAAAGCCCATTTAAGGAGCAGAACATGTGTCCAGATGGTGTCAGCATAGCTGAATGTGCCTGTAGGAAATGAGATGGACTAGATGACCTTTTGAGGTCCCTTCCACTTTTGTTTTCTCTGACTCGATTTTTGACAATGGAAACTAAAGTGCTCTAACATTATTCACAAGTGAGCACAACTGCCAAGAAAAATACACACTGGAGGGAAAAATCCTCTTTGACTGCTCTATTTTTTTTTAACCTAATGTACAGCTAGATCTTCTCTCAGAAAGCATCTAATTTTTTACTGTTTCTTGTGAGTACTGGCTATTTTTACTACTTTTATATCTCTCATAAAGGCATTTCTTTCAGACAGAATACTCTCAGCCCTGTTAAGTATTTGATCCTCTTTTTTTCAAAGCAGACATCACATTCTAACCTTAACGCTTTGTATTGTGATTTTGCCTTTTTTCTTTTTTATAATTTTTTTTTATTATTTTGTTGGAAGTCTCTATAATCTAAATACGTCTTTATTTCCAAGAGGATGACTGTTTCCTAGGGGATGACACTGCTTCTGGCCGAGACAAAAGCTGTTCCACCCAAGGAAAACTTCTGAAGTGCTAAACACAAGGATGTACTTTTCATTTCATCCTCAGTGCAGGAAGCTTTTCTCACCCATAGGAAGGCCTCAGATGCTGTTACCAGGTCTTCATCTGTATGGCTTCATTTGTTATTTGCATCCTTGGTATTTCTGCTTTGGTAGTGATTTAGCAAAGGGTTCACGATGTAACAGCAAATGGTGAAATTCAAGAATACGTGCTGTGAAGGTGAGTGCAGAAAGCTTTGAGGTGAGTTGTGGAGCTGGTCAGTCACAGAGCAGTGTCTGGAGGAAGCTGATTGCATGCCATGGAGGGAAGGATCTGTTACTACACATACAGGGAAGCAAGAAATTATCTGTAGACCAAAGTGGTTCCTGTCAGTCAGACAGAGCAGGTGAAACTTTGCTGGTGTGATGGGAGCTGAGGATGTATTTGGGCTGCAGCTTTGGGGGTTGGAACTTGATGATCTCTATGGTCCCTTCCAACCCAAACCACTCTAGCATGATGGCCCTGAAGATAGAAGGATTCAGACCCAGATGAGCAGCAATGGCCCTGGCAAAGCTGAGGAAAGGAGGAGCTGGAGCTATTGACCTGTTTCAGGGAGGCTGGTGGCAACTTGTCTGTGTTTCAACCAGTGCTGAATGGATTGAGATTATTTCCTTCCACCTTGGAGTGTCTGTCCTGGTGTAGGAATGATATTCCCCAATTTAGTGGCCATGTCCACACAGCTCCAGGCTCTGCCCTCTTACAGCTATTGCAAAATATTAACCCTGCCCTTGTAAGAAACTAGGACAGGTCCAACAGAGCCTGGCAATGGAGCACTGAGTCTTGTGCTGGATGTTGAGCAATTTGAGTTCAGGGTTCACACTCAGCTCTGACCTGGGCTTAACATGAAATAACAGAGCAACTGATGCCATTGTCATAGAACCAATGCCAGCAAGAACAGAGGTGAAAACTGTTTTCAGACAGGGTATGACTGTTAAAAAGAAAAAAATCAAACACACAAAAACACTAGCTGCTTGTGTTGGCTGGAAACTGAGGAGAGGGGAATATCTCTGTAATAGACCCAGAACCAACAGCAATAGTGCTGTACATTTTATTTGCACTGTGCTGACACGTCCCTCCTGGGAAAGCTGGTGTGGCAGATTGAGCCCCAATTGTTCAGAGCAGCCCCCAGCTACTGCAGAGATGGGTGACAAGACTGAAAGCCACACCCTTTAACAGGGACAGAAACTCCCAGGCGAACAGGTTCACAAACTGTCTTTTCTGTCAGCAGGGCAATTTATAATAGAGAATACATTAGTAATGGGATAAAATAATTACAGCAGGGGAAATTTTGGCAGGCCAAAAGAGAAGATCCCTTGTAGCAATCCTGATTTCTGGAAGAGCCCAGTTGGGTCCTTTGGAAACATCCAGGCTGTTCAGTGCTACCCAAGTGGTTGTTAGTCCTTGATCACCACTGAGCTCTGAGGAAACAGAGTGTGATGAGTACCCCTGAAGTGCTTTAACCATGTTAATTGCCAGTGAGGGATTCACTGTGGCAAGTATCAGCATAAACTCCCCTGACTCTTTATTGCACTCAGGAGAGAAGATGTACATTTTGCCATCAAGATGAACACAATGTTTCTTAAAGCTTAGGGAAGGAAAAGATTCAAAAATGTGAAGAATTTGAGTTTGTTTGTTTTAAAAAGATTTTGTCTGTGGAAACCCTTCAGAGGTACTTCAGAGTACTGAAATTATCTCTTTCAGAGTGATAAAAGGATGAAATGAACTCAGCTGGGATTTAAACCTGTGGTTTCATGGAGCCGATGTGTTTCAAATCAGTTGCATATATAACTGAATCATCCCACAAAATACAATACTTGTGTTCTGTCTTTTTAGTTTCTTTTAACCAAAACTTGTGAGCTGGTGAGGTTTTGTGGCTGTCTGAAAAGATTAGCTCAGCAAAGAGCTCAGTACAGTGGGGAATGCACAGCCCTGCCATATATTCCAGTGGACAAGGAGGGTTTTATACATCATTTACAACTTGCTTCAGCAATTCCACAGAGTTAATAGGTCTACTTAACTCACAGAAGGGTGTAAAAATGCTTTTTTGTTTCCTCTTCCATCTTCAGTCTTTGGAGAGGGGACGTGTCAGCACATACCTGTGCACATCCCCCTGAAACGTGTCCAACCAAAAGCACATGTCCAGCTACACCTTTTGTCATTCATTTCATGCCATTTTTTTCTGCCCCAACTGGAAAGCCAATGTAGGCAAGTGTTTTGTTGCATGTTAAAGTCTTTTTCTTCCAAACTGAATTAGCAAACCTCAGTGGCTGTGTGTGCTCTCATCTGGGTCTGGCATGTCACTGGATTGCCCCAGGAGTGGTTACAGACCCCATAGCACACATCTCTTTGCATCCCCATCCATTAGTTTAAACTGATGAAGTAGCATTAGTTCTAGCTCTGCAAAAATCAGTACACAGGATGACAGACACATAGATTATCCATTAGTCATACAGACTTTGATACATGGGTGCAAGCCTGGGGAGATTTGGTTTGAAGCTGATTGAGGAAGAGATTTTTTTTATCCCATTCTTCCTGAGATTTCAGAACTCCTCCTCTTTAGAGCAAGATGAAGCCAAGTTTTGCTGGAGGTGTTTCACAGAAGCCAGGGATGCTGACCCTTGTATATCAGCCAGCCTGACACACAGAGGGGAGTGGGGGACCCTGGTTCAATGTGCCGCTCTGTTTAATTCACTAATGAGATACTAATAGGGCCAGAGAGCAGAAGTGATTGCCTTGATAGCTCAGTGATTTGGTCACTCATCTAAAACGTGGGAGAACCAGGGTCATGCCCTTGATCTAAATCAAGCCAAGCAAGTAGCTAAATGTGTGTCTCCAGTACTCTGGCTGAAGCCCTTACCACCAGATCAATGTATAACCCTTCCTCTTCATGAAAAAGTTCTCTCTGGAACTGAGAAACCACAACACAGGAAATAATTTAGTTGAAAATGCTTCAGAATAGCTTTAGCTGTCAGACTACAGTGTGGGGGAAGGAGACAAAAAGGGTCAGTTGGGAAATGCCCAGGGCTGCAGGCTGCACACAGCCTGTTCTTGAGCTGTGACTGGGGACCTGGGAGCAGCAGCCCTTCCCTCCAGCCTGGTCAGCTGCAGCTCAGGGCACAGCCACTCACCAGTGGGGGTGACATTGCTTCTGGTGCAGGATTTTAGAAACATGGACATCATTTGCATGGGGTGCAGGAAGCACAGTGCAAATCAATTGCAAATTCTTTATTCCATAGTCTATGGAAACAAGGAATTCTATATATAGCTATTAATACTTGAAATTAGGGCTTTCTTGGGAAAAAAAAATCTGCCTTGTTTAGTGAATGCTTTTCATTTGTCCACTTTAGTTCTTTCAATATTTATTGATCAGATGTGTAATGAAGACAGCTGGGTCATGCAGTTAGGAAGGACTGATGTGCTCCTGAGAGCATAGAGAATATCCTGCTCAGTGAGAATCTGTATAGGCTGTGACACCAGATAATGGGGAACAATGCAGAAATACTGTGTGAGAGACCTATAAATGTGCATGTGATAGATACCAAATGAGGAACAGAAAGAGCAAATCCCACATGGAACCTGATCACGTCTTTCTAGTCTGGGCTTGTTTCAACATAAAATACTTGAGAGTAACAAGATAAAAACTTCGTGTAGAAATCCTACAACTGAGATTTTTTTTCTTAAAAAATTCTTCTAACCTTGCTTAATTAGACACTGGCTTGCAGCCCAATGCACACGGATTTGTATTAATTCTAAAATCTTCTAATATCGCTGGATATTTGTCTTAGCTGTATAAATACCAAATATATATTTATATATATATAATATATATATAAAATATACATAATAAAATCATATTATCTATTATCTATTATCATCTATTATCTATTATATTAATACTTTTATCCACCAATATTTTTCAATCCTGATATATTCTTGACCAAAAAGATACAATGACAGTGAGTCTTACAGACTAAGCTTGGATGTCATAGCTTGGATACAGTATTTATCCTTTTTGGGTTTTTTAAATTTTATGAAATATGCATTTTTTAGAAATTATTATACCAGATTGTAAAGAAAAGTAGCCGAAGTATTGCATTTTATGAGCACCTTGGTGATTCAAGAATAGAAGTTATACAGCAGACATAGCTTGAAAATTTAATCCTAAAACTTTATTTTTTCAGAACATTTAAAACCACTCCTAGTCAATTATAACAATTTACATAGACAGATTAATAAAACATACTTCTAACATCTTCAATTAAGGAGGATCCTATTCCTTACTGAAGACTCACAGCCATGTAAAATGTATTGAAATCATTCAGTTCCAACTGATCTTGCTTCAGGCAAGCATTTAGCTAAGTACTGAAACGGTTTCGGCTTGCTCTCGCATCAACATCTTGTGAGGCAACACCATTACGCCAGTGGGCAGAACACTATATTCATGATTCTTAAGAGGTCCTGTCCTTAAGAAAGCAGTAAGATCAAATGTATATTTAGAAGAGATCTTCCTTGCCTTTTTAGGTGCTTCTGTGGTTAAGCACCAAGGCTGTATTTAGGATGTACCTTGTACACACCTCTCCTGTATTGCACAGTGTTACTGTACCCATTTCACAGATGAGGAATTGGGAATCAGTGGTTTGCCTGGAGTCACTCAGTATGTTCTTGATTAACATCTATCTCCTCATCAGCAGAGTAACTTCCTTTTAAATGAGCCTCTCTCCTACTTTACTCAAAACCCCTCTGCATTTCAAAACAAAATCCTGTTTCTGATGATCTGCCTATCCCTTTCCCACTGCAATCACAAACTCTCAGCCTGCCATTACAAATCACTTGGGTTTTCTCTACTTTTACAACCTTTTCTAAATCCTCCTAAACTTTTTGCAGCTTCTGGACCTAAAATACATTGCCTTGTCACCAGACCACTGGGATTCAGATTCCCAGAGCAATTTTTCATTTGCCCGAAATGGAGAAGCCTCTGTAGTGCAGTGACAAGGCAGAACCCTTGCCTGTCCTGTTATGGTGTAAAGCTCTGACAATGACATGGTTTAGGAGTAAAACTAGGTCCTCTTTAGAAGACAGGTATTACTGTAGCTATGCCCAGGCGCCTGCATATGATCAAGTAAACACTCCGTTGTTCAGAGAGCTGTTGTAAATAAACTAAGCTGTCAAAACCAACTGGGGCAGGCACCAAGACAACAGTAAGTGTGAAGTAAAACACGTCAGACTAAACCACTCTCATGGTATTATAACAGCAGCCCTACTTAGAGACTCTGAACATACCATTTCCAGCCTTTGAATGTTTTAAGTTGCAGGACTGGATTGAAAAACAAAGGTCCAAGCTGCTTCCTCTATTAACTTACCTGCTGCAATAGCATGATCTAAATGGCCACCTGAATCTTGACAGGTATGTGCAATGGAGATGTAGGACATTCAAATGCTTCTTTTTTATTGCAATATACTGAGGTATGCTTTTCACAATAAGGCAATATACCACAAAGTAGATTATATTGTTTAGCTGTCAGGAGGCTGTGTGGAAATAGAAAACTTATGAATGCTCTCCAGTGTCTCCTCATCCTTTGTTACACCACAGCACCAAGCAGCTATGTGGTTATGTTACACAGGGTAAAGCATCACTGTCTGCACTGGTTGGTTGTTAAGCTGAGTTTTACTCATAACAGATATTCTGTTATATGATACAACCATTGGGTTATTGTACTATTTTTCAGTTCAGCCCACTGAATGAGGAAAGGCTAACAGGGTTACTAGAAAATTATATCTACCATCTCTCCAAGGACAAATGCAGATAGAGGCATCTAATTTACCTACTAATTAGCATTTCTCTGCTGGGTTATGTGAACAATTCTGAGTCAGATGTAAAAGGAGCCATTTCAGCCTTTTACTTTGCAGAAGCTCTGCAATCCCAGCATCACTGTGTGGCTCAGAAAAGGATAGGAAGATATGAAGCCTGTCAGTGCTCTGTGGTAATGGATCCAAGACAATTTTTTGATCTGCCTTTGGCTAGCACAGCACAGTCCATTTTCAAGGAAAAACATTCTTCACTGTTTCCTTCCACACACCAGTGGACAAGGTGCAGGCTCGTTAGAAGTGTGCTCTTACCAGAGTTAGATGACATGAGGTAATCAGCAGAAGGGAAGGATATACTGATTATAGGAGCCTGTCCACCTCACTTAAACATCAGGCTTCATTACATTTTAGGTACCTAATGAAGCAGCCTACATATTAGAAACAGTGAGTTTCTAATAGAACCAATGGAGAGAAGCAGATTATTGTGTTTACCTTCTGAAGGATCCAAGGGGCACACCCTGTCTGCCTACCTGGAACTGGTAGAAAGGAGCTCCTTTTGGAGACCTATGGGGCACCTCATGATCTCTATTGCACATATGGGGAATGTGGGCACCTATACAGCTCCTTCATTAAACTGGTGAAAGCTAAGCATGAGTCACATCTACAAATTAGCTGTGTGCCCCTCATTTTGCCAAGAAAAGTAAAAGTTGGGGTGATAGGTCTAGGTGAATGACCCCTGTGCCAGCAAGCTCCAGCACATTTGTTCCTCGTGTGCCGTCCCAGTTACATTGGCAGTGAATGCAGGGACACCAGGTTTCCACACCACCTTTCCACTACATCACGAACAACCACACTTTTCCCACCATCCTTTTTCTTGCAAACAGCTCTGACATTCAATATCTTACAAAGAACAGTTCTTGTACCACCTAGCCCCATACTTACAGACCATCTGGACATGAAAAGGAATTTATTTTGGTAGCTACACACTAAAGATATGGTACTGTCCATTCTATTTTATATCCTTGATATCCTTGTCAATAGTAGCAATTTGGACAGAAATTTACCCAATTAAATGTAGCCCAGAAATGGTTTGAAGACTAAAGACAAATAATGACTCACAAGCTATAAAATTAGGATCAAAACGTGAAGCACTGCAAGAACACTGGGAGATTGTTACAAATCAACACAAATCTCCTGCTTTGTTCCTGCTTTGGGAGGACAGAAGAACACTAGAACACCTTGTAAGACAAAGGAGAAGGAGAAGGAAGAGAAGGAGAAAAAGAAAAAGGAAAAGAAAAATAAATAATTAAAGAAATAAAAAGAAATAATTCTATGTATTAGCAAGATACTGAATATCTTTCTCTGGTACAATATAATTTAACATCCTGAAGACTCAAATGTATTTGGCTGACCTAAGGTATTTGGCTCAACTCAGAGCTAACTGGAAGAAATTTAACATCCTGTGATATATAGGATATCAAGCCAGATGATCTTTTCTGGCCTGAGCTTTATAAATCTAAGAAAAGTGAGGCTTTGCCATAAGTTGCTCACAAAGGGCTGTCACAGACAGGACACATTGTCCTACTGGCCTTCTTTCACTGATATATGAGGTCTGGATTTAGCCAGTTCCTGGGCTTACTGAGCTGCAGCTGAGAACCCTCTGGGCTTTCCAGCTATCCTTTTCTTTGATTATTTCTCTTGGGATCTTGGCTCTGTATATAATTGTGCTAAATCATTTTGGCTCCATGCATCTTGTATTATGGGAAGCTTAGTCCTCAGGAATTCAGAAATATGAGGTGTAATTATTTATCCTCCACCATTATTCCTACTGAGAATCTGTACTTCTATATTTGACTACGTTTTTGCTTAGGTTGATATTGTAAGTTTAACCCATACACACCTTACCATAGTACATCCACGTCTTTGCTACAGAGGGAAGGATGGAAAACACACACAATAAATTTTCTTTGAACAGGACACCAATGGAGAATTGTGAGTGCTGAAATTTTCTGTTGCCCTCCATTATTTTTATGCAAGTGTCTTTTATTTCACAGTACAAAGCTCAGAACAATGTAGGAATTGTGGAATACATTTTAAGTGGATGCTGTGGGAATTATTTATCCCATTCAAAATTAGACATCTGTGGTCTTTATCTGAGCTAGTTGCCTCCTTTTGTCACAGTATATAAAACCAAGTTCACCAATTTGCCTTTTCCATTTGCAAAGAATGCAGAGATGAAATGGGTAGTGTCTCTTGTTTTTGCAGACTAGAAGGAGAGTCCATGATGAGTAGCTGAAAAGTAGATGCAGAGATTTCTAATATTAGATAGAATAAAATCCCAGCATTTGCAAATTCTTAGGAACACCTGGTTCCTTAGGACTAAGATAATGACTTTGGGAGGATAGTAGGCAGCAAGGTGATTACACTTCTACAGGAGTAATCCACATTTCATTTGCTGGATTTACTCCTAAAGGTTAAAACAGTTTTAGGAGTTTATATGTCTCCCACAATGATGTGCAGCAGCTTTTGCAGCACAGCAGGAGATTATCACATTTCCAGCCCATTCTTTTGCCAGCTGTAGGAATTCAGATTTACCCCCAAGATGCATTCATTGCCACCACCCACGGCTACAGCACTGCCCCAAGCCCTGAAACAGCTCCTGTCATTGTGAGTGTCAGGACATGAGCTCTGCATTGAGTTTGCCAGGACTCAAGAGAGAATTTTCAGGCTGGCTCTGTGGGAATCTCTGACCTGCCCACAGCTTTGTCTGCCCTGGCTTGGCTGTGACTGCAGTGCCTCTAACTGATCAAGTGTCTGTGGCTAATTTGTGTCACTTATGTTTATCTCTGCATTGGACAGCCACAGTTTTATGTCAATAACAGAAATAAACAATTATTCTGTGCAGAATGGGATTTTTATGACTATTACAATGATGGTGTCAAGAGTCTTAGTATAGTATCAGAGACCTTGAGAAGTGGAAACACAGAGTAGGGTGCATAAGAGTGCAGGCACAGGATGATAAGACAGGGCACAGGCTGGCACTGGAGTCCACACAGCAGTAAAAACTCACCTGTAATCCCCGATCCAGTTCCTTGGGAACTGGAAGAAAACTGATTTTAGGCATTGAAAAGATAGCAAATAAATAATTTCTAACCTATACAGAGAATAGCGTATCTAGAAATTTGGATGAAACTTGGAGCTGCAGAAAAATGAGGAGAGTGTAAGATGCAAAGGCCTGCTATAAACAATGTGAAAACATAATTTCACCTGGCAACTGCTTATACTCTGGGTCTATGGATACATAGGTTACATAAGGTATGGAACATTAAAGAATACTAAATTGACTTTAGAAATAGACTATGCTCCTTTTCCTTACATGCTCCCCTAGAATATACAGTTACTTGTTCCAGAGCAGTATCACTGATCATGATCTACACCTCAGCCTCACCTCCCAAATATGTGAAAGTCCAATTTTTTATCATTGACTTATATATCAACGTCTTCTCAATGTCCCCTTTTCAAGGATGATATTGTATTGAGTAGAGAATAGATCTGCTCCTTCATCCTTCATTCCACTGCTTTCACGGTTTTTAAATAGTGCCAGACAAACAATGCTGCTGCTTAATGTATTTTGCAATTTAGATTGATTATTGAAAGATACAGTGTTCAGGCAAAGAAACTATGAATTATTCTGAGATGGAATATCTTATTATTCAGAATGTCCCAAGAAGCAGCAGTGAAAGTGAATGAACAAATCCATACTGTATTAGCTGCATATAATGAACATTTTGCTAATTGGAAGATTTGCTGGATTGGAGAAGGATCTGCCAGGAGAAGTTTTGACGTCTGACCTTTGGGGACAGTAAAAGCACAGGATAAAACAGTAAGCAATAAGCCTACAGCCTGCAGGACAAGCAGACACACTGATTCACAAGAGATTATTCACTGTATGGTAAGCATTTTTAATAAAGCTAAGTGAAAAGTCAAGGATACACTAGAGCAGTCCTCTGAAATGGTGCTTGTGTTTCTGTAGTCAGTGTTCTCAGAACCAAAATACACTTCTTGCAGTTCAGACATAGATATTCCGCTCTTTACAGAACTCAAGTGGACAGACAGCACACAGAGAGAAACAGGGGATTCCCCAAGGAAAATGAACACTAATGAAGTTCAGGTTTCCAGTAATTTTCAGAGCAGAATATGCTCTTTATTACCACAGCGATGAGAGGGCACATTCAGAATGGCTGTACAATTGCTAGGTACTGAACTAGCATTAAATTAAATGACAGTGAAATTGAGTTTGTCCCCAGAGCACAGGAAAGCTGAGCAGAACTCCTTCACCCTTTGCCTTTTCCCCAGCCAGGACTGCACAGGTAGGAACAGGTGAGCAATGGGAATTCCACCACTAGATCTGGGAATTGAGCCACAGCCCCCCTGCTCCTCCTTCCCCTTTCAAAGACTGGGCAGCCATCCTTCCCCTGGGGCATACGGGCTTTCTGCTGATGAAGGAGTTCTCTCTCTCAGTAGACAAACTCTCCAGGTTCTGTCTTTGAACCAAGAAAAGGCATCTGGAAGGCTGGGATATCCTCTTTTCTCTCTTCAATTTCCTTCATAAAGGCTGGAATTGGCTCAAAAATGTCTGAAAGAGAATTCAAATTTTGTGGAGTAATGCTGTTGAAAAAATGGGTGGAATAGAAGAGAAGAAAACCCAAGGACTTTCAGCTCTGAAGAAGGTGATGAGAAAGAGGTCCAGCAGATATATTAACACAAAACAACTTATTTTTCCATCTGTTTCATGCTGCAAATGTCTATCACTTGCTCTAATTTTCATTGTGGTGAGTTGTTCTAGGTTAAGAGGCTGGGGTCAATTCCCTAAATGTCTGTAAGCGTGCAAAAATTGAGAGGTGATGGATAAGTGTCACTACTTCAAACCCAGACACTTGGAAGCTGCAACAGGTCATGGTGTGAACATGAACAACTCCAGACCCTCTCTGGGCTAAATGCACATTGTCACATATGGGTACCAAACTATGAAATCACAACTACTCCTGCTTTTAAGGTCAAGGGAAAAAATAATCCCTATTGTCTATTATTAAGGGGGAAGTTGGAACTAGAAGATCTTTAAGGTCCTTTCCAACCCCAACCAGATAATAACCAGAGCTGCCAGTACACAACAAAGATGGTCACAATTGTCTTACAATAGGAGATGTGGGCACACACAGAGTGTGTGCTTATTCATGTTCATACAGTGGCACAATAGAAAAAGGAGAAAAAAAAATCCAGCTGTCATTCTAGGCCCTTGCTTAACCCTGCAGCTTGTTCCTATTCCAAAAATTATAGAACTGTTTTATAGGTTAATAAGGCCTAAGAAATGACATTATGCACTGCCTCTGGTTCCATCAAACCTGGGATATATTACAGCTTGCTGTGGTGAGGACTGGTAAGAGAAGCAGAACATATGGAGGCACAGGAACACAAACGCAGAGAGATCAGGAGATCACTAAGCAGGTGACTCCTGATTGATTCACTGGAACGCTGCCCCTGCCAGCAAGACCAGCAGGAGCTGGTAAAGCAGCAGACACCAACCAGCAACACTTCACAACACTTTCTCACCCCGGCTGCTCTGGAAAGTGCTGGCAGCAGTTCATGTACTTCTCTCCCCAGTCTCTCTCTTGCAGCTCCCTCTTCCCCTTGTTGACATTGCCTGTGAACCATTTCCACGCCTGAAGCAGCTTTACAAGGTCTCACAACAGCTTGCAGGAAGTGATACAACTGCAAGGACTTTGTTGTTGTTGTTGTTAAAATACTGAAGACGTCAAGAACAAAAAAAAAAAAAACCGGCAGAGACAGCCGGAGAGTTGAAGGTTATCTGAGCCCTGAGGGGGGCCAGAGAGGAGGGCATGGCAGGGGAACAGCTTGCACAGCAGTGTGCAGGCTGGTGGCACTTAGAAAAAGCGGCATTTTTTGCTGGAGAAAGGCATTGCTGCCCTTATCACCTTCCATTAAGGGCTGTGCAGCACCTCGGGGTGCCCCAGTCAGTGATTACATCTCCCTCCCGCCGCACACAGAAATGTCCAGCCACTTTCCTTGGCGAGCACTTACAGCAAAATGGATTGAAAGGTTTTCAGGATTGTTTTGGTAAGACTTGAAGGTTAGTGCAGAGGCAAAACAGTGAGGGAATTTAGACAAACACACAAAACTCCTCATGTTTCCACTCCTCTTTGAGTCTCTCTCACTCCCAGTTCCTGCCAGGAGAACTGCACATCTCCATCCCACCCAGCCCACATCCCCTGACCCACGCACAGCCAGGTTCCAGCCGTACCATCTCCTCTGCTAAACTCTTTTTTTTTTTTTTCCTGAAAGGAACTAATCTGCTGTGCAAACCCTAGCTGCCCTTCACCAGCCCCCTTCTGTATGTCCCCCTGCTAGCAGAGTCTGCAGGTGCTGGGGGCACTTGCAGACCCCTCACCACTGCACTGGGTTAAGTGGTTATTGACCATCACTCAGGCAGTCCAGACCAGGCTGTAGCGATCAAGGTGTGGCTTCTGTCCACCTGGTTCCTTGGTGTTTAGTTGAGCAGATCTTTCCATGCTCACACTGTGTGTGAGTGCCTTCCTAATTTTTCTTCCAGTTCTACTCATTGAAGAAGTAAATCGGTGCTGAGCAGTGAGGTGCTGAGCCGCTTATTGCCTTCTATTCTGAATACCTACAGGAAACAGTTTTGAACCTCTCCTGTGTTAAACTCTGCCTCATGATGGAACTCAGGCGTTCATTTTTTTAGAGTGATATTTTAACTTACTTTTCCTCTAAGCAGAGACAGTGGGTCTTTATAAAAGGTGTGAAAAATATCCAAGAGCCCTTTCAGAAGCAGACCAGAAGCTACCTGTGCAGTCAGACTGAAGGAGCTTTCCCATACTATTTATACATCATTTCAGCAGAAAAAACGATACTCTTCTCTTTTTCTCAAGTGATTTTCATTCTGTCCAAAGCAGGATTACAAAACCATTGCAAGCCCCTGAGCACTGGCAAAGACATGCCAGCTGGTGCATTCCTGACACACAAGCCTTTTAGAAACACACCTCACTTCTCATGGGTAGCAGCCACTCATATTAGCTCCTCTTTTAAGAAACAAATTGAAAACGCAGTGGTAACACAAACATAAAAATAAATCTCCCATTATCATGACTACGTATTAGATGCACTGACAAGTGCAGAACTCAGGAAATTAGCAACAAAGGTTCAACTCGTGAAGGCAATTACTGCAGGCAGAGTGTGGTGTTAGATCTTAGGACATCGTGAAGGGCTGAAAGAAGCTTAACCCCATCCAAAGGACAGCAGGAATAGGGAAAGGCAGCAGTAAAACCTTTCCTCTTAAAACATACTAAAGTAACTTTCATTTTGACAAGCTCAAAACACCTGCCAGTTCCTTCCAGAACAGCGAGCTGACATATTGAGAGCTCCGGCTAAGAGCGTGTTTTAAGGAGAGTGATCCAGTTTCCTCACATATGAATGACTGACTTCACAGGCTGTGAGATTTTCATACCATCACACTGCATCACCAAGGTTTGATTTATTCAGCAGCTACTGCAACACCAAAATGTGTTTCATCTCTCTCTTGATAACACCCAAATGGGGAATGGGTGAAAATATCATCAGGTACTCACTGATATAAAAACACTGGGATTTATGGATGTAAAAAGCCAGGGCTTTGGGAAGGGTTATCTATGTAAATGCCAAATCAGCATTTAGACCTATGTCTCTCTTTTTCTGATGTTAAAAAAAGAAACAGTTAAGCTATGCCATAATTCTTTCACCTGGGAAATAAAAATATTATTATTAAAGTGTATATTGTTAAAAAGGACTTTGCACTTTTCTTTGGAGATTTTACTCATGGACCACTGAAATAATTTTACAGGAAGGGTGAGGAAGGCTGACAATGTCCTCCTCTTATGTGTGGGTAAATCATGCTACAGACAGGTTAAGCAGCTCACCCCCAAAAGGCAATGATTAGCAAATTTGTCTTCAGCTTCTACAGTTTGAACACTCGCATTCCTTTCCATGTGTCACCTCACATGGTGTTTGTTATAGAGGAGACAAAATCAATGACCTGGACTGTGACCATGTAAATATTGCAAGGCAACAACTTCAGTTTTTTTCCAACAGCTTGTCTTCAAAATGCCTTTCCAGCCTATGCCATCATCATTGAAGGGAGAATTAAAAACCTCCAAGATGCAGCTTTTGGAAGTAATGCTTGTGATCTGGACACTTCCAAAAGGAACACTAGACTGGGGGGGGGGGGGGG
>VZSR01001283.1:5995418-6023987 GCA_013398615.1 Brachypodius melanocephalos
GAAGAGGCATCCTGAACATGTAACAATGCATTCTCTCTCTCTGGAATCCCACTTGTAAATCCACAAAATATTTCTGTTGTCAACAATGCACTGCATTTTTTTTTTCCCCCTAAGGACATAGAAAGCATTTCCGCTTTTTGACAGAGGAAGTACAACATTCACAAAAAAATGTTTCTAATTCATTAGCATTTTTATAAAATAGTTTTTTGTTTCAAAGGTTAAAATAAAATGAGCAACCCGCAATACCATGGTATCATTGCAGCTAAATTCTTGGTAAACACAGTATCTACTGAGATGATATCTGCTTCTTCAGATTAAATATATCTCATCCTCAGATTTATACTGGCAGTTTATGGGTTCTGCAAATGACTGTCTCAGCACTGCAAAGTAATTCCACCCTGTCATATTTGTCTTTGGAAATTGTAACAAATTATGGTGATTTATAACATCAAACTCAACTCTTCCATTTTTTCCCCAGATGGGAATGTCGCTGATGGCGAGATGCTGGGCCATCCATTCAGGCTGTGTGGAGGGTGACAGTGAAACATGTTTCATCTCTCTTGCCTGACACTCTCTTTCCCTTTGAGGGGAGGCTGTCAGCATAACTCAAACTGTCAAGGCACCTTTGTAAGGGGCCCTGAAACAAATCTAAAGCTCTGCTACCTGCATGCCTACTAATGAGGTGTGACTCCCCAGCCCTGCCTGCCTGGCCCCCATGAAGCTCAGAGCCTCTGACCCCCTCTCAGTCAATAGAACTCGAACCATCATCTGTCTTGGAGTGAGGACAGGCAACCACCAGAGAAGGAAATTTTGGGGAACTCCATGTGTGCTCCTGCTTTGCTGTGCTTTGTCCAGGAAAAATACATCTTGTGGCAGCATTGTGAGAGCTGAAAGAAAGCCCACCTGGGGGTTAAACCAACCTTGAAATACTCTCTTAACCACTTGCCTAAGGCAAGTATGTTCTTTCTGGCAAGTCAAGCACTGAGATTTTTTTTCCGTAAAGTATTTCTTCCCATAAAAAATGATGAGTAATAGATTAGGTCCTTTAAATAAAAATTTTCCTGGTAGCTTTTTAAAGCAGTATTGCAGAAGAATGCCAGATGAATAACAAAATAAATATATTACTGTTTCTATTAGAAAGGGAGAAAAAGACCTGGCTCAAGCAGAGTGAGATAGGCATAGCTTTATTTTTGCAAATTAACCCATGGAAGTTTTCCACTGGGAGCAGGAAGATGCTGCTTACCTTTTGCAAGGTCCAGACCTCTATGTCAAGATATGCCGTTATATTTTGAAAGTCTCCATTTTGTCAAAGAAAGCAATTCCCAGGAATCTTTGCCTGCAGGGTCCTATGGAATGGCAGAAGCAATACATGACACAAATAGGCTAAACTAAAGCCAGCTCTCAGCCCACCTTGGGAAGATGAATTGCTCTCAAGTTAAGAGCTCAGCAAAAATTGGTATTTATTTGCCACCAATGATGGTGTTACACATCCTAGCTTATGGCAGAGATTACTCACAGGGCTGTAGAGAGGGAAGAGCCAGGGAGGGGAAGGGGAGGTTTTAACACCCTCCATCAGAAATATTTCCTGAACTGCTTCTGCTTCAGTAAAATAGATTTCACATGATGTGAATGGAAAAATGGAAAGCTAAGGAACTGAAATATCCAAAATCTACCAGCCAACTTGAATGTAAATGTGTCATGTGTTTTATCACAGGAGCAGCAGTGCTTTCAGTCATTCCAGCTGTGTAAGAGAGCCCTCGTGTTCCCTGCAGTGGCTGGGAGGGTGTGTTCAGTGATTGCCAGCACCTCACACAAGCAAAGGGGAAATAAATTGATCAAGGATATCCTAGACACTTGCACCCTCCAAGATTAAGTAAGCAAGTAAATAAATACATAGAACAAATGTCAAGTGCAATCAGTCCTGAGATTATTCGTGAAAAAAGTGGTTTTATTTCTCACCTCGCCATGGCTGCAGAGAATTATCATCTGACAATTTTTGCTTATTTTTACAGCAGCTTGATAAAATGTGTGCAGGCAAGTCTGTATGTGTGTATTTATTTTTAACATGCTAAGTCTAACATGCCACACGTAACGTGGCAACAAAGGAAATAATTTCACCAGAATTACATAATGTAAAACAAATAATTGGAATACCTACATTAAATACAATTTGCATGAACATTGCATTATACAATTGCTGACATGCTGCAGAGAGGTATTAGGTTTAAAGTAACTATGTTTAGAAAGCAATTTGCAGAATTTCTGCTCTTTTTGCTGGTTTGAAAAGCAGTGATAATATGTTTTTTTCAGCTGACAAGCGAACAAAAAACAATAATTGAATGGTACCACTTTACCCACAAGGCAAGCTGATAATTAGAGGTTTAACAGACAGTTTGGATTTAATCTGAGCAGTGGCAGCTACTCCTTTTGATTTTTTTCTTGTTGTTGTTTAGGGACCAAATAAAGCTGTGTGTTTTTGCTCCCTTTCCCCCCCTCATTGCCACCCCTGCCCCCCTTTTCAAGAACAATGAGAAAACCAAGTTATTTGTTACGCTGTCTCCTGTCTGACACTGCCCCTCCAGAGAGCAAACATGCAGAATGGTTACGCACCAGAGGCAAGGTCTGAAGAACGCGCACCTGAAAAAAAGGTAAGAAAAAAAGGGGAAAAAAACCCCACCCTTGTGCAGGTGACAGCCAGCCAAGGCAGGCCACACCTTTCCAGGGCACAGGAGAGGGTGACCAGCCCAGCCTCCTCCCTGGCTGCAGGGTGGTGAGTGGGAGGGCGCTGGTGGCACTCATGCCACCACGAAGGGGATGCATCTGTTGGGTGCATGCCGCCAAAATCCCTGAAAGTCCTGCCAGGGAGAGGGAGGGACAGACTGACAGCACATTGTTTATTGTTCATACTGATCACACAGATCACCCAAACCGCAGGCAGGGCACAGCTCAGTGATGGGAAGTGCCCCAGGTCTCACCCTTCAGGTGTCACCCATCGCCACCGTGGATTCCCAGCCCATCTCAAGGCACATGAAATGTGAAACCTGGGCCAAAAATGAGGATACTTTTTTCAGGCCAAAAGGTGCAAGACGATGCCCCAACTATTTTGTATTCTCCTTTTCCGAGAGGAATAGCTGCTCTTTCTGTCCAATGAGCCTTTTTGCAACAGCAGGTTTTACTTATGCTGATCCATGGCTGAATTTTAAGGAGTTGTATTACTGATCTCAACAGTAAAATAAAACCACTGCTGAAAAATACAGTCTATTAAACACTAATGAGTATATAAACCTATTTTATAAAACCACAGAGACTTCCTGGAGGCCTAGTCAGACCAGAAAGACTGAAGACTATGCAGGCCATTCCCTTCTGAGCAATTTCCAATTGCTTTTATATAATGTCCAGAAGTGGAATTCTGGTTTTGCTTTTGGCTTTTTATAGTTTATTGCGCCTGAAAGTGAGATCAATTAAAGCATCCTCAGAAATCTTAAGCTTAATTGCAGGCCAATTAAGAAGTTCAGCAATATACAGATGATAACACTCATTATTAAACATGTTTATTCTCCAAAGAATTTACATTGAATAAAAGTGTTCTCATCGCTTTCACCCTGGTTTACATTTGGGGCTGTAAGCTGGAGACTAAAAAACTTCATAGCTCACTGCTCACCTTACAGATTATTTATTTTGTATTAAAAGATTTGTAAACTAGGCAGGATAGGTCAAGTTTGAAGTATCAATTATTTTTCTTGAAATAAAATTAGAAAAACACCAACTTTTTCATTTGAAGACTATATTAATACCTAATGCATAAGTCGTTATTAATATTACTGTAATGAGTACCAAGTGAATTAATGATGGCTGACTGCTTATTTTAAAATTATTCACATTTTTTATGTTTATTCTCAGCTCAGCCATTATGCCCTTTTTATAGGACATGTGCTTAAAGAGCAGTTGAATTCAACCTATATTAGAAGCACAAGAAAAAGTCATTGGGAAAAACAGCTCACATGGGAACAATTAGTCTGCAATATTCCCTACTATTTTCCCCCTTGCTTTAAATGTGTATGTCAGAGTGGACATTTTCCATTCCTCTGCTAATTGACAGAAATAGAGGCTCGTGTGCTTTCAGAGGCTGCCTGCTCAGACTCCAGAGCACTCCTTTCTCTGGAGATGAAAGGAAAGAAAATCAAATGTGATTCTTCCAAATAAGAATGCAGTGTATTACCACTCGGTTATTAGGGAAGAAAAGTACTCCTTTGAATGCCCAACATCAAGGTCTAATTCCTAGACCTACCACAGTAATGAAAGTAATGAAAGACCCACCTGAGTAATGAAAGTCACTGACAAAGTCACTTAATCTCCCCATGCCTCAGTATCCAAAGTCACACAAATGAGTCTCAAGGCTAGAGGGAACTCAAACTATGCCTCATGCTAAAAATAATAACAAATTTGACATCAAACACGCAGTCTGATTTTCTGAGACTGTAGCAGGACTTTTGGGTGAGTGGTACATGGTACATGCTGAAATTCAAGCCGTTGCTTCAGGTTGTAAAAACACATTGAAGAGACAGAGTTTGGGAACAGCTGCCTGAAGGTTTTGTGCTAAGTTTCCAGTAGGGCTCTCTTCCAACCAGCCTAAAGAATGTCTTTGGGCTACGTGTATCCTTGACTTGTCCTCCACATCTTGGAGCTCACATGGTCACTTTCACACCCACCATGAACCCCCACATGCCCAATTTTATGATATCCATCATTGTGGGAAAGAAATTTTTGACCAAGCTCTTCAAAGACATCAGGGTCACTCTCAGCCCCTTTAGAGCCCACAGGAATATCTAATCAGGCAAATGTTCTGGCATGTGTTGCAGACTGAAAGGACCCAGTTTTGGTTAGCAATAGGACCACTGTGACTTCTGATGAACCACATCCAACACTAGTTTCCTTATGTCAGCAACCCAGAACTGATCATGGAGCTTTTTCAGCCCTTGCAACTGCTATCAACTCCAGAAATAACAAACTACACGTAAGAGTTATTTAAAACCCCCAAAATCAACATTGCATTTCAGTAAGGGGAACTGGTGCACAGCTCCTTTTACATTCAATTTGTGATGGCAAGAGATTTAGTAACATGTTGCCTACAGTCACAACCCAGAATAGACTTGCCATTTTCTCACAAATCCTTTTCTGGAAAAGAAATCACCACGTGGGATATTATGTATGGAAGTAAAAGGATCTATAATGTATTATGTATGTAATTTTTTGTACATAAGGATATGTATGAAATATTCACTTCACACTTCTGTTGCTTGAGGGATGGCAATATGAAAGATGCAATTCAAGGGAAAAAATAGTAGAAATAGGGCAATGCTGTAGTATTTTGTCAGTTGTTCATATTAATTTTTTGGTCTTAAGCAGCACACTGGACACCCTGGGGACTACCAAGTCCTGACTTTTCTCAGCAGTTTGAATCTCTTTTTTCAGCAACTTTATTAGACAGCCAGATTGTCTGACAGCACCCACAGCAACAAGTAGTTAATACTTCTCCTGCAGTCTTAATTCACCCCATTGTGTTTGGGATTGCAGGCATGGAAATGATCACACAGTGAAGTGCTGCAAAATGCTTTCTCTCTAGACACAATGGGGTTGAGCTAAAGGACACGAAGCACTTAACTCTGAAACTCCTTGCTTTCATCTAAACACTTTTACTTTAACAAGATGTTTTTTGTGATTTAGTTTCTTTTGGTTTTATTTTATGACATAGAAAAAGTTAGATGCTTATCTGATGCACAAAAACGTTGCTACATGCCTTTGGTTCCAGGCTGGGATGGGTTTCTATATTAAAAAAAAGAGAAATATATACCAGGAAAACAAAAAACAAACAACAACAACAACAAAGAGAATAAAGAAGCTGGATTTAGTAATCTTCCCTTTTGCATGTCACTTTGGGCCCACAGAGGTGTGGTCAGACAATGGGTATGAGGTGGTTCTAGATTAAAGTCCTGGCAGAACACATTAATGAAAGCTGACTTACATGTTAGTAACTTGCAGCAATGATTTTCCTTTCCTAAGTGTGTTAATTTTTCTCCTTATTCCTCAGCACAGTTTTTAAGATGCTATGAAGATTGGTGTTATCAGCCCTCCCAGGATGGGCAGGTAACAGGTTTTTCTCTCTGTGGCTGTCAGATTACAGTGAAACTGGCTTTTCTGTTAACAACACAAGCATGTTTATATGAAGTTAGGTTCCATACAGAATACTGTTTCAAAATGGGACAAATCATTCCTATCTTCTATATCTATCCTTTAAGGTCTGGGCAGATGGCCTCAGGATGCATAACTGTGAATGAATTACAGAGCACATTGAAATATGCTCTACATGTTGACATAGAAATAGGCAACACTCATGTTAAAACAGCAACATCTCACTGAAAATTATTTTCTTATGCATACTTTCTGTGTCATGTCCCAAGCCATGTCCTGCCCCTAAACAGATAGCCACAGCACCTATTTGTCCTTGGGGACAGGACCTGTATGTCCTTTTCTATAGAAAAAATGTTACAGCTTGCTTCAAGCACTCCTTGCACCCATGGCCAGATTTCATTTTCTGCAGAAAGGACTTTCCATACAGAAAACCCCACCCAAAATTCCCAGCCTCCCAGGGGTTCCCCCAAAGCAGGAACCTTTACAGTATTTTAACCCACAGTAATCCTTTAGGGACATAATATAGCCCCATGTAATGGTGGATGGCTTGAAGGAATGCCTGTTCTAATTATTGATTACATAATAAATGTCCATTCAGTAGTATAACTGAAGCAGTGATTTATGTTATAAATTGGCATCTGCATTTCATAAATAGTTTCATTTTTATAGCTTATAATGGCTACATATCTGCAAGTTATACAGTGCAAAAAATGCTGGACTGGATTCAAAATATGTTGGCATGCATGCAATTACTGAAAATGGGGAGAAAACCCAGAGCAAATATTTAATTTAGTATTTTCAGCACTGTAGTGTTATCAGCCTGCACAAATGCTATAATTGTCATCTGTAAAAAGACCAAAGCAAAGTGCTCTGGAAATAGAAAATACATCTCACGTGTCATGGCCTAATCCATCAGTCACTGTATTCCCCATGTAATCTTTGCCCAGCTGAAGTCAATGGTGTTAGTTATCAAACTGGGCTGACAGGGCTGAATGGAAGTGATAAAAAATGAAAACATTTTAGTAAGAATTTTTAGTCCCTGGGCCTGATCCTGTCAGTATTTTCTACTGGACATGCTTACTCCTGTGAGCCGCTGAGTTTGCTCTCGTCCTGCCCGGTTGGAAGTGCTGGCAACACAACTCTGTGCTTTAACAAAACCCAAAAGGGACAGCCCAGAGGACAGCAGCCTTAGCAGCCCTGGCTGGCTGTCACACACCTGCAGCCCAGCCTCCTGCTGTTATCCCTCATCACTCAGAACCATCCCAAGCCCAGCAGCATCTCCCTTCCTGATGGTCATGCCAAGGACATGCCCACCTGGGGGTATTCCCACCATGTTTCCTTTGGAGCTGGTGTGCCTGCTGCAGAGGGGATGCTGTGGGGGAGCAGCACTGCAGTGTCCCACATAAAGCTCTTCCCTGATACACAGCAGTGTTGTGTCACTCAAAAGATTTTGGTCTGGTTGGAAGCCTTGCTGTTCATGAAATTTATTATAATTGTTAAGCAGAAACACTTTCACGTCAAAGCAGAAATCACTTTGTGCTTACAGTTTATCAACTTTTCAAAGGGTGAGAGTGCCAGGGACAAGCCCAGCTGAAGCCCTTCCCAGGATGCTCTCCCATGCTCACCTCTCCCTGATGCATGGCTCACTGTCCCTATCTCACGCTGCTCTAACCTGGACTATATTAATGATTCAGATTACAGGACAGCCAGTCTGCCAGATGACCGGCATGGCCAAACCAGGGTGAAGGCTGTGGTGGGAGGAGAAAGGAGCAGCCAGGATTGTTTTGTCATCTCAGAGTGATGCTATCATGGTTTCCTTGAAGTTTCCACAACAGAGTGAATCAGTGGTAATAATCTCAGCAACATTTTTCTCATTGGGCTTTTAAAATCTTTTTTCATCTAATCTTACAGAATAGGAAAATTCCTCCATGATATACACAGAGGAGAAGAAGGAGGTGCTGAGAATATCTAACCCCCCTAATCTTGGTGTTTGATTCCTGCAGGATCCTTTTGCCCTGGTGGATACTGTAGGTCCTCCCCACTGTAAATTGCAGCACAGTCTTGGGTTCATGTGGGCTTCTCTCCCAGGTGTTTTGGGGGCTGAGTGCCCTTCCCACACTAACCTGTTTGGACAGCAAACATGCTGATGAAAAAAGATTAAAATATGAGTACACTTGGGAAGAAAAGCTATGGAAGTTTTCCATAGGAGAGGGGTATCGTTTCTTGTGAGATGTATTTTAAGAGCATCCACAGGAGTATTTTTTGAAAGCCATATGCTACTTATTCACATGCGTATGACAGAACTCACATATGAGGAGTGATACAGAACACAAACGTAGGTGTTGCACATTTCATATGTGCATATGTTCATAGCCTACTCCCAAATTCAGTTTCTGAAATGCTTCATTACATGTACACCATTTTCAGGTTCAGTATTTGGTTACCTTTGGTTTAAGAAAAATGCATTAAGTTTATGATTAACTTGTTCAAAAATATGTGGAATCTAAAACTTTCTTGCTGAACTACAGTCATTGTTTGAATAAGAAAATTATGTCAAAGAAGGCCTAAATCTTCAAGACTATTTAATTATTCTTTGTATGAGTTGGGGCACCACCAGATTGGAACACAACAAAATAGTGCAAGCTCAGCCTCTTTTATCTCCATTGTGCTTCACTTCCTTTCCCTGGTGATCACAACTCATGAATTCCGGGAAACTGCAGTTCATCTGCAAGTTGATAGCATTTACTTTTCTTAATTAGCAAAAAACCTTACCCTCATCCTACTAGGACTAAGGCAGAGTGTGAATCATTTATACGATGTAACTGAGACTTACTGAAACTCCCAATACATTTATAGCAATCTCAGGGAACGTGAGGGATGAGGCTACTGGAGCAGGAGTGAAATGGGAGCCCGGGCTGAGCAGCCAAAGCAGAGGTGTCCTGGCCCCAGACCTGCATCACAGAGCAGATCCTGAGCCCTTTGGCCAGCAGGTGATGCTCAGCCAGGGCAGAGATTCCCCCACTCCTCTGCTGTTGCTCTCAGACAAAAAGGCCTTCCAAAGGCAGTAACTTTCCATGGGAAAAGGAAGAGCAAGTGCTTGAGCCAACCATCTTTTGGTTGCTCACGGTATTACCCAGAAAGTAGCAGGGAATCAGCCAAGATAAGCGGGCGACTGCCGTGAGAGGACACATTTCTTCTTAGTTCACAGCTTCCTCAGATGCAGCTATTTTTGACCACATTTAGACTGTAATTATTGTAACCATTTAGTTACAGATTTCAGCTTTTAAATTGTCAGCCCTCAGAAAAGCTTAATGAGCTACAGAAGGACATAAACTTTGTGCTTTTACACTGGTGAAGCAAAGCAGAAGGCAGACAAATCAGTGGTTTGAGTATCTCTGCAATTATACTGCTTCTTAGCACACAAAGACAGACCTCTATCTTCCAGAAGTTGTTTGTCTAGCATTAAAATTTGAAGAAAACTTTAATCCTCCATGGAATTTTATCACAGTGCTTTACAGGATATTGCTCTACCTCTGGTCAAAGGCCCAGTACTCTCAACTACATGGAAAATATTAAGCATGTATTTGAATGCTACATTAGATGGAAAGACAAGAGAATTTCCAATCATAAGTAGAAAATAAAGCCACTGTACTAAGGAAGGTGGTTTAAAATAAACAATGTACTTCTTCAGATGAAATAGTATTAACCCTTAATCAACAATAAATTACATAATGACATGCTCTGTTCCCTACAGAGAAAACACAAGCAGCTTTTGCATGCTGAAAAAAAAGGCAAAAAAAAATTAAAGGCAGTTATCAAATGTAAAATACAGTAAATAAATAACGCACCACTTTAAATTGAAAAGAAAAAAAATGTCTGGAACAACTTGTCAGAGAAGAAAAATAAGGACTTGTCCTTCATGCCAATACAAAGATGGGTTAGAAGGAGAATAGCTGATAGAAACACTTCATCATGAAAGAAATGAGAACAAAATAGAACAGATCTCTAAACAATTTTTAACTTTCCTCCTTTTTCCAAGCAAGAATTATAGCCAAGAACAATTTTAGTATGAGCATTACTCGTCTGTATTTAAAATGTTACTGTACACTTCATAGATCAGATAAACCAGCATTACTTGCACATGGAATGGCTCTGGATAGCAAAGGGACTCCATCATGAATCTGTTACTGAGATGTTCATTTAATTCAAATAGGAAAGGCAAGAGGAAAAGCTTGGCTGGCAGATTTATTGATTACATTTCACCAATGACCAGCAAAAGGCAAGCACTCTGAAAATCCCCAAAGGTGATCATTAGTACTGAGTAACTGTCACTAAACATTAGCACCATCAGCAGACTGGAACTAAAAGAAAGTGTGATGCTTTAAATGTGAGGCCCAAGAGGGATTGCCTGTGGTCTGAAGAAAAAATGGGACATCTTACATCATGGCACCTGTGCTTGAGACAAATGAAATGCTTTATATATATGAAATACACGTAATACATATATAAATTCATGTGTATATAGAGAGACATAAAATTGGTCTAGCATAGTCAGGCAAATTGGGCAGGTCTCCCTGCTATAAAACATAAAATTAATGTGTCAAGCTAATTTCGCGGTCCACTTGCCTGGAGCTGATTAGGACCAAATTAAACTTGGTCCTAATCAGCCTGAGTGCTTTTCAGGTAATACAGAAATCCATGGGATATGCTTATTACTGTAAAAGCACATGCACATTATCTGCAAAAGCAGTGTAAGAACAGGTTTACCTGAATAATATGTGGTTTCACACTTCCTAATGCATTGTTAGCTCACCTGTTTTTGGTGGATTTTTTTCTTGAGAGTGCCACATTTCCACTGCACAGCAGAATCAGACATCAAACAAATGATTTTTTTATTTTTCATACTTGAATTTGATCTTATGATCCTTGACTTGGCCAAAGGAGCACTTTTTTGTATCTGAGGCAATGAATTTAGGTTTTACAGGAAGAGAAAGTATATGAAGGGTTTTGCCACTTCCCATTAGCTACCTGCCCCCTTTTTTTTAAAATCACATCCTGTGATTCCCATATGTGTGCTTTTGTTCCATAGGAAGTATTAGGAACAATACCTTTTGTACTGCTGGCAGACAACTGCTTCGGATACAGACACACTGCTGCCTTTTGTGCACTTGAAGAATCACCTCCTCCAGGAAAAGGAGCCCATTTGAATTCCACCCTCTTGGTCAGTCTAAAGCCCTCGCTCCAAACACAATATCCCAACAGAGAATGTTATATCCTGCAGTGACCCAGCACCAGCCCCTTTCATCACAGGGCCACAACAACAAAGGTGTGATGCTGTTAAAGTGGTACTGCCAGTGGTACCTGGCAGTCACAGCAGAAAATGGGAGACATGGGAATGGGCTCTGGGAAGGCACATTCACCAAGGGCATCTAATCACTGTGAGCCTTCTCTTGTGACTCTGCACAAACAGGAACAGAGCCACTCCATCATGCTACACAGAGGGCTGTGTGTCTGCAGTGTGGAATCCAGCGAGCATTAAGGGTTGTGGATTTCATGACCTTGGCAGACTCACGTCTCATGAAGGAAATCTCAGCACTAAAACTTGAAATTAGGTGTGTGGCCTATAAATAGGCATCTTCCATAAAACAGTGTCTCAAACAGCAAAAGGAAGACGAGCTTTGGGAAGGTTCAAATTCCATGGTGCAATGAAGAAACCAAGCCAGCAGTGTGGTTGCTGCCTGCAGCATGGGATACTGCATCAGGGGATGAGGATGCAGATTTTCTGCTCTCTACTGAGGTCACTTGAGTCATTTCAGGGCCTTCTGCTTCCCTTGTCCCACTTCCTGCCATTAGGACAATGAGACTGGTCATCCCTAACCTGGATGACAAGTTCTGGATGAGAGACTCCTGCCTCAGTGGACACTCCTGCAATCTTTCTGGTAAACTTTATGGACAGTTTACACATCAAACAGGACTCTGCTAGAAATCAGTTCTTTAAAATCAAGGTAACAGTTGTATACAAGAGTAAGTTCACAAAAATGATTTGTACTGGGAACAGGCGCAGCGTTGCAAGGTCCAGCTCAGTTATGTCCAGCTGTCTTACATTCTATTTTCCAATTCCAAATTGTATGTCTAGGCTTCCATGCCTGGAGAGATGGATAAGAGGCAGCTTTACAAAATCTCTACTTATATGACAGAACCTGGTTTTTCATCTTCAGAACCTATTAATTTTGTATCTATTTCAATAAGTTAAGGTTGCAAAAAGGACCACTGGCTCAAAAAAAAAAAAAACCCAAACAAAACAAAAACCCAACAAAGGTATCTCCATTTGATCATCTTTTCTTTAAATGTGTCTGACAGCACCTCATCTCAGCATTTAGGTGATGTTCTTAGACTTCAACATTTTCACTCAATTTTAGAAATACATTATTTCTGAATAATGAACTCATGTTTATAATTGGTGAAACCTTAAAAAAAAGTAACTTTTCAACACTTTTCCATGCCTTCTCCCCATATTTCCACATTGCATGACGATATTGGCAATTATTATTTAAGTCAAAAGAGAAAAGCAAAATAATTTACATCATCCATCACAGCTCTCAAATGAATAAATTACAAGACACCATGGCAAATCAATCGTGGGGAAAAGAACAATCTGAATCAAACACTGTATTTGTGTGCATAATCTTTTTAATATTTCCTGACCTCGTATATCAAACCAGCAGATTGAATTCCATGAACTTTAAGTAATACAAATCTGTTTATCCCAAAGTCCTATGGGGAAGCTCTAATCTAATCAGTTAAATTGAGGACACAGCCACAGGAATAAAGAGAACAGACCTCAGCAAAAGTTACAAAATCTGTTTGCCACTCAACTTAGTTTGTGGAGTCAGTAAGGTTTTAAAATAATTCAGGAATCATCTCCTAAGGTTCTATGGATGAATCTTATGCAAGAGGACCTGGTTACTCACACTCCAACAGTGCTGCCTAAGGACTTGTTGGATCCATAAGGATCATAAAAGTCCAACTTTTAAGTGAATGGCCCATACAGGGATCAAACCCACAAGCTTGGTGTTATTTGCACCATGCTCTGACCAGCTGAACTGATCTCAGGGTCACCTTTGCCTTCTTTAGGAAAAAAAATTAAGCAGCCCATCTGCTCTTCCATTTTTACCTTCAGTCTCAGCCAACATGGCAAGGAGAAGTTGTCCAGGATGAACCCATTGCCTTTTTGCTTTCTGAGGCTGCCAGTGTTCCAGGGCAGGAAGGCATGGGATAGCAGAATGAACTTTGTCTTCAAAAACATAAAAACTAAGTATTTGGTCTGAATTGACCAAGGGAAACACATTTCCTGTTTGTGAGGAACACCTATATGAAGAATGTACATGTGAATCTGAATTACTGGAGTTCACTTCAGGGCTTCCAGAAAACTTTGTGATGCAAAAACCTCCACAACACTGGTCTCTGCATCATGCAGCAAGTTTGTGTGCCAACACATGCTTGCTCTACTGGAGAAGTAGAAGCTGCACTCATCTACTCTCTGCAGAAGTGTCATTGTCTAGGGAACAGATCTTAGCTGGTAAAACTTCAGCAGGACTCTTGGCTGCCTTTCCTAAAGGATGCAGCATATGCCTGCCCTCCTGCTGAGCAATCACTCAGTATCTCCTAACATCTGCATATCCACTCTGATATTTTCCTGCTGTTAAATCCTCCCTTATAACCTCTTGCTTCAGGGTCACAGCTCTATAGAGACTGGTATTAAGGTGATTCAAGCAGGCAGACTGAAAAATAAATGATTGAGTTAATTTTGATAGGTTCTGCACACATCCATGGTATATCAATGCTTCAGTGTTCCTGAGTGACAACAATAAATGGAGACCTGAAAGAGAAATGATCTAGCCCTGTTTCACAGACGAAGGAATTACCACTTAGAGGGTTTCATTCCTGGTTGACTTGCTCAAGATCATAAAGGAACTCTTAAGCACATAAAAATTTTAATTCAGACCACTCACACTTATGGTAAAATATTTTGATTTAGGGCTTTGGGGGATTTCCAGGGGTAGGAGAAAACATGATTTTTCTTTCTCCCTGGGGAAAAAAAGAGAATTTATAAAACTCAAGAAGTCTTATCAATGGACACAGAATTACCTCTTGTGGAAAGAGTCACAGCACTACCATTTATTCAAAAATTGTTTTTAATCTAATTTCTTTACTGTTCCTGCAAACGTGTTGAACGCACATTACACGTTATACCCTTGTCTCACTTGCCTGCTCAATTTTCCTTCCTCTCATATGAGCTAAGTCCTAAATTTAATTTACCCCCTTACAAATTGGCTGCCCTTTCATGTCAGGAGCGAAAACGCCCACTCAGCATAGCTTGAAAGGAACCTGTCTGCGGTTGGGAGGGAAAAGTCGAGGTGCCGCTTTAACTAACTAAATTAAATACAACCGGAGCTCGGAGCAGCTGGCAGGTTTGATTTGGATGTAGGATGCTGTGAGATAGCGATAAGTGAGTGCTCAGGACCAAAGGGAATTAAAGGGCTGTACTTGGGTTTAATGGAGTCACTCTCTCTCCGTGGCGCATCCATTAAGGGCGCCGTGCTGGCACGCGGCACTGCCTGCACCACTTACACTGCAAAGGGCCAGCTTCAAATGACCCTGGGGCTCCAAAGGACATGAGCAGCTGGCTCTGGAGAGAGGCAGAAGGAGACCCTTGCTTTGCTGTCCTTAGCCACCTTACAGTCTTTTAAACAAAGGGACAGCTTCTGCCAGTTCAGAGGTTCATATCCTGCTCTGGACCACGTGGGAAATATCTACCAAACCACCCAAGAGGTGGTTCAGAGAGTGCAAGAAAAGTCACGTTACCCTGAATGAGAAATTTGTCTATCTCTATTAAGAAATTCCTTAAAACTTGTAATTAGCAAAATTACAGAAAACACTTTTTTACCCCCCATTTTTCAGGTTATTTAGTAGTATATTAGACAGCAGTTTGCATGTCGCCTGTATTCCCTTGCTCTCTTCTGATAGTAGTATTACTCTTGTTCACGTAAGCTCTTCCCTGAGGAACAATGAAGATGGGAAAACATTTTTAAAGATTATGATTCAACTGTAAAACCTCTATTTGTCAGTGTCACCAACAGGCAGGTGTAATGCCTGAAAGTGTCTTTCAACTCTGCTTTCTAATGGGACTAAAAATGCAAATGAAACATTGATTTCATAATTAGTACCATAGATTTGACACTTGTCTGCCTCTGGTAACAAGGAGAACTTTCCTTAGGTTTGCAAAATACTGTGAAATCTCCTCAAGTAAGATGTTGCAGAAATAAAAAGCTGTGACTGGGTGCTGTAATATGCTACATTTCAAATGAGCTACTCAGCAAGACACCTCTGCAGGCAGAAATATATTAAATTTTAAGGCTTTTTATTATTTTTCTTGTAAATTTATGAACTATTCTGTACCTGGAGTATTTAAATTTTAAGTGCTGTAGTATGGAAACATTGGTCACTAGATGCTGACAGTGTTTATTAACATAAGCAATCTCCCCAAATGTCACAATTTCAAACTAATATTAGTTAGAACACTGAACACTAGAGTAATTATCATGACTATGAATCTGACAAGCCACATTTCCAAAAAACAGTCATTACAGAATCCTTGGTCTTTTGCTCAGTTCAAAGCTAATCATTCATTTTTTTCCCCTCTTGAGTATATATGGCAATCTAACTTATGTGGTAAAATGACTCAAGAACATGTAAATATGTTTGTGTCTTCATGCACAGAGACGCATATATATGAATAATTTTCAGTAAATGATGTGCCAAGGAAAACGGAGAAATTGTTTTGAATAATATTTACTGATTCTGAACAAAGAAAAAACATACTGGGTTAAGGATAAGTGTCACATAATTTGACTGATAATTGATTTCTAAAGGAAAAGCACCAAGTCACATGAGACTATACATGTAGTACAGGCAAAATCAAGAGACATTGACAATAAAGAAAAGAAAATATCCATCCAAAGATGACGACTCCCCAAGCAAATTCAGACCTCTTCTTCACCTTTAATTTATTTTATCTGATAGTTTTTCATTTGTCCTTTCTTGGAGGTGAGGTCATTACTACTCTGCATTACAACAGCAGCCAGTTATCACAGCTGTAATCAAGATCCCATTGTGTCAAAAACTATTGTGGAAAGAGACACTTTCAACAAAAATGTCTTAGAAAATGTCAGCTGTGTGACTAGGAACTAAATTCTTTAGTTGGTATACTTGCCTAGATGAACAGTACAAAAATATAGGCTGCATTTATGCAATTAGAGATTACAATTATGGTGTAAAAGTCATAATTTCAGCAAAACTTCTTGCTTTAAATTGCCAGGATTGTGCCCACTACTGCACTGTAATTGGTAAAGATGTGAGACAAAATTATCGGGAAGGTGTGATAGGTATCCCTTTGGATGCAATTATTTTAGTCTATAACAAAGATATTTTATTATGTATCTGTAGAAGTTCTTATTTAAGTTTTTATACATCACTTCTAGAAAATGGTCTTGTTAGATATTTTATCTGTTGCATTTAGATATCAGGATATTTCTGGCTACTTACATCATACTATGCTCTAAAACAATGAAATTATAGTGATTTAAGTATTTTTACTGTAGATCTATATTAAAAAACAGGAAGACATGAAAGGATGTCTGAAATTTAATAGTTTATCAAGCTTTTAAATGGCCATAATTTTCCCAACTAATTTCTCATTACAAGAGTCAAGACCTACCAAGATAGAAAACATGCAATTTTGCTCTACTTCCTGTAATCATGACAAAATAAATATCCAAGGAACCTGTGTTGGAAGAGGAATATGAACCTGACACTGTACATCCAGAAGTTATTTTCAAAACCTGGATACAACATCCTGACACATAAAACTAAACACTGCCTGCAAAAAAGTGACTTTGGCTCTAGCTAATTTAGTAAGAGCTGGTGGGATTCAGGACACATCCAAAATTGCTCACATCTTTTGAAGCCTGAGGATCTCAAATTAATGTACAAGAATTTGAAAATCTACGTATTAAGTGAAAAGGAAAAATAAATTTGAGAGTTGATGCAGCAAAGGATGTTTTCTTTTCAGAAGGTTGGATCTGAAATGGCTCTGCATGTTTAGACGCCTTTAGGTATCAAACCTGACCACTGCCACTGCTGTGTATTCAGAGCTTGATGGTGAATTTGTAGCTGAATCACCTGTAATTTAAGAAAACTGTTCACTCCCATCCTCTCAAGAGATTCCCAGCCCCTTTGCCAGAGCAGAAAGGAACAGACTCTGGTATCCTCACCATGACAGGCACAGCCATCACAACACTGTGACCATCTGCCACCAAGCCAGAGAACACTGTAATCCTTCTTCTACAAGCAAATCAAGGCCCTTGACACCCAGACTACAGAGAGTGGGTCCTGAAGGGAACACACAAATGTGCCTGGGAGAATGGCTTTGGAAGGGAATCAGTTCCCACAGCAATCATGGGGTGACACCTTCCCCTCTTACTGTGCAGGGCACATCCATTCAGTACTTTGAAAGGTCACCTTCTCTCGCAGAATGTGGCCTGTGATGTGCAACTTTCACACTTCTATTTTCACAGCAACACTGAAAGGATCCTGGGACAGCTACCACAGACTGCCTTTTGATTCAGAACTGCTGTTAAGCCTAACGGGCCAACTCAGTGATATAATTACAGATATACTGGTTAAACCTGTGTAACAACCCTCGGGGATCTCTTATTCCACAGTAAAATTGCTTTGTCTGATTATTTTTATCTTATTTAGCTTATGAGGTATGAACCCTGAAGTATTCTCTAAGAATCTCTGGAATTAATTCCAATTTTAAAAGCCAAATACTGTCCCACCATAGCCCCACATGACAACCAGCAGCAGTCCTTCTCTGCACATTTTCCCAGAGCTCCCACAGCAACACAGATGTGCAGGGAAGAATGATAAACCTATGGAACTAATATAGTGCACAAAGTAAAATTCAATTAAAAAAGCAATATTCGGGGATAGTCCACTGTAAAACAAACCTTGTTTTCCATAAGAAATAGAACTACAATTTTCCAAAGACACCTCCATAACTACCATAACTTCCTTGTATTGGATTAAACTTGATCACAGAAAAAGCAAGCCAATATCGTTAGATTTGAAGTAGAAATTTTCTTTCTGGTGGCATTTCTCTTGATTTCTGTTGAATTATTCACTGTCCATTTTCAATAGTGTAAATGTCCCACTGAATCTTGTTCTTACCAGTGTTTTTAGTAAGACAACAATAGATTTTCTGCACAGTGTCCAGACATTATTGTCAGGTGCAGTTATACATCAGGTGAAAACATGTTGACTTTTGGTTAAGCACTGAAAAACTTTCTAAGCATCTCTTTGTGGTATTGAGCAGTTATTCAGCTATCAGAAGTAGTTTTATAACACACAGCAATTTCTATGGAGTAATCTATTTCTTTTGTTCATTCTGGAACTGTTCCACTCCCTCCACTGGCTAAGGTTTTCTGGTGATATCTTTAGAATCAATTCATATCTGTCACTCCTTCAAAGGAACAGTGATACATGTTCTCACTACAGAAATAATCAGCAGTAACAATGCAATATCAAGTTGCTACCTCTTCAATGAGCCAAGGAATATAACCATTAATTTATTGTACTTTCTTATGTCACAACAAAAAAAAAAAATCCCATTTTTATTTTAATCAATTTAAGCCCATTGAAACTACCTGTAAAACACACTAATAAGCACTTGATTGAGTTTATTAATATTATCTGTTATTTCAGTGCTCTTGATGAACTACAGACCATGAAGTCCAGTACAGTTTTATAATTCTTAAAAATTACTTTAGGAAGTAGCAAATCATAGTATTCCAGTCAGAGAATTACCTGCCATTTTCCTGTTGTTTAATTATACCAATGATATAATATCATTGGTATAATTAAAAAAAAATAATATATATATATATAAAAATAAATACCAGGTATGCCTAGGTAGGCAAAGAATATGAAGGCTGAAATTCTTAGAAGTTTAGAGCTGTCAAAGTTTTACAAAATAGATGTAAAATACTGAAGGCCAAATTTTTTAAAGGCATTTTGGTGTCTAAAGGTGCACACCACTGAGCCGTGTCTTTCTCAGTTATGCCCCTTTAGTTCAGGGTATCTTGAACATGAAAAAATTCTGAAAACACATCTATGCCATCTGTTTCTTTAATACCCTACATTCAGTACCCTGTAACAGCATTATGCTTTGGAACTAAAGCCTTAATGCACCACTTCCATCCTTTTCCCTCTTCCTTTGCTTCAACTGCTATTTCACATTTTCATGCAAGCCGTAAAAGTCTTCCCTGTGCTCCTGTAGTGACGGCCCCAGCTGCCCAGATGTGTCCTCCCAGCAGCACAGGCAGGATAATGCCCACCTGGAGGGCTCAGCTTGGCTGTGGCACAGCACACCATCACCGGGACACTGCCAGTCTCACAGATGTCCATTAGCACACGCACAGATGTTTGAGAGCATTTTCTCAGCAGAAACCAAATGCTCAGAGGGCAGGTACGAGCGAGGGGCCCTGACCCACCTGCACGCAGCAGAGGCAGCCAAGATGACCCTTCCTTCCAAGCCTTCCCTCCTGCTGCCTCCCAGCATGACACTGGGAGAGAAAATGCACAGCTCAGAGGAGTCTACATCTGAACAGCTGAGCTCAAATGAGAGCTTTTTACCTCCCTGGGGTTGCTTTACAAAACTATTTGTCTTCTTTTTTTTTTGTTGAAGATGAACAAAGCAACAGTGGAAAACACCAGAAATATCTAAAATTAAAACCAACGCTTAAATAATTTTATATCAAATTTTGTCCACTGTTCCTTCACTCTGAGACAATCGGTTTTTCATCAGAGATTTATGAATGCCTGAGAAGAAAAATATATAGAAATACTGATAGAGTACCATTATTACCAAGTTATTTACCTTTTTATATCAACCCTGGTGAACATGCTGCTCTATATTTTAACAGGCTTCTCATCCATTCTGATTCATTCCTGATTATAGTCCATCAGTTTTTTCTATGTGTCTTCTGTAAATAAAATGGGAAGTATGTTTGGAATCTGAAGTCCCTGCATATTTACTTGCTCTAGTCAAGCCAGAAATACTTGCCTTAGCCTCTCAGAGAAATATGCCACATTCATTTTCATGATGATGAGATGGGAAAAAGGATTAAGTAGTGGCTGATCACTTTGGGACACTGAGAAAATGATGGAGCCTCCAGACACCCTGAACACTTCAAGTGCAATGGGACTGACCCAGTGCCTCTGCTGTCTGTTTAGGAGCTTCTCTTCAATAGTCCACCTCCACCCTGCTCATAGTTTGTACCCCACAAAATTTCACAGACACCTTGGCAGACTGGACTGTCTCTCCCAGAAGGGGTTTTACTCATGAAGTCTCATCCTCCAAACCAATGAGACCAATACCAGGAACCTGTATTAGTGCAGGACACCTACTTGTTTCATCCAGACCACAAATATTCTTCTAGACCCACCATATTACTCTCATTTTGGAGAATTAATCATGAGTGAATTTACGCACACAGTAATGTAACTTCTGCCTCAGCAGCCACTCTAAATCAAACGACTGATTTTTCTCTTTTACTCTCTCAGTGATCACATAGTCCTGGTGGAACAGAGGAGCATGATGTAAGCCTTTGAAAAACCTACACACCAGTTCACTAATTATCCCAAACCATCCTTGTTCCTCTGGGACAGCAGGAATCCCATTACTATTACATGGAGGAAAGAGAATTTGCCCTGAATTAGCCATAATTTTTGTTCTGTTCATGCCCAAGTTGTAGAAGTGTCCTACCTAGGATCTGAAAACTCCTGGGTGGCCTTTATTATCTACTATTTAGACACCTTTACCATCTGAAAGCTCATTTGGTTCAAACAGATGAGTTCACAGAGCTGGCAAAAAATTTCTACCATTCTGGGAAACATAAGTACTTCCATGCATGAGAGGCAAAAAAGTAGCTTGTGTGTGAGGTGACATTCAAAGCACTGCTGCCTCTGCAGAACAGAATTATTATTTTCTGCTGCTGCTCTCTGCATGTGAGTTGAGGCCCCAAGCCAGGCTGCTGTCTGTGGCAGGGAAGCAGAAAGAAACATGAACATGTTTCCATGCCTTATAGCTGAATACTGCAAGGCATGGCACATCTCTTTGGAGGTCACCAGCCTCCCCAGCTAGGTCAGATCAAACACCTTTGGGGTTTGCACCCCTGGGGAGAAAATGTTTTTTTATGATATAAATGTCAAAAGAGCTATGGCCTGCTGAAATGTGTTACTGCCTTGTGGGTTATTTTACACTGACTTTAATTATGCTTCATCTTCATTTGAAAGCCTGATTAGGGCACGGTTCAGTTGAAGCCACATTGCCTGCCCAGCTGTGTGCAGACACGTGTGTGGGGAGAGCTCAGAGACATGCCTGAGACAGCAGATACTGAACTACACCAGGAGCATCTCACACCTGTACCAATTAATGTCCAGAACAAAAACTAATAGCCTCTTCTGCTCTTTCAGATCCTGAGATATCCTGACAAACACAGCTTAGATGCTGGAAATCCCATTCTGACTTAAAACCATGCAATTACGCTAAATTTCTCATTTCTGTTGCCTTATTAAAGGTGAGAGACTTTTATCAACAGAACTATGTCATTTCATACATAATGAAGACTAACACAGGAATTTAAAGCTGTGGTCGATATATGATGGTGTGCTAGGAACAAAAATATGCAACTATTTGTCATTAAGGTTTAGTTGTCTTATGCCAAGGTAGGGTACATTTTTGTTCATTAATACTGAACAAACATTTGTTTCACTTGACTTTATTCTCAGCTAGTGCAACACTGAAGCAGAACAGAACTCTATATCACCTTCAATCAAACCAGCTTCTTAATATTTATGTTTTTAATGTTAAAGGCAGCATATGCCAGGATTGCTCAAAAAGGACTACAAGCAAAACAAAGTAATATATTTCCACCTTGCTGTGACACAGAATTTTTGTCAGACATCATGCACTAGGACTAGCATGATATCCATGTAGTTTCTTCTTCACTCCAGAATGCACTCAGGTTATTTTTAAATGCCTGGTAACATGTTTTTGAATCATTGCTCATTTTTCACAGGTCTGCAGCTCCACGCAGCCAAGTTTTCTTACAAGATGACTTTTGCATATGTTAGATACTACTTCTGTGCTGTCTGAGTTACCCTCAAAACCACTTTTTTCCATCTCCATGTCTGCATTTCTTTAACTTCCCACTTCTGAGCTGTCTGTAGCCATGGGGGGCTCAAGTGTTCACCTGTGCTCTGTCTCTTATCACCTCAGGCCTGCATGTGTCTGTGCTCATCCTATTTCCATCTCTCAAGACATCTGCTATCATTCCAAGTCTGCATTTTTCTGTATGACATTGCTCTGTTAGAACCATAAATATCCTATTCTACACCGCTACACAACTGCTACTTCTTCTTCTATACTTCTACTATAACTGCTTGTTACTGATATCTGTATAAGGCTGTAGGTTGTACTACACAAAGAAACAATTTTTTTTAAAAAATAGCCAAAGTTACCTGTTCAATTAAAGAATTTGCTGTCACAGATAAAGCAGGGAAATAAAAGCTGCAGGCAAGTCAGTAGAAGTTCAGATGGAGTAAACCTATCAAGCTGCAGTCCTGAGGCCTTAAAAACTCAGTACAGAGTCTATGGTCTATTTTAGCCATGGCAATACCTGTTACAGGGCTACACGGACAGTGTCATCAAACTGTGCTGGGTAAAAGGTGGCTCTGGAGGGAGAATGGGGCAATACCAGATTGGGGCAGATCATGAGAGGTGGGCCCTGATGCGATGTCTGCTTTGAGAACACGAAACAGACACATGGTCTGATCAAGTGAGATTTTGTGCTTGTTGAGTTTATTCAACACTATCTTTTAAAGAAGTATTTTTAGAAAGAGTAGACATTTTTATTAAGGACAAGCATTTTTTCTTCAGTATACATGGTATATAAAAGAGTGAGCAACTTGCATCTAGTCACTGTTAGAGAAAAGAATGTGACTGAAGTACTTTCAGTCACCTGCCATGTTGAGTCACTCAGGCAAATACAAATCCCCCTGGTAAAAATATTTCTTGAATAACAGTCAAGTTATGACAGCATGAAAATTTAACATGTGATCTTAACTTCCCCCAGGTGACATCTAGTATTACTGAAATGGAATATCACATACATACCTTTAAAAATAAGCTAACATTTGAAAATTGCTTTTAGGCTAGGTTTTAGACATTTTGGACCTAGCTGGGTACTAAAAACGCAAATCTGTCTTCTCCTTTTGTGCTGTCAAGTCTCCTCTATCCCATTCTGTATCTCTTCCGAATGTGCTGGAGTCCTCAATCTAAGACTTGGCTCCCTGTTCCTTCCCTCTCCCATCCCTCATCCCACGCCCATCACACCACCCCAAGTTCCTGCCTCTCACAGTTGCCACCACATGTCCCAAAATGAGGGCAAAGGTCTTAGCTTAGTCTCTACCTTAAAATAAGAGTAACCCCTCCACTCTGCAGCTGTTACCCCTTTGGTCACCCTTTGCACCTTCAGAGGACAGTTCTCCCCTCCCAGGGATATGACCAGGTGAACTGGGTTTGTAGTCAGGCACACCACAATAATCTGGTCAGGAAAATGGTCCTGAGGACTGTAAAGGCCTGCAGGGTGCCAAACAATCCCTTGGCATTTTCCCCCCAAATCTAAGACTGCCTGTGTCAGTGTACTTGGCTATTTATAAATAGAATCTATCAATCTTGTACACAATAAATATGAAATAATAGCCCTGCACAATTTATCACACACACTATATAGCAGAATAGCAGTGCAAAATACACTATCTTATCTATGCACTCTCATATTACCTGCTTATCTTGTGGCTATCAGCATAGTCATCTAAGCCCTTACATGTGTACCAATATGAGCAGCAAAGTCCCTAGTGGAGCATCACTGATGGTTCCTTAACAGCACTTTACTCCTCAGTAAAAGAAATACTCTAATTACAGGAGAACTTCAGTTGGAGAAAAGAAACTTCTATCATTTAGGTCCAAAACCTAATATCAACACCAAGTTCAGAAAACAACCCTGCCATGATTAAACCCCATGTAAATTCCAAATGCCAGAGTGATCTCCACTGGCACAGATTTTTGAGAAAAGAGGGGACCTGTGTGCAATGCCTGTGTGTCAACATTTTATTTCTCTTGATAAATTCTAAAATAAACTTAAAACTTGTGTAGACCATCCGACCTGGCAGTGTTGAGTTTCTCCAATTAGCTATGAGTCAGGATGGCATGGAGAATGCTGGTGCTCCAACTCTAACCCATCCAGGCAAACCACTTTTTAGGAGGGGGAACCCTTGCAGTAAAGTAAGCATCTGCACATGATGGATGATCCAAAGCCTCAGGTCGTTCCATTTCACAGGCACCATCAAAATGCCATCACTCATCTCACTTTTCAGTCAAGACATCAATCAAGGCCATACTTTAGTAAATTTTAGCAGAAACAATTTGCATCTTGAATTATCAGATCTCTGCCTCTCAGTACTTATGATACTGTCACATTTTTCACTGAATTGCTTTGGAAAGAGCAAATGTAAAAGTTCCTGGAAGTGAAATGAAATTGTGATGGCTTATGCTTAGACAGTAACTTCTAGCAACACTCTGCATAAATTTATGGCTGAAACTTGTTTCTATCTGGTTAAAACAGTAACTAGCAAACAATTTTCAGTTAAGAGTGAATGTCCTAAGCCCTCATTCAGATAGGAAGAAAGGCTAGATTTCAGTCTTTTTTGGACAGAACAAAATCAACCTAAGCAATTCTTCAAGTTTTATGGAGTTCAGAAAAGAGAGGGATTTTCACACAAAGATCAGAACTAAATGGAAGCATTGAGTTTTGGAAAAACAAGGTGAGTTTTGGAAAATCTGTTTTTGCTACATCCTGCAGACAGAATAAGCAGGGCCATAAAAGACATAAGGATGAGGATTTGGTGCTGACAGTCCATAGAAACAAACTACCTTGTGCTTTAGGCAGGACAGGCAGTTTCAGATCCTGCCCAGAAACTGAATCTCTGTTCAGTAGAGGAAGGCACGGGTTTCTCATTTAAGAAGGTGAAGTTTGTCTTCATTTCTAAGCACCAAAGAGGTTCAATGGTTATGCAATAAGGTTTCAGTAGGTCTGACTAAACTGCCAGCTACCCCCACCTCTGAATTTTGGGGCCAATTAATTAATATCTACTTTCCTAACTCAGATCCTACTTTACAAAAGGCCATGTCATATCTGAGGTGCTGGCACAGAGCTGCTTGGCTACTGTTATGGACTAAGAATTTGTTTGAAACTTCTGTTCTTGGGGATGGAAATGTCAATTCATACCCAAAACTAATTTTAAAAAAAAGGAAGTAAGTGGTCACAAATCCAATAGCATATGTTTCAATCTAACATCATTATGAATGCCTTTGGCTGTAGGTTCTTTCTGGTTTATAACTTCTAAATTAACAACTTGCAAGACAAAGCAACACACATGCAGGTCTTTAAATAATTTGGTATCCTGCACTTCATTTTTGTGTCTTTTAATAGTTCTTTGCAATGTATTCTAGAGCATATCATTACATAATTTCCTAATTTAATGTAATTTCTGAACTAAAACACAGTCTTTTTTAAAGGTAAGCTTGATATCATATTTTCTTGAAAGCTGTCATCTTAAAAATATAGTGGTGTTTCAATTTAGCTGAGATACATCGAAAAAAAGGAGAATCCTGTGCTCAATCTTAATGTGTTTTTCAAGGTCTACTGATGTTTTCTATATTTGTTTTTTAGCTTGTAAAAGGAAAATGAGATAGAAAAAGAAAGTTGAGCTGGGTGAGCGATTCATAAAATTAGTTTGAACTTGCCTAAACAGAAATTCTATGCATCCCAAAACTCATTTTTCTACTAAATGTTCAAGTCTGACTTTCAGCTACACTACTCCTCTTTATCTTACCCTGTCACTCTAAAATATTATTATTCTTTGTGTGATTACAGAGAATAAAATATTTCCTTATTAATACAGCAATTTTTCTTTCATGCTACTTGAAAGGGAAAGTCAACAGAACCACAATGATCTTAAAGCAGTATGAGAGAGACCAGGCTTGCTTGCTTCTTGGTAGCTAGAATTATAGAATGGATGACTGCAGATGGCAAAGAGAGTATTGATAACCTCACTTCTGTTCCTCCTCCTGCACACAAGAGCCAAGCCTCACAGTTCCCAAAGGAGCTACACTCTCCTGGTACTACAACTACCCTAAAAATTCAGGAGCCCTTTTTGAGTTCAACTCACCATTTTTAAAAAAATTCTCTCTTAACAAAGCAGTGCCACAAAGCAATATGAGCTGGCAGTTTGACTACAGAAACCATGAATGCCTGTGGGGATCGCCCCCACAGAGTAATCCCTGCAGATCTGCATGGAGGTGAATCTGTCTGCACTGTGGGGCCAACATTGTCCACTTCCCAGAACTCTACAGGTCCTTTTATCAGAGCTAACACACACTTTTTTTTTCCAGATGTTTACCAAACATATAAAATTCCTCAAACATTTACATCCTCAGAATTGCAATTGCCTTGCCTGACTTAATGTGGAAGGTGACAGGACAAGGGCTACTGTTCTCAAACTGAAAGAATGTCAATTCAGACTAGATATAAAGGAAAAAAAATACGATGAGAGTGGTGAAACTCAAACAGGTTGCCCTGAGAGGCGGTGGGTGCCTCATCCCTGGAGGTGTCCACAGTCAGGTTGGATGGGGCACTGAGCAGCCTGGTCTTGTTGAAGATGCCTCTGTTCATTGCAGGGGGGTTGGAAATAGGTGATCTTTAAGGGTCCCTCCAAATCAAACCAAACTGTTCTGTGATATGTGTGAGAACCTTTCCTATAAGCACTTATAAGTGCAGCACCTGAGACAGCAGAGAAAACGCTTCTCATCATTTTTAAACAGAAATGAGAAAACACTATGAGATAAAAGAGGGTTAATAAAATTAAGCAGAAGATTAGTTCATAATATTAGTGTTCTATAAATAAGGATAGCTGTTCAAATGTTAAAATAAAACGACATAAATAGAAGGAAAAGTGGCTAAGAAATCTTTTGCTCTTATTCAAATGCACAAAAAGATCGCTTTGATGCTGATGAAGGAAAATGTTTCAGAGGTATGGTGAGGGATATATAATATTCTACTATCCAGCAGACTCTGGACAAAGATGGGGTATTTGGATCAAGTGGTTTAAGAGAACATGAAGGACAGTGAGGCACTGAGAATGTACAGCAAAATTATGGTGGTGTTTTCTCCCAGTGTTGCTTGATCTTGCCAGTAATTTCTAAAATAATTCTGAAAATCTCAAATAATGCCAGCAGCAGGCAGGGGGACTGCCCGAAACAAAGCCAAGTACCCAAATCACAGCCTTTGGCAGCTCACTGGACACCTCAGCCCCACTTTGGACAGCTTGAGGACAAACATTTCTGATGAAAACCTTTTCATAGTAACTTGTCTCTCCTGACACTTTGGTATTAAATTAGAAACATTCAGACCTAGGGGAAGGAAAGTGTTCCAGGCTTTCCAGCACTGTTCGTTAAAAACAGAAGCATCCACACCTTGATTGAATCCTGAGGCTGGGACTAGAGATGTATACTAAACTGTCTCAGATGAGAATTTTATCCTAACTAGTTTGCAAGTTTTGCATCAAAGAACACCTGCTAAAGGCAGCACAAAGCATTCACGGCACGAGCAGGGAGAAGGACAAGCACGCTGGTAATTCATCACTGACAGAGTGGTGACAGCTCTAGTCCTACAGTCTAACCACATTTCCAAAAGGAAGCAGGTGGATATGAACCAGCAAAGAATCTGAAAATAAATCCTGAGAGGGATCACATGCACTGGCTGTCCAGCCCTCAAGCTACCAACTTACCCAGGATTGTTCTCCTGCCAAGGGTTCTGCAAAAGGACTTCAGCCAACTTTAAACAACAATGGATAAGTCCACCTGCTCACTCTCCAAGAGACTCCCTACACATATGCAACCTGCCAGCAGATTTAAAAAGCTAAAAGTAAATCTGACTTGTGGCTATGGTATTGGTAAAAGCACCAAGTCAGTCCATCCCTTTGCTGTCATCAGGAAACAGTAAAACACAAAAGAAGAAATCCTACATGATTGTGCAGGCCCTTAAGGATTGTGTTCTCTGTCCCCAAAACCCTTAAGAAAAAACAATTTTTTGACATGCAAGTACTCAACACTTCATATTAAGAACCTGTCGTTGC
>VZSR01001283.1:6024087-6106207 GCA_013398615.1 Brachypodius melanocephalos
TTACTCAAAGGTGACTTTTGCTCTCTTTCCTACTGGTAAAATGTCAAGCATGCCTGCTCTTGCTCCCAAAAAGCGATGAGCATGAGTATGTGTGTGAGAGAGAGAGAGAGAGAGAGAGACGGGGGAGGGGGGATGATGTGAGAGAGATCCAGAAAAGACTGGGAAACTTCATTTGTTCTCATTAACTGAGGAAGATGTAGTCTCCCCTGGGACATTACTGGGAAAATGGTAACCTCAGAGGCAGCAAGAAAGTCTCAGTTCTCCTGTGACTAACAATGGCCACCTGGCCAAGCTGCCACTTCTTGTCCAAGTAAGCCCAGATCTGCATATGCATGCCCTGAAGAGAAGCTGAACTCCACTTGCATTCCTGAGGAGAACTTTGATTATGCAAGCCCTTTGTTTCTTTATAAAATACAAAGAAAATATGAGACTGAATCTTGCCATGACTGAAGTCTGCTGACTGTAGGCACAGCGGAAAGCACATGCATGGTGTCTCCTTCCAGCCTTGTGTATGTCCCTTTCTGAATTATGGCACTTCAGAACAGATATACTGAATATTCACTGAATATTCACTGGAGTTGACATGAAGTTATTCAGATAATTAGTTGCCAGATCACTTTCTTAGCACAGGGTGAATACTAAAATACACAGTCTGCAGAAATTTGAAGTAAAACCCTGCAGTATGCTAGCAGTAAAGCTCTTGATAAATGCTCAGTGCTTCCTCTTAAACATTAGTAATATTTCACTGAAGATTTTTGGTACCTAGATGGACCAGAAAGGAATTTCTTTAAAACAGAAGAAAATTATGGTACTTATTAGCTAGCAAGGCTCCAAAAAAATCAATCCTGCTCTCTCAAAGTCATGACTTCTTGATACGAAAAATGAAACCTTTTAAATAATATTGATTGCTATTGTTAAACTGTGAAAGAACAGATTATCTACTCATGCAAATAAGGAGGAAAATAATGTTCAAATTCAGAAGAGTTATACAAAGACAATTCTGGCCTACTGTAAGAGCTTACAAGGAATATGTCATTTATATGTTTTTTTCATTATGCTTTCTGCAAGAAGAAATCAAGCCATGAAGACTGTATGACAGCAACTTCTTTGTCAAAATATACCAGGGACTGCTGTGGGGCTTAGATTGCCCAATATTTTCCTGTAGAACTCAGACAGAATTGCATCCTTGCAAGTGATTCTAGATTAGGGTGACTGACTTGTCCTCCAGCAGATAAAGGTTAAAGAAACCAGACTTTGGGAAACCTGGAGAATGCCATAGGGTTCAGTAAACAAAATGCTCTGTACAAGGCAGGATTAACCACTGAGAGGTGACTGGAGAGGACCCAGGACAGTGATGGATATTGAGTGGCAAATAATTTGCAAACAAGGCAAAACGTACTCAAGGCTTCCTGAAGAGGAATTTGGGGAACTGGGGTCTTAGGCCAGGATCAATTGTTACTGCCCCCCTCCACCTGGTGCTGGTGAAGCTCAACAATGGAAGGTTAACCTTAGCAGGTTTCTGTCCCCCTGCTCAGGAGTGATCCTGGGGAGAGCCCAGCTCAGGGCTACAGATGGTCCAGGACCCAGAGCACGGGACACTGACACCTGAGGGTGCTTGGGCTGGGGAAGGGAAGGCTCAGGGGTGATCTCGAGGCATCCTGTGACCACCTGAAGGGGATTTACAAAGGTGACAGAGCCAAATTCTCCGTGATAGGAAAATAAGACAGGACAAGCTGTGATGATGACATCCTTGGCTACACATCCATGCTGACCTAGTCACGTGCTGGCCACAAGCTTGTCTTGACTGTGGGTTGGACTGAAGGCCTCATGAGGCTTGTCTCAACTGCACTTTTTAATATTTTCCTAATACAATATCCTAATACAGAAATTTTCTAATACATGCAGAAGAATGGCAAAGTGAGAACCCTCTATCATAGTCAGATGCAGCTTCATCATTAAGGTAGTTACTTCAGCTGACTAACTTGACTTTTAATTGGGGAATGGTTAAGCATGATTTATTCTGGCATATTAACATTGCTCCACGAAGAAAATTGAGAATATCTCCCACACATATGTTAGGCCATTATTTTAAAAAATTCTTATGTGAAACATTATCAAGAAATCCTGAAGTAATCAAATCCTTTTTAGAAGCGAAGTTCAGTTGCACTGGATAATTCCCCAAATCTCTTCCAAATTATGGCAAAGAAAGATAATGACAGGAATTTTAATAGCCCTAGTGCTTAATAGTCCTTAAAAACTGAAGGAAGGTGCACAAGAATAGCTGTTAGTGTTAAACACAAGATTTTCATGTGACTAATTAATTTTAAACAAAAAATATCCAGGAACTATTAAATGCAAATATCAGAAATATTTTTCTTCCTCACTTACATGACATATACTCATCCTATTGGTCTTGCCTCCTTGCTCCTGAATTCTCAGCTATAGAGAACACCAAAAATTCTTTTGCTGATACTTACATGAAATTCAGAACTCCACTGACTACTTAGCTGATTTTTTCCTACTTTGAATTTGGAATACCTGAGACACATCTAGGTTTTTTCAAAATCAGAAACATTTCAAAGGAGTACTTAATAACAAAATAAAATTATTTGGGTAAATTATTTTGGTTGAAGACCAGATAATAGGGGAAACAATTTGGTTATGACTTTTTCATATTTCTTAGACCATCAAGTTACAGAAAAAGATAATGTTTTGTGAGGTGAAAAATTATTCTGCTAATTAAAAGAATATGATTGTATAGTACTGCATCTTTGAGCAAATGCCCCCAAAAATGGAGTTTGCAAATTTTCTGTATATTTAAATGCTGTTAGCACAACATTTCTGATGCATTTGAAAAATATGCATTAATACTTAAAGGTTCACCACTTCACTGTAACTTGTAACTGTTTGCTTTCCAAATTTAAATTAATATGCAATAAGGATCACAATGAGTTTTCCTAGCAGGGCAGGAGGAAATGTTTCCCAAACTAGTGGTTCATCTTAATTTGCTATGAAAACTCTATCATGTCCTTTCCTGTCAGACAGAATTTTTTTAAAGACTATTGTCATTTACATCACAGACATCAAAGTCAGTCAGTTCATTTTGGAAACAAACTGTGCTGATATGCATACAGAAGGTAGTGATTGGTTAGTAAGGCATAGCCCTCTGCACAGGAGCCTTTTGCAAAGTAGAAATTAATTAATTACAATCTCAGAAAATGTCTCTTCCAGTATGAGGTGCAGTGGAAAGCTTTCAGGGTCAGCAGAGTTTTTCTCTTCTTTCTCTGGCAAAGTCCCATGCCCTACTCTTGCTCTTGGTGTCATTTCCACTGCAGAGATGACCTTGTTCTGTTCTTTCTGAGTGCACAGCCCTCACTGCCCTGTTAGGGGTTAAGTGGCAGTGCTCAGGACGGTGTTAATAAGGTAAGAGATACATTTTTATTCTGGTGTTTCAAGTGTGTCTGAACACACACCTTAGAAATTCTCTAGCTCTGCACAGACAAGTGGGTATTTTAAATGGATTATTCAATGCATCTAACCATTTAAATCAGAAAACCCAGAGGAAAAAAAACCCAAAAAACCCCCTAAATTGCTAATCCAGTAGAGTTACTCACACAATGGCAAAGAGTTCTGAAGAAGTACCAAGGACAAACTAAAATGATAGGTCTGTAAACCCCAGAAGGAGAGGAGCTTGTCAGTTATCCCAGCTGGTACATCTCCCACCGTGCTGCAGTATCTGCAGGGAAATGCTAGATGTAGGATCAGAAAAACCTTAACTGATGGATCTTTGATGAAGTAAAGTCTTTCAGACTTTGATCATGAGGGAGCACAACACAAGACAAGGGAGACAAATGCCAATTCCATTGCTCGGTAACATCTAATCCAGCTCATGGAGCAAAACTGGGAAAGACATCATCAGCACATGCCTGTCAGTCCTCTTAGTAGGAATGGAGATGTTAAAGCTGGTTCAGAAGAGAAGAGATAAAGCAGAACAGCAGAAAGAGCAGCAAAATAAATAATCTAGCTCAGTGGCAAAAAGTTTGTTTCAATATCACATTTCCAGTCTCTGAACTATTTTGGCAATACCCTCTTTGGCTTATGTGTTACTTGTCAGATAGAGAAGAACTTATCTCCACGGCAACACATTATATTAAATGTAGGAAGCAGAATCAATCAATCAATCAATCAATCAATCTATCTATCTCAACAGCTAAGCTTATTTAAGCTCAATAAATGGTAACCCACAGTAAGAGGGGAACAGAGATCTGTACTGAAGCATTTGTTTAAGGAAAATAAAATACACTGGTAGATACCAACTGAAAATGGAATATTACCTACATTTAAAAGGTAGAAAACAGTATCCAGAAAGATTTTAAAATAAGAGCAGCTTTCTAGGTAAGGGAAGATCTGCAGGTCTGATCTGTGCTCTAAAAATAATGTGTAATGTAGAGGAATGAGATGCTGAGACACTTTGTGTCTCTCAGGAGGTAGGATGGGAGGAACAGAAAAGGAAGTTTTCTGAAACTGAATTCAGGAAAAGGGATGAAACATACAGTGAATAATAAAAAAGCAGTAGTGATCACAGGGACTGAGATTAGCAGCTAAGTACTTCTGGTGGTGGGTGACTTTGACTCAGACTCAATTAACAATGACTGAAGGACATTTAGCACTTACAGGAATGAGCACATAAATCAGGTGAAACCTGGGAAAACTGTGCCATGGCAGCTCTAGAAAGAATAGCTCATATACAGTAAACTCAAAATCAATGGGATCTGGTTTTATGCTATCATACAAAATAGTCTTCAACTGGACAATTTCTGTACACAAGTCATTTACCCTCTTTTTTCCCTGTCATTCCTGCAGTGGAAACCACTATGTGGAGCTCAAGAAATGCTTCAGCTGCTGGTGAGAGACTGTTCAGAGCAGCAGTGCTCTGCCCTCATGTCATTGTCCAAGGCACAGGACTGAGCTCCACACACCACACACCTCTGCTGGGAGCCATGTGGCCACTCCTGGTTTTTCACAGTAAAAGCAGTACTCACAAATCTCAGTGTCTGTTCATTTACAAGACCAGTATTTCTCATGTATACATCCCCTTTTATACTACAAAGGAGTATAACTGGAGTTTTCCTTTGTGCCGTGTACATCAAAAGATCAGTTCAAATGTCACGATGACAAGCTGCTTGCTAACAGTTGTGTATCTGAGATTACAGATACTCCTCTTCTATTGCAAGTGAGTATTTCCCATTAAGATGAGCCTTTGTGGCTTGTGCTTGGTGAGCCAAAACCCAGCTTCTTATGTTGCTCTCAACTCCCAGCAGACAGGTGTGAGCTGTGTGTGCTACAGAGGCTGCTAAATACTTTGACTTCCAGGTTCATGCAGCTAGCATGGTGTAAGGTTAAAATTAGCTCTTAATCTGCCAAACCCTTTTACACAACCAAGATACCCAAGAAACATGAAAATTAATTAATAACTTTCTCTGTCCACCTGGTTCATTTTCACATGCTTCATTAATGAAATATCTTTAGGCTTCCTGTCCACAGTGAGCATCAAGAGATAAATGAAAGTACTAAAATGAATGAACAGGGGCTTGTTCAAAAGAGTTCACTCTTGTTAAAAGTTAACTGAGAAGGAAAGCAAAGGGAATAAATAGAACAAAGGCCTGATAAAAAATGAAGCATACTTTGTTCCTGCACCTTACAAACTGATGGTGGGATTCCAATCACGGGGCAAAATGTATTTATATTAGTCCTCTAGAGAGATTCCATTACATCGTCTGGTGCGAAACACAGAACGGGAATGCAAAATGTAACAGGTATGAACAAGTGAGGTACTTGAGTGATTTCAGTCTGCTGAAAGCTGATGTGTCCCAATCTAGGATGGGAAAAACGATTTTGGAGCCAGCAACCTTGGAGCCTGTTGTAGTACAGTTCCAGTGGTTGCTGAGTTCTCCCAAAGCTGTGCTGTGCTTGCCTCTGTTTGTGGCCAACAGCAGCAGCAGCAGCAGCTCTGAGATGGGTCCTCCCTGGTGTGTTTTTTACCAACTGGACTCTGATGCTGAAAGATGCAGCTCAAACGGTGCCTGAGCAATCTCCTGTCACTCACACACATTTTAATGTCTGTGCTTTGTGCATTCCTCTGGTACAGTGATAGGTGTTTATGAGCATCTCTCACCTCTCACCTCTCAGACTGCTGCCCAGGACTCACAGTGACTATAAAAAGGTACGCTGAAGTCAGAGTGAACCAATTATGTCAGAATAATTTTCAGGAATAAGGAGAACATTCAGTGCTGTAGTGATCACTCCAATTAATAATGGCTGCAACAGAAAATCTACTCATCAGATTAAATCAGTACTATCTTAAGACCCTTTTGGTCCTTAAATGCAGGCAGCATTACATAATATGTCCCTCCACAGACACAATTCTATTCAGCAAAAATACGACCTTTCTTTCCTTTAAATCAAAATAATCATGCAATCACTTTGCCAAAGCTCAGTCTTATTAGACAGGAGCAACACAAGAGTTACAGCTACTATATTTTCTCTGTCTGTCTATAACAGTTGAATGAAATTCATCTATTTGAACAAGAAAATTTTGACATTGGGGTCTCAGAAATGTAAGTCATTATTAGATACTACTGTCATCTTTTCAGTAGCATTGTAATTTATTTAGGAATCGTTACATGACCATATAAATACTTACAGTAGTCTGCAGACTGGTGGAACAACATTGCTTTCCTCAGCTTTTCATAGGTGTTTCTCTATGGTATAAGCCATAACAGTCAGGGGACAGTGTATCCCTGAAACATCTTGCCTAAAGGACAGCGTTCTGATGGAGCAGGGAGGCGAGACAAGACATCATTTTTTTTCTATTGTCTTCTTTCAGCTTCTAATTCGTTAAAGGAAAAATGCCAATATTTGTCAAAAGTTCCAAGATAATTTCTTCCTATTTTAAAACCAGCTATATGACACTTCAGAGGAGTTCTCTAAAGCTGATAACCTGCAGGAAATGACAGCAGAGGACTAATGAGATGCACTTTTTTTTTTTTTTTTTAAGGAGGTAGAATTCACCATTGTTTGGGGATTTTTGCAATATCAGTCCCATCTCATCAGACAGACTAATTCTTTTTCCTCACTACTCATCAAAGGAGAACAAAAGGTACACGTTTTTTTTTAGCATGTCCTGAACTGGAGTTCAGGTGCAGCTGGTCAGCAGAACAAGGAACAGAGAAAAGCTATTTGAATCTAATGCACTACTGTAATAATGAGATTCTAATAAAAGAATAAAAAATAAACACACCTAATAATAATCACTTCAAAATAGTGCTAGGTTGCATACAGCATCAGTAATCCAAATATAAGGATGTGACCTTCTGGATGACCACGCCAGCCTATGACCTATGAGTTTCTTTAAGAGCCTCATGCTCTAAAAATGGTGACACATAAACACGTTTATCTTAGAGAATTCAAATCAGAACGCAGAAAAACTCCTGCCTAGAAAATATCCATTTTTATGTTGCTGCTATGTAACACATGCTAACCTGCACAACAGGTGCTGTGCAACCAGTATAACGGTGCAGGTATTTTAGCATACACAGACCACTTATGTTTGCACAGAAGACAACATTACAGGGATAAACACTGGCATGGACATCTGTGAGGGTTCACCTAATGTATTTTCAGGGTGAGGTACCAGAATAAATATCTTAGCTATGCAGTAATGCCTAGCTCTGAATATCCATAACATGTTCTATGGCAGGGTGATTTGCAGAGCTATAAAGAAAATTAAGAGATGCTACATATACAAAGTACAGATTTTTTTTTAATGTATATAGATAAATTCTCTTTGTTTTCCAAACTGCTTTTACCTTAATATTTTCAAAATAATATTTCTTCGTTGACCCAGGACAAAATTTGGGAATATTTGTTGTAGTCCATAAATAAAAACTGGAGTCTGTTCACCTTGTTTCTAAAAAGCTTTATTTACAACCAGTGTAACATCTCGAGGTTTTTACATGAGAAATCATGTGAGCTTGTAATTCTCTTTTTTCAAAAAAACCCCAATCATACATCCTGGGATTTAGTTGGTTGGTTGGTTGGTTGGTTAGTGTTTTTAGGCACATTTGCAATTTCAAAATTGACTGTGCCCCTTACTTTTCACTGGAATGCATTTTCAGGAGAGAAGTCCAAATATTTTCCATAGAAACACAGATTCATCAAGGTTGGGAAAGACCTTTAAGATCATCAAGTCCATGAATACAAAGGACAGAAATCAGCCCTTAAAAACACTTTGTGCTTTTAAAAATTACCCTGCTCTAGTGGAATGTGTCCCTGCCCACGCAAGAGGCTTGGAACTGGATGATCTTTAAGGTCCCTTCCAACCCAAACCATTCTATGATTCCATGTTAAAAATATTCTACAGATAGTGATATTGCCATTATATACATCATTAAATACCATCATACAGCCATCAGAAAGGCTGATGTACTATTCTTGAAAGTATTCATGCATATAAAGAAGGGTTGCTACTTTGATACATTAGCCATTAATTAATCTAAACTGGTTTTTTGAGGAACAGCACATCACAAACCGGTTTTTGAGGAACACTGCTACCACACTGACAGAGAGCAGTACATATCAGAAGAACATGTCAGTATTGTGTTTCTCTCCTTTCAAAAAAAGAGTAAATTGTTGAGTTTAACAGAAAATAGTGTGTTCATTTCTACAAAGTACTTCCACTAGTGCCCTAAGAAAAACCACTGCTTTGGGTCCCTATTCACAGAGCAGCAAAGTCAAAATCCTTCCCCACAAATAGACACAGAAATGGGGCTCCCTGAGATGTGAGAAGACAAGCAGGCAGAACTGAGAAGTTTTTCTCACCCAACACTCACTCTTGTACAACTCTGTGGCAGAGAAGTTTCCCCGCCCTTCGAGGCTCAACACGCCTGGCTCAGGCAGGGCCACAGGTAAGGGATGTCCTGTGGAATCAGCATGGGAAGCTCAGTCCCGAGCAGTTCTGCCTCTCTGCAGTGGCCACCCTGCCAGAGCAGTCCTCTCTCTTGGGAGCAGACACCTTGCTCTTTCCTTTCTCCCAGTTTGATTACTGGGAGGCTGCCAAAGCTGGTGCCCCTGCCCTGCCACAACTGGGCTGGGTGGCTCAGGTGTCCCTCATGACATGGGCAAGGACATCACTGTCACCTTGCATGGCTCTAGCCAGTCCAGACCCAAAATGAGCATCAGGAGCATCCAGCCCAGCACTGTGGCTTGGATGGTGCTTGGTGGTAGCTGAGTTGTCAATCATGCACCACTGGGGAGGGCAAAACATGGAAAAGAATTTTGTTAAGAGCCCTACACAAAGCAGCGCAACCTCTTTCTTTAACAAATGTGTTACACTTCTAGAAAAATTACTAGTTTTCTCCAGTCAAACTAGATTAATTTTCCTTTAAACCTATTTTAGTTTGCTCAAGGCATCTTAAGCACCCTGTGAAAATGAATTAGAAATGACAGTTTCTCCAGTAAGGGGATAGGTGACCATGTTCCTTTCTTGTACAGTACATACTTTGTGAGAACAAAGAATAAAAGCCAGCATGTTATCTGCATGCACGTTATTTAAATGGCTCTCTCCCCTTGCTTTGTGAGAGTTTAACATTCCCAGTGATGTGTGGAGAAAGACTTTGAAACATAAAAATGGGGGAACAGATAACATAAAATTACTTCTCAGCAACAAATGCACATGTCTGCTGGTCTATAGGTGTGCTAAGTAAAGCACAGTGGAATTTTGCAAACAAATTTACAGCATGTCAAAAGCTTCAGTGAGAAAGCAGATTGAGCAATGCTCTGTAATAATGGTACCTGTCCAAGGGTGCTCTGCCTGTGCTGCAGGACATCTACTGCTGCACAAGGACACAAATCTTAACACCTTAAATCAGACAGAAAGTTATCTGTTCAACAAAATTTTCCTGGCTGCCATATTCTTATAATTCTATGACCTTTTTTTATGCCTTTGAGAGAAATCCAGCAATTAAATCCAGCAATTCCTAACTCTTTAAGAAGTCCCATCAGGGTGGAACATTTTTCCTAGGTAAAGGAGATTTCTGCTTACCTTAGAACATTAAATAAATACTTAGTCTTAATTCCAAATTTATTTAAGTTTGGCCTGCATGGGATAAAGTATCCCCTGTGCCTCATCTTCTGATACACAATAAAATGCATGATAGGCTCTCTCTCTCAGCATCTACAAGACAAGCTAATAACATGGCCAGACATCCTGGACTGATGGGCATCCCCCAGGACCAGGGCATGCAAGAAGGAGCACACAAGGCAATGACAGGAGAATTGTTGCAGAGTGCTGTGAGGCTGAGATGTGAATCAAGTTATCAGGCAGGCTCTGGGCTGGCAAAGCAGGCTGGGAAACCATTTTCAATTTTGTTCCTTTCAAACCAAGTGAAGGAGAACAGCTTCTGCTAAGAGCTAAACAAACTTCTGGAAAGTATTTACGTGCCCGGTTTGAGGTTTACCAGCCTCTGCACTAATCAAGGGATTTGGGTTTCATGTGGCTGATGCTTTAGTTATGGAGTTACTCATTGCAGAAAGCCGTTGCCTTGGTAGCTGGGTGACCCAGGGGGTTAATAAAGTGAATTTCCACCCCAGAGATCTGTGATTCATGCTTGGCTTAACAGACAGCAGTAAATGAGTTTGGTGGTCTTAAACTAGCCCACAGACTCACTGTAAAATCCCAGCATCATTTTAAAGGATTTTATCATAGCTGGGATTTTCTATTCATAAGAGAGCTAAGACTGGAATAATAGGGTTATGTTTCAGGGCAGGATGAGAGGCCATTAAGTAATCCTAGTATATTATTAAGTAATGTAAGTTTAAATACATGTGCATAAAATGTCTGGAATTAAAAAAAAAAAATAAATTAATTCCATTATGAGTTTAGCTTTTGACCAAATAGTTGCAAGGAGAAAGTGAAATAAAAGCCTTTCCCACAGAGCGCTGAAGACAGTGCTATTCCACTACGTATGCAGGGAAAGCTACAGCTCTCCAGGAACAACAGTATCACTCCTTGTGGAAATGAAGTCTTTTAGAAGTATTTGAAGCAGTTGCTTTTAGATTTAGTCCTATAAAGATAATTAACTTGTTCATCACAAGAGGTGAGATGGTTTTTGAATATTTCTGTCAATGACAGTCCTTAAATGCTTGTCTTCTCAAGAGGCTAAAGGTTTAAAACTCCCTGTGGACTGCTATCATTATCCCACAGATATTCCACCTTCTGAGGACAATGTGTATTTTAGTCTCAGGTTCCCTGGGCCAATTAACATTGTGCATCACGCCAGAAGCAAGAACTGTAGAAAAGCTTGTCACAGATAATTTTCAGACAATTCCAGAACAATGTCAATATTCTGACAGAAACAGTGCTTTTGCCTCTTTTGGGGGAAGTCATCTCACACATTCCACACCCGGTCTTCTGCTCTCCAAAGGGGCAGAAAGAAGGCTGGACCATATTTTGCCTCTGCCCACAGCTCTGGCTAGATCACAAACTGATTTAAATCAGCATCATTCCCCTGCGGGCTTTACCTTCCAGATGAGGATCCGAATCTTTACTTACTCCCTCGGCCAGTGAGAAGTGAAGTCCAGAGCTGTCAGAGGGCCATCACTGGGCAGGTTTATCGAAAAATCCAACAGACTGTAGAACATTTTCTCTTTATAAAGTATAAACAGCCCACATGTTTATGGATGACAGTGGTACTGGGAAGGAGGTGAGAGGGAGAGATGTGGGGGGCGACAAATAGACTGTAAATTAAAATTAACTGCATCAGAAACTTGAAGGAAAGATACAAGTTGGGTGCTGTGCGTAGAAAATATCTTATTGCAGTCAAGCCTGACCCTGTTCCTTGAAAAGCATTTCTCTGATTTGTTCAGGTCACAAGTGGGATGGAAATGAGCCTCCGTACTGCTTCTTCACACATCCGGATTTAATAGACTTTTTTCCACTGATAAAAGACCACTAATGAGTTCATTTTCAAGCTATTAAATTGGCTAGAATAGCTAGTTCTGCTGATGATTGCACAGAGACCTGACGGTCACAGTGGGTTTTGTCTTTGGCTGTTAACCATTTGCTGTCTCCCTGTTGCAACACAAATGTTTAAGTAGAAAAGGAAGGGAAATCAAGTAAAAGAAACCTTACCCTGTCCCTTGTTCCACCCCCCCCCTCCATCTCTTTGTTCTACCTTTCCATTGTGTTTCTCAGATGCCTTTAAACACAAATACTTCCTTCCCGGAGAGCTGTTGTACCAGCAGCACCTTGTGATCTAAACAATCAGAAGCACATTCACAACATTAGACTTTGGTTTTGGATGACAGCACAATTAATATCTTCCTTTGTTCGCTGAAATGTTTTAATTCAGAGTATGACTGTTCCTCCACCGGATATCACACTCATTTTTTGACTGGTCTGGAGCCTGTGTCCTTACAAAATGCCTAGATGGGCTGCCCAAAGCTACACACTGCAGCCTAAAGTCTTAAGGGAACTGCTTATTTCTTTAGCCACACAAATGATCGCAATTACGGTAACGCTAAATGATTTCTCCTTTGGTTTAGATACATATCACTTGCAGTATCATGCAGTCCATCAGACTTTTACTGGCAAACAATTAACAGCACAGCTGCTTGGTGCTGTAACCTCTGCCCCCAGCGCTTGGGGGAGCAGGAACAGGTTTGCCTGACACTTGACAGCACCATCTCTTTCTGTCCAGAGAAATTATTAATGTAATTGTGTGACATACACTAGAAATGGATTTATCCTCAATGTTTAATATGTATGTATCTCCAGCCCAAGGAAGAGAAATTGCAGCCAAGGGTGAAAAGCAGTGACATCCTGTAACATTTTTGTACATGGGCCAGTAAGGAACAGATTCACAGACATCTCTGGAGAGAAACAGCAAAACATATGAAAATGTAAGGTATCTCACCACCGTCTTCACAAAACGTGCTCCCAAGGATGGATGTATCAAGTGTTGATCATTCTGTCAGAATTTAACCAGTAAGTCAGAGTCTACACTTCTTAAAGCAGAAATTTTTGAAGTTACTTTTTTCTTAATTGCCTGACTGCAGCCACACTGTGTCTATGCACAGCATCCCTTGAAAGGGGACTGCAATCAATCACCTCATCCAGAATGGGGTTGGCACACCAGTGATGTGTCAGTGTCACGGGCTGTTTGTTTGACTGTACACAACCACGCTGCCTGCAGAGCAGTCACAGCCTGGAGCCTTCCCTACAAAACAGGGGAGGTATTTAAAATCAGCCTTTTGTCAATTAAAATCATCACTCAGAGATTTAATTTATTCTGTTAGCATCAGAAGGCAACTTACCCTTAATGAAAATATTACTTACCTCTTCGAAGATTTCAGTCTAGTATCTCTTGTTGGAAAAATGTTGTGCAAGTTTAAATTTACTACAGGCAAAAAAAAATCTTGTAAATATTTGTAACTGCATCTCAGGAGAATGATTTATGAAGCTCAATACCTAGTCAGCACCAAAATGATGATGATTGTATTAACAACAACTTGATGAATATGGCAACAAGAAGTCATAGAACTTTAAATGTAATTATGCTCATGATTCCATTTCATGTGTGTTAAATTTTTGTGATGCCTTATTTCAAATATCAAGAATCTGCTGATATTTCTGTTTAGTTCAATCCTATTCTCTATGCGATGATGCAAGTTACTTGCGGATAAATAATTAGTTGAAGCAAAAATGTAGCTTAGAATAAGTTGACACAGGAAGAATTTATTTAATTTCAAAGAAAGGGAAAACACCTCTGAAACAAAAGCATTGTTTTTAAGAAGACAAGAAGAAATAACTGGAGAAAAAGATGGCTACAAAGTGGAGAGCTAAGAAAAAGGAGTAAAAATCAAAACACACTACTTTTCTCCTCATTTCTTAATGCACAACTGAAGACCCTGCTTCCGAAGAACCTTTGTTAAAGATTGGAGCATCCATTTAATTCTCTACAAATGGTGGTTTTCTAAGTTATGCAGGCTCACCTCACAAAAACCACTTCTTCTGTGACCTACTTACTCAAAATGCAAAGCAGGGCCCCCTGGCCAGTGCACTCAGAGCTGACAGAGCTGTGCTGGGAGCGAGCAGAGTTGTGCTGGGTTTGGCTTTCCTGCCCTGTGAAAGCAGTTGCAGGAGAGAGTCTGGATCACGCTGGAGCAGATCCAGCAGATCAGAGCAGATCAGCAATGTCTGTCATTCTGAGCTCAGTCCTGAGTACTAGAATATTTTACAATGAATTCCCAGTCACGAGGCAAACACTGCTCAACAGTGGTAAAACATCCAGCTGTTGCTTCTCTAAATTCATTAAAGAACAGGTTTGGCACAGTGTGGCTTTTTATCAGAGCACCTGTTCTAGACAGAGAACAGTCCAAGCAATACTCAGGAAAGTTACACTGGAGGAGCTTTTAGAGCTGATCAATGAAAATGCATTGCAATTCTATATGGACATCTCCAAAGTGAATTAAGCTAATCCAGCGAAGACCTCTTTCACTTTGAATAAGGGAGTTACATCATGTGGTTTAACAGTGTAGTTGAAATTAACACTTTCAGTCAATTTGAATTCAAATTTTGTAGTGAATGCCGTATAGGTTAAACACAAATTGCAATTCTAGCAGTGCACTGTAGCAATGGAATCTGTAACAGGTGAGCAAGATTTCTGTCTCCATGACAATATGGCTTAGGTTTTCTGAATAAATCCTAAATGGTATTTAGTACTATTTTTAGCACTTCAATGCAAGAGGTGCTATTTAAAGTAATGGTGAGAACTGGAGTCTTGCCTCACTCTAGAGGTCAAGAAATGTGGCCAAAAGGTTGTAGACTTCAACTTCTGACCACCAAACTTAAAAGCAAGGTAAAATTCAGAAAAGAAGCTGAAAAAGGTCAGTGAAAGCATTGACCAAAAAAGGTATTATTACCAAAGCAGTGTGGCTATTGCAACTTGACTCAGCTACTCTGAGACAGACAAAAAGCTCACCATCAAGAAGCCATCAATACACATCGCACTAACAGTCCTGTCTGGCAGCCTCAATTCCCAGCCCCTGTGTTACAGGTTAATAATTCATCTCCTCTCACCAGTCAGATTGCACCTTGACTCCAAGCCAATTCATAACAAATGCTATTATAAAAAATCACAAAAACCTCAGGTTAATCTAATGTTTAAGAAGATAGGTAACTGAGAGCTGATGCAAAATTTTCTCGTTTCCTCTGACTTTTCCAGGATTCACAGCTTTCACAGCTCTTTTTTTTTTTTTTTTTTGACATACAGGTGTTGCTGAACAATAACTGAGCTGGATTATACTTGATGCACAACAGGGCATGATTACTTTTAAAAATAAAATACAAGGAAACCTTAGAAATTTCATTTGCACATAATCAGCTCCGTTTCCCACAAATGCAATGCCCAGTCAACCGGAAGAAAAACGACTTTTAAAAGCAGGTGTTCTTTCTAATTATTGTTGATTCCAGCAAGTTATTAATGCTTACATGCACCCAGGTTTACACTAATGAAACCTTGTTTGCCTGTCGGCAGATTCCTGATTGTTTTTGGCTTTGGTTTAGTCCTCAAAACTGGAGTTTAGTTCAAATAGTTCAAATCAGTCCTGCTCTTGTATGTATAGGAGTTTATACCTTAGCATACAAAGCTAATAAAGGAGGGAGCCATATGAACAGAACAGCAATGGTTAAACGTGCACAGAGAACTCTGAAATATTCAAGTTGTTTATTTCTCCAGGCTTACAAATTTGATTACCATGGAGCACAAAGCTATTAAAAATATGACCTTTTATACTGTACGACTTGGCAAAAAGCCAAATAATAACTTTGTTTGATTTGGGTAGTATGATAGAGTGCCTATTCAGCTGGAAATAAAATTACTTTTCTTTACAGGAAATTATACCTGGAAGACTAAATGTCCATCATGAACATAACACACATATGGAGTCATTAATTCAGACTCATGGCAGCCACTCTCAGAGAAGTAAAAGGACAATGGTTTTAGGAGGAGCAGAAAAAGATGCAGATTTCTAAAGCTTGTGTGGCATCTCCTCTGTGGTTGGGACAAGTGAAATAAGTGCTGATAATAAGTGATAAGGAAAAAAAAAACCAAAACAGGTTATACAACTCATATGGCACTGATACTTTTTTGTCTCAAACAAGCAATTCAATTTTTATGATTTTGATATGCAAACAAAGAGAAAATATGAATCCTGTGGTCATGTTAGATAGACGGACATTTGATCTGACAAAACCTCTCATTAGTGCTTCCACTACTACCAATGACAAAACTGACAGATTTCAATCCAGTAAAGAGTAAAATCAAGAAGATATGCATAGAAGAAAAAAAATTTTGGCTAGCCCTCTTGTTTTCAGGAGTGCTACACTGAATTCCATGGAAAAAAAAATCCAAAGAAGACAGAAAATGATAGGTGACAGGAAAGAAAATGATCATTTCACCTTATAGGTATCTTTGGCATTAAAAATGTCTTCTACTTTAATTAGAATGACACATGACAAATACCATCCTTGAAAAAAACCCCAAATGTGCATAATTAAATTTTCCCTTTACTCAAAACACCTTGATTAACTGTTTGCCTGACTTCTATTGGTTTTGCTGCTTATTTGTTCATTTTTGGGGGCACAGGGGATTTTCAAAATACGATTTTTCTGTGAAAAAAATTTCAATATACTGATATTTTTTATTTTGCTTGTTTATTGTCATATGGTACTTTCGCAACAAATTATTTCCATTGTTTCATGTTTGCAAAAAAAAAGTCCATTCTATTCAGAAAGATGTTATTTTAAAAAACCTCTCTGGAATATCCAGGACTGCTGAAAAATCACGAATATAAGATGATTAAGAAATTGGAATAAGGACTTTCTACTTCTGTGGAAAGTTATGTAGGCTCTGTAATTACCACCCATGCTCTGAAGTTTTATGTCTTGTCTGAAAATTGAATTTCCAGTGAGTTGCATTTTTCTATTTAGCTGTGAAAATCAGGCACAAGGGAATCACATTTCACTTAAAGCAAGGCATTAGGAGAGCAATGGTTATCTATCACTCTCCAAAGCACTATGGAGGAATGGCTTGAAAGAGAAATGACAATGAAAAAAACCAACCCAAGCATTCTCTAGAAAGAAATACTGTAAATCTTATTTCTTGCTTTGTTTTCTCAACTTTTCTTATGAAATTGCTTCAGGATGTAGGAGTTTCCTCAGGAAGTTAGACAAAATTTGCATATCATATAATATCCTACTGAAAACAACTGTTCAAATCATATGCTCCAGTTTTGAGGAAATTCAGTTGAGGAATTCTGCCCACATGAAAGTCTCCCTTTCCATTCCCTCAGTTTAATACTGTTTTTTGCCTAAACCCCAGAAATTTACATCCTTTTCAGTTTAAGTACACTCATTTCATGTGTTTCAAAATTAGTAAATTAATAAATAAAACCCTCCACACTTCAGTGCCAGTTTTCACTTTTTGCTGCAGTATCAGGTCAGGTAGGGAATCCAATTAAGCCTTCACCTTAGGCAACTTTTCATGTTCATGCTCCACAGGCTTACTGTGAACTCTGAAAAAGAAGCAGAGGCAGCAATAAGAAAGGGTTCTGACTCTGTAGCTGCGTCTTCATCACCAAAGGAGTTTTGAGAGCCCAGCTTCAAAGTCAGTTTTGAAAAACCCTTCTATCCATGTCAACAATAATTACTCATCTTTTTGACCGATTATCTTCTTTGCATTCAATTTTGAAGTTAAAGCAGAGTTTTGTATATAGGAGATTAGGGCGGTCTAGGAATGCACACTTAGCATCCTTCAGTTTAAAAGTCACGATTTCCTTTGTTAACTTTCTTGGGCAGAAAGACTGTGAGTTGTGTTTGAACTGAGTTGGAAGAGATACAGTTCTAAATACTGAGATCCTCTTTACTCATCCATGGAGAGTTTCAGGATCATCTGTGAAGAGTTTTGGACTGAAAGTGTGTCCAGCATGACAAACTCCTGTGCTCTTTCACTTGCTCCGAACTCACTTCAGGGTTAAGAAACTAGTCACTTGTCAAGTGCCAAACAGCCATTGGTGTGGACTGATCAAATGGAGCATGATGGCAGAAAAAACAGAGAAGGAAAAGAATGAATTTTATACAAATTATAAAGTCACTGCTATGCACACAGCCCTGATCACTGCTTAACCTAAACAAAACTGTACAAATAAAGGTTGTTTTTAAGTTGTGTAAAGGTGTCCTCTATCTTACACTGGCACTTTCTTGCCAATTTGGGACAGCATATATATTGCACATTGTGTTGTCTGCTGGAAAGATTAGAGGGATGAGCTGCTCCTGCTCCTCCATGATACTGCCTTCCTTGGAGAACAGCAGCCACTAACTGCATAACAGAGTGATAGCAAACATATTAAGAAGTGCAAGTCTCAAAGCATTCCTTCTGCTTTCTTCTGCTTGTGCTGAAGAGTTACTCTTAATACATACACTGTGAAAGATGGAGAGGGGACCTCATCAATGCTTTGTAATAGCTGAGTATAAATCCAAAGCTCTATGGGTAGTATCAATGATTAATTGCATTCATTTGACATTAGACTCTGTCATTATCAGCTACTTGCTGCTCAGCACTTGCTATGCTGTTAATTATTGCCGTGCGGCTCTAAGGGATGTTTTCAAAACATTTCAAATTTTGCTACTGTAATAGCACAGGAAAGAAATCAGTAAGTAGTTTTCTAGCAGAGGAGAGACAAACATACTTTCATTAATGCTCCAAATAGTTTTGCTTTATTTGAGACTGGATGAGCTATCACTGGTCACAACTGGTTTTCTAAGACAGCACTGGCATTGGCATCCTACCTAGACTTCACTAAAACTTTTCTGTTTTTCATCAACCCACACACAGAGAAATACCTTCCGGCACATAAGGAAAGTGAGAAAAACAAAGGCTTGCACTCCCATTACCAGTTTTGTGCAACGGATATTTTAATCCAATTTTTGCTAGCATATCCCTTGTGACTTGGAAAAAAACACAACCCACCCCACCCCACATAATTTTTTATTATTATTATGGTGATGGACATTGAACTTATGATCTTTTTACAGGACAGAAAATACTACAGTACCAAAGTAGAAAAAAAGCTGATTTAAGGTGTGCCACTGGCTCTATTTTATGCTATTACTTCAAAACCAACATTATGAAAAAACACATAACATTTTTTTTTCTGTTGATGTTCTTATGTTTGTAATGGTCAGCCTTTAAAGTTTTATCCATGGTGCAGTCAAAGGGACAACAGGCAGGATTGCAGTGCTACATGCAACAACAGTTAACAGGCTGCTATGCCCTGTAGTAATCTGTATCAGTAAATATCTCTGATAATTAAAAGCTAGATTAAATTTGGGTAACAGTGCTAATAATAGAAATAATCTAAAAAAGAGAAAATTATATTTTTAATACTTTAAAATCTGCTTCTCCTGCAATTTTCCAAACCAGGATTTTTCTTTAATTTTGATCTGCACAAACATTGAACTATGCTCTCTTCTGATTAAGAATTAAAGAAATTTCTGACATGCCAACATTTCCAGAATTAGGATCTTTATTTAAACCAAGAGGAACAGGTCCAACAGCTGAAAGAAATAGATTCCACACTGAGATTGCTGAAATACATACATTAGGTGTGGGAGAGCTGGAAGAACCAATGCTGAAATACAAAGGATGCACAAAATCTGAATTTCTGGTGCTTGCTTATTCTGGTGTATGCTATCAATAGATCCTTCTGATTACAAACTGCATCCTGGACCAGAAAATCTGTCATGATCAAATTTACAGCCCCACTGGCCTCTCTCCAGGAAAAGACTTTAGAGACTTTCAGTCAGTTTGGATTTTTCAAGTGTATAGGAAGGAACTGAGTACCATTAATTTCCAAATTACTGTCCAAACTGATGAACCTTGTGTTTCATTTTTATTCCTTGGATTCTTAACTATAAAACTTCAGTCAGCTCCATATGGGAAGAGCTGCAACTAGACCTAAACTGCAAACATTTAAAAATAAATAAAGTGCATAAATGATCCACTTAATGAAAACATCAAGAGACCTTGTATATCAACTGCTATCAGCTAATGCTATTATCTAAACGAGATGTAGTGCCTGAGAGGAGAGCATCTGCATATGCATCCCTATGCCTGCACAACGAGATTACACATGCAAGAGATGTGTACCTACATGCAGAGGAGCCTAAAGCAATCCAGAGGCAGTGGTTTCAAAACATTTGTGGAACAGAGATCTGGATAATGCATGTCTGAGCCATCAGTGATATAGAGAAATTGCATGTCGATTACCATCCTGTTGAGAAATGGGCGAATGAGCTTGGGAGAGACCGAGAGCAGAGTGTGCCAGAGGCCAAGTGATTAATATATTTTCTCAGTATTAGCATCAACAATGTGCTGCCTCAGAGGAAGTCATGGTTAAAGAGTATCCACTAACTTGATGCAAAGCTCAATAGAATATTAGAATAAATAGGATAAAAAATTACCTCCACATCATGCAGGAAGACTCCCTGATCTAACATGCCTCTTATTGCTTTGCTGGGCTAATTTCAGCCTTACTTTATGATATTCATGAAAAATCAATTATGTGACAGAAAGACTGAGAGACCTAAGAGGCATCCACCTCTGTGCTGAGCATCACCACTGGCTGGAAATTGATGCCAGGCAAGTTCTAATTAGGAATAAAGCACAAATTTGCAACAGTGAGGCTGACTAACCACCGGAAAAAATTATTAAAGGAAGTGGTGGGGTTTCTGTCTTTGTGTCACTTCCAAGCAACCATAGAGGCCTTGCTGGAAAGCATGTATTGGCTGAGCACACATTACTGAGCTCAACAGAGTCAATGGGATATAACAGTTCATAATGGACTGGTCAGACTGGGAAAAACATTCTCCCCCAGAAATTAATTTTCATGCACCTGCTAGCATGAGGAAGCTACCAACCCTGTCAGGAAGAAAACGCAGAAGACAAAGCTCCCTTCCTAAAGTTGAGACTGCAACTGTGTAACAGTGTTGGGGAAATTAACTCATAAACAAATATGAGAGAAATGTAAAAGGTTCTGAAAAGGAGCACATTTGCCTTACGCCTAAAGCATAAATTCCTGTTGGCAATCTATGAGATGTTTTGGAAAATGCAGCAGCCTAAAAGGAGATTGTAGTTGGGCAGCCTGTTACTATTTTAGCTCTCTTAGCCCCTGTAAATTTGATAAAATATTAATAAAAAGTAGACACTTACTTTTACTCTCCTAGGAAATAATGAACAGTTAGGTTTTAGTGACAGATCTTCAACCACATCCTGAGCTGCAGCAAAAGCAGCGTGGCCAGGAGATCAAAGGAGATGATCCTGTCCTTCTGCTCTGCTCTGGTGACAGGGTGACACCACACCTGGAGCACTGCCCCCAGCTCTGGGGTGCCCAGCACAGCAAGGGACCTGTTGGCAAGAGTCTGGAGGAGGCCACTGAGATGATCAGAGGGATGGAGCAACTCTCCTACAAGGAGAGGCTGAGAGAATTGGGATTGTTCAGCCTGGAGAAGAGAAGGCTTTGGGGTGACCTTACTGTGGCCTTCCAGTATCTGGAGTGAGTCTATGAAAAAGCTGGAGAAGGACTTTTTACAAGAGCATGTAGTGACAGGACAAGGGGGAATGGTCTGAGACTGAGAGAAGGTTTAGATTAGGTATTAGGAAAAAGTTCATTACTGAGAGGGTGGTGAGCACTGGCACAGGTCGCCCAGAGAAGCTGGGGATGCCCCATCCCTGGAAGTGTCCAAGGCCAAGGTGGAGCAGGGAGTTCTGATCAACCTGGTCCACTGAAAAGTGTGCTGACCATAGCAGGGGAGTTGGAAAGAGATGATCTTTAAGGCCCCTCCTAACCCAAGCCATTTTATGATGCTATGTTTCTATGGTATAGCACCGTAGAGCTTAAAGCAAAGTTTATCTTGTGAGAGAAACTATGTTTAGGAACTAAACCAATTCCCTAGGGTTTGAGTGTTTTTCTTTCACAGAGATGAACAGTTCTAAGCAAGATCCCAACCACTACACATCTCTACCTGTAAACAAGATAGCTCTTATGTTTTCAAAGCCTGCTAGTCAAAGTCTCTCAAGCAAATAGCTCTCATTTCTCTTCCTCCATTTAGATCTGAGAGATTAATTAAGCTCATCAACAGTTGATTAATGCAGGTAGGAAGCCTGTGGCTTCCTCCAATTATATTTCAATGATGTGGTACTCCTAGATATACTTATTTGGCTTTTAAGAAATATATCTGTAAGAATGATCTAGGCAATTGTCGTGTCAGATTAGAATACATTATAAAATCATTAGTGAACAAAACCAGCAGTGCATTCTGTGCAGCCATCTGGAAAAGATGCTACAGAACAGACCAACATTTCTTCTGGTATGCAAAGGGACCCCGCTTCAAATGTACTTGCACTTCACTAATATTTGCTCAGATCTCTTATTACTGTGGAAGTAAGGAGTTGCTAAGCTATGGAAAAGGGATGTGGCAGCAGATGAATGTTTATTACAAAGCACAACCTATGACCCACTCCTCACCTGGGGTAGAATTGTAGACTTATGCCTTACTGGCACACTAGAGGAGACTATTGTTCCTAACTTTATTTGCATAAATAAAATTTCACCTGACAGTTTCATCTCCTGATGAATAAATACATCGGTCTCAATGGGTAAAATCCCAGCATGGGAAGTATGCTAAAAATATGAGTAGATAAACAAGATTCTGGTTTTGGTTTTAGTTTGTTTGGTTTTGTTGAGGGTTTTTTGTTTGTTTGTTTGTTTGTTTTGTGGGGGGAGGTGGAGGAAATAGTTTCAAACATAAAAAAGCACTTTAGAACTTCACTAAGACAAGACAGAGACCTCTTAAAGTAAGAATGTCTTGATCCTAAACAAATGATCCCACGCATGGAAATCAAAACAAAACAGGAATGTTCCTCAGCTTGAGAAAAATGCATTCCCTTTAATTTCCATTGCTTATTACAAATCCCATTGCAAAAAACTCCACCAAAGCAAGAACTGGGATTGGAAGCTTCTGATTAGCAGAGTGCTCTAGAATTACGGAGCTGAGTTTGGAGGACAAGAACAAATGTATTTAATTGGAACTCCCACCAGATTTTTGAGCTACCTCCACGTACAGATGAACATGGGGTTTCCTAAATTCGAGAGCACAATGCCCACAAGTTTGTGTCCTGCCTGGACTTCACTTTGAGCCTTCATGTGCCCAAGGAAACACGACTGGAGCAAGCCAGGCTCAGGGAGTGACAGGATGGCACCTGTTTGCTCAGAGCACTCCTCAGGGTGGCCTTGCCTCAGTCACAGCTGATAAGAAGAGGACAAAGAGCAGGAAGGTCACACAGCAGATCAGCTCCTCTCTGTAATAAATCTTTTATTCTGTAATATACTTCAGTTATGTCTTTATTGCCACACATAAATCCACTTCCTAATGCACTGAAAACTATGCACAGGTTTAAAACTACATAAAAGAAACAACATGTCTTGATTTTCCTGTTTTTTTTTTTTTTTTTAAATCATCCTACACTTTTAAACTCTTGCATCTTCTATCTGGATTTGTTAAAGAGCAGTTACCCATATATTAACAGTTTCAGCCACGCTCAGCTACCATGTTTAATTGCTGCTCACAGTTATATATTATATAGTAGAAACACACACAAACTGTACATCCAGGATATCTCCTCAATTCATTTATATTCAGTCCTGTACCTGGGATTAATTCTGTGCTTATTTTATCAATTTCAATGGGATTATTCTTTTTGCATCAAAGACTTAGGTGTTACCATTACTGTTGCCAGCTTAATTTTTCTAATTGATACGGTTTTGCTGAATCCATTTAATTGAATTTGTTTCATTAACAGTGGAACTGATACTGATATATGGAAAGAATATGGTTTAAATAAATGAGCAAATATTCACCACTTTTATCCAACCTGATATGGCTTTTCACTGAAATCAGTAGTCACTTCTCAAAACAAATGCATTTTAATTCCTTCTGATTTATTTCTCCTTCCATTTACTACTTCTTTGTCACAGTTGGATGCATTTAAGTAAACCAATTGGTATTTACAGGAGCCAATTTTCATTTAAATCCTTGAAAGATAGTTTAAACATTTCTACATTTCTTTAGCACCCACTGCTCATTAACTGAAACGAACACATTTCTGAAACGCAGTAGACTTGTTATCCTACTACAGGATCTTATTTTAATGGTATTCTCATTTTTCTCTTTCTCCCAGTAATTTAAGCAGATCAATTTTGCAAACAGGACAGATTGGCTTACGGTTTATAAGCAAACTTAAACCACCACATACACTCCCTCACATTTTCCCTAATCTTTCTTCTGATGCTTGTGGACTTCACTGGTCCAGGAACCTCCAATACAGCAGCCAGAGCTCAGAGACCACTAAAATGATCCTCAGTAATCACAGGGATGCAGACAGAAATTCTGTGTGAAGTTTACTTGACACATCCAGCAACACTTGGTTTTTGATTTACAGTATCAACAGGACAGCAGCTTCAGGAGTTCAGGATTTAAGTCAGGGGTAGAGTCACTTTCCTACAAGGTAACAGACCAGCACCCTGTGCTCCTACACAACTACTAAAATACAGCACTTAGGTAAGAAACGCTTGCTTTTAAAACTCAAAGAATCACAAAGCTGTCTTGAAAATAAGAATTGAAGACAACAATCCCTTACAGCACGCAGTGCTGGTATCGTAGTGCAGTTTGGGTACAGTACATTTGAGTGCCAAACTGCCTGTTCAGAACAGCTCAGATGTCCCAGTGAGGTGATCCAATATTGGAGCCTAAATACTGGGGCTTCCTTCCTAAATATTTGAGTAACTTCTCATAAGTTACTGGCAACTGTACTTAAAAACTGACTGTAGTGGAGCTCCCTGTGTATGATTTCCAAGTGATGCACAGGTTTTCATGCAGAGTTTGGTGTGTAGTCAGGGCATGACACGCACTGTCCTGATATCCCACCTTCTTTTCAAAGCATCCTAAGTGCATTCTTTTTATTCTGGTTTTACCTGGCCATCTCTTACTTCTTTTTAACATTGCTTTATTGCCAACAGATGCATACCAATGCCATGCACAAAAAGGTGGCTACTGTTCTGTGATGTTTCTATTGAAATCTGTTCTATAATCTTTTTGCCTAGCAGCAATATATAAATTAATGAAATTTTGTCAAATTTTTAAAGCTGGTTATTAAGGATTCCAGAATTCCCTCCACTTTCATGGATCAATTATAAGATTTTTCTGCCCCTCCTTCTTCTATTTATTAATTTGGAAGTCAGCCCCATCTCTTCTAGGATTTCATATGAAGAGACAATCTTCCTTGAAGTATATGTACAGCTGCTATTAATAGTAGACTTCAGTATGATAAAGAAAGAACACATTCAGTGGAGCTTTGCTAACATTCAAGGTGATTTGAAATTGAAGTCCAAATCCATGGAGATGCCTTGTTCCTCCCACTTCCACAATGACAGAAGAGGTCCCTGACTTCCTGACACTTATTTACTCTCTGAAGTCATCAGAAATGAGTCAAAGTTTTACACTGATTTTACTGCATTACCTGGAAGGTGATTTCTGTATGGATTCCACCTGTATAAAGGCCAGTGTGCCCTCATTCAGGTGAAAGAGAAGCCCAAGAGAACAGCAGCAAGATCTGTGAGGATCCCTTCCTTAATTTTCACGTTGTTTTGTTTGAGTTCCTTCTGCCCTTTTGACTTACAGATTAAATCAGAAATCCAGAAACTGGGAAAGTCTTTATTTTCCTCTTGCTGTGCCAAAGATCCTGTCATCTTTTCTGACCTCCTTGCCAGCTGGTTCATCCCTGGGCATTGGTGACTTTCTGACTCTCTCAGGCATTGGATGGATTTTGTTGGGGTGATGGTAGGATTGTAGATATTCCCTATATTGAAATAGGGATTGTATATTGAAAAATATACAATTAATCTATGGCACAGTCTTTCTCAGGTTTTTTTTTCCCTATTAACAAGAATTCCTGTATTTCCTGACACCAAGCCATCAAGAACCATGTTCTAGATGTACTTATTATTCAATAAAAAAATTGAAAAAACAACATTCTTCAAGAGAAACAGCTCCAAGCAGACAGAATTAGCATTGTGCCCATCATAACTGAGAAGCAGGGAAGGGCAGGCAGATTAAACTCACAGGGAAGGCTCAGTTTATAAAAAAAGCACAGGGTCATAAAATATTCCCCTGTGTCCTTCCACAAAGAAATTATTTCAGATACCAAATTCCCCTGCAGCTTGTAAAAGCTTTACAAGTAGTCCAACCCCCCTGCAGCCAAGTTGTGAGTGATGTGCCCATATATCAGGTACCAAGGTCAGCAGACAAAGGAACTGGGCTGGAGGACACCTGTGGAGCATATCGACACCATGGCTGAGAATCTGCTCCTCTGACTTCAGCACAGGAGGAGTCAAACCTGCCACCTCACAAACAACCTGAGCATCGTCCTGTGCTTTCATAAATGCATCAAATTTCCGTGTTTCTGCTTCTTCATGAGACACTTCACTAAAATGCAAAGTTAATGATTTATTACTTTAAATAATTTATTTTACAACTGAATTAATTTGCCAGCCATGTTGCACACTTTATAAGGGGAGCAAATCCTTTCAAAGTGCCTCAGTAACCTAATCAGTATGCTCCTTTTCTTTATGCCATGTTGCAAGAGTTACTACATATGCCTGGACCTCAAAGCATCTCTGCCTTTGCTTAGATGAGGAGGAAATGGCTAATTTGGGTGTGTGAGAAAGGGAAGCTGTTTAGGAATCATCTCTGTGTCATGTTTGATAAAAAGCTCGGCAAAGGTTTCAAATGAATACACACGACTGGAGCTGGTTTTCAAGCTGGCAGCTTCAAAGAAGATGCAGGATTGTATAGCAATAATGGCCATTAAATTACCTTCTCTCCAACAGTGTAGATCATTTGGAGTCAGGTCATAAACAGAATAAAGGAATCTTGGCTTTCCACTCCTGGCTATACGGGCATTTTGAGACACCAGAAGACTGTTTTCACAAGTCTCATTAGCTGGCATTACCATCCTCAAAGGACTATGTTAAACTTGAAATTAAACATATAAAGAGAACAGATTTCTAAAAAATTCTAATGGTAAGAATGATGCACTCTGTTGTAACTGAGGAAAGCAGCTTAAAATATGGATTTCACCCTCAGAAAATAACAGAAAGTCCAACATTTTGGAAAACATTGTCATTTTCTAAGTATTCATGTTGGCAAAGCATTCATGTAAAACCAGTAATGCTATTTAGATATATCCAAATTAACAAGCAAATTTAATAGTGATCTACACAAAAGTTGTAATAAACTACATCTCAGGATCCTGTACTCATCTTCTAACTGCTCCTTGCATTTAAAATCTGAATACAGACAGATGCTGGCTACCTTTTAAAAAATTGATTTTATTTTAATTTTGTAATTACAAATACCTGTAATTTTATATAATAAAATGAACACATTTTATTAAAAGCGTGTGAATGGCTGAGTTTTGTCTGTGACACTTTAAGCAGACATTTAAAGCCTCATCTAATGAACACGTAGCATTCCAAACCTCAGTAGGATGATCTTCGGTGAATGTGACAGGAAATATTGCAAGGTTACTGATTTGTAATTGAAATTTTGGTAGCAGCTAGGAACCCTGTAAAAGATTGCAGCTGGCCAAACTAAGCACTGAGAATATATATGCCATAAGACAGTACACAAGGCTTACACTTTAAATATTTAGGGCAATATTTTAGGAAAACTGAAAATGCTGAGGAGGAATGACATAAACTTCAGGGAATTTTTCAGTTTTATTGAGACCAGGTCAGTAATTTAACTCTGATCATCTTTTATTTCCCTTTAATAAAAGATTTGTATTGTATACTGTGCACATGATATGTTGTAACTTTTTGTTGTTGTATGATCGTTGCTATTCCTTAAACCTCTACAACACACAGAGCCTTAAAATACACAGAAAATAAAGTCCTTACACTGATTGGATGGTCGTCTAATAAAGAAACAAATGAAAGACTTAGAAAATCAGAGGAACTAATTCCTGCCTGTAGATAAATTGGACTAGTTTTGTTGTCTCTAATGTATCCTTTGAAGCAGCCACTTTGTGTTGTCCTCCCTGCGCAATTTTATGCAAATTTAATGATCTGTGTTACATGTTATTAGTAATCTGCCATGGCCATAACCCTACCCTGGATGCAGTAGCAATCAAAAGTTCTACTTCTGATGACAGAAATGATGCAGAACATGTCACAGGCTGCCCTCAAATTATTCTGGAAGATGGAGGAAAGACGCAGAGAGCTCTTGTGGCTGCGGGCTGCTTAAATTAAAAACATAGGGCTGGTTCTGCACCTCTTTCTCCCTATAGCAGCATCTCAGCATCCTCTCCCTGAGTCTCTTAGTCGTCCCTGCAAGGACACCAAAAACGGGGCAGATGAGCAGGGGGAGAGGATGACCCAGCTGCCTCATCACTGGGCACCAGAGCCGCCTCTATCAGCCAAAAGATGATCACTCGTGACCTGTCCTCGGCTCCCTCGGATGAGTGGGAATTGAGATGAAGCACAGGGCAGGAGGCTGGCAGGTGTGCTTGGCAACCTTCACCCCTCCTGAGAGGGCATCTGAGGCAGGACACAGCAGTGGGGAATTGCCACCAGCACTGCTAAATGCAGCTGGGGCAGGGAGAGTGACACCCTTGACAGGTGAATGTCACCAAACAAAAACATTAACATAAAAACTGGAGGCATTGCTGGAAATATCCCACTGTACACAAAGCAGGCTGTTGGAGGGATATCAGTCAGACTGCCAGGACTCAGTTGTTAAGAACTGAGAGCACCCGAAGCTTCAGCCCACTGGAGGAACAAGCACTGCACAGGCTGTCAGGTGTCACCCAGCCCTGGGACCATCGGTGAGGGACCACATTCCATGGCAGGGGCAGACATGGGAAGAGCTGCTTCCAGCTTCCAGCAGCTCAGCTCACTAATCACAGGACATGGTTCCCTTTAACAGCTATCAGGGAGTTATCCCTAACACCAATCTGCTGCCAGGGGATCACAGGGCTTCTGCTTTGAGTCCCACGTGTGCTCAGCAGGGCCAACCACTGGATAGTGAACTCTGCCAGCTGATTAAGCTGGTTTCTGTATCTGGTTGCCAGTGTCAGGCATGAGAGAAAATTAGCTAATTTCCAGGGTTTCTAGCAAGTGCCTAATGCTTGGAAAAAGAGCAATGTGAGGTTAATTTATCATCTGATTTTAAAAAGGTGCAAGTTTAAATACTAATAATGTGGAACGGGAAATCTGACATAAAGACCCAGCAAATCAGCAATGTGTAAGTAAAGGAAATTAAATGCAGCCATTGCAGGCAGTGAGGCATCTTTGAATAGGCTGGAAACGCAGATAAATGGTGTTCAAAGAAACATCTCAGAAGATGTTGAGTTTGGCAAAGGCAATGACAAGGTTTGAATTAAGTGCAACCAAATGCAGATGGTATAATTGCAATTTCATCTCAACTAATGATGTGAACAATCTAACACTAGTCCCTGCAGTGGCACCAGGTCTTTTGTTCACTAAAGCACATTTTAATAGGGAAATAGGGGGAAGGGAGATTTGTCTGAACTACTATAATGAGGAGTGTGGCTATAGACTGCATTTGTTATCCAGAGGAAAGGATCTAAGCATCCTCCAAAATGTGATTTTCTTGCAATGGTGGGACAAACAAACAGGCTGAGCAGAAAGTTTTTATCTCTTAGATCATACTAGTGCAGTAGGGACGCAAATCACACCCCATCACTCTTACAATAACCCTGGACACAGGAGGGACAAGACACCCTGTTCTGTGCTGTCTCTTTGCCCCCCATGAGCAGCATCACTGCCATCACGCCCCTCAAATAGCAGAAGCTATTTGAGCTGCTCCCTCCATGGTCCCCAGTGGGGTAAGCCTGGTAAGGATACACGAAATGCGACATGAAATGCTCCAACTGGGAGTGGGAACGAGAGGCAAAGAAATAGGAAGCTACAAAAGTTTTTAAAGTATTTCAAGCTTCCCAGGGAAACAATTCTATTCCTTATTTAGCACTAAATAGTTCTTGTAAAAGCCTCCCCCACTTTCCAATTAGGAAGGCACCTGCTTTATTTCAGTCACATCTTCCTGGAGTCTAAGCAGATTTTCTGAGGCAACTCCATTATGAGGACGACTTGATAAAAATACCCACTGCTGAAGGATCGGGCTAGTGGCATGTCACTTAAGCTCTTGCACTGCTCTGGAGTCAAATCTGTCCTACCAAACTCAACAGCAATTTTGCCATTTGACTTCAAAAGATCAGGATTTCATTTCACATGATGAATACTCCTCCTAGCAATAGTCAGTATGACATTATAACATTAAATAATAATGGGATTTATATTCACCAGTCTCAAAATGTAAATCTTTATAGAGGATTTCCTACTTGTTCAAAAATCATAGCACAAGCCTGTACAAAAGAACTGTCCCATCCGCTGTAATTGTATAAAATAACTCCCAGATGTAAGTGCTGGTGGTATGAGAGATACAAACAGGAAAAGCCTGAACAGATTATGACAGCCTCTTCCTCGATTCTGTCCAGCACTCTGTGTCATTTTTAAACTTTCATGCCTGAAGACAATTACACTTGTGCAGAGAATCTGAAAATCCAGGAAGCAGAAGCTGCAAGTAATATAACAAGAACTATCACTTGTTACTGCAGGGTTCCCACGCTGTGAGGATAAATTATCAAACTCCTAGGATAAAACAAGTGTATCTCAAGTATAATTTTTAAATGCAGGGAAGAGTTTCCCCAGGGCTTTTCTCTGGCTGCAGCAGCATTGGCAAACATGCCAAGTAGCCTGCCACTGATTTAGTGGGCTGGAAGCTGCACTCCATCATTGTACCTCACCTGCCATTACCATCAGGTTTTTGCTATCCTTGGCATCCTGCTTACAGCAGAAAATTATTCACTTGCTGGTATAGTACAGAAAACCCACACTATTTTTAGCCACCCACATCTATCACCACAAGTTTACATCAAGACTTCTGGGATGAGGGGAAGAGAGGAAGAGAAAGAAACCCCATTTCCCTTCTCACACTCCTGTGTTGCCCACTCCTGCACGGTGCCACAGTTCAGGGGGGCAGTGACACGGAAAGGCACAGGATGCTCCTGGTGCTGTCACTCCAGCTTTGTCTTTTCCTGGAGAGCACTGTGCTGAATGGACAGATGATGATCACAGTGCTATGAATGCAATTTTTCTTGTCTTCGGTGTCTCGACTCGATGGGATTTTGCAGACACAGTCATGGCCTCTATTTTTCACAATGACTCAGAAGCATTTTAAATTATTTTCCTCATGAAAGTGAGCTTTTTGTTGGCAGCTGGAAATCTCTGCCACAGACATTTTACATTTTTAGAGTCTAACTTTCTGACAGGAAGAGATCTAATATGCCATGTGATGAAAAGTGCATTCAAGGCCCTTACTAACAGCACTGTGCAAATATCACCTCAAGCTAAGCCCTGAGAAAAACTGCCTGGGTCATTTCTTGCCCCATTCCCCAATTCTTCACTGCCCCAGCACCACCACTCCCCTCCTCCTGCCCCCTTGCCAGCCTGATGATCTAAAAGTCCAGAGAGTTTTTTGAGTACATAAAAGCTGTTTTCAAACAGTTGCAGTCAATACTAAAATATCTAATCTAGTGCATTCAGGTCACCCTCTTAGTTGAAGGCAGACTAGCAGATCTTTACATCCAAAAGAGCCATTACATCATCAACCTGCTAGACAGGTCATGAAAGTGAACCTTTCAGATTATTATTTTCTTTCAAAAATGGCAATCAAAACTTGCAGTCTTCCCTCTAGACCACCAAAAGTCATGATACACTGAAGTAGCACACCTGAAAATTCAAATACTCTACCTTAATAATGAAAGCCCAGCACAGATAGTAATATTGGAAGTTGCTATGCTCTTTCAAGAAGTCCACTGTTGAAATACATGAACCATGTAGGCAGGAGTTTTGTTCAACTTCTGCTAGAGACTTTCTAGACCCTAACACAGCCAGTACAGATAAAATCCTAGATAACAGAATCATTAGTACATCTTACGGAAAAATGCCACTGGTGTCTACTTCCCCATCAATACTCTCTGTGGACAGTTGCCTAGAAGGAGATGGGCAGAGAGAATGGAAAATTCTAAATGGAAAAAAACCCCAATCCAAAATGTTAGTTGATATATTTTGGTTGATACAATGACTCCTCTGAACAGAATCTTCCGCTCATTCAGAAGTCCTCACTCTGCTTCAGCTCTGTCAGTAACGATGCTCCGGCCACAGAAACACCTTCTGTTGGACCTTCTGGTGATCCTGGTGATGTTCTGGATTCTGGCTTCCTCTGATGCTAAGGACATGTAACTACTGGGCAAGGAGTGCTGGATTCCAAAGAATTCAAACCACAGAGGCATGTCAAATACACACTGACAGTGTTTAGATCCTAAAAATCTGTATTAAATTCAGGGTTTGGTTCAGCCCTGTCTTTAGAGGAGGGAAAGGAAGAGGAACATGCCATGAACGACTCATGGGGAACAGCACACCGTGTTCAGATGGTAAGAATCAGTTAGCCAGGCTCTGTGTTTAATTTGGATACTTCAAATAATTCCTGACACTAAGAATATTTCTAAATAAAATGCCATGGTTTTCCCTGGGGTTTGACAGTCTTTTTTGGAGCTGATAGCTTCTGAGAAGTTAAAATGTGTGGAAATTGTAACAGCTATATCCTACATGTGCAGAAGGGAGTTTGTGATTCAATAAGCCATAATGTCCTTGATAAAAACATAGAATCATACATTGAAAATACAGCAAAAAATGAACCCTCAAACAACTTCTCTGTATTAGAAGATCTCTGCAAATCCTGCTGTGAATGCTTATGTCGCTTCATGCTATTACTCTGTAAGGTTACATTTTGCGGAATACACCACCTCCGATTTTCAAATAACTAATTATTATTTTTGTTGGAAAAATTTTTTTGTGCTCTTCAAAAATAACAAATCAGAACTACGGCTATTGCGAAGATATTGGAGGGGCATACTTGCATTTTGCTTTATCATTGTCTTTATTATTTTTTTAAATGGGCTGAAAATTTATTTCAGAGACCTGACATTACATTTAGTAAAATGTATTATAACTGACTACTACTGGATTGGAAAGTGTAGACGTAAATCACAACCCAGTCTTATCTTTCTAGTAGCTATATCAAATCTGTTAACAATTGAGAAGCCATTAAAATGCTAATGAGTGTGAAGGATGATCTATGTTTCACATTCCAACTTCTATTTTTACAAAGGCAAAACATACATGAAAATCCCAACAGTTCTCTCCTGCTGAAAGAAATATGAAAGACTATTTGGCTTTTGAAATTATGACATTGCTGGTAGACTTGTCTGTAAGATAAATTGTTACATTACTGCCAGCATGATTACAAGAAGCTTTAGGGCCCAAGTTGTACAAGAAAAAGTCTTAACTAATTCCCTTTAATTTGCTTTCAAATACTAAACAACACTGAAGAGCAGTGAATTTGACTGCCCAAGCTGTGTCAAACATTAAGAAAGATGCAAGCTTCAGATGGATGCCATTCACTCGACCTTCTGGAAAGCAAATCTTTTCATAAGGGTCCTAAGTGCAAACCTCCCAAAGGAGGCTCTGTAAAAGTCATTATTTCTGAAAATGTTTTCGCACACAAAAAATTTGGACCAACACAAATGCTGAAGCTCACATGCCCTTCCTAGATGGCATCTTTAGAGTTAAAAGTGAAAAAGATCTTTCAAAGATACCTGGATTCTTTTAAAAGAAGTATCAGTGCTTTCTCAATGTTCATGCAGGAATTTTATAGATTTTTTGTTTGTTTTGCTGGTTTTTGTTTGTTTTGTTTTTTTCTTTTTCATCACTAGCACACACACGGTAATAGACTCTGCTCAGGTTTTGGTCAAAGTGCCATATTTTTAGATGTGCTCAGGTGCAACCGTGTGTGTGTATCTGGCACTAAATTTGGGAGCTTGCTGGCCCCTGAGTAGCAGCACATGCATCATACTAATGTAATCCTGCCATCTCCTGTATCCCCTTAATCAGCACGCAGCTGTGTTTCAATTGCTTCCAGAAACATCACCATCTTGAATACCTCAAACATGGAAAACCCCACACTTTTATGGAGGTTAAAATGAAGAGGGTGAGGGGAACACATTACAAGCAGCTCTCTGTGCTTTTCTCTTTATTGTCGCCTAATGTTATTTATTGCAGCACCATCTTTCTTTTGAAGCATAATTAAAAAAAGATAAATAACCATACAGTCTCCCACAAAGATAAATTGATAGCTTGAGACTTTTCCAGTTGGATTGCCTTTTTCTAACACAGACGAGTGAAGAAAGCTTTGATACTTTTATTCTCATTCTTCATAACAAAAATATCCTTTTAATCTACTTTGGGGTTCCCTGAAGTCACTCAGTACGTTGCTCTGGGTCACAGTAAAGCAATCCATTGTCCTGCTGCCATTTTTGCCTTTCATTGCCTGTTAGGGCAGTCGCTTCATTCCCCACTTTTTTGGGCAGCCAGGCCATTCTGTGTCTTGGGTGTTTGCCCTGCTAGCCCCTTCTTTCATCTGAGGCACAGTTCCCATGGAAAGCCTCTCCCTGGAAAGCCAATTTTGCACCACCCAAGCTGGATGTGGCTGTTGTGGTTCCTGGAGCTCCATGCCATAGCTTCAGGCTGCTCTCACCTTCCTGGCCTCCTTTCTATGTGTCATCTTTACCAGCAAAAAAATGATGGCAGATCAACTCTGTTCCAAGTTTTGCAAACCACATGAGGCACTCCTGTGCTTTTTCAGTAGCAGTAAGGCTGAGCAGTTTTAGTAGCATTTTATTTATTCTGAAGTATTTGTATCATAGAAATACCAAGACAAATTCAAATTTAGATACTTGAGCTCAAATACAAGGAACAAGAACAAGACTGTCACTTGTTCCACATGGCGTTGACAAGTGAGACAGACGAGTGAGGAGAAATCTGATCAGCAGGAGTCAAAAATACCACTTAATACTAGTCAAGTGCAGATAAAACCTGAAAAATATTTCCACTTTACCCACTGCCTCTGCCACTTTTGTAAACACAGCAGAATTCACAATGCAGCCAGAAACACAACAAGCTTTCGGAAAAGATTTGGCTGAAGGTGGCAGATGATCACAAAGCTCTTACAATGCAAAACATTTTTGTTACTATGCTTTTAGCTCGCTCAACATACATGTTCAGAATTACGTCTGGAAGAGACAACCTGGATTAGTGACTTTGTTTTAAGAATAGATAATCTCTCGGTAAATATTTGCACTGTGTGAGTTAGCTTTGCTGGCAAAATTGTCTTGACAGTTTATCAGGCTGAGCACAAAACTGACTTGCTGATTCTTTTGGGATGTTGCTAAAAATGATACAAACTAATGATGCTTGTACTTGCATACCAAGCAAAATTGATTAAAGTGGCAACTAGACTGGCAGAATTTTTGTGAACTGCATTAATTCCTAGGTTTGAAACTACAGACTGAGACTCATTGAAGTTACTTGTGAATTTTAAAACGTGTGGCTATCCATTTTGAGAATTACATGCAGAAATCAGCATCCATTCTATGCATGTCTGTGCATCTGAAATAGCATGCATAGCCAGATAAGGTGAGAAGAGCAGCAAAGTCCAATTTCACAGAGTCACAGAATGGTTTGGGTTGGAAGGGACCTTCAAAGGTCATCTAGTCCAATCTCTTATCATGGACAGGGACACCTTTCACTAGATCAGGATGCTCAGGCTCAATTTATGGTATTCAAACACAGCACTTGGCTCTGCAAAGTTTAGCCCATCTAAAAATCATACCATAAAAAATACCCCACAAACCCTACACTAAGAAAATGATGGTGTATACCACCAGACACAGAAAAATAATTTAAAGATACTAATAGTTTTTAATATTAAGAGATCACAATGGACTGTTTGCCCATGAGATTACTTTGAACATTCACTTCAGCTGCTTTCAGTTCTTAAATAGTAATTCATTTCAATCTCTGTATTGTCTCGATTTTTTTGCTTAAGGTATAGACACCTGACATACACAAAGCTTAGTGACTTACTGATGCTATGATGCCTCCTCTGAGGCTACTCAGACTCTTCAAATGTTATTGACTCTGCGAGTGTCAAGACCTGTCACATCAGGAGAGATGCTGGTGCTGACTAATGAACAATTAGCACAACTAAGAAAAGGCAGTTGGTGATTAGGGGCACCCATCTGCTGTCTTCACAGACTGTCTAGAGAGGTACATTCCTTACCTGGGGTTTGTTCCAGGAATGCCACCCTGAGACTGCCAAGCCTCACACCATCCACGGACTGTCATCCACTGCAGTTGTTTCACGTGGGCTGATACAGCCAGCAGCAGTTTGGGGAGTATCAAGGATTACAGAGCCCATAGAGTGATAGTAAGGGACTCTGGAGCCCAGGTAATTTTTCATTAATCCTCCTAGTCAAAGGAAAAGGGTTTGAAAGGGCCAAGCAAAATCTAGTGATCCAGCACATGGTTACAGGGCTGGTGCCACAGCCAGGGGTTTGGCTACTGAGACCGTGGGACTCACTCTGAGAAACCTGGTCTAAGCAGGGCTGGTGGGAAAAGCATCTCAGGTCTTGGGCATGCCCAGGTGGTGAACAGAGCTTTAAACTAAAGTTTCTGGGAGAGGGAAACCTCAGTCTGTCCCACTCCTACCAGTCTGATGGCAGTGTCAGCCATAGATAACCAGAGCTTGCAGAGGGATCACAGGGCAGCAGGACAGCACCTGATACGAGCTTGTAAAAAAAAAGAGCTGATCTAATATTTGATGTATTAAGTGCTTTTGGGATTTGGAATAGGCAGTAGGTTGTACTAGATTAAGAGTAAGTGCCACATAAATACTACTGGATAGGCACAGTGAGATACAACTTTTTTTGGCATCTTGTCCCATGCTTTCTCAAATATTACTCTTGAAGTGGTGGCTTTAACATCTTATAACACTACTACCAACAGTTAACACCAGACTGAGAAGAAACTATTGATTTCAGCTTTTAAGGCAGTTACTGTTAGCATTCTAAATTCATTTCCTTCTCTAGCTGAATTAACCCATAGTTTCATCAACTTACCTTACAGACTGGTTACAGCTGTATGATGTCTCTGCAGTGCTTTTCTTTATTTGCAGCCCCATCACTGGACAGCATTTTGTAGAACTAGGAATTTTTAAAAATAGCAAGTTCCTCTACCCAAAAGGGAAATTCTTTTCTTTCTCAACATAGTAGGAGTGAAATTTGTATCTGAAGTATACATGCTCCTAAACAGAAACTAACAGAAAATATTCTTACCCTATTGTTTTATTAGGATGACATAGAAGGGGGGACGTTGAGAAAAAGAGAGGAAAAATCTGTTCCCTATATTTGGGTTGGCTGACAGTGGCAAGATTGACTTGGCTTTCAGGGGCTCTGCCTGAATTTCTCTGCCGAGGTTATCTGAAGGATACTGTGCAATAGTCTCATTTCTCCTCTGTGTGCCAAGGTGAACCACACAAATGCCTCCAATAGCTCTCAGCTATTCTCATGTGAGACAGATTGCCGAGCTTCTGTTTGGCTTTAGAGATGTTCACGTGCCAGTCACTGGGCCACGGGATGACAAATTACCTCTCTGCCAATATGAGAGCTGGGACAGTTCTCTCCACAGCCTCCACCAGATGGGCCTAATTAAACTATTAGCCAATGAGTGAGGTCTGATGGCTCCATTAGGAATCCTCCTGTGCTTAAATAAACAGCTCAAAATAAATAGTTTCCTCAATTACAGTTTCTATCGCATCATTTTCTGGCGTATTTGTTAACAGAGTGCCTCCTTTGTCTACTTTTTCCTAATGGGACGGGACCTTCCTGACACTAGCAAGGGTTTTAAAAGGTTATAATGGCATCAGCCAGTTTGCTTTGAGGAGTTAAACCCTCTCCTAAAGCATCATTTTACTGAACTTGTCAGCAGAGGTTTGTTCTCCCTGAGGATGTGCAGCTTCACCCTGGCCGCAGGGTTGGCTGCCCCGGTGGGCTGGAGGCTCTGGTGCCACAGCAGCACCCCTGCAGCACCCCACCCTGCCTCCAGACCTCCTCAAATGCTGAGCTCACGTGCCATGCTGGCACAGAGGGACAACCTCTTCTCTCTTTCTGTAATTACTGCTTAGAACTTATTCCTCCCACCGTAATAAGTACCCTTCACCTTTATCCTTCCCCTCTCTCTACTTTTTCCTGAAATTACTTTTTTTTCCTCTTGACTTGCTTGTAACCTGATGTATCTTACCTAGAAATCTTTACCTGAGGTTTTAAAGTACCTCTTCCCCCCTCTTCTTCAATTTCAAAAATTTCCCTGTGAAAGGCCCTGCCTATTCATTCCTTGGATTCTCCGTGATTCTTAGTTTCCCAAGGACACCTTCACAATCCAGAACATTCTCTCATTCCTGCCCAATCAGCATAAGGAAGATGAGCTCTGCAGTGAACACTAGTCATGATTCAATACTTTTTTTGACTCATTCTCAGAGAATTGCTGCTTTGGGGGTGGGTTTTGGTACCACAGGAAACAAATTGGATACTTCACCCATTAATAGCACTGTTTGAAATGAGGAACCAGGATTTTACATCAAACAAGTATTCGACACACTCTTCAATATACCTCATCTCAAACATTGTATTATTCATGTAACTAATTAGAACTATTTCAGCTCAAAAATAGTAAGATGCTAGCACCACAGCTTCATGCATTTAATTATAACTCATTTGGTTGAGACACTAATTGCTCCAGAAAGAAACAGTATTTACACTTACAAGTTTTAAAACATATTGGGTTGTGAGCCCAAAACTGTATCTATTTAGTCACTGAAAGGAAATGAAAAATTCATCATCTCTGTCAGAAAACAGATATTCCAGAGGCAGATCTTGTGTGACAACCTGTACCAGCCAAGGACCTTTTCTTCAGTGACTTCATGCAAAAATCCTAGGTAGTAAAATTCTTCACTACTCAAATGAAATTATTGCAATACCATGTCACCATAAACTCCTGAGACTTTTATTGAGACCACACCTTAAACAGGCCATTTTCTTTACATTACTACTGCAATGGAGTGAATTCTGAGTAAGTCTCTCAACTCGTTCATCCTCTTGCACTTTTAAGGAAAGCAGAGGAATTCAGAAAACGACTACAATCATAGATATGTAGAAGTAGAGGCATTACTAGAACGAAAGATTTCAATAACTTTGTGTCTAGACTGTCTTTTGAGCTCCTGGGGGAAGTCTGCAGGGTATGACTATTTTGGAGAGGGGTGCTTTCAGCACATTCTGTTTCCTCCTGGTACTTCACCAAGTTAGGGATGTGTCTTGCCTCCATTACAAGTGAGGATCTCAGAGAAGAAAGGCTCACATGGAAAGGGGTGTGTTTGGATGGCTGCAGAGGATTAAAGAAGGGAGATTTTTAAAAGGTATGCAAGAACATGCATTTTTTTTCTTTCTTTTTATTGTTACTGTGTTGTAAAGGGCTCCTGGTTCTTCCAGATGAGCCATCAATGGACAGAATGAGACAATTCAGAAACAGAATACAAAGGAAGCAAGCATCTGATGAAAGCACATGACTTGATGCAAAAAGCCCCCATGAAATAAAACCAAGAGAATACCTATGACAGAGAAAAAAATACTCATGTTCTTTGAGGCAGAGAGCTTTCTCAGTCAAAATCAGGTCAATTTGCATTTAAAAGCTAGGCTTGTTTCTTTTACAAAGTGCGTATGATTAAGTATCTTCACAGAAATTACCTAAGAACACATCCTTTCACAGAAACACATTTTCTTAGACTGCCCCACCAATTTATCTTTACCCTGGTGTTGGCAGGCAACTTAGCAGCTGTCTCGTTCCGTACCCAAGGCCCTTTCTCTCTTGCTGAGCACTCCAACCCTGTCACTGCCTTGCATCCACCCAGCCTTCTCTGTGGCAGTAACACTCCATGGGTAATGCTCACACAGGGAATTCAATTGGGAAGAAAGCCATTTGTACAACGTGTGAGGAAGGTCAGACTACTGGAAAGAGCCAGGAAAGTCCCACCTGCTTCAGCAGGACCTCTATAATGCTTCTGTTCACATGCTACCCCAGTTTGTACGGGATATGCAGAATGCTACTGGAAAAGCTACACAGACTTCATCAGTGACCACAAAAACACCAGAATGGCATATTTTCTTTTTTCTTTGTTCATCTCAAAAAGCTAGGGTTATGTTCGGGGCTGAGACTCTGTTGATTGGAGTTGGTATGGTTGTTGGTTTTCTTTTGGTCCTAGTCCTTAAAAAAATAAAACACTTAAAGCCTAACAATAGCAAAAGAGCTCAGACCATGCATGTGTTTGGCACATCACATTTAATTGCATGTCTGAGCTAACATTGTTTAAACTTCAAGTATTGGAATTGTCACATTGTAAAATTTCATTGAAGTCCCACTTCTCTGCCTGAAGTGCCATAATGTTACCCAAGTGGGAAAAAGGGTTCTTCTGAGATTGATTTTTCAGACACTGTAGTTCTGTTCAATTGAATTCACTCAAGTAGTGGTTAACATAAACACTGTGGAGAGTATGACATGTCAAATTAGCAGCTTTGCAAATCTCTTGTTAATTGTCAGCCTAATTAAAAAATTGCTAATTATAATGTTTATAACTTCAAATAACTGCTCAGCTATAAAGCATTGGCTGTCAGGTGTAAACAGGGGGACTGACGGAAAAAAAATCAATCGACATCTGTTAATTTATCAGAGGCAGTACACTAAATTGAAAAATGGATTGCCTAATGCACTGTAAATCTGCATTACGATAAAAGACCAATTCATTTCAACACCTGTTTAATAAATGATAATGGCCATCTTTAGTGGCTAGCCCTAGGGTTTCTTCTGCCAATCAGACTTAGAATCCTGCCTTTACTAGCATCAGACAAGAAATTGAACCATGTTAAGGTGCATATTATCTCCTCCCTTCTTCACGATGATTAAAATGAATAGTCTTTACAGTAAATTTTTGTTTAAAAATTTCCTGGATTTTCTCATGCCATAAAAAGCAAACCTGCCTCATCCTTCTAAGGTTATTTTAGACAGATTTAAATGCACTGATCAACTAGAATAAAAAAATCAAGGACCAGGTCCAATTATTCCCATCTACTGACTCCCTTTAGTAAGAGCTATAGAGCTGAAAGTCAGTTCTTTTGTATTTTTTTCCTTAAATATTGATGTTGGTCAGGCACACGATAAACTTCTGTAGTTTACAGGCTAGTAAATATTACTAACAAACATCAGTGTTTCCAAACTGCTGTCTTCCAGAACAGTATTTTTCTCAAAGAACTGCAAATCTTTAGAGAGTGGCTGCTCAATTCCTCAAGTCAAATGGCATTAAAGGTTGTGGTTTTATATTTGTATATTTTACAGACAACTGCAGACTACTTCTAATAGCTAACAACAGTTCATTCCTCTGGGATAAGCAGGGGAATCTAAGTAGCTGGTTGTCATTTCCTCTGTGAAAACCTGGAGACAAAGTTTGGATGGAGAAGGTACATGTGTCAGGAAAGGACATGTCTCAGGAAAGATACATGCCACAGGAAAAGACTCAGCTTCTCCACAGTTTGAGAAATACAGTCTCTGAGGATCCTGCTGCTCTTTGCATACAGCACATAAAGTGTAGGAGAAGGAGGAGGAAAGGGGGTGGTTTGGAGTGATGGGGTTTGTTTGCCCCAGTCACTGTTACCTGTGAGAGAGCCCTGCCCTCCTGGGAACGGCTGAACCCCAGCCTGCACATGGGAAGCACTGAATCAATTCCTTGTTTTGCTTTGCTTGTGTCTGCAGCTTTTGCTTTCCCTATTAAACTGTCCTTATCTCAAGCCAAGAGTTTTCCAGCCTTTACCCTCCTGATTCTCTCCCTGATCCTGCTGGTGTGGGAGTGAATGAGCAGCTGAGTGGGGCTGGGTTGATCACTGGGGTTAAACCACGACACCCCAGAAGTAAAATATTATTTTTTCCCCATTGCATACAAATGTCAGGTCTTTGGCACACCTAAACACACACCTTTTAAGGCAAACCTATTAAAATTAATGTAACAGCATGTACATCCATCTGGTGTACATAAGTCAGCCAGAAGCGAGTCCTTTGATGGATTTAGTCTGCTTTGAACATCTTATGAATTCAAATAGTTAAAAATGTTGTGACCTTTATGCCCAGTATTGTGCATAATTTTCAAGATGATAGAAATGCAAGTTATCTATTTTCCTGAATTTATATTTGAAGCATTGCTGAGCAAGTAAACTTGAAAAGCATTTTTGTAAAATAGTATTTTAATCCATTAAGAAGTGAAGGAGAATTTAATTTGATATCACAGGTGACACAGTAATGATCTAAAATTCCATACTAAATAGCCCCCCAAAATTACATTAAAAGCACAAACAACAGAAGACCAAGGTAGTATATAATTTATTTCTTGGCTTAAATAAACTGAACTCTGATGCTTGAAATGAAATCACTGAATGCGTTGTGTAGCTGTTTTTTTAAAAAAAAAAGTAGGGAAATGCGTCTTAAGTTTTACCCAGAATGGCTGTATTTTAACGTAGCAGCAGCACAGTCATACACCTTAGGAAATAAATTAATTCACTTGACACTAAGAGTGACAAGAAAAGTAACTTTACATTTGGACAATGAAGACCGAGCAATTTTTTATCTACAGTGATAAACAGCAAATTGGTTCCAGAGCTTAATATCAAAGAAAATATTGAAAGTATTGTGGGATATCTGACACCTAAATAATCCATCTCTCAGAATAGTAACAAGAAATAATCATTGCAGGCATGTTAGACAAATATTATTAGACAAATAAGAAACAGGATGCAGGTCGCACTATATGAATAATGCTATGCCATGTTTTAACCATTTTTGCAGATGATAATCATGATTTTGGAAACTTTGGCTCATTTAGGAAATAAAATTAATAATAATCTACCAATAAAGATACAGAGAGGAAAGTGATTTAGTTTTTAAAGGACCTCAAAGGACAAATCACCGTGATATTTACATTTAATTTTAACTGGGAAGAAAATAAAGCTTGGAAAAATACAAAATACAGTAGGCATCAGTATTTTACCATAAAAATTGAAAATGTAGTTTTGTACGAAACAAAGGGCAGTATTGATGAAGGCAGACCACTACATAACATGACTGAACAAAAATAAGGTTTTTAAGTATTTAAAAATGTGGAAGAAAAAGATCATGTTCAGATTTTTAACTGGTGAGGTCAGTGCATCTTTCCTGACTGATCTGTATCTCTGATAATGTATAATGTCCCTAAATAGCTGCATCTCTTTTTTGGCTTTTTTATTTATCTAAACACTGTCCTCATAAGTCTTAAAGATGTAACAAGTGTTTTTCTGTCATTGTGACATACAATCAACCTTTTTCTTAATATGCCGAGGCCCTCTGGTAGAATCTTTTATTTTTATATATATATCATATATCTACCAAAACAGAGTATAGATACGATGAACATATGTCTCTCTATACACATATGCATATTGCTGTGAGGATGTATTCCACATACAAGAATGTATGTGCATACATAAATATAGTAATTGCATAATGAAAATTTAGTCTGTTATTGATTAAAAAAATCAAATGTAAAGAGGCATATTTATTCTCATAACTTTTTTTATTTTATTTTTCATCTTAATGTTAAAGGAGTGTTGAATACATCAGCTAGGGACATTATCCTGTTAGTCACCACATTTAGATAATTCATTTGCAATATCCAATTATCCACTGTGTTAATGCCACACATCTGTGTGCAAACCCTGCCAATGAGATCACATTCAAATTCAAAAAACACACTAGACTCATACTACTGCAAATAAATCCCCATCAATCCAGCCAGTATTTTCAGTCACTTGGTCTTTATACAGGCAAAGAAGAGTACAAACATCACAAAGTCAGGCTTATTCACTTGAAGCATAAAATAAAACCCCCTGCAATTATTTTTTGCCAGTTTCCTGAATCCTCTGCACAGAAAGCAGAATTAAACATTTTGGATTCATTCTTCACCTTCCTATTTGATGTTCTGTACGAAACCTGAAGGTTAGAACTTTAAAAGATAAATGTTACTAACCTGTGTACATCACCATTTAGAGGTAAAAATAATGTTCAAGAATAAACTGGAAAAAGCAGAAGTGAGGAGCATATGGGGAAACACAAAAAATCTTTCTGTTGTTAGTCCATTAATGATAAGAGAAAGAAATTATTTCTTTGAGAATATTATAAAATAAAAAGAGCAGACATTATAGTAATTCTTACATAACTGAATAGTCATACTGATAAATTCCCTCTTTTTGCAATCAATTGCATGCTTAACTTTAAGCAGGTACTTTGCACATCAGTTTCACTGAAATTATAGTGAAAGTAGCCATGAATTTAAAGGGAACACGCATGAAATCAGGCATTTGTGTTTGACCGTATGCATCCAAGAAGTAAAACACTATCTTGAATTTTGGACTGGGGATAAAAAACAAGTAATAGACTGAATCAAAAGCTAAGAAAAAGGCTCCCAGTGAAACAGTGAGGATCAGTAAACATAAAATACCAAATAAATCAGAAAATATGAATAACGAACACAGGAGAATAACAAGCAGAATAAAGATGAAGTTTAAAGTAGACCTGAGGCTTTTCTTGCCTAGATAGGCAAAAGGAGAGCAGTCTATATGTCCTGTTGGAGGTCACACCACCAGTGTGGCACAGCCTGATGAGTCTCCTGCTGTTCCACAATACATCTGACAAGGTTTTCCCAGGGTTTCAAGGTCAGCATCTTAGAATTAGGACAGGTAATAAACCTTGATCTTAGTCGTCCACTTTATTCTATCAACCTCAAACCACCACAAGTCACCAGGTAGGACAGTACTGAACACAATCTCAAGTCACTTCAAGTGCTGCCAAGATTGAAGTCTGATGTACCTCACCAGATGTTTGCTAGTTGGAGCTCACAGACTGTCTACAGTGAACTAAATGCAGATTTTTGAGTAAATAATAATTAGAAAGGCTACCTAAGGACTCCATTCCCTCTTCATGGAGTTTTCTAGTTCATGTCTTCTCTTTCACCCAAATACAAGAGATGACATGCTGGAACCCACAAGATTCTGTGTAGAACTGTGCTCAGTTCCATGACAGGTTTAGTAGATAAGACAGAAGAAACCAATATTCACAATTTTTTGGTGTGTCCTCTCTACAGAAAGGAACATTATTGCTTTTTTAAAAAAAATGTTTGCTGAAGAAAGGACACAACCATGAATACAGTAAAATATATAACCCAGTATAGGAAGAAAAGTTTAGTACAAATATAGGTTCCTCTGAAAAACACGGAAATGCAGCCAAAACAATATGCTGTGGTTTTTGTTGTTTTTTTAATGGAAGTAATCATTCAAAATAATCCACTTACCTATTTTTAAATTCCTTTCTTTTTCGTTCTTTGCTCATCCTTTACCTTTTTTTCTGCACCTAATTCATAGGATTATCATAGATGTATTTTGGAGGGCTCAACCCACATTTTTGCATAATTTATTTATTTAATAACCTTTTGATCAGATCCTTTGCAGATCCCTGATAAGAAAAATGTTTACCAAAGCAGAATGCCCTCCATCATGAAGCACAGAGGAAGCTGCTTGTCTGACCTTTTAGAGGAGGATTCAGTCTGGTCTCACAAAGCACTTTCAAGAAACCCAAGGACATCAACAAAAACAGTCACAAAAATTCATCTCCAGCTCTGGTGGAATGCCATGTTACTTACTGAAAGTTGATTTTACCAGTGTTTACTGTATACCACAGGAGCCTTGGCTTATGACTGTTGAGATTAAGAAAGGTAAAGGGCAAAATTATTTGGCAAATCAGCAAAGATCCTCTACCACCATTACTCCCAGTGAAATCAAGGGTTGCTTTTTCCATCACATATCCACAGACATCAAATGCCTCAAAGCTGTTTCTGTGAAGCCCTCTTCCATTGTTTTCACCTGAGAGCAGAACAAACTCTACAGAGTATGGGAAATGTAGAGGAATAAAAATTAACAGCTTGAGAAGGACAGGCACTGTATTCTTCCAAGCATCAAGTAAAACTCGGACATGAGGAAAGTGATGAGGGATAATTCACAGGCACAAACACATCTCATCTCTCTTACCAAGTAAAAAATGTTATCTGAGCTCAGTCTCTGTGTACCTGACCGAAAATGCTGCGAATGGAAGCTGTGTAAAACTGAAGGGGTTTGACGTGCAGGGAGAACCAGGAGGTTTTGAAGACTGTGAGCTTTAAATAACCTACAACCAGGTGTCTCAGTGAAATAGTCACACTTTTCACATCTAGGTAAAGGCATCCTGTTTCTTCTGACTGCCATAAGAAACAACAGCATCTCCATCATATGGCTTGCAACCTGCTTCCTCAAATCCTGCGAGGTGAACTGCCGTGGGTTAAGGAGTGAATAATCGTGGGCCATTCAGCAACAACACAAAAAAATTTAAAAAAGGAATCATGCAAAGGAGATTACTGCTCAAATATAATTGCAGAATTATTCAAAGACAAGTTCCAGATGGAAATTGCCGTAATTGTTATTTTACTGATGCTTCCAGAGTACACTCAGAGGAATCAGAGCATTGACATGACAGGCTGGAAGGCTTCTTATTATGCAAAAGGTCAAAGTTTCCCTTAGATTATGTCTACTCTGTGAGTCATTGACTTTTATAGACTGAGGTGTTTAGAAAAAAGTCTCATGAAATTTATGGCAGCATAATGTTCTGGTTATAGTCTCTGTAACCTTATTTTAAAAGAAAATATAGCTCATTAAGTATAATATTCAGACTGTATCATATATTATTGTTTTTCATTTAAATGGTACCATAAATGTGCACTGGGCTTTAGAGCCTGGTTTGAAAAATTGCCATGAGAAATTTATACCTTAAGGACTTGCTCCTTGAAATACCTACTCAAGTGACTAACACAACTGGAAGTCTGACAGATATCAAAGGACTTGTCATAGAAGTAAGGACTTGAAGGCAAACATTCTACATCTTCAGGAGCTGGTGAAGGACAGCATGAAGAAGAAAAGTTGTTTTGTTTTTTTTTGTTGTTGTTGTTTTTTTTTTTTTTAAATTTTAGCTGTGTTTTTCCTTGTTGCTGCCTTTGGACCTGCAAGTCACACGATCCTGCCTTCCCACAGCTTTCCCAGATTTCTACTCTTAAACTCTTCTTGTCCAGCTGATTCCTTTCTTCTCCAAGGATCATACTCTGAGGATCTTATCTCATTTTCTTCATATCATTTTCTGGATATTCTTTTATGATTTACTCTGTTTCTTTGTATTTCCCATATCTTTATTTCTGAGTTCATTCCAACTATACAACTCAGCTTCTCATTTTACCTCTCTGAAATCTCCACCTGAAGGTCTTACTGATTAAATTTGGCATGCTTAGCCGGGAAATCTTCTGAATACAAAGAAAATTTCATAAAAAATAAGCATTAACCATGTAGTGAATATTTTTGCCACAAAGCACAGAAAAAATAGTTTGGTTTTATGACTAAAGCTGAATACCATCAATTAAAATAAATAAATAAATAAATAATAAATAAAAAAGAAATAAAAGTTCCTTGTCTGGCACTTAGCACATCAGTTAAAAAAAAAAAAAAAAATTCACATATATGAGGTTGAGTCTGTGCACTTCAGGGCAGATTTAAGGGATTCTGAGTGTGCATCAGACTCAGCCACTATAGTGCAAATGATTTGGCTGGATTTTCACAACTCATTCTTTTAGTATTGAAGTGTTAAAGCAGTTTAAGCACATTTGTGCAAATGAGCCTTGGCAGTTATTCTGGGTAACTTAATGTACTGAAAATTAAATGATTTGCAGTCATGTGTGGTTGCAGTTAGGACAGATCCTCCTTTCTCCCCCCTGCCCCTCACCTTCCCCCCCGCTTTCTTCTAATAAGCAAATAATATAATACTTTGGTACTGGAAGCAGGAAAAGAGAACTCAAACTAAATTATACTTTTTACAGGAGTGAACACAGCCTATATCTTATTGGTCTCTACTGCCAGAGTAACTTTTCCTTCTTATTTAATGTCCTACTGACAACAAAGAGCTAAGGATGTAATTTTACACATTTTTTTTCTTTGCTCTTACTTTTAAAGCTCAGCAAACAATTATACATTCGCATAATTCAATTACAGTTTAAAAAAAAAACATCTGCTCGGCAAGACACTTACCTGCTCCTTAAAACTAAAACATTATGTGCCAAGCAACTCCAATCCCCACTGATTAACAATAGCATATTCCAGATTTATAGGGTCTATTACAAGCCATCTGAAGAGCAGCCACTGTGCCAAATCTCCCTCACTCCCTCTCCAGGGAATCCTTTCTCAGATGCTCTTTTCATATCAAGTAAACAACACTTTATGTCTTTGGCACAGATAGCAGATAATTACCATATGGTTAAAAACATGCTTGCTTCATTCACTTTCCCACTGTAAACTTCCTTCATTATGACAGCTAAGGAGCATCTAGGGAGGTAAACTCTATAATTTAGCCTTCTATAGCCTTTGTGGTTTAAAAGGTCGGTGTTTATTACAATAAAGTTAGCAGCAAGCGTAGGCGACTTTGCAGGAAATAATTTTTTATTCCAGTGGGTCCAAAGAGAGTAAGTGGTGCCGGAATGAGAGTCAGTATATTTTCTTTTTGCAGCCAGTACATTTACAAATACATGCTCAGGAACAGTGCAGCAGTGTAGAACAACCAGGAAAGATCTGGGAAGGCAAGAAGCTAGAAGTGGGCTCTTTGTTGGTTCCTTTGGTGGTTTCCTGCCTTGCTGCTCGCTGCATACTATGGGGCTACCCCTGGGAAAAGGAAACTGGACCGAGCCTTTGCATGGCAACTACACAAGAATGTGACCCTCCAAACCCTGCCTTGTCAGCACCCTGGGCTTGCAGATCTCATGCTCATAATGCAGTAGACAAGAGTTGAATCTCAAAAGGAGTAAGTAAACCAGATTCCAAGAGATCTGTCTCAGGGAGACTCAGAAGCTGCACTCCTGTGGAGCTCCTTACAGGAAAGCTAATTATGATTTCTCCCAAGCTGAACGATCGATTTCACCAGGCTCCCTCTCTATTGTGGTTGCTTAATCTGTGCTCCACACTGAAAGGCTGATTGGCAAATGCTTGGGAACTTGTGACCTCTCCAAGATTAATTCTTTGTGTCCTGGCTATTTACTTAGGAGTGCAGGCAACAGACAGACTCAAAGAGAGAAGGAGCTTCAAGCATGTTGCATCCTTTTGGTACAACTTCTATTGCTTCTATTCCACAGTTCCTGGAACACAAAAGCCTCAAGGACGAGGAGAGGAGAAGAGGATCCTGATTCCCACTGAATTTTATGCCCTGCACTTTCTAAGAAACATTTTTCTACCATCATCACCAACATATCTTTGAAATGTAATTTAATTTCATTTCATCTTTAAAGTTTTGTATGCTTATTATATCTTTATAACTGGTTTAGGTTAGGTGGGAAAAAAGGTTTTCATGTACACTAGAAGTTATAAGTACTAAACTTTAATGAACCTGACATTACTAAATACCTGATCCCACTCATTCCTACTTTATGAGAGCCTAGCATATTATATATTGCATGCATTTTACATAAGCCTAATGAAAGCAGTGAAGACAGCTGATGATTTTGAATGTTTTCATTTCAGATACTGAGATGATCACTTTTTGCCACATCTGTTTAGCTCCTTTTCTTTTCCTTCCTTATTGAATATCATTTCATACTCTAACAAAGCAAAGAGCCCTCTAGGAAGAAACAGACAACCATGTCAAGAGCTATAAAGAAATACTCAGGATCTAATATGAAGAGCCACAAGATTCAGAATTTGGGTACAACTCCCTCACAGTCTGGATGTGCTAAATGCATAGAGTGGATTCCAGGCTACCCAAAAGTGCCTGGATAAATTGAAATATGTTAAATTAAACAAGAACAAAAGTGGTAGACTTGAAAAAAGAAGCCAGATGATTAGAATAGCATAATTTATACCAATAAGAGGGAGGCCAAGGCAGGTCAATGTCTGTAAAGTCAAATGCTGGGCAAGCAAAGGGGCAAAGACAGTGACAAAGTGGAGCAGTCAGAGCAGTGCAGATGCTGCAAAGGCAAGTCCAGTGATAACAGTGACTAATAGTTACTGATGTATTTCGAAGGCAGAAGTGAGAATGATGATCCACCTGTTATAGACATATCATCCATCAGTGGAAATTGCCCTCTGCAATGGACATTCTGTCAGCATTTCATCTGCTCCTATTGCTTAGCTTGAGGAGGGGGGCAAGAAAGAGCAAGAAAAGGGGCAAGAAAGAGATAGATTTAGTAGTCTAGAAAGGAAAAGAAGCAGCTTTTTGATTGAGAAAAACTAAACGTTGGTATTTGTCTGTATGACCCACAGGCTAATGTAGCACAATACAGTAGCTGAGAGTGAACTTCCAAGTCCCAGAATTTTAAAAGTCCTATTTCAAAACTTCTCCTTTCGCACTCTCCTGGGCCACTGTGTTCTCCATGAAGTTAGAAGAGCCTTCCAGAACTCTTGTATGGATCACAGGATAAGCAGAGAACACATTAGGGGCTCATGTCTGACAAAAACTGTGAGTAATGCTCAGATACATTCCTAGGCTCTTTAGGGTCTCCTGTTTTATCTACACCTCCATCACCTGAAACCCCAAATGAGCACTTTCCTAACAGCAGGACCCATGTAAGTGGTGCTTGATGAAAAATACTGTGTTCATCCCATTCAGTAATTTGAACATTTTTTTTTTTCTAAGCAGAACATTTACTGTGCACCTAAATGAACTTATGCTGCCATTTATAGACTTTAAAAGGAAGGATTTTTTTCTGGAAACACAAAGCTCAGTGTTTGAACAGCATTAGAGAGCAATTTGGGCAGCTGGTGCCCATCTTATTTGCTTTATAGATAAGTCACCTTTCATATGAAAAAAAAGAGCACCTGTGGTTTTATCTACACAGACCAGGTTAAACAAATAGCAGTATAGTATTAGAACTGACTACTTTCTGATTTACTTAGGAAATGATCTTCATACTTTATTATTATCATTTATATTTCATTATAATGCAATAAATCTGTCATGATAGGCATTAAATAATACAAAACAAAAAAGCTAGGCCTGTGTTTAAGGTCCTGTGCAGTCACACCATGGCTGTCACATCATAGACTTGTTAGAGAACTAGGAAACTCAGACCTGCAAAACTTCCTCCCCAGAGAAGGTAAGAAGGGAGTAAGAACAAAATTAACTCCTAAATGCAGGACAATTTTGCTGTATATACAATCAGAAAACTAGAGTGGAAAAATCTCTCACTTTCAAACTTATCTGTCCAATAATTATATTCAACAGGACAGATTTAATGTAAAAACATCCTTCATATTACCTAATAAAGGGTCTCTGGATTAGATAAAATCAGAGGGACTGTTGCAATTAAGTATAGGTCTCTGGCTGTAAGAGAAAAAGCAAAAGTGAAACAGACACATTTACTCTGATGTGGAAGAAACTGAACATTTAGCTGTAAGTTCTTTTCTTTAGCCTTTTACTACATGACTAATAGAAATGGGGATGTCAAAAGGGTATTGGCACGGTCACTTGACATGTGAGGCTGGCAATGTTAGATTAACAGTTGAACTCAGTGAAGTTTAAGAGTGTTTTCCAACTGGATTCTATGATTCCATGACATGGGCTATTGCACAATTGCTGGCCTGTGGTGACTTCCAGAAGACTTTCAGCACTTCCTTTAGGCAGACAAAGCTCTGCTGAACTATACAAGTAGCACAATGGCATATTTCTTTTGGCAACTAATCAGTTTTCGACCGCCCAGTGCCCCCCACCAAGGCAACCCAACCCTTCCATTCCATGCAGAGGGTTCTGCCCCTTGGCAGTCACTCTCTCAGCATCTCGGATGGGTATCTTAATGCTCCCCCATAGCTTTTGGAGGTCAGCTTGCTCTGAGACTCGGATTTATTGGTAGGATAAAATAAATAGATAGAAAAACACTCTGCCATTTAGGGAACAGCCAGATACCAATACGTTTGATGGATGGTGGAGGTGTAACACACAAGCTGGTGAATCTGGAAAGGAATCATTCCAGAAGGTGAAGTTGTATGTAAAACTGTTTGTGTGGTTGATGGGCAATATGAACAGAAAAAATTAAGTAGGAAGGAAGAAAAAGAGTTTTCTCAGTCATAAACTAGTTAGTGATGACCAGTATGACAGGTTTTGTAAGCCCGAATTAATTTGAATTAAGTGTGCAGAGAACTGACTCACATTTCATTTCCAAATGAAGAAGACAAGCTTTTTCATCTGCTGAGTGCATGCAACCAGAATGCATCAGACCTGAGACAAACTTCACAATAACTGACAATTGCTGTAGTCACAGATGCCAGCTCTAAGCTCTTCAAGCCTTAATTTCTATTAATTTATTTCTTTACTGCTCTCTGAGTTTTTCACAAGCTAGCTTAACTTTTTATATAGTAGTAAGAGATAGAAAATAAAATTTTGCATTGGTGAAAAAACAATGGCATGTTGTGATGTCATTACACTTTACAGGTTTTATACCTATCAAAATTTTTACTGGATACTTGCTGGCTGTGATGACATTTTAAATTATTGAGGCCGAACAGAGTTCTTGAAATAATTGATTTAAGGGTGTATTAGACACAGCCAGGACCAAAAGACGCAAACACGTGAAAAAATATATGAGGACTTTGACAACAGTGAAATTAAATTAATAGTAGAGTTGAAGTTAATCAATTGAGTAAAATGATAGGAAGGTTGCATAAGAGAGCTGAATTGAAGCACTTTCTCAGCAATCTGTTTCTGCAGTGCAGCTGCTACACGTTTGTGTAATAACAGAGCTGATGAGCAGCTCATTTGTATGAAACTGAAAGCAAGTTAATGTGGTTTGGGTTATGAGGAAAGTCTGCAGCTAATGCACAAAGTGCCTCCACTGCTTTACTGCAACATGCCAGAACTTCTCACAGCTATTAATGATGGTTTTGCCAGAGCATGACGTGGCCATAATGGCAAGGTAATGGAAAGCTCAAAGGCTGCATTTCCTTTCTCCAACCTTGTGCTTTTCCTACAGCTTCTTTAGAAAGAACAGGGTAAGTTGAGGATACAACACAGTGTTAAACCTCTGTCACTTTTCTCCATCCCCTGGGGCAGCCACACTGTCCCTGGCAGTGCAAGAATGGCTGAGTGAACTCAGCAAGGCATTGAAAGATGCCATCACTTGCTTTAGTTTAGTTTGATGCTGCTTTTCCAGGGCTTCCTGTAGCACTACCTGTAGCACAAAGGCCAGGCAGGTGCTCAGGAAACAATCTGTGTTTTTATAATCTGTGGCCATTAGAGTGTTTGCATTCACCCCATCCATGTGCTGCATCCCACATTCAATGTGGTGGATGTTAATCCAGTGCCACAGCTGTCACTGTAGTCACAGATGGGCTCCATTTAGTTTTAAACTAGTTATCACAGGTGGCAGCCCAAGTTTTTGGAGCAGAACAGAGCTCAGACACAAAAATCCAACCAACCAACCAACCAACCAACCAACCAACCAACCAAATGAAGCGTGATTAGCCTGTGACATGGCTGTGTTAAAGCATTGTTTTACCACAACCATGCTGCTAGGAATACTCAAAAAAATCCCGACTCCTCTTGGATACATCTGAATAAGCTGTAGGTGTCGTGGGAAACAAGGATGCAGACAAAGCCTTAGCTTGGATGGAGTAGAATGAAGAGCTTGTTTTCTCAGCTGAAAACATACAGATTTGACAAAAGCAACTGTGTAAGTATGAAAATACCTGTCAGTGTTCAGTTTTAAACTTTTCAATTTTGCACTGGTCTTATGAATGGCAAAAAATAATTTTATTCTCCATACCATGTTTTGTTTCAGTTACAAGATCACTGTTTCTTGACAGAAACATATTTTTCCATTTTTTCAATTCACTGTAAATGTCATAATGTATTCTTCTTTGAAAACACATTTTCCCCCAAAATTTGAAAGCATGAATGGACTAAAAGTAATTGCAAGCCATGATTTATCAATAATGCTCAATAAATCCAGTTCCCACCTTTAAAATACTATAGAATAGAAAATACTATACTTTTAAAGAGAAAAGGTTAAAAATGTTTCCTTGGAGGCACATGGGCTCTCTGAGTTAACAATGTGTGTGTCCACAAACCTCAGTCCAACATAGCTTGTTAGAAATGTACATATTTTAGAGTCACAGTGTACCATTTATTTTAACAGGTCAATTAACGTAGTCAGGTAACAATAAAGGACATTATGACATGCATGTATGCAGCTGGTCACAGTCAACTCTCTGCATCTTATCTAAGATTTTTGGCAATAAAAAAACATTTATTCCCATCCAACAGATTTTAAAAAATCACTTCAAGGTAAGGAGAACTTGTAATCACCAATGGAAACGCTGAGCAGCCAGGTTACAAGGATAATTGGATACAGGGTCATGTACAGGAGACCAGGTCCCCTGACACTGTGAGCTGCAGACTTTGAGCTGCTCATGCTCTATGGGAAAATTACTTCTTTGGGCCTTGCCAGCTGGATGGATTGTAAAACTCTGGAGCTGATATAAAGAAGAGAAATAGATGTATTATTTTTCCTCACTCACTATGTTGCGGTATTAAATAACAGGAATCATGAGAGCAGTAACTTCCAGAGTAAATAGGATTGTGCCTATGAATATATGCAAATGGTAGCATAATACTAAATAATAGCAAAACGTGGTAAAATAGTAAAGTAAAAAAAATTGAAATCCTTTAATGTTAAAACTAGAGAGTTAGAGCTTCTTTTTAAAAATTATGGCATTTTAGGTAACTGCAGCACTGACATAAATCTATACAATCCACTGACCCCAGAGGGGTTACTTTTCCTCTGTGATCCCATCGATTCCTCACCTAAATCCCCATGGCCCCAAGAACAATGGAAGAGAAGCAGGTGTCTTCTGTGCCCATGAAACCCAGCCAAGATTGGGGCTGTCACTGTGGCTGGAGGACAGGACTGCTTCAGTGTGGGGCATCCTACAGTTCCCAGAGGATGCCGGTGCACAGGGATACCCCACACCCTCCACCTGGGTTTTTGTGCTGGAATTTGGGGCCCCATAGGGGTCAATAAGAATGCCCCCCATCAGGGCCACGATGGAAAGTCAAGGAGAGTGGGTATCTCAGACCAAACATGAACAGCCCCCATGGGTTGGCTTCAGCTTGCAGGCAAAAGGAGAGGGGTTCAGAATGTGATCTCTACTACTTTTCTTTGTTTCTGCCACATATGCAGAATTTAGGGTGTGCTGAACAAATGTTTTGCTGGTAAAGAAAGAACACTTAATTATAGATGTTAATCATCACTATACCTTTATCAAAGGTAACACAGGAAAATCATAATTCCAAGTATTTACCTTTCAGTGAATACATTGGCTTAAGCAAGACTGTGTATATATTAAACACATGTTCCAAAGGATTGAACCGATTCATGCCCACCAGTGGTCACTGAACACAGCTGTTCAGATGTAATGTCTGGTTCTGGCATTCCCATAACCTTCTTGCTTTAAACATACAGGAAGGGAAGATTTCCTGCATATCCTGTACATTGTTTAACCCCTTCCTAAACACATGACCTGCTGCCAATTGCTATTGGAGACTAGAAGCCGTCTGTCTCCCAGATCTGACCTAACACAGCAAATATTACTCTGGACTGCAGAATCTAAATCCCAGTCCTGAGACCAACGGCCAAGGAATGAGCAAAAGAAGTATTTTAATTAAGATTTCACAGTGGAAGTGTTTGGTGATCTTGAAATTCCCAATTTCCACCAATTTGATGGACCCACAGTGACATTTGCATAAGAAAGTTCTCATATTGAAAGCTCAAGAATTTTTGGGCCAAATTAAATGAGTTTTATTTGTTTCTTGCATAATCTCTAGCCAACTATGAACATTTCTTGCAAGGTGCCAGGCAGTAATGACTGGGTAATAAAGAAACTATAGACAGGTAGGCATATAGTCTCAGTAATCCAAGATCTGTATCCACATAAAAATGTCCTTGCTCGAATTCAGCCTCAAGGCTTATACATTCCCTTGAACTGAAATATCTACTCTGTTATTTACTGCATTACTTAAATAAACTGCTTCCCTATATTTAGAGAGCCTCATAAATGGCATACTTTGTTGTGCAATGTACGAGCTTGTGTGCCGAATCATACATCACTACGCTTTACCAGATGTCAGAATTTAAAGCAGATCGCAGCTCTTTCTTCTCTGAGAGACAGAAGGAAAACTGGCAGCTCATGCCACAGCAAGCTGAACTACTATTTGCTCTGATTCACTTCACTGTGACTGCATCAACCTGCTGGTTTTAAAACCTCAATATAATTACCTAGGCTGCGATCTTTTAGGTTTTGATCCTTTCTCCCAAGCTTTTTAAAAATTATTATTTCCAAAACTCAGGCTTTATTGTCCCCTGTCCTTTAAAGAGGATACAACAAATCTAGAGTTTGAAACACATAAGTCTCACACAAATCCACCTGGGGTCAGTGGGAGTTAAAGAGAAATGCTAAGTTTAAAAGTTAAGTATGCAAGGACAATTCATCTCCGTCATGAGACCCGATCCTTTTCATGACCACAGATGTCTGGGGGAAAGGCAGAGGGAAGCAAAGGACTGACTGCTGAAGAAATAAATGCTATTATCAAATTTTGTAACAGGATCAAGATAAACACATATTTAAAATACTGTTGACTGACCTTAGGTATGTGCAATTTGGGACTTATGCTGTGTAGGCATCATGCCTTAGATGGTTCAGACAGTGCTGCAGAAACTGAAGCTCTGTAGCTTCAGGTTAGAAAGAATTCAGCAGCAAGCAAGATGGTTTGAGACCTGTATAGGGGGGTCTGAAATCTGTACAGGGGGGTTGGAGACCATGGCACAGAGCCCAGGAAGACATTGTCTTTGATTCCAGTCCATGGGAAAAGCTCCCAATGCTGAGAGAGGAATTATAAACCACAGGAGTGTCAAAGATGGTATTTTAGCTTATCACAGGGTGAAAAATTTGTAGTTTTGGGTTTTTAGAATGGAGGTGAATGGGGGCAAGATGGAGAATTTGGGGCGGTGCCCTAGGTTACTCTTCTTCTTCCTCTCTATCTTATGCTGTGACGGTGGCACTATATGGCTTAAAGAGATTGGGTCAGAGTAAAGATGACCTGTCTAGTGTAGATAGCAGGTATTGGTACGTGTCAATAATGGATACATAATAATCAGTATAAAGGACAGTGACAGCCCATCAGAGGAGGAGTCCCTTGGTGCCAGCGCTGCAACACAAACCTTGGCTGGCCACAAGAGAAAACTGTAAGATAAGAAATAATAAACAAAGCAAGAAACCTTGAGAAATCTGGATTTGAAGACTCTGCCTTATTTTTGCATCTGGCTCAGGGCTTTTCAGAAGGCAAGGGACTCAAAAAACCACCTGAATCTTGAGAGACCAACTCTAGATCCTATCACTACGCTCCATGTATTTCCTGTAGGCTCCATCTAAGCACTGGAAGGTGCTGTAAGGTCTCTTTGGAACCTTTTCTCCTCCAGGCTGAAAACCCCCAACTCTCTCAGCCTGTCCTCACACAGGAAGTGCTCCACTCCCTGATCATGTTTGTGACCCTCTTCTGGATTTGCTTGAGCAGGTCCATATCTTACTTTTGCTGGGGCTCCAGAGCTGAACATAGTACTACTGTGGTGGGATGTCATCAAAGCAGAATAGAAGGACAGAACCTTCCTTGACCTGCTGGCCATGCTTCTTTTGATGCAGACCAGGTTGTGCTTGGGCACCTCCTTGAAATCGTGCATAAATATTGTTATTTTAGGAATGGCTCACTTACTAAACTGAGAGATCAGATTAAGAGAACTCTACTGAATTCTGTTTCTTTTGAAAAAACAAAAACTCCCAAACTGAAAATACAATCTATGTGAGTGTAAAATAAAACAATTCCTTCAGAAGCGAGGGCAGAAGCTTGGGGTTTGTCTTCAAAACTGAATTCAAAGAATTTTTAGAACACAATGTCATACTGAGGGGTAAAATTAAAATGATTGATTGTCGAATAAATTCAAATGCCTTCTACAGTACTACTAATAGGGTCTAATACCACTTGTACTCCTCCAGAGACTGCCTTTTCCTGTTTTACAAAAGAATCTAGTCAGCTGCTGGTTCATCCAAAAATTTGCTATCTCCCAACAAGCGAAACATCATTTCTGCTTTCCATGGTACCTTGTATAAAGTACATGTACTACCTTGAACCATGTCTTAGGTCAGCCACTGATGACTTCTACCTAGGGACTGATCTTATTCTACAACAAAGCTGCCCTGTAGGAAATTATGCCACTTGTTCTTTTTGATATCTGCCTGTGGCTTTCTGTGTTTCATAGCAAGTAACAGACTAAGAGAAGTGTTCTCATTGGTGTCCTGACCACTCACAGCCTAGAACACCCGAATTGAATTTAGCCCCGTGTGAGATGCACACAGGGTCTTGTAGTTTTCCACTTACTACAGTATGGCATCCTGAAATAACTAATTTCTCCCACTTTCTGTTAATTATAAGGTTTCCAGTTGCTACTACTGTGTTTTGCTTGGCGACAGAGAAGAGATATCCTTAGCTCAGCGTGCAATGGGGAATTTGACTTTGTTAAATGTAAAAGAATGGGAATTTTTTTCTTCTTAGTTTAGTAAAAAAACAGCAAAGCCTAAGGTATGTCATGTCTGTATGGGTTCAAACAGAATCTAAGGCATATCTTGAAACAATATTTAGAGGATGAATATTTAAAATACCTTAAATCTTATGCTAACCTCATTTTGTTAGTTGATTTTGTTACTGCTGATGTGTTTTTTGGGGGGAATTTTTGTTTGTTTGCTTGTTTGGGGATTTTTAAATCTTTTTTTTTTTGAAACTGGGGTGGTTTAGGAGGGCATTGAAGGACCAAAAGGCTTCCAACATCCTGCAGCAATTCCAGACTATAACCCAAACAGAACTTGTGATCTGAGACTGGGACTGTTCACAAGACCTTAGGAAGAGTCTAAAACAAATGCATTAAAATACAATAAAATACAATTTCCTCAAGTGCTGTAACCTTAGATGCAGAATTTTAACATGAACTAGTCTGAGGTACACATTAAAATGGTCTCTTTTCAAGTATTATTAGGAAATGGCTATGAAAAAGTGAGTGACTTAAGGTGCAGGATATGAAGGAAATCTGTGTGCTTCTTTTGTTTGAAGCTGAACAACTTTTTCACCCTTTCTGAAGGGTTTTGAAAGTTTTTCACTCTTTCAGGAAAGATATGAAAGCATAGCCTATGCCTCAAATAAAAGCTGAAAAGCAAATAAAAAGAATCCTGATTCCTTCTCTTCTCACTCACCACATTCCAAGGCCCTGTATCAGAAATATTAAAGTGATTGTTTCTTAACGACATGAAAAAATTGCAATATTATTAAAAATGGTAAAAGGCAAATTTAAAAAATGCAATGGGATTTATGTGTGTCCATATGTCTATGTATGTTTACATACATTGATCTGCTTCAATAAATAGCTTTATGCTGGTAGCAGCAGATAAAATAATATCCTCCCTGTCTTTATTTTATAATAAACCCCCAGTATTCCTTGTGCCACTAAAGATCCCCTCAGGCAGGCACCTGGCAAATGGAAATTATTAGGAACCAAACCAGCAAATCACAGCTAAAATAGAACTGCAGAGGCCAGAGCAGATCATGGCATTCTCAACTATCTGATAAACACTTCAAGAGTTAAATGGGAAATCATGACAGGACTGCATAAGCCCATTGTCAGCATCTCCTGAGTGTTTAATAGTTGATCTGAAGCTAAACAAGTACACAAGATATATTTTTTCTCATGTTCCAGTTCATTTGTACTTTAGTCATTTAGAAATGGGAGTTTCAAAACCAGAGTGTGAGTTGACATTATTTAACAAATTTTATAGGAACATCCCCGTGACATAGGGTTTTACTTTCTGTAATGTTTCTTTGTCCATTTTTCTTTTTCTAATTTCTTTTCTGATATGCTCTTCCAGTAATGCTCAACCAGCCATTCACTTTTATTAGTAAAGCTAAAATGAATGATACTAATGTGAACAGCATAAAACCTACATTGACCTACTTTTATTAAATGAAGGAGAATAGGCCTGATAGATTGTCCATTTTACTCTTCTGTTGAAAATTACTGATATTTCCTTGCCGTGATCTATATATACAGGTTATGCATAACTCTGTTTGAAAGCAATACAAATATAATACACAATACGTTCTTACTCATTTTCCGTTCCGAATTACCAGCAATTCAAGAAATAGCCAAAATAGGCGGTTCCAAAAATTGGAAAGCGAAAGAAAAAAATGCAACAAGGCAGCAGATCACCAGCTTGACACAATTAAATGCTACCTATGAAGTCTGTATAACCCAATGGCATTTTTTAAGAGAATGACTTACCCTCAGGCATTTTTCTGCTCAGGTATTTTTTGCATGTTTCTCTTCTTCACGCCGTCCAATTTTAAAGGTCCAATCCTGACTGAACTGCTGAACATTCCTCTCTAGCATTGGTTTTAGCAGAATAGAAATGCCCTTTAACCACCTCACTAAGGTTTACCAAGAAACACAGAGCCAAATAATTAATTGCTGTGTGACCTAATGTCACAGAAGGAGTTTCTGGAAGTTCACCTGCAGGTTTCAGCTTCTGCAATGCCTAAAAATAACACTGAATGCCATAGGAATATTGCTATTCCTTTTACAACAGCAACCAGGAGATCCCAAATCAGATCAGGATCGCATCATCCCAGGCATCATTTAACGGTCCCTAAAGGGCTCACAGCACTAAGAGATCAGAAATAACAGTGATGACAATTACTGTGTCTGTCCTGGCAGACCCAGTGCAGAGGGAAGGCAAGCAGATTGCCATAGTCACAGAAACAACAGCAGCAGAGCCAGAAATCAAGCTCACAGTTCCTGAATTTAACAAGATCATCTTTCCAGTGAGCTTTGCAAGCAAACAAAACACATGTGACTACCCAACTGGTTCTGCTGTACTTCTTAAGACAAAATTTAGGAGCAAAATGACAAAAGACCTGTTCTGAAAAATCTGCCCTAAAAAATCCAATCTGAGGTATCAAGAAAAAAGTCAACACTCACTGCCTACAGCTACATGCTTTGGGGGAAAAAAAGTCAACCTAGTGTTCACAGATGATTATTTTTTAATAGTTCTGGCCTCAAAGCAGCAGCTCACATTCCCAGTATTATAGGGAAGGAGGAAAGCAGAAACGTATCAATCACTCAACAAAGAGGCTTGTCAGGGAGTGGGTATTTTTCTTTTGTAGCATTTTGTTCTCAGCAGCTGCCCACGTACAGTCTATCAGGAGATATCTCAGGTGTCCATCAGAATATTCTTCAGCATTCTCTCCAATGTTGGTGCTTGAGCTTAATTTATTTGTCAAGGGCTCATTTGGGACTAGGACTGGTTGGGGGGAACATGAAGAAATGTGTTAGTTTCATCGCGATACTGGCCCATCTCCCTGCTTTCTGTCAGCCTGCAAATATTTACACCAGACCTGTTGGATTTCTGCATCTTTTAGGATTTTTTTGCAATTAATTCAGTCTCAATATTCTCCTCATTTCCATACTTTTCAAATGTCATTTCATCTCTTTTGATCTGCTTCCATTTCTTTTCTCCCTTCTCCCTCTTTGCTTTCATGCTCTTTCTGAATTTCGAAATGGATTTTGTTGGTTGATAGAGGGATTTGAATCGGTTTCAGAGACTGGGCCTTGGAAACCCAGTATAGCAGCTTGCTTAATCATATTTCTCACCTAGAGCCTGTATAAAAAGGGTGATACATAGGGCGTGAGGTTGCAAAGCTACTAGTGAAGATGAGCTAATAGACCCTGGCCAGCCTTAATTAGAGTTTCTAAGCCAAACCTGTTCCTCCTCTGACCATGACTGTGTCAGCCTATCAGTTTTATAACAGCTGTCAACCTCCTCTGACTAGTTTGTCTTCATCTTTCCTATTTTATGTGTTGACACAGCACCAAAAGAGTAATTTCCCTGCAGCCAAGGGGTCCTTCACTCTGCAGGCAGAATAAAAAGTGCCTCTTCTAGAGGGCACCTGACCCTACTCCAGGAGGGGCCATGTGTGGCATGAACCACTGCAACCCTTGTCACTCTGCACCTTTGGGATATGGCAATCTGGCACTTCAAAATATACATGCTTTTATATGTCCATACACACACACACACACACACACACACACACACACACACATATATATGTATATATATATATGTACCCACCCCACACCCCCAAAAACAAACAAACATTTTTTAAAAACAACAAAACCCAACCCCCCCCTCCAAAATCCCAAAAAAGCAGACCAAAACATGAACCTACACTAAAAACAAAGCTCTCCAAACTATCACTGCAATAAATCCACTGCTAAAGTGCTGGCGCCCAACACGAATTGCCAAAGAGGGCAGAGTGAAACAACTTCTTTTTCTATTTCAAACTAGTTGAGGAAAGCTTATCAATTGTGTATGTGTTTCCCAGTGGAAAGCTTCCAACCAGCTGTGCAACATGTAAATCAAAATGTGCCTACTTAATAACAAAGGCTTGTTTCCATCAGGATGGAGGAATAAATTGCTTTCTGCCTGAGGATAAAGAGGACTGGGCTTTAGGTGTGTAAAAAATGGTAAATACGTCTCTTCTGCTTTTGTTCTTTCCCAGCCAAAAGCATCTTAAGAGAGCCATCTGTTTCATTGCCACAGAAAGAAAAAAAAATTAGGGTTACCAGGCTGCCTGTGCTTATTCATCCAATTTTACCTTGAGTTAAATGTTGGAAAACTGTCCCCATTTGAAAGGTTTTACTTCTGCCACTGGCTACGAAAAAGGCTGCTTTTCTATCTACTGCTTGGCTTGTCTGTCTCTGGGTTTTTTATTTCAGCTAGAATTGCGAAAGAAATTACACTATTCTAGTGTAAAATGAATGGGATTTGCTCATTTTAGTTTATTATCATCATCTGTTTCTCTCCACTAAAGAAGAGAGAAAAGTCCCACTCATTCTCCTGCCCTCCCCTCACCCCCAGAGAAAGTGGCAATTGTACCATTAAGCCTGGAGTGCTTTACATATGCAAACACAAACACAGTGCTTACAGCAAAGATCTTTCCTATCCATATGTTCATCTCCTTTCCTTTACCTAAACCAGACGATTACCTCAGCAGCTCAGCTGTGTTATTGAGACATTTCAGCGTGAAATTTGTTTTTCCTCACTGAACTTTAAGCGGAATTTCAAGTGCCAAGTCTCCAAAGCCAAGTGGGGCTATTAAGAGATAATTACTAATTATGCTAATTTGAGAAGTTGTGCTATTTCTTTCCCTGGTCATTTTATCTGCAGCTCTCCTGAGAGAACAGTCCCCATTCAATGTTAATAACCTTTCCAGGCTAAGCATTCAATGGAGGACAGTGTGTCCTAAACCCAGGAATATTTTACGATTAATCTAGATATGTGCCTGTAAATTAGAAAGAGAAGCAAGTTGCACTAATGCTAATGACTTACATTATTAATTTTTTGCAGTAGCAGAAATATCTGATTCCTCTCCATTCATATATTGATATAGCTGATGGTTTTATTTCAAAATGAGTCCTCAGTGACTTGGAATATCCAGTATGCTAACAATACCTCTCAGTGATCATTTTCTAATCCTACCTATTGCAAGCTCCCATAATAATAGATAAAAACAAAGATGAGATTTGATTTGCATTTTCTAAATGTCTCATTTATTTTTGCCTTATTTATGTAATAGTATGAAACAGACCTTTTCCAAACTCTATATATTTTTTTCTTTTCTTTTTTAAGACAATGGTTATTGGGTTGATTACATTAGTCTGCAAAGTATGCTGATAGAATAAGAGACTTTATTATTTATTTGAAGAAAATAATGACTTTAGGTTTTACATCATGTATAATTCTAACCCTGTTTGGTGGCAATACATAGATATTTTACACTTTTTGTAATTTGTGGAATGGCAGTAATCAGAGTCCTCTTGACTTGGTTGCCTTTCCAGCGCGGAGCTGCTGGGGCAGCCCTCGTGAGGGGTTGGTAAAATCCTGTTCCTCTGCTCCTCGGAATGGATCTCCCTGGTGAGAACACATGGTCACAGACAATGTCCAAGATCAGAGCACTCTCCATCAAGAGCCTGTGGCTGCCCTGATGTGCCCTTGAGGGCCCATCCCTGCAATCCCTGGGCTCAGACACCCCTTTGGATAGGGGGGCATGCACACCTAAGGGCGCCTCCTGGTACAGGCTTCAAGGTCACCCTCTGTCTGCCAGCACAGCATGAACATCAGAAGCACTCAAGACGGGTCATCAACACCTGGAAGCAGACACAAAACACCCCACACTGGAGAGCACAGAGCAGGGCACCAGCAGGCAGGTGAAGACTGTCCCCTCCCCTTGAACCAGCCCTAATGGGAACAGAGGCTGTGTTTCCACGATAAATAAACTCCATTCCTCACTGGAGTTCACCATCCCGCTGGACAGTTTTCCAAGTGGCACTGGCAGGTTTTAAATGAGCAGGGTTCCTCCGAACTCCTCGTTCACAGCCACCGGCGCTGACCCAGCCATCCCTGCCTGTGTCCCCAGGGATGCCGGCAGGGAGTCACACAGCAGGACAGGAGCTTTGGCCTCGCAGGGCAGGGGGACATCGCAGGGCAGGGGCTCCAGCATCACAGGCAGCTGCAGCTCCGTTCCGTGGCTTGCCAGCTTGCTCGGCCGCCTCTGCCACCCTGGCTGCGGCCAGGTCAAACTTCTCCAAAATCCCCTCACTGCCGCCTGATGGCACCAGCTGGAACCTCCTCTGAAGGCCAGGCCCTGCCCTTGCTGCTCATCAGGGCTCCCACGAGAACATTTCTAGCAGAGAAATGTTCTGTGAACAGCAGCTGCAGATGCTCTGACAGGAAGGCAATGTCAGTGTGCTGCTGGACCAGGGCTCACACCAGCAGCTGGGCTTAGAGGCTCTGCAGCTCCAAAGGAGAGGGCAGAGTACAGGAGACATCCAAAATATTTTTGTACGAATTGAGCTTATACTTTGTGGAGTTTTTTTGCATTTTGCAGCTTCTAGATGCAAACTGAGGTAAGTACCACGTCATGCAACCAAAATAAAAATAGGACGGAGTGACAAAAAAACCAAAGGATAGAAGCTTCTACTTTAGTTTTTCGCTGTTTTAAACCCATATATGCACCTAAAACCAACAGGTGTGTTTTTTTAAAAGGCAGAGAATGTAAATATTCAAAATCTTGGGTTGCACCTATTTCTGGAAAATGTAATGCACAGCCCTCAGACTCCAGATCAGTACTCCCAACGTGGGAGTGGGAGAACTGCGTTCACATGAGACATGAATTAGGGCCTAAAAATATGTCCTAGTAATAAAGGAGAAGCTAATTTTAACTTTCAGCACTGCCAGTTTCAGAACAGAGCTTCATTTAGAGGAAATCAGAAGTGTGGGAACCTGTCCCCCAAAGCCCAGAAAATCATCATGTAAGACAAGAGTTCTTCCCTGCTGATAGGGCTGGAGCGACCAACAGCCCACTACACTCCTCCCAATCCACCAGGAGACACAGAAGAACCACGGCTGTGTGACTTCCTCTAATTGCAGCTCTCACAGGCCCGTGTGAGCACATTCAGCAGAACTGGCTGCTGCTCGGACCATCCTGATCCCAGCCCTTTAACAGCTCTCTGGCACACACCAAACTGAACACCTGACCTGCACCTGCACACACACAGACATTTCACAGACTTCTTCATAAACTTGAGTCTTCTGGCTGTGGAAAGCATGTGCAGAAGGTGACACGGGCGTGGGGCTCAGGTGCTAGTATCACATCAGCTCTCCTGACAGAGGACAGGTTGTTGTAGGTGGGGTCTTGCATCTCCCCTAAGTTCTATCAACTCTTGAGCCATCTTCTGAAGAAACACTTGACCCAAAATTCAGCCTCACCAAGTCACATTAGAGCTATTTGCTCCTTGCTGACACATTACTGTCCAAAGACACCAGCTAAGGGCAACAGCCAGATTCCATCTGTGTGAGAAGAGAGCAATGCATCTGGGCAATGCAAAGCTGTAAGTGGAAAAACATCTGCAAGAGAGATCTCTAAAAACAGAGGCAGTCAGAAGAGGAACATGCAATTTCTCCTGAAAGGCCTCCTGGAACACATAAAAGTAGTTCTTCATGGGGAAAGCAATGAGTGCTAGAGACTATTCCAAAATGCAAGAGGGCTCTGTTGGCCTCAGCCACACTTGTCTGTGCTCCATGGGAAACTGGCAGACTGGAGCCACAGTTCCAGAAAGGTGCTTCACATTGCTAATTCTAGCTGAAATGCAGCTTTCTGCACATGCTATTTCTTATTCATGTTTGAAATTACTTTTTAATCTAATACCTACAAAGATCACAGGGAGTTCTGAAAGAAATAAAAACATCAGTTCAGAAACTAATTGACATGAGCTGTTTTCTTTCCTCCTATAATTCCAGAATGAAAATATTTATATCTGTATTACATTAGATATAATGATAATAGTATCATTCCAAAACCTGCACTAATGCTATTGCAAGGTGTTTGGAGCTGCTGCAGATTTTGGAAGGCTTAGATACCACAAATAACAGAAAAGTGAATTTGCAAGAGACACAAGGAGCTGGGTGGCACCATCTAATTAATATAAGAAATTACGTATAAGAGAGCCTAAATACACTCCATGTCCCAGTCAGGCCAAAGACAACACGGTCCCTTGGATGGACATGACACATGGGTATCAGCTGCAGCAGAAAGGAGAAGCAAATGACAGTTGGAGACAGATAGTTCCTTTTGGAGAAAAAAAGAAATGCTCTGTGTGATGCTATGTGGTGTTTGAGATTGTGACTAGGACAGTAGGAGGGATGAGCAAAGAAATTATTTTATTCACCACTCTTCTACCTGTGCTGACAAATGTACAGTGTGTTGAGAAAATTTCCACTATCTCTTCATGCTGTGAGTCAGTGAGGGGGAAGAGAAAGCTTGCCATCCCAAGGTTTCCAGCTGGAAATAGGTAATTACAAACAGGTACTTGATCTCCCTTCAATCCCTCAAAATCTTAACCCCAACTATATAAAAAAACAGGCAAGCAAGTGCAGCAGGGTAAATTGCTCCCTGCAGAAGCTATGAGCAAACAGGCTTCACATGGAAATCTTGACGAGGAGTTGACAGAAGCTCAGACCTGAGCTGAAAGAGGATGGTCATTTCACTGTCACCAGCAGCTGGTATAGCTGCAGGTCCCTCAATGGGATTTCCTGAAAAGCACAAATCTTGGCACCTGACAACTGAATGAAAATGTTGGATTTGTTTACTTATTTCAAGTATACAAATATGTGTATATTTCTATCCCACATCCTGGCAAAGAAAATTTTGAAAATATAAACTGATGAAAGCTCTATAAAAGAAACAATTCATCTATCGTCTTTTCCACCCACAATTTCTTTAAGCTGATTCCTGAAAATAAATGGACACCTGAGGTCCAAAATTCTACAAAAAACCATAAGGTTGTGGACTCCTTGATTTCTGTATTTACCCACAGTCCATCTGCATGGATTTATTTTCAGGCTAAGAGCCCAGATAATGCAGAATGTAACATTTCGCCCTTAAACCCCCCAGTTATAATAAAGAACAAACAATAATCATGATGGGTACAAGATGCAAAGAGATTAAATACAAGGCAGATGTTCTATCTTGTCTTTTCAGCTGAGATTATAAATGGTCTGAGCCTAAGAGAAAAATTCAGAGCCTGAAAGTGAAGGTTTGCTAATTAATCAGTTATAATGGTATGGGGGCTTAGAGAGCATGATTAAAACACACTGAAAAAAAGAAAGACAAAGGAGGATGGCGAGGGAGTATGGAAGCAGCTCTGTCAACACAGAAACATCTGTATACAAGCACCTGAAAATGACGCAGTTTATAAAAAACTTGTACTTAAGAATTAAAATCCAACTACAACAACAAAAAGACGATGTTATGAACTAAATGAATTCCTGGAAATTTGTTCCAATGTTTATTTTAAAAAAACTACTGGGTTGGATGTAAGCTTAGGAAGCCTAGGACAAATTTTGCATTGAGTCCAGCCCTTTACATAAATAAGAATGCACATTAATACAGGCATTACTGGAACATATATTGGCACATTAATATAAATAGTACTAGAGAGTCTGTGCTTAAGTATATAAATAGAAATTGAATATAAGCATACGCATTCATAGCTTTGAAGTTCTATTTGTAACAAAACAGCGCAGAGAAATTATTAGCATTTTTACATGATGATTTCTTCCTAAGTCAGATACTGAAGTGCTACTGATACTTACAAGGCATTCAACAGATGGGGAGTCTAGACTGCTAACTTCTGTGCTAGCCAAGTGTATTTTTAAATCTCCTTTAACATTAGATTCTGATGCTGTCATGTAGGGATGAACTAAGGTGCTTTCCTGAGTGTGCAGTTTTAACTTCCTTGTTTACTTTATGAAACTAATTTGGCAGTGATCCACTCCTGATAGTGCCAGTTAGCATGACCTCAATCCCTATAAAAATTATCACCCAGATCAATCTGTGCTGAAGACAGTGTCATTGCCCACAGGAGAATGTCCTGTGGGATGTAGGTCCCATAAGCTGTAGGGCCTGGTGCTCCTCAAAAAAACAGATTCCCATGTAATAGGGTAGGATTAGGCTCCTATAATCTTCATCTTCATTCTGCTCTCAATTCTTCTCTTTATTCTACTGGAAACAAAGAAGGGAATTGTGCTTTTGTTTGCAACTTCTCAACAACATTGATGCATGGATATTCGCTATAATATTACCTACTCAACTGAAATTAATCTATAATTTTAATGATTGAAAGTGGATATGATACAAGTGAAGACAGAAGAAGAAGAATTTCTAGCTCTTTTCTAGTTTTGGCACATGAATGCAGTAAAATGATATCCTGTTAGAAATACCTTTGCTTACCATTTATGCAATTGTAAGCTATATTATAAAGGTATCATTTATTTGTGTGGTTTATTGCTTGCCCTGAGAGACCTGCATTTGTTCAAAGTATGAATTTATTCTAGACTTAAAACTGTAAGAGCAAACTAATGTAAAAACATAATGAAATCACCTCCAAATCTGCTTACGTTCTCACTTTTCATACAAAATTATTTTCATCACAAAATAATCCCCCAAATTTGTCTGAGATTATTCCAGCAAATCCCACGCCCAACAAATCCTAAAACATGCTCCACCTGTTAGTGAAACTATCACAGTAATTGTCTGGGCTTTTATCTAATGAATATGCATTACAGCAGTCAAAACAAATTCTATCTTAATCCATATTACTGGGGAAAGTTTCTGAAACAAGCTGTTGCAGAGAAATTTATATAATATGTTGTCAACATTCAGCAAAGACAAGCTGTCTGCTAGAAAGGGCTGATGGAAGCAGTTTCCTATGTTTGGTCAGGGAGATGTTTTTTTGCAACCCTTAAGCCGTGCTCTTGGCCTGAGCTGTGCTGAGAGCATCACATCCCCTGGTGCCTTGAGCGTGCGTGCCCACCTGTGCTGCACCTCCCTGCACAGCCTGAGCTGACCGTGGCTGAGAAGTCTCTCTTTGCCATGTGGGTTTCTGTGAGTCATCATCTCTCCTCCAACGTGCAAACTCACTGACACCTGTTGGGGCACAGGGAAGCGACTGCTGGAAATCCAGCGGACTGCCTGCACAAGGGCTGTGTGTGACTGCACCTGCAGGCAGGTGTGTGCCTGACACCAGCAGCTGCAGAATTTTATGGGGCAAGCAAACAACCGAGAAAGTACTGGAAACCAAGATTTACAAGATTTGAAATATTAACCAAGATTAGTGAGCCACTCTTCCCAATCAACTGCCCACCTACGATGCACACACTGCTTTAGCTACAATGGCCATTAAAAGAATAATCTCAGTCTCTTATCTCGACTTTTTGCTGTCTCCCTTTTCTGCGTAAACAGCACAGGAACCAACTTTATGTGCCAGCATCACAGAAAGATCTACTCAGCTCAGGAACTGGTATTAAGATCAGTTTAGATATGCTAAAACAAAACAAGCCCTAAGAAACACATGCTGTAAGAAAGCAAATTATGATTTTTTTTTCTTGTATGTAGAAAATCTTTAGGAAAATAACAGTAACTTCTTATCCAGTTTCTGATTCTGTGAAAAAACCTAAGCACCAGCACATTTGTACGCAGATCTTGTTACTTATTATTTACTGCTTTTCTGAGCAGCAATGGAATGACTGAAGAAGTGATTCTGCTGAACCAAGGCCATATGTTACCCCAAAGACCTCTGATGATTTATTGGTCCTCTCCAGGCACCAATCTCATATATACTTTCCTTTTCATAATTTGTATGAATAGCAGCTGCTTCAGTAGGTGAGGATATAAACAAGGGAAGTAAGATAGCAAAAAGAAGGAGAGGAAAGAGATGGGTGTTTTGGTAAATAAGTAACAAACTGAAAACGTGAAAATATGTGGATTTTCAGGGTTACATACATTTTGATTTTAGGAGTGATTTTTTTTAGAAAATTTGTGATTATTGAGATGGCTTCTCTAGTGTTTAATTCATTCTCCTGTTAAAACAGCAGTCTGCAACATCCAAACTAGTGGAATTTGTTGTTGCTTGGTTTCAGTTAATTTCAGAGACAATTATTTTGATGGAAAATTAAGATAATATTGCATGAGGAATAGATTTTTAATTTTTCAAACTTTATAAATTACTTTCCTGGACTCAGAAATGAGTGTTTGGTTCTTTTTTCATCTTAAGATGTACCTTCACTTCACTTCTTAAGATGCCACACTTCAGTCAAGGAATTATTGTTAAAGACTAGAGTGAATTTAGAGTGGTTTTAGCTGAAGTGGAATAGTCTATTCCTCTTCTGAAGAGCTTGTGCATAAACTAAATTGATGAACTACAGGCAAGATACAAATGCAGGGACTGTTACTATAATATTTAAAGGAAATGAAAGTGATGAAATTTAGAAATTAGTATTTAATCCTTGTGAAATTAAATCTAAAAGGATAAATCTCATTTAAAAAATCTGTGACAGTTTCAATGAATTTCATAAGCAAATTCTTTCAGCATCTGAAGGAAGCAATGTATATTACAAATATACAGCTTGTATATTATAAACAATATACAGTAATGTATATTGCAAATATACAGGAGTTATTGTGGTTATTCTGCAGACTTGTCCACAATGTGCTGCTCAATACTGAAGAACTAGTTGCCTTTTAAATGTAAACTTTGCTACACAGAAACCTCACCCTTAGCACCTATAACAAGCCATTCTGGGAGAAATCGAAAGCCCTCCAGAAGCTGAAGAGCAAATGTGATCTAACACCCCAGCAGAACCAGATCCCATGCCTTTGTTTACACACAAAATAGATAAGTAAACACAAAGCTCTCTTGTTTCCAAGCCCAGCAGGAGGAACTGCTTTGCCATCCTCTGCTCAGGCTGACTCGCAGGCAGGGATTGCCTGCTCCAGGCAGCACCGGTGTGCCGTGCAGCCTGACACAGGCAGTGACACAGGGACTGCCGTGTCACACAGGCAGTGACACAGGCACAAACCCAGGCATGACATCCTGCAGCTGTGACACAGCCACAGCAAGGACTGGTACAAACCGGAGCCAGGCTCGCTGGACGCTTCAAAGCGGAGTGACAGACTTCTGCATTCCTACCTCTTGCTAATTGATTTTGCAACAGATTAACTGGTCTGACTCAATTTCCCATTCGGAAACTGGGAGAATATGGCCTGTCTGCCTGTGAGAGTTAATAACTTTGCACAAGGAATTTGAGCATGTACCTAACATGATTACACTGATGCATTTTTATTAACTCTGGGCAATAACAATCCTTGCTGTCTGGCATGAGTTGGAACTGTCTGAAGAGAAGGACGATCTCACCACTGTCAGGGAAAGATAGTCCAATGTGCCTTACATCATAAAAGCACAAATTTAATAAGGAATTTAGTGTTAGCCTTCAGAAAAAACTGACAAAACATCTTTGTCTATGGCTTCTTACTACATTTAAGCAGAATGTATCACTTGCTTAAAAATGTGCCTGGGTTAACCAGCCTATAAAGCAGTGTTCTGTTAAACTACTTCTGTTACAAACCGGACTTTTAACTGCAAAAGACTATTTCATTTCTGACTACTCAAAAACTGTATATACTTTAAAATCTCCAGGGGTTTTTGACACCTAATGACCATCTTCTGGTAATTGTTCCTGTTAGTAACTTACTGCCCATTTTAACCTTGTGGTTTACACCTTATGCTGTAACATGAAAAGATTTCAATATGGTTTTTTTCTTTTTTTTTTCCCCAAACAAAATGAGTGCAGAGATAAAGTCTCCTTTTAAAAAATGTAAGAGGGTACAAGTTAACCTAGAAAGACTAGTTTTTGACTTGTTCTGGCAGAACTGAAATGCTTCACTTTTATCATTGAACGCTCTTGTATATTCCCTCTTCTTGTGTAGGAAATTTAAATGATTTGCACAGTGAAACAGTTTTATTTAAAAAAAAAACAAAACCAACAAACCCAAAACCACAAAAACCCACTGCAAAACCACAGCATCAAATGTCTCATGCTCATGGACTCCAGTTGAAGGAACAAAAGGTCTCTTTGTAGGTGCAGCACCAGTTAAAGCAAGTCTCTGTTACACAACTGTAGAAACTGATCATTATAAATGTGAATTACAAACAAGTCAAGTATCTTGATTTTAGAAACAACAGATTTTTCAACAGACACGCATCAGATGCTTTAGCATAAATAAATGGTAAACACAGGTCAATCAATAATGTTTGAAGCACTTGCACGCAGAAGAAACCTGCAGTCACTGGTATTAAAGAACATTCCTTTTTTGCACTATTTCATTTAAACTCCTAAATCCACAAGCAGCAAGAGCTGAGCTCCAATTTAATTACTGTCTGCACTGCTCAACAATGAGGCACTGCCGACCACTGCAGCCTGCTTCCCAAAATCACCATTTATATGGACATGTAAATAGCAATTCATGATTGTCAGGAAGAAGGAAAATTACAACCTGGAAATCAGCTAATGGAAGTTAATTTTGGGGAAGTTTTGTTCAAGAGGTCCTGGGCATTTTGTCAGGTGATTTGCGGCAGGGCTGCTGGCATGGATGCAATATAGAGCACGAGCTCAAAGTTGGCTTCTGCAGGATTCAGGTGGAGAAAGATCAGCACACAAAGAAACTTAAGAACAAATTCACCTTTTTGGTAAAGGTTTGGGGTTTCCCGACACGAGTATTATGGGTTCCTGCATATATACCTGTCTTCACCACGCTGAATTACGTAGTGACCCCAAAAAACATACCCACACAAATGGAATGCAGAAATATAGTAAGAAGTCTGGCTTATAAGAAGCATCTTTCATTTCTTATTTCTTCCTTAAAAAAAAAAAAAACCTTGTGCAGTTGTGTCTGCGATTTGTCTGTAAGACGACTGTTATTGCAGAGAAAGATCACACCCAAAAACAATGAGAATTTTTATACATATATTTTTTAAATTATAAACTCATAGAGTTTGGATGGATGAATGTGAATAAACACAAATGAGAAAGGAGTATTTTATTTTTATATCACTAAACAAAATACTTCATTGGAATATAAAAATTCTTCATATAATTTGAGCTCTGCAGGCTTTAAGACCCTTTGTCTAATATAACCTGGAGTCATTCACTTTATACAGCTGGACAACTACATTTCACACAAAAATGTATATATGGACCTATATTTTAAGGCACAGACATAAATGTACATAGAAACACAGTTCTGCCACTCTGATACTGAAACATTTCAATTTCAATTTTACTCTGAGTAGGGGCAGCAGAATTAGGCCTTATACAAAGGTAACACATTATTACAGTTGGCTTGAAAGCCATCATTTTACATTTGTTAAATCCCACTTTTTAAGGAATAAATAGCCATTTCACACTCTTTGAGAAGTGGCAAGAAGCAAGCAAGTGCATAAAATCAGTTGTGTGTAAGTCCCTAAGAAGATGGAGACAAAATATCTGCCAAATTCTACTTATTTCTTCCCACACTTCCCAGCAGCTTTGACTCTTCACGCTGATGTTTCATTAGCATTTAAAGAAAGGTGATTCTGTTAATAATTCTGAGCACCATTTCTCTTGCAAGGAACAAAGAACGGGACTGGGGTGGGGGGAAAGTCACACTTTAGCATGAAGTATTTTGCTGAGATGTACTTATTGCTCGTTCCTCATTCCAGACTTGCACAAAAAATGCCACCAGCACATAGCAGTGCAGGTTTCAGAAGCAGCACTCACAAGTGGCACAGCTCCAAAATCAGACACAGTAGTAGTTGGTTTAGCATTGAGACCAAAGCTGAACCCAACAGAAACACTTGCAGAACACAGATTTGCTTGCAGGGGTAATAATCCCCTATGACACAATACTCATCTGATGACGATGCACTGGCAGTCATGCCAGAACCTGAGAGGTTTTTCTGCTTAACAAATCATCATGTGTTTGTAAAATTTGCTTCCACCCCCTTTTATTCCTTTTCTTCAAGACAATAAGAAATGGGTGGGGTGAATTAATTTTTACTGAAATCATGGTAACCCACTTCAGAATCAAAGTAAGAGACCAGGAATCAGTCTCAATTTTGGTCTATTATTTACATATACCATGAAGGGCGTTGAGTGGCAACAGAGAGGAAGGCAACTGAAAAGGCTGTCAGGAATATTCCAGGGAGATGTGCCTGCCTTCCTCCCAGCAGTGCTGCTGGTTTTGGGAGGCACAGGGCAGAGGGACACGCATCGCCACCGCCGCCAAGCCGAGCAGAGTCACCTCCTGAACCGCTGCCACGCCACGGCCTCAGCTGGGGAAACGCGAGAGTGCAAAAAGCAGCACAGCGAGCAGGAGCGATTAAACTGCCTACAAATCACCTTCCCACCTAATCCAAGCAAGTCAGGAGTCAGATAATTTCCGGAAAAAGAGGATTCATATCTCATATTAAAAAAATTAAATCCTTCTTAATGTATCCTACCCAAAGCCAAAGCCTGCAGTCACTGAATTGAGCATCAAACTTAGTAGTGTGAGTCTCAGCTCAGCTAATCAGACACCTCAAACTCCCTATAAATAAGTTTCATTTTTCCAAACCTTGAATGAACAAATTTCCCAGGCTAGCTATGAACAGTCTCAACAGAAAAAGTCCTTCCACACCTATCACACATGCTGAAATTTTCCTTCCTTAAAGGTCTCTGTCTCACTAAATAAAAAATCAGGAATACATTACAGTAGCCTGTTTACCTTCTTTATAATCTGTCTTCTTTATAATGATTTTACTGTATCCTTTCTTATGTTTATCTCCAAAGTAAACAATATAAATCTTATCAATTTTCTTCTACCAAAATTTTACACATCTCTAACCCCTTTCGCCATATGTTTCTGAACCCTCACTATTTCTAGTACACATTTGGGAGCTAGAACAGCCAGAACGAAACAGAATATACTCAGTGAAAATACACCTTTCATTCATTAATGTCACAGTAATATATTCAGTATTAGCCGTCCTGCTCTTTACACACTCTGCCCTGCTCCGTGCTTCCCTTGTTATCACGCTTTGCTTAGCAGAGATTTTCATTAAACCAGCCATGGCAATGTCCAGTCCTTAGTACGGCATGTGTATTTTTAATTCAGGGTCCAAAAATACATCCTCATATTTAAAATCTGCTGTAAGAAGCAAGAAATTCAAGGCTGATTGAACGACAATAACTCCATCCATTTAATGCTTTCTGTTAAAGCATTAAATTTGGGTATTTTGTGACTCAGGGAGGATTGCCTATTAGTATGGGTTGACAAGCTGCTTCCACCAGTTAACAAAGCAGTCTTTTTAATATGTTATATATTACAATATGCTGTTAAAACTCCTCCAGGTTGGCTGCTTCGTTTCAAATTCATACAGGGAGGAACAAAGGTCAGCCACAGCAGAAAGGTAAGTGCTTCGTTTTACTATTGGAACTTACGTAATTTGCAGGCAAAACAAGCTGTTTTACACAGCAGATGTCAAGTACATCACAGATGCCTTGAGAATGATCTATCTACTGATGCATATCAACCTTTTTTGTCTGGATAACTAATCACTTACACGGAAAAAACGGTAAACTGCTTGAAAGGTTGTAGAGATAGTTAGCTGTAAACACAGGGATCAATTCAGGTTCATTACTACTCGCAAAACCTTTACAATATTGGCCAGCAGTAATTCAAAAGTAGTACAATTAACAGAGATCAGACAGATATCCTCATGTTCTCTTTTTTGAGATTTGCTAACCTGTAAGGCATTAAAGGAACTTAGGAATACAGTTTGCACAGACCTTTAGTAAATTTGGTATTTCACAAGGCAATTTTATCTGACCTTTAATTTTTAGTGCAGCATTTTCCATTTGTAGGGTATCACTTCAGAAAGGACTGCCTTTAAGTATTTTTAAAAAACCTCTGTTAATACCACTTAAATTGGAACTTGTAAGCAAAGCTCTCACCTTATGGGAGAATTTTCCTACGCAAGTCACCAAGAAGCTACAAAATTTTACACAATATGAAGTGATTTCCAACAGTAGGATTCTTTGCCACTAGTTTTATATGCCTGTGTATTGCCACTGAGGAAAGAAAAACATCTGAAAATATCTGTTTTCAGAAAGGTAAAAATTACGATATGCGTTATTGCTCATGTAAGACGTGGTCAATATTCATACCAGTGCTTTTTCTACTTAGATAATTAATACTACAAGATAAAGATGAAGTATTTTGTTCTCTTTGAAAGTAAAATACACCATTCTATTGTCCTCACAATTACATGCTGTTCTCTTTGAAAATAAAATACACCATTCTATTGTCCTCACAATTACATGCTGTTGCAAGGAAGTTACAACTCTGCTATAACCTAATCATCTGCTATTTAGATATGGACTCATGAATTCCATATTTTTTATTCTAAATTTAAGTTCAGTCATCGTAGCTAATGTCCTTGATGCTATCTCAAATTGCTGTCATTACACGGATCACTAGAAATTGGAGGTAATAGTAAAAAAGAAAAGAAAAAAGAAAGCTACCAAATTAGATGATGGATAAAGGTTTAATCAATTTAATTTTATCACCAAATCCATTCCCTTCCTCTCGAGCTGTCAGGCCACGAGATAAGCGGAACACGTCGTGAAGCACAACACAATCCCTTTGTGGGGAAGGAGTTGTGTCCCTGAACCTCGCAAAGATGAAACACGCTCATTTATTACTTTGGCATTGCAGGATGATGAAGAACCAAGCTGGTTTCCTCCCTTCATCTTCAGCACAATCTTTCTATTTCATTAATTTTTCATGGAATTTCATTTCACAATCATTTTGCCTCTCTCACCCACTTGCTGCCCTTATTTAGTTTATTCTGTCAACTATTATTTCGTGTCCCATTGTAGCAGCAGCGACTCTGGCCATGGCTTTCTACCACATCAGGGATACCTGATGCCCTCGTGCTTCCAGTAATTAACGTCACTCAGTAGCTCTATAAATGGCATTGCAAATAACATGGCTTATTTGTTGTTTTGAACTGGAAAATAACTCAGAAGGGTTATCTATCCAATCCCCTATTTCATACTTACTTTTTGTGTGTTGATTCCTAAGCAGTTGCTGGAGGCTGCTGAAGTGTGGCCTTTTTAGTATTATCAGTAAATGGCAACTCTGCTTTTGTTTGGTCTTCTTGTAATGACTTATCTGGGAAAACAAGCCATCTTTTCAAAATCTATACCACAGGCTATGAAACGGGTACAAGCTGTGCTGAGTTCTGCCAGTACTCTGCCATGTTCCAGAGCCCTGAGAAAACACAGGAACCCACAAGAACAGTAACCGCCCATAAATCCCTAAAATTTTTTAATGGATTTCTCTATATCAATAGGCATAATTTTCTCTCCTCTGGTCATTTAATACATAACCATTAAAAAAAACAACCCTCCAAGAACTCAAAACGAAGTAAACAGAAAGGGAAATATAAAATATCTATTACTGCTGCCACATGAAATTAGTATGCAGATAATTTGTCAAGCATCCATATTTATTTTTCATCACATCTTTGAAAAATTAAGATATTTACTTCCCACTGGGAGTTATCATACTGTTCTAAATGACAATGAAAATATTTCTACTTATACTAATTTAACAAATAGGTCTGACTATCCACACTTTAACTTTTTAACACACATTCTGCATACAGCGTAAAACTGAATAAAATCACTCAGTACATCTGTGTTTGCACTATGATATCCATTGCACAGATACTTATTGTTAAAGCAGGATCTTCTTACTGAAAGGGTTGCTGGATTTCATAAGAATGAAAGTAAGATGCACGGAAATTAATTACTGGATGATGATATTGTATACTGGAATAATTTTCAGTGTCCTACACTTTTCGGCGCTTGATTTGCATATATGGAAATTCTCTCTCTGACTCTTACTGCATATGTCTTTTATTTATGTTTTTAGGCCAAATGCACAATGAAATTCAGTTATTCAGAAAATGCTGTTTGCTTTCCTTGCTTGAACTTGCTTTCTGCCTCCAGGAAACTCCTAAAACAGAGCATGCAGGTATAAAAGAAATGGAGTGAAGTGCTATACCCACACACACAGTTTTATAATTCACACTAACCAGAGCAAAAAGAAGACTGAAAACACGGAAAGTAAAACAGAGGGGATAAGCAACACTATTAAATAGAGAATAATAATTGTTTCTACTGCTGTACATTCCTAGGTATTCTATTAGGCAGTGTCTCAATCTGATTTTAAGCACAATTCATACGTAACATGTGTAATAAAATATAGTAGGTTGTATAAATAATTTTTTGAGTCCATTTCCTTAAGGAGTGGAGATGTGACAGATAAATTCAGTTCCTTACTTTGTCTAATACTCAATTTAAATTTAAGACTACAGTGAATTTCTTTGCCTACTCCTGTTCACAGGTATCCCTGTGTATGGATGCGTAAACATATGTACCTAGTTACATACTTTAAAGCAGCTACTAAAAGCATTTCTGCTATAAACAAGAAGATATGTGCTGGAGAATAGTTAGAAGGAAGTGTCTTTGGTCTAACTCTCTGCAAAGACTTTCTCACAAGCTTTTAAACAGATTAAACCTGCAAAATAGTGAAGCCCACAATAATTCTCATTAAAAAATAGTAATTTAATAGCCTAATAAATGTTTTCTTGACTAATGTCCTGAATATTGTTTGTTAATTAACAGCTGCTTATGAGATACCATAAAAATAAAAATGGTCACTAAATAAAATAGCATAATAGTAAAATCCAACAGGTTTTATACAGGGCATGCCTTAAGTTACAGGAATTTTTTGGCCAGCACAATTTTACAGGAATGTGTGTTTTTATGAATGCATACTGTGATGACAAAGAAAGGAAAAATAAAATCATACGAACACAAGTCTGTAATTAGTATATGAATCAATTACATTGTTTGAAAAGTGGTTACAAATAGCACATTTGGAAGAATAAAAAATGAACACTGCAAGTGCCCATTCTTATTGACGTTGGTCAGTTAAGCACTTTCTAGAATGCCATCCACCTCCAGCTGTGCATTCTGCAAATAGCTGTCAGCTACCAAGTTACTGTTGAGCAAGTTTTCATGTTTGTTTTTATTAAGGCATTCAACTTCCACCTTGTTTCGGCAAAACAAAACAAAGAAAGATGCATCAGAAAAGTCTTATTGGAAGACCCTAACTTTTATGTGCTCTTAAAAACATAATTAAACCCAGTACATTTCCTCCACTGCATGGATTAATGGTTTACTCTTTTCTCCTGGCCAAGTACAGGTCGCTAAAGCTAGGCTAAGTTTGCAATTCCGTAGAAAAGTAGTTTTGCTAGAACAAATCAGCATAAAGAAGTCTGCAGAGCACAACTTGATTGCAGGGAAATTTAGAGGGAACTGAGTATGCATGCGCTCCTTTCTGAGAGTTTTAAAATTTATTCTGTAATGCCAAGTAAAAGGCAGCATTTCTCACCAGGTGTTATAATCTCCTAAAAAACCCAGAGTAACAAGTTGAGGCGGCACACCTACTCTAAGTCCTGATATATCTGCATGTCTGTTGTTTCTACTTGTGTGCAAGTCACTATTTGTTACTATGACTTTGAATATAGAGAGTTAACAGATGAAAGTAAAAATATTGACAATCAAATGACACAGCCTTGCCTTTAGCATTTGGCCCGTTTTCATCAGCTACTACACAAAAGCTGCTTTGACACCTTTCTAAAAAGTTATGAAATACCGCACTTACTGACTTCAACATAATCAATAACTAAGAGACACTTAGCTAATGACACCTATAAATTAGGTTTTCGAGAATCTGAAGGAGAAACAGCGTATCCAGAGCATCAGCTTGAGTGCTAGCTGACTAAAACTTGTGTGAGTACCACATAGAGACTGTAATTACATGTTAGATTTTATTTAATGCTTGGATAAACACTCGGACTTCTCATCTCTGCAGCTGAATGCCTTGCAGCTGGGCATCTTTGGCACTCTGCTCCTCGTATCAGTTTATTTTACTTTAAAGTGCTCACGGCCAGTTAACTTCGCCTTTTTCAGGCAAAACATCAAACATCAGGCGGTAATATGTCATCCCCTCTACAGGAGAAAGCAAGACAGCCTTGCGAAGAGCCGTTATCTAGGGCATATTCCCTGTTCGCAATGACATCCTGTAGCTTCACTTTTCCTGCTTACAGCAATTAGCGCTTTCCTAAGCAGGGCTCGCTCACGGACGGGGAGCAGCACCGAAACACAGAAACTTGGTGGCCCTCGTCCAGAGAAGGAGAGAAGCCGTGGTTTGGAGGGCGCGACAGCCTCGGGGGGCTCCGCGCCGCGCTCCGCCCGGGCAGCGGCACCTCCAGCCCGCGGGCACGGGCGGGCACCGGGCCACGGCGAGAGGCGGAGGGCGCCGAGCCCAGCCGGGTCAGGCCGGGGCTCCCGGAGCCCCGGGACGGCCCCGCTGAACCGCGCTGCCCCGGACGGGGCCTGTCGAGCCCACCCCCTTCGCACCCCCGTGGGTTCAGCCTCGGCCCAGCACGACGCAGGGACGGCAGCGAGCCGTGCCCGGCCGCGGGGACAGCGACGGCCGCTCCCGTCCCCGGCTGGCCCCGAGGAAGGCACCGCCCGGCCCGCCCCGGCCGTCGGGGCAGCGCGGGGCTGGTGCCGGCGAGCGCCGGGCGCTGACAATAGAGCTGCCAGCAGCCGATGCCGTGCAGGTGGCAGGCGGACAGAGTGTGAAAAGAAAACAAGAAAATCACATCTGTCTTACCTTTCCTCTTTGATCTCCTCCTCCTCCTTCTCTTGGACTTGCATCTCAGCTGCCCGCTCGGCCCTCCCGACGCCCTGCCGCTGCCCAGGACGGATGTCATGCCGGTACCTCAGCGAGCACCGCAGCGACAACGTGCTCTCCTCCCGCGGAGTTTCTCCTCGTTCTGGAGGCGGCTTTTATAGGGCGGTGGGTCGGGCCGGCGGGGTGTGCCGGGGCTGTGCCCGGGCTCCGCTCGGCTCTGCCGCCGCGCAGGGGTCGCGCCTCCGCCCCGACGTGCCGGGCCCGGCCGGGGCGATGCCCGGGGGCGCCGCCGCGGCTCTGCCGGCCCCGCGACCACTTTTTGCACCTCTGC
>VZSR01001283.1:6106307-6201374 GCA_013398615.1 Brachypodius melanocephalos
TTTTTTTTTTTTTTTTTTTTTTTTTTCTGTCTGCTTTAGACCATGTGGACAGTGAACACTCCGCTTCCACATATAGAGAAATGCCTCTGCTGTCCTCCCCAACCACGCAGTTATCAACTAGTTCACTAATTGCGATGCTTATTATTCCCAGTGAAAGAATATGAGTTACTGTTGAAGGATCCCTGTGTCAACAAACCTTATGCAAGAGGATAAGTGTAGCGATTCCCCTTGAATCTCCAGTTATTTTTAAGGTACGTGCTCTGTTACATTCACGATCAAGGGCAAAAGCTCTGTGAAAAGAGTGTGTTGTCGCTCAGGCTCACACATTAACACTCTGCAGTGCCTCATTTAGGGAACTGTGCAATTAAAGTGTCGGGAGCAGAGGGGCTTTTACAGAGAGGAGAGATGACAACAGCAATCCTCTGAAAAGCTTTACTACAAAGCATTACATGTTCGTTACAAAAAGCCAGGATGCACAACAGATAAAATACTGCTTTAAGTTACCAGAGACCCACTGCTTCTATGCTCTCTTGTCCTTACGTATAATCTCGTTTAAAAACACATAGCTGGAAACCCAGGCGGTGACTGGAAAATGGAAGAATATCAAGAAAAATTGTATTAAATAATGAATGTTATCATTAGTGCCTACTGCATTTGCAGTTGGCTGAAGGAGCATAGCAAACCCTTGTTTATCAGAACTCCTTTAAATCTAAAACTTCCTCTTGTTGGAATGTAGGTTACCTGGCTCCTGCTGCTAACCACTTCCACTGCAACCCTCCCAGCTATTAGAAACCCTCTGTGTTTGGCTGGTATGTAGGCCTCTGTAATTTTTGGATGAGGCAGAGTTACACGTTACAGATTTTCAAATTAAATAAACAAAACCACTTCCATAAAAATCTTTAAAGGTGCTCATTAAACCAGGATATGGATAACTCAGGTGTGCCAAGATGATGTCACCTTCTGGACCCTCTATGCTCCACGAAGCAGGTCACATATGGTAAGAAGGCCCTATGTACCCTCACTTTCAGCTATGTGGCACATCACAAAACTCAGGGGGAAGCTGCCCTCCCATCTCAACAGTTAAAGTAAAAGAGCCTGAGAATCCAGACCTGCATTGCTTGAATGTCAGACATAGTTCAGGAAGCTCTGCATGAAAGTAGGTTCTTACTTGCCTAGTTTTCACGGGTTACTGGCAGAGATTTTTACAATATACACATCACCCAAACTGGTACATAGCTTAAGCAAACATCTCTTTAAAGTGCTTCTGTCTATTTCAGGGATAAAAACTTGTCTGCAGGAAAACAGAGAGGCAATCAGTATTTTTTTCAGTTTCAGTCTTTAACCTTTCTCCCCTTTTCCTTCTGATTTCTGTTGTTTTGACCATAGCTGACTCTCATCTATTAATGTGGCAAGAACTCGTAGTTGTACGTGAAGTAGTAACTGCTGCAGCAAAACACAACTTCATGTACAACTGTACATCAAAGTTCTGACCAGTCTGGAGTTCGAGTCACTTAGTTTAGAAGCCAGATTTAAGAAAGTGTCTTTTGTATTTCAGTACCAATCTGTGTTCTCTCCATTATGGATCTAAAAGAGAAGCCAGATCCAATTAAAAGGAAAATGAGCATCCTGGGACATTAATTCATTTTTAGGAGTGGCTTAAAGCTCAGCTCATTAAATTTTCTGAAGGCTTTATTTCTGATAATATTTTGTTAACATACTCTCAAAATGGCTGGAATCTAACATGTTAAAAAGACAGACTGGCATTGCCAGTCCCTAGAGAAGTCATGCTCCCAAGCCAACCTGAAAAGCCACCAATTCTTAGAAACTATTATTCAGTGCTAACAGATTCATGAACTGCTTTTTATTTCTAGGCACAGTTCTAAGAAAGTATCAGCAAGGCAACATTAGCAGTGACGGATCTATACTGGTGGTATAGCTCCCTCCTAGGCTGGTTTCAGGACTGGAGAAGGCATGAAGACAGCTGAAGTCATGCTGGTGAAAGGTTTTCCCTTGGCTTCAAGAAGGTGTGAAAGGAAGAGTTTTTATACTGTCTACAAGGTCAGTAAACTTCCTTAAATATGCTGTGCTTATTCCTCTTGTTCCCCACAGTGGAAGGGATTGGCTTCTCCACCCAGTGAAGTGCCCTATTTCAACAGCCTTTTTTAACTTGAATACGACATTACTAGTCCCACTCAACTGAGTCTGTCTCTCTGCTCAGAAAAACATGTGCATGTTCTCAAGCGCTTTAGTAAAGTGACATACACTCAAACTAGGAAATACAAAACCAGTATCAATGAGGTGGGAAAAAGCTAAATTATAAAATAACACCACCTCTCTCAGTTATGTGCTTATGTCTACCATTAGCCAATGCACTTGACAGTTTTATCATCCCACAGAAGTTATGGCTGTTCCTCAGTGCCCTGGTAATGATTGTTAGTGGTGTTCTGTGCTCCTTTTTGTTGAGTAAAGCATCTTAGGATTTTTTTCATCTCCATGGGCCAACAACCTGTGGAGGTTATGATTATTACCTTCAAACTGAAGTAATTCAGACATTTTCAAACTGAAGTAATTCGAATTGTTCTTTATTAGCTTCAAACACAAGTAATTCAGACTGTTTTAAAAGCATAACTTCACACACCTTGACTTACAGCCTGCAAAGAAATGCACATCATACCAGTGCACAGTCACCTATTCAGGCCTAGGTGAATCAGCCAGGTGAGAGAGTTTAAGGTGTAAATGCTGATGTGAATGCCTTTTCCCTGTGCTGTCTGGGAGCTGTGACTCCTCTCGTGAACCCAGTGCAGCTACTGATCCCAGCCCGTACATCAAAAACCTCTGTCCTGTTCTTCTGAGATAGACAGGGCTCTTTCCATGCTTGAGGTACCCAAGCAAGAAGTCCAAGCTTTGCAGGATTTGTGACAATTCAATTCACTCAGGTTCTCTCAAAAGAGGAGAGCTGAAGGTCAGTCCAAATAGTTTATTAACTGGAAGACTGATGGTGACTATGAGAGTATGACGGGGAAAGAGTCTGTGAAACTGGATGCCAGGTTGCACACCTTAATTATGCATTACCATTTAAATTTCCGTGCCTAAGCAATATAGTGTAGAGTTAGTAATCAACAGAAAAGGAAAAAAATTAAAATGGATGAAGGGAAAAATCAGTCCACTCATATTTCAGCTAAGGACTTCAGATGAGCAACTTTGAGAAAGTCACACAAATCTGAATACTAGGTCCATGTGTATTATGGGTGGCCAGTACTTTTTATGTACAAACATATTTTGATGAAGTAGAATAAATATGAGATCATCATTTTTCATTATCCCTCTGATTTTCAAAATTTAGAGTAGCTTGATTTTCAGTGACATGATAATACAAAAATTGCAGGTGAAACAATTTAAAGCTATAATGAACATACAGAAATGCAAATACGTAAAATGATGTTGAGTATCCAAGCTCTCTCAGGGAATGCCCCGTGCAAGTGTTGCAGCATTTGCAGGGGGTGCTCCTCTCAGAGCAAAATGGTCCTGCTGAACAGCGCAGCAAGTGGGAGAGGTAAGCTCCAGACACTGCCCGTCCCAGAACAGGCACAAACCCTTGAAGAAGAGGCCATCTGGCTGCCTTATCCCACAGTTTGCAGCTGCACTGTCCCTTTCCCAAGGAGCTATGGATACTGCAAGCAGCAGGCCATGGTAGAGATGGTAGAGATATTTGCAATTTACTGCTTGGGAGCAGACATGCCCTGTAGGCTCCTGAGAGGGGACAGGGATGCAGTAGCCACCATCTATTTTCATCCCCTCCTCTTCATCCCGTTTTTGTTGGATTTTGATTCTTCTGCCTGTGTAGGTAGAGGGGGAAAAAATCCCTTAGAATTTGGAAGATAAAAGATGCTCAAGGGCGTTAAAGCAGGACATGAATGCAATCGTGTGGCTGTGCAGGTGAGACTCCAGAGCCTTCTGCTGCAAAATGCCTGCACTAATCCACTCTTGCCCTGCTTACAAGGAGCTGTCAGTGTGGTTATTTGCAGCAAAAAACCACTTTAGCTTTGGGGCCAAACATCACAGGGTGGTGATGAAGCAATGAGGGTAGGGATCCATATTCAGTGTATCAAGTTTGTCAGAAAAATACCTCGCTGCAGACAGGTCCTCCTGTCTGCTTTGCATATTCTTGCACAAGAAATATCCCAGGCTGGGTAACACTGTGGTATTGCATAGCTGGAGGTTAAGGCAATGCTAAAAGTATTTGCACCCTCACTAAACTGCAGCATAACTGAAGGGATCTGGGATTCTGTGTTCTCTGCTATGGGAAAGCCACAGCAGCCAAGTTTCATCTCCCACAGTAGAAGCTTCCCTTATCCCCCCTCATTTCTCCAAGACCCCAGGTCTAGTCTGACGGGGGTTTAGTGCAACATGCCAGCAATAGGTGACATCCAACTCCCTGATGAACATGAGCTAAACGTTTCAAAGCTACTTAGACAATAGTCTCTTTAATGGGAAAAAATACCCAGATGCCAAAGGCTGCAAATAATTGTAATTAGTAAGCCTTTATATGCCACACAAACCAGTAGCAGTCAGTGGAGATAAAGCAAAACTTTCTGAAAGATGTTTGTGTGGGCATACTAGAACATAATTCAGCAGCTCTGACTCTTGAGGTGAGTAGAGGTACAGCTCATCACCAGAAACAGTTTTGATTTTGATAGAATTTCCTGTGTTTGTAATAAACCAAACCAAAATGTAGCATGAAAATGTCCCAAAAGCAGAGGTGTCTGAAACCTCATTCTGTCATCAGATGTTTCAATCCCAGCCCAGACTAGTCATAGACAATTTGTTCGTATGAGATTAACTTATTCACAGACCTTCTGTAAGCCCCCATTGTGTAGGTTTCTCTCTGTGCCCAGTATCCCAATCCACTTTCTTCAACTGCTTGGAAATGCATCAAGTTGTTACAGATTATTATAATTTTTTTATTAGCAGTATTTTTTTATTATTATCATTATTATAATTCTTATTACTGTTATTCTTTTAAAATAGTAATTCTCTGATATTGAAATATTGAAAACATATTTTTGTCTTCTACATCCTTTGAATAAAACCTTTAAAACAAAGAGTCTGCTGGGGAAAGCCCCCCATGCTGCAGTGTGGCTGTGCAGAACACCCTAGGACAGAGGAGAGGGGCACTTCATCAGCAATTGGTGGGGCAGGGGTGCAGTGTCACTGGTGGGTCCCCAGCCCACCCAATGCCTTGGCTGAACCACAGCATCACCCTCCTCATGCAGTTGCCTCAGGCTGGGAAATCGGGCACCTGAGAATTGCCCAAAACAGTTCATTTCTCTGTGCTGACAGCTTTTTCATCAGTAAAATGCAAATGCAAATACTTATGTCAGGGGATTAAGGAAAGCTAAAATGACCATGGGCTGCTTGCACACAATATACTTTTCACCCTAATCTTTTCTGTTTGGAAAACTTCCAAAAATTAAATGATGAATAAATTCTCCCCGTAGCAGCCATGTGGATTACAAAGACTTGCAGAATTTTTGATGAAAGGCTACCATCTTCTAAAATGAATGCTGCAAGCCTATGTCATGAGAAACCTTAACCAACTTCTCTGGGACTCTAAAAATGTTTTATAGAGTAATCTTGCAGTAGCTGCCTTGTAGAGAATTAAGGCAGTACTGAAAAATGCTACAGCATAGCTATTGCTATTATTTCAGTAATGTAATGTGCTACAGTTTAAAGAAGTTATTATGAAAGTATAATTCGACTAAAGTTTACATTTGCAGGCTGACATATGTTTAGTGTTACAGCCTTTTCCTGGAGACCTACAGCAGCAGTCACTGACCTTGTTAGGGACAGTAGCTGAGGATAAGGTGCAATAATAGTCAGTAAAGGAAAAGTGTATTGAATTGCGTTAACCTCTGGGTAACAGGTTAATCCCCTACCAGACTCATTAAGTTTCTGTGATATCCAATCACTTTACAAAAGGAGTTTCACTGCAATTTTCTGTCAACTTACTTTTAAACATATTTTTTAAAAGGCATTCAGATTTATGTGATATATAATCACAGCAAAGCTGAACACAACAGTTCAGAATGTAAAGGCACAAAAGTGTATGGAAATACAAGAAGGCTGCTGTAGAGACATCTGTTTTCCAACAGCTGGCCAGCAGTAGCAACAGTCAGCTACAAATTTCTGAGATTTGTAAGGCTCTACAGCCTCTACTGAGCATCCTATGACAGACATCAGAGTAAGGTCACTGAGAAAATAAAATTTTTTTTGGAAAGAACTAACTTATAAACTCTATAGTGAAGATCATAAAAATTATTATTTATCCTTGTATATCCCTCTCATAAACCACCTGATACAATGGTTTTCCTGGGGAAGGTTGTTTACTGTGTGTAGTTTGGCCATTCTGGAGTCATAGAGGATACATACTTCAGGTAGAGAAAAGCAAATAACACAAAGGCTGCCTTGTATTTTTAAAAACCTTTTTTTTGCATTTTATTTCCTATATGATAGCTAATTAATGTAGAGTGGTTTAAATCTAGCTATAAGTTCTGACTCCTGTTTCTCCTGATGGTCGCACTCAGCAGCTGCTTGGTCCTTTTTCATTTAGAACCATCTGTAGGACAGTTCTACATTATAATCTGTAGCTGGTAAATGCAGATGGGCACCCCTTGATGACTGCTCTTGTAGACTTTGCTACTCTACCAGACTGTCCTCATGGAATAAGGACAGGGTCTGGATACTGTTGGTCTGATGTCAGGTCTTAACTCATACTGAAGGGCCTGACCTTAGGTAAATTACCTAAGTACTTATGTTGGTCAATATGACAGCAAGCTATATTGCTCCCTGGATGATTTTTGTCATTGGTTGTCAGTAAACTATTGAGGTAAATACTGTCTTTGTCTTGTGTCTGGATGCAGCTCCTACAAAAATGGACCCCCAGCTCTTGCTTGGGATATTATAACGTGGATAAAGAAATGTCATGGAGCTATGATTGCTATCACAGATCTAAATAAATGCCCACCAGCACCACTGAAAAAACAATAACAGTTACTGAATTAAAAAATAAACTCCTTCAATTATCATGAGAGAGGGAAAGGTAGAATGCAATGCAGTCACTGCTATTACAGGTTTATTCTCTACCTCCCACATTAATTTCCTCTTAATTTTATTTCTCCTGCACTACAACTGATTTTCCTTCATTGTCCTCAGATAGGCATCAGGAAAGCAGCGGTGCTGAAGCCTCTATCTGCAGAAAAGAGAGATGCCTAGATGTGCTTCCTTGTGAGTCTTCTACAGCAACTGAGTTCCAGGAGCAGAATGATGTCCACAGCTCAGGAAAACCTGAGCAGCAGCTAAGACAGATGACAGATCCAAAACGTGCATGAGGAGAAGCAGGGGTATCAAGAAACACAGAGAGAACAGTAATTAATCTGTGTGTCTCCCTTACCCTAGAAGTCCCAGAGAGCCACCTGAGATCTCTGGATGATTCATATGACCAAAATTTCTGTCCAAGCCTAACATACAGATGCAAGTCAAAGACATTATTTTAAGATCTTGGGTGAACCAGTTAAAGCCCAATGTGTATGGATGTTGTCACATTCCATTCCATTCAGTGGTGAATCCTGAACCCTTCCTCTAGATAAGAAATAGATAAAGTCATTGTACTTAATAACAATTTCCTCCAGAGTGACTTAGTGACTCTGCACTTACTATTTTAATTAGTAGTAGCTATGGAGCCCTTCAGATTTGTCTCTTCTCCCTGTCCAAGTCTTTCTTCCCTTAGTTTTGCTCACTGAATCTACATTCAGGCCTTAGCTTCTGTGTGTCATACCAGTAAAGATCAGTTTTACAGGATGACAATGACAGGCAACCACTGAAGCTTTAAAAGACAAGTGCTGTATCAAATAAAACCTTAGCCAAACTGACAAGAGTTATTTTAAAATAATGAGCTTCTCTTTACTGCTGGACAGTTTTGGAATAAAATATGCAGATGTGAACTCTGCCAAGCTTAGTGGTAGGGAAAGATTCAGTGGGAATACAATTTAAAATCTGTCATTTAACCATAAGACTGGAGACCTAAGCCTGGATTTTTCCTGCTTAGTCTTTACATTTGACTCAGGTGAAGACCTAAGTGAAGAGTCTCATTGCCCAGCACTCCTTGGCACACAACTGGAGATAGACAGACCTTCAGATGGTAGCATCAACTTTATTTTGGAAACAGATTTCTTATTTAAACACAAGCAAATTGGATAGCTTCACTGAGTGAAGCTATGGCAACGTGGGATTTTTCAGTGTTTCTCTGAATCTTAAAAGTAGTCAAAACTGGGAAAAGTGGACCTTCTCTTAAAAAATGGGTAAAATTTTATGGCTGTGACTTTTTTCTCCCTAGATACTTTTAGTGGGACAAAAGAGAGTAAGATTGAAATGATACCAATATAAAGTACAAAGTATTCTCCTGAATCCTGGGGTTTAAAATATACATTTCCATTTATAGAATCAGTTTAATAAACATCCTTTTCAAATGCTCAATTCCTGTTACATCTTTATCAAAGGGGAAACAGTTAGAGAAAATTATACATCAGTGCTTGACTGTTTCTTTTTTTTTCCCCAGAAAGAAGCATTAGTATCATATGTAAGATGCCTTATTTAGAATCTGGAAATTTATTTTATGTTTTTGTGTTGACAACCAGAAGCACTGGATAGGAAAAAAATAGCAGAACAAAGAGCTCCCTAGACATATTTCACGTTTGCTGACTTACTACATCATCACATATGACACTGAATTATTAGTTCAGCAAATACTGAAATAGCACAAGAAAGTTTTCTTGCTCTTTTATCTTCACCATTGTTCTTGGATTTAAACAAGTCACATAAAAAGTTCTGGGAAAAACCAGAAATATTGAAAAATCATAATTTAGAGTGGTGTTTGTTATACAGGACGACTTCTTAATCATACTGAGGTAGAAGGTTGGGAGTATAGTTTCCTTGAGCTCAGAGGACAATTTGGATAGAAAAGATGGCTGATCAGGTCTGTAGGAAGTTTTAGCAGGATTCTTCCTTTTTCTGTCCTCATCTGTGGAAGTGACTCTGCCCATGCAGAAAGATTGAAATGGTGCCCTGATTTGTATCAGACTGAACTCTGCTGCTGTCAGAGAAGCCCACACACACTACAGCACATTTTCCAGTCATGTCACGAGTTAGCTATTTTCAGATCCCTTTTAAAAATCCAAATATTAGTGACTATCAGAATTCAGGCCACCACGTACCACATGGTCTGTGTGGGGTCTCAAAACAGAGGTGAGCAGCTTGCCCTCCTCCGCCACCTGCACTTTGCAGTCCTGCTGACACATGGATGACCTCTCCTCACCAACCCCTGCCTGTGTGGGCTTCTTTGATTCCTGTGGCCTTGACCTCAGCTGTAAATTTTTAAAGTGACACTGTGTTCTTTATTGCAGGAGTGGTGAAAGGTAAATGTCTGGGTGTATTATGATTCTCATGACCTTCTGACTGGGAATAGAAGTACAGTACTTCACCAAGAAATCCAACCATAACAACAACTCCAGACTCAGCTGTGTGTAGGAAGCTGTAGTTTAGTATCATCTATTTTGATGCAATAATAATAAAATTATAATCCTTTGCATTACCATAGGTACAGAAAATTTCTGAACTGAGAGTTGTTATGTATTAATGTTGAAACTTTGAAATCATTACCACCAAGCTGAGGCATGATTGCCTTTATTCAGAACTAATTCTCAAAAATAGCTGTGATAATTCTTGGTGTTTAGGAATGGATACTTGATATTTCTCACCCAGAAAACAAAGACAAAATTCTAATTTACAAATGTTTGAGTGGGATTAGACTGTTTTCTGTGGCTTTCTTTGACTGTTAGCTGTGACTTTCGTTTGCACTGGTGTAGTTTCTTTAAAACGCTGTGTGTGACAGCAAGAGAAAAGAAGACAAAATGAAGCAAATGGATCAGTACGTTAAAAATGTCATAAACTGAAAGGAATGGATAGAGAATGATCAGAAATATATATGTTACAATTTAAAATAAGAATAATTAGGATGGATTTATTTTAAATTCATGGTGCAATTTACTGTGCTCATCTCAGACACTTCCTTCTCTTTCTTTTCTTTCCATACCCATTGAAAGATTTAAACACCTTACTTGTAAGTAATAAGCATTGATTCAGCATCCCTCATGAAATGATGCATGATTTTACTCCATCACAGATAATTTCAGAAACATTTTGCTGCCTGCTTTTATGTGCACTCTACTTGTGGAGAGGGTTTGAAAAGGTTTGCGTAGTTGCCTGCTCTGCAATAATGTGAGGATTTTGTTATCCCGCTGAGCTACCACCATTCAGATAGTTTGGATTCCTTCCTTCTGCGGCCAAAATCTCGCAAAACCTCTCCCTGAAACACAAAGGTGCAGAAGAGAAAGGGCAAATGATTCGCCAAATCTTTCAAGAGGCTATTTATATTCCTTCTGGAACACAGCAATTAGTTCTTTTCTTAGCCTCATCTGATCACCTTGTTGTCTTCTGCTTGTGCAACCACTGAAACAGTTTTTAGACAGAGATCTTCCGCTACTTCTGATATCAGATCCAGTCCTGCCTCCAGCCAGAGGCATCAGCCCTGTCTTACTGACTTAAACACAAATGGGATTAAGTATTGTGTCTCATTAGCTCCAGCAAAATGCTGACATCTCAGTCGCGTTCGCACATCTACCGATCTACCGACGTGGTCAGAGCACAGCATCCCAATGTCAGGACAAGTTCACAAGCCCCCAGCTGCGGGATGTTCTCTTCCTTGCATGTGCCAGCTGTGATTGCTGACATACCAGCCTGCATTTACAGGAGACACCCTCAGACTCACAGACATAATTGCATCCACTGATAGTCTCATTCATTATGACAGGGAAATAGAAAACTTAATGCAGTACAGACAACACTGACATTCATCTAACACTATTTCCCTTTTTTGTTGCCGGTATCTCAGTCTTTCCTCAAGCCTCTGTGCTAAAACACCTGTCCAATAATTGTGGAAATTAATGCCAATCCTCGGCAGAAGGATTTGGGTGTCCAGTCCCTTGTGGCTGTCCATGAGGCAGTCACAGTGACTTGAGCCCAAGCATTGTGTTTGCTGCAGAGCCAGGACAGTCTCTTCCAGATGCTCACGCATCGGGTTTCCCATGGGGGTGTCGAGACCCTTGCCTGGGACTGTCGGCTGCTGGGGGCAGCTGCCCAGGCCCTCAGCGAGACCCTGCTGGCTGCTGCCCCCTCGAAAGGAACATCGTTCCCTGGCAGAGTCCTGGCAGAGTCCCTGGCTGGGGTACCAGTCCCTCTAAGAAGCATCAATGCCTGTAAGGGGCATCAGTGCCTGTCGGAGCATCGCTGCCAGCAGGAATATCAGTCACCGCAGGAGGTGTCACACTTCAGCAGGGGACGGTGTCTGTAAGGGACACCGATCCCTCCCTGCGAGTGCCATCAGCTCCTGTGTGGGGTGCCGGTCCCTGTGTGAGGTGCCGGTCCCTGGCAGGGGTGCCAGTCCCGGGGCTGTCGGTCCCAGCCGTGGTCCCGGTCTGGCAGAGGGCAGTCGCGAGGGATCCATGCAAATCGCAGCCCGAGTGCAATCGATAGATGTGACAAGCAGCCGGCAGCCGGGGACATAATGAAGGTGCGAGCGCGTAACCGGCGAACAGATAACAATGCTATAGGAAATTATAGGGCAGCGCTGTATTGAATAAGTGCGGTGCAAAATGAGCTGCGGCTCGCAGGTCATGCTTCCCCGCTGCTGGAGTGTCTCCTGCTCTTGTCCTTTGTAATTGTAAGTGGCAGCAGTGGCGGCTGAATGCGAGGAGGGCACGTATCCAGCCCTCATTTGTTCTGCATTATAATGCAGCCCTGGCCGCCAGCAGCTGATCCGGAGTGTCAGTGCCCACCTCCCAAGTGGACCAAGAAAACAGTGAAAACTCAATTTACTTGAGAATTGGGAAGGCTGTCGTTAAAACAAGGCTGTCCTTGAAACTACGCGGAACAGCGGAGAGTGTCCTGTGAAAAACAGGATGAAACTTCTCTGTTTTCTTTTAAAAACCCCCTTGCTTTTGCTTCAAAGAAACACAAAAGCAAAAAGCCTTTTCTTTCAGGAAACAAAAAATGATCCACAGAAAGTAGAAAATCCACTAATTTTTATATTTTTAAGTTAAAAAAATACTCGTATGAAATAATTTTTTTAAGCTTGGAAGAAAGCTTTTGACCACATAGTCTATTCTCCAGATGCTACGATTCCTCCTATCCTCTTATTAATATTCAAGGAGAGAAGAATGTCTAAAAAGTGTTTATTGATTTTTAATTTCATTTCCAAGTCCAATATGAAGTCCTTCTCTGCATTTTGTTCTGACATTTGGATCAAACTCAGCAGTTGTTTCCTGAAGCCTCAGGTCTTTGAGACTCTTGGCTCAGAATCCCATTTAAAGGTTTACAGATTAAGTTTAACATTTGAACCTAATCAAAGACAAGGAGGTAACTCAAAGTGCTCTGCACAGTTCACTGCTATTTCACCATCACTGATCGATACTTTCAGCTATTTATGAACACTTCATACATCCCTTCCCCCCTCTTCATAATACCAGGCAATTTTATTTATGTTTTTCTTCACCTTAGCACTGAAATGTACATTTTTATGGTTGAAGTAAAAGCTATACTAAACACAGCACTTGTTCAATGTATTTATTAATACGCTGCAAATGTAGATCAGTATTTATTCTGTAACCTTGTTTTTAATCACTCAGTATGGCTGCTTGCTTTCGTTGTTATATAGAACCAGTTTGGTTCTTGCAAATGAACCTACCTACAAAGGAAAATAACTCAAGGTAAAAAATTTCAAGCTCTTGATAATTTTTTCCCCCCACTAGAGTGAACAAACCGTGTCTTTTTTTCCTTCTGGTTTGTTTAGGCCAGACAGCTTCCAGGTGAATCGGAGTGGGTGTATTTCCCAAACTCTGCAGAGTCCACAGTGGGGTTTACATCCTCAAACAGTGAGCAAAATGCCACAAAGATCTCAGTTTTGACAGGTGACCACACTTCTGACACAGGAAGGTGCTGCATGAGTTAAGCCTAAAAGTGATGGTAGGTGTGGTGTCTGTGGAATACCCTGCTTTTATTTTCCCATTGTTTCCCTTGATTATGTACGAGAAATCTTTGAGGACACAAATGCATTGCCCATCTTCTGCAGAGGCAGCACTGAGAAAGACCACACAGCAGCCTAGGATGCCTCACCATTGGGTGGGAAGGAGACATTTTGGGAGCTCAGAATGGCTGCACTCTTCACACCAAGGGGCACCTGGGACGTGACCTCCACTGGGAACAAAATCAAGGGCCTGCTGTAGCTAATCCTGGGCTTTATTATCTCTCCTGCACATCACTGTGCTTTCCTGGCTAGCCCTGGACTGCTGCTGCTCTGCAGAAGTGTGTAAAGAGAGATGCTATCATCTGCTATCTGCCCAAGCCAGAAACAGGCAATACCAGAAAAGCCTGTCTTGTCCAATTTCCAGTTCAGCTTTGCAGACTCAAGAAGTGCAGATAGTTTGGACATACTTTAGATAAGGACTTGAATATCTGGGGTTTTCCTGATCATTGAATGCCATGCTTCATACAGTTTACTAAATTGTGTCACTAAATTTTTACTTTTCCTGGTAATAGGCTTTTTGTGCTTCTCCATTTCTTCTCCCTACCTTCCAGCAATAGTACTGGTAAATGGACAAATATATATATGTACAACCATCAGTGTACACTCTTTAGTAATATTAGTAATAAAATGTGCATATTTGCTCAGTGCACTTGTGTTCTTGAGAAATAAATGTGTGAAGCCAAGAGCAAGCTGCTCGCCCCATGCCTGCAGTGAGAGTTCACTTTTAAATGTATGATGAAAAAACAGACCTTGCCTTCCTGTCTTTGTAGAAAAATCCCATGTACGTGTGTAGTACAAATGCACTCAGATGCAAAGATGAAAGTGGGTATTTTGCTTCTTTCATACACAGCCACAAAGGGAGCCCTGCACCTTTGCAGAGCTGTAATTGCCAGGTGCCTCTTTTAGAGGCAGGATAGATAGCTGGCTTGGCATTGGGCTAATCTTTTGGAAGTGTAGCAAGGAGAAAAAAAAGGACTGATTACAGATTGCTTTGCTTCATAAACCTCTCTCCCACACTGTCTGAAAATAAATGTTCGTGCTCATTGTTACATCTTTCCACACAAGATATTTAACCAACGGTCAAGAGGTAGGTTTTTTTTTTCTTTTTCTCCAGGGACATTCAGCAGATTTTCAGCTACTTTTCCCCTTGCTTGCCTTTCTCACTGCTTCTCCCTTACTTACCAATCCTGGCTCTCTCTAATGTGCTTCTGCTAAAGGATACCTCTCTTCTCCTTTTGTTTATCAAGTGAAATCAAATTGCTTAGGGCTAACTCTGTTTGCACCCCAACTCACTTGTGAAAAACGTACTGGTGATTGTTCCTGTTTGAATCGGGAATCTCTGAAGCACAAATCCTTTGCTTAGGACAGGGAGGTCAGTCTGGTCCTGCTCTTCTATCCCAGGAGTCATAGGTCAGCATTTAATTTCTGGACAACATAATTACTATTCAAAATTGCTAGCATGTTTCTCAATATTTTTAAAAATTCACATCCAGGGACCACCTGACCAAGACTAGGAACAAGCAACCTCATAATCAAAGTGTTTTAATTGTCCTGTCTTTAAAACCAAGCACATCACTGACAGCACACATGGGAGGTTTGTGGAAAGGTAGAATTAGGTGAGCTCAGCTTTGGGTAAGGGGTGAAATGAAGAACACAGACATCTGAACTCCAGCAAGCATTTTTCAATAAGAATTGCAAAGACCTTTTGTCTTCATCACGTGTTGCAGTTAGATGATTATCTCCTTTGTTATCTTGCTGTAGGATCCCTTCTGTATCAGCTGACACAGCCTCAGTCACTGTTGGGTTTACAGAAAACAACAATGAAGGAAGCAGGGGTGAGGACAGGGCTCAGACTGGGGAGGAGGACAACAAGGGCAGGCGTGGGGTGAGATGGAAGAAGCCAACAGATCTGAAGTGATGCCTAAATCCTGCCACACAGGCTCAGCACAGTCAGTCCTTGACTCCACTAGTATGTGCAATGTCACCAGTATGGCAACATAGTTTCTGTGTGAATAAGCACAACACAAATGCTTCTCAAAAGATGAAAGTTCTTCCAAGTGGTTGCTTTCTGCCTTGTTTCCCTTGTTCTCACATTTGCTGCCCTGAAGAAGTGCATGCCTTCCCTGTGTAGCAGTGAACTCTTGGGACCAGCAGCGTCCCAGCACAGGGAAAATTCTCAAATTCACTGCAGGAAAATCTTGCAAAAGCTGGGATTTCTGTAATTCAAGCACATTCTGGTTTTATGTTTTTCATGGAGATCACAGTAGATACTGAATCTCAGTGTCAAATTGTGGTCTTGTGAAATAGCTGTTTTCTAACAGACGGCTTCTTGATCGAAAAATGGTGCTTTTTTTTGCCCCAATCTTTATGAACCTGAGCTGACAGCATATTCAAAACAGTATATTCAGCATCAAGCAACAGAAGTGGGAAGAAAAGATTTGTGTGGTTCATGTTTTGTATGGGTAAAGATAGGGAATACATTTAAAGTAATCACAAGAAGAATTTCTTTGTTGCTGTTTATTTCAACATTAGACAGTTTTATGTGCACAGTCTAGAAATACACCAAAAGGAATAATGTTATTAAATTGAATTATGAGAAGTATTTCCTTTCTTTTCATATGCCAGTTCTTCTTTCTGCTCTTGAAGTCTGATTTCCCCCTCAGATATGGAGTACTGCCACGTGCCATGAATGTCTCTTTCTCTTAAGCTTTTTCGATCAAAATGTTCAGAGATGACAGCTAAAGACTCAGGCTCTAGGACTGAAGCAAAATTTTAACTAACTACTGCTTACAACGTGAGGAGCTTAGACCTTGTAGCTGCTGACCTTGCCACCAGCTGCTCCATGGTGCCAAAGAGGAGCATCTACCACACATTTTATTTCCATGTCAGATTATATCCTTGCTTTGTACAAATCACATACTGACACAAAATGTCTATGAGTCAGTCTTTTCCTTCATGTATTACTCATGTAAGATCTGCAACAAAATCCTCTATTTTCTGCACACAGCAAAGCCTTCTTAGATTCACCACACTGTAAATTGGAAGGAAGAATTATGGCATTTCACTTTAGAAGAATAAAAACTTTTGACATTTAAATAGTATATTTACCAAAGCACTTTGAGCTATACTGTCATCTATTTTCTGTCTATTAAAAAACATGTTACAGTGTAAAAACTGTTTTTATCTCTGTCTCCACAAAAGCATGGCAAAAATTGATTCTATTTAATGTTTTATCAACTGAACTAGAGAAGAGATATTACCTCTTTGAGCATCAGCCAAAGGTCTTGTAGCTAATGCTGACCTCTGTCAAATCTAGCACATTGTATAGGAAGGATTGACAATTATTGTTCTATTGTATTTTGCAAGACACCAAGGGTCAGAGCAATGGAATTGTTACGTTGCAGCAGAACAATAATTCAAAGCTTGTTTGCCTGTGCTGGGGAAAGCTACTAAGGTCAAAAATCATTGTTGTGTTAGTGTAAAGACAAAATGCTAAGAAATTTGTAAATAGGTTTGCAGTTTTTCCAATTATTTTAACTGTTTGCAGGGATTTCCTTTGTGGTTGACAGGTATTCCAAATCAACCCGCTGTCCTCCTATGATAGCATGATTATTCTTTTTAGAAAATGATAAATCAGCCTTTTAATCACAAAGATTCAGATTGCATTGAAGCTTAATCTGGCCTGCTGGAAAGGAGAGCTGAACATCCAAATACAAAGGGAAATGCTTTGGAGCATGTATACAGCAGTGAGAAAATGTTTACAAATTCATGAAAGGCATTTGGAGTTAACTTGCTTAAGTTTTGGGGGTATGTAAAATGAAAAGTATTCCAAGATATCTGAGTGTGAAAGCCTTGATTGCATCTCCCTGTGGTGCCCTGCATTTTTTTACACTGCTAATTTCTATTGACAGCATTCTGCTTAGTTGAAAGAGCTTCAACTTATATTTTTGGCATTGAAAATACTGAGTCTGATGTCTTCTTATCTTTTATGAATGCATCTATGCTTCATTGCAAATAGACTATAAAAAGAAAAGTATAACTGAGTGCCTCTATATAATCAACATAAATGACAAACCTATTCCCATTGATGTTGCAGCCAATAAGGGTTTAATGCAAAAACTTTAATATGAACAAGATTAGATGTAATACTGAATATAGTTACAGTTCATATATATGAATGAATATGTATTCATAATACAGGGGAAGAATATGACAAATATCAATGAGCTTGTCTAGGTCATCTCTTTTGCCTGCTGTAGGATCATTTTCTGGGGTTGGTTGTGTTTGCAGTATTTTGGCTCAATCAGCCTGTGTTTGTCAGCAACATCACTCTGCTACAAAACCGTCAAATACTGTATTGAACTGTCTAAACAGGAGTACCATCTGCTGGGCTCAGAAAGCACTCCTCCTGACCTGCTCAGCACTGCTAAGTCCTCAGGTAGTGTCTGTGATTCTGTGCACTGCACATTTCGAAAATTGTAGACCAAGGGCAAAAAAAGCTATCTAATTGAAGAGAGATGTAGGGGGTGCCTGAAAAAATGGATGTTTTTCTATGAGGGAAGACATGCAATGGAGCTATAGGCTAGAATGGGAATGGCCTCAACAACTTCTACAAGATTGTAAATTGAAGGGCTACTCAAGATAAGAATGGACATCAGTGAGTGCATTAAGGAATATCAAGAATCTGGCTAAATTTCAGAAATTTAGTCAGACCATTTCATTGTTGTTTTCATGCTGGGGACACTTATTCATCTGTAATGAACAGAACTCACAAGGTGAATTGAGAGTCAGGATCCAGTTCTGTTGCCAGAGAGTCCACTACAAACCACAACCCATTTTTACTGGGCATTGCCATTACCTTCTGAAAAAGAGCACCCAGTGTGAATGGACTAATCTCTACACTAATGAATGAAATCACACAGATATCTGGGCTGCTGAGAGGAACAAATCAGCAGGGGATATTTTCTTTCTTTGTGAAACAGGTGCTGTGACAGGCAGTCCCCTGCAAATACTCCAAGGAAAGGAAGAATGTACTGGATGAGAAAGGGTCCAGCAATGTTCAGCAACAGACCATGGGAATTAAAATAAATTATGATTTTAAGGATTGAAAAAGAGGAGAAATTAATGTAAATTTATGAAAGGGGGGAAAAAATTAACCCAAACCTCAATCTTAGAACAGGATGACTTTTAATGAAATCCCAAGACCTCCAAGTTACTGCATCAGGACTTGGTGTACCTCTCATCACTCTTCTTGTATGAACACTAATGTTGCAAAGACATGGCAGAAGTTACAGTTCAGTCTAAAAACATTGTTTTTCTCCAGCAGATGATGGTATGGAAGGAAGGCAGGGCACAAGCTAAGCATTAGATAATGCCTTGTTCTGATTTCCTCTGGACTGCATAAGTTAAAGTCAAATATTCCCTGGACCACATATTGCTTATGTGTGGGAGTCATTCCACCTGCTGAGAGTGGATTTCAGTCTTCAAAGCAGCCACTGAAAGGCATTTGTAGCTACACTTCTCCTGCCCAAGGAATATATGAGAACACTTTAATAAAATTATTTTCCATTGAAATAAATCACAAAAATAGGTGTAGAGTACAAAAACATTATGGCAAAACTGTTCAAGAACAGAAAAATCTTTATGAAAGCCTAATTAGTCTTCTGAAGTAAACAACCAAATAAGCCAAAGTTGAGGAGGATTTGGGTAAGCCATCTCTGTGCATATGTCTTGCAGTAGTCTCTTTCTGTGTAAATAGTGGCAATCATAGTTTGTAAAATATACATTGCTTTGGCTGGTTCTTAAAATCATCTCCTGTTATGTGAAGGAAAATATTTCCTCTAAGCTCCCTCTAATTGTCACTGAAGAAAAAAGCTCCAGTGAGATGACTGAGGAACTTACAGAAATAGTTTGTGTGATGAGAGCAATGCAATTGTGGCTGTGACAGAAATCAAACTCCCAAGTTACTTGTGAGCCTTGGGTGGGATCCACTCAACACCAAACCTGGCCCTGTGGTTGTTGCCATGTCCCAGTGTTGTGCTGCAGTGTGGACGAGCTCCTGCTTGCTGCATGGCTCAGAGTATCAGCCAGAAGAGCGGAAACACCAGCCTTGACTCAGGATGTCAGTAAAAAGTCCTTCAAATCCTTGATTCTAAAGGTTCAGTTTGAATTTAATTCTAGTATGCCCTTGGAGGAGACAAGGCTTAAAGGATGGTCAGTGTCCAGAGCTGACGGGAGCTGTCACCCTGTCCAGTGATGACCTAAATGGGACAATCTGAAGTTACTACTTCAAATCCTCAAAATCATTGAGTTTGTCATTGATATGACATAGAATTAAGCAAATTAAAGCCTAGAAGCCTGGAAAAACCCCCTTAATTATTGCTTTTAGCTTTCTTTTTCATCCAAACAATTGATAAAAAAGCAATACCTACACCTCTGGGCTTCTCCTGAATTAATTTACTTGGGGTATCTCTGATAGCATTAAGAAAGTGTTTTCTAAATTTTTTCAGAAAATTACTTTCTCTTTCATGTACAAGTTCAATATCATGATTGCTTTTTGATATCAATACATTTTAATTAGCATTAATTTTATTTTTCATCAGTCACATGCTAATAGAGATGGGGAAGATTATTCTTTCTTTTTTACAGCTTATCATTTAGCAGATATGAATGTTTGTTGATAAACTAATAGAATGTATGATGAAATGGTTCTACTGTTAAGCTGTTAAACATTGACCAACAAATTAATGTTATAAAATATGTACAAACTACAGTGTGATTTGTGCTTATTGAACCATGTATGTCCTTGCCAGATAAGTTGTCAGTAAATATTTTATCAGATACACGTGTTTAAATTAATGCAATTAAATTGAAAAGCAGTTCATCAAAGCATTGTTACATCTGAGTAGAAAACAAAACCAACACTAATTACCATTGTTAGATGTAGCATGCAGTATATGACATTACACAAAATAGAATCCAAATCAGAAAAAAAAAAAAAAAAAAAAAAGTGTGTAGAGGTTTCTTAGGCAAGTGAATAAGAACAAAAGCCTTATTAATTAAAGCTAGCCTGGCACAATTCCTGCTACATAATGGTTTCATATATTTCACTTCTTTTTCCTGTACTTCTCTCATCTTGTCTGTTTATAAGGTCTTTGGGGCAGAAAACCTTTTATTTTGGGCACATGAATGCAATTGAAAAACTTATAGTCAGTATCAATTACATTTTTCCTTGTCAGCCACCTAATATATGGGTGTAGCTGGTGATTCCCAGTATTTGTCACTTCCCTTTAAATGTCAGGAGTCTCAGCTCAAGAGTATAGATTTTCTTCCAAAGCAGCATCCCAGTTAGCAAGTCTTGCATGCTGTAGGTATGTGCAGATAACATGTGCAGCGAAAAATGTCTGGGGTAGCACATGTGAACTGGACTTCATCCTTCAGGCCTGTCAATACATTAAAAACTTAAAAAAACTTGGGATAAAAGCCATGTTCTTCCATCAGCCTGGCACTGTAAAACAGCCAGGGTGAGCTGTGGTCCTGCATTCAAGCCAGCCTCATCCTGCACAGCAATTCTCTTGGGAGGGTGTTTTCCCACTACCCTCTCATCGACTGCTTGGAGACAAGAGGGGCTTTCCATGGTCTGGGGTGGATGGGCCCACACCACATCAATTCTTCTGGCTGCCTGCTTGTCCCAGATGGGGAGGTCCCAGGTTTCAGAGGAGTTTGATGAAATATGAATCCAGGGAGAGATTTGAATTCGTGCTTTTGGATCCATGATGAGATGCCTTAACTGCTTTGCCCTATTCAAAAGATACTTACTGAATAAATCTGAATAATGAGTGAATGAAAGAGACTGTTATCTGGTCTGTACGCACAAAGAGGCTAAGTTTGTCAAATTAATTATTCACTGTGAATTATTCACTTAGCTCCAACGACCTCTTCATAATCCATCTTCTTCTGTCCTTTCCAAGTGCTATGATCATGCTCTATGCCTAGCTCATATTTTAGCCTCATTCTTTGAGTTATGTCTGATGTAGATTACTAACACAGACTCACAATAGCGCTGGGGAAAGATAATATTTTATTTAAAATTAACCTAACACTTGAAAACAAACAAAAAACCAAGTAAATAAGCCCTAAGTACCAATAGCTGTGAAAAAGTGGAGAGCACAGTGGACATATTTAAGGTCCCAGTCTCTCAAACATGTGGGCACGTGCTTTCCAAGCAGCAGCCTACGAGATTAGTAGGAGGAAGGATGGTGTCAGAGTTAAACAGATATTTATAAAAGGAGAAGCCAAAACATCTCATGGATTGAAACCTGAAAGCACTTACAGAGTTCTAGTTGAAACAGAGCATTAACAAAGGTGAGTCTTTTATAGTTAAAGCTGTACTTTCATTATGCTCATTCCCATTTCTTGTCAGGACCATTTAAATTTTGCATTACTAAATATTAACTGATTTAAAATATTCAGAATTTTCTCCTGCTAGTAGTGCTGAGCAGTACATTAAAACTCTGTTTTGCAGAGGAAGGGTGACACAGTCAAATATTTTTGCAATGCCCTAATGTAACATATGAAGTATGAAGAATGTGGCCTATAAGAACTGAACTCAGCTGATACCTCAGAAACCCTGCTGCAGTTCACCTAGTTTGGAGAATGTGTGAATCCCAAAAAACAAAATATTTTTAAGATTAAGGGCACAAGTGTAGGCTTTATTTTTATCAAGCGCATTTAAATAGATATTTAAAGCTAATACTTCACTTTCTTTATGGCATACTTTGTTTCATGCTAAGCAGAATCCAAAAAGACCCTATTAATGAAGATGGTTTAATGCCTGTGCATTATTATAATGCACTCCTTTGTTCTACACTTTCTCTGTGTGTCATAGACTAAGTCATTAATCAATGGGTGCTGAAAAATAATTGTCTAGTTCTTAACAATCTTCTATTGTTGAAACATTTGGAATTTTAAGATAAAGATGTACTGGCTGCTCTGAAAAAAATGTGGTTTAAGATTACCCTTCATGGAAGTATGGGCTTATTGTTAGAAATGCAAAGCAGATGACCTGGTTTTAATGTGTTTGAGTGCACTGTTGTTCAATTGCCTATTCAAATTGTGCTTGAAAAGTAGACTTCATTAATGTCTCAAAATAATGATTTTGTGTGTTATTTTATTGTACCTGGCACATTAATTAAATGGAGAAGCATCATGGAATTACACGGGGTTTAAAAATAGAAGTACAAAATCTTTTTAGTAGTAATAATAATAACAATAATAATAATAATAATAAATAACTCTTAGTCAATTTAATACAATTAAGAATTATATTATTTTTGTACTTCTATCCTTGATGTCAGATGTGCATAAAGGGCACATACTGATTACAAATCACCTGAGAGCCTGTATCTATAACAATCTATTTCAGTGACTCACCTAGGAGATCTGCCTGACAACCTTCATATAGGCTGGGAAATTTTGTGGAAAATCTTCCAAATCTTCAGTTTCCTAAACAACACAGAGTAGTTACTTTTCTTCTGAGAGGAATACTGCAGAAATGGACATCAGTTAACTCCTACCAGCTGTTTCAGCTCTGTCAACACACAGGCTGGGTTGCCTGGAACAGCACTACATCTGAATGCCCTCTCGTCCACCTCAGGCTGTTTTAATGACTCCCAAAATCTAAATAAAAACAGGAACAGTTCTTCAATCCCAGCTCTTCCCAGAAAGCCCAGTGAAAGACACAGCTCTTCAAGATGCAGGGACACACAGATCATGAAGGGAAGAAAAATGAGACCTGGGAGTTTTTTGCAAGGTGATATTCCTTCTGCACGCAACATCATGTGATAGTGACTGATCCTTGGGGGAAATAGGTGCTGTAAAATCCCCAAGAGGAAAGCCTAGAATGGGAACAGAGAGCTTGAGCACACAAACCTGAGGAGGTAACTGACAGAGGATCAACTCTTGAGCAGCATGGAACTGTAGGTTTAGGAAATAACTGAGGAAGTAAAACATCACATTTATGGCAAGAGGGCAAAGGAACAAGCAGAAACACACAAAAGACATTAACAGCTTCCTTAAAGATGGGGTGAAAAGAGGAAGAATGGGGAGGAATGCTCCTGTACTGCTTCACTGGGTTAACCCCACGGATTATGCACAGAAATATCTCCTTCATTGCCTTTTGATTTACTACTCATTATTGCAAACTCAGCAGTTATATGTAAAATATTATCTCTTATTAGATAACTGTGTTAAACAGATGAGAATTTTCAAGGTCAGTGCATGTGTGTGTTTTGTGCCCCAGCCTTCCCACACACCAGGGTGACAGGCAGTACAACACCAAGACAGAGAAAATGGGGATGGAACTGTCCTGTGCTACTTCAACAGCCTGTCCACACACAAATGCTACAGAGATGTCTCGTGTATTTCAAATTGATGAAGGTCTGACAGTTTTGACCTAAGGTGTTGTAGCCAGCTCATATACCAACTTATTAACATGGAACCCAAGAGCTGCAGGCATGATTTTAGTTATTATTAACTACCTTCCTCAGTATGACAAGCACTGTGGGAGATTATTGAGTTAGAAATGGCATGTGAAAAGAAACAACAGGAACCTAAGTAGGTGGAGGAAATACACAGGACATTAACAGTAATTTTTAAAATACTCTCGGCTTGGTGGTAGTTATTTCAGAGGGTGGGTAGATTATTTAATCTTATCAGATTTTTGCTTTTTGGTTTCCTGATTTTTTACTCAATTAGAATTTGGAGGTGATATATTAGTCCTTTTCAAGTAAATGATGAATGTTCACTGACCTTGATATCAAGAGAAGCAGACAAAACTACACTCTATTTCCCCACTTACTTTATTCATACTGAATACAACTTTACTAAAATCCTGGAGCCAGTGACTCCAAGGACTATCACAAGTATGTTCAAAATTTAAAGAACAATGAACTTCAAATTACATACATATGAAAAAAAGAGCAGAGGGTTTTGTCAACATTCTCAAATATTTACTGCTTTTCTTCTTCCTATTGGCTGTTTATTTTCCCTTGATTAAATACTGAGCTCCTTGAGACATGCAAAGTGCTTATTTCAATGCCTGGAAATCACATAGCACATTGTGCAGGTTAAGGCAGATAAATACTAAGGCTCATTCTGGGAAGATGAGTCCTGCCATTGCATTTTGTCTTCCTGTTTTAGCTGCTCAAGGAATGTGTGTCCTTTATTTTCATGTTCTCCATCTTCTTATATAAATGCTGGAGAACTCAAGCATATATATGCCACACCAAGGACCAAACGTGCAATAAAGTCAGTAAGCTCATTTTCTAGTGTGATGGCAACAGTGAGGTAAATTCTGTGCCTAGTAAATAAGGAGAAAGGCAAGGAGCTGCCAACTTAAATGTACTCCTCCTCTTTAGCACCTCGAACTCTTGAGAAAAGGTCTTTGTCTGCCATAAATCATTGAAAGATGTCTAGTCCTTAATCATCATCTATTGTTGAAACATTTGGAATTTTAAGATAAAGATGTACAATTTGCACTGAAAAAAAGTTGTTTAAGATTATCCTTTCTGAAAATGTGAGCTTATTGTTATAAATGCAAAGCAGATGACCTAATGTTAATGTATTTTAGTGCTATTTTAGTACTGCCTATTCAAACTCTGCTAGAAAATAGACTTCATTAATGTCATAAAATGATGATTTTGTTCATTATTTTATTAAACTTAAACATTAATTAAATTTAAAAATACTCTGGATCTATAAAACATTTGAAAACAGAATTCTACCACATTGCTGTAAGTATAGAAGGGAGCAGTTCTGAGGCTTATTCTCTTTTTACTTTTTCCTAGCTGTGTGCCTAAACAAAAAGAATACACTGCAAGTGGTTACAGCCCAACTAGAAATACACAGGTCTGTGCTAATCTAGTTACAGTAAGGCAAAGAGAATAGCTTAAGAGGCTTCAGTTTTATTTTTCCTTCAACTTCAGTAGCATGACAGAACTTGAAACACAGAGTTGCAATGCAAGCTATTGATGCCAGAGAGAACTCTACTTCCAACTAGTCAAGACTGTTTATGAAAAAATAATGTGTTATATAACAGAAAGATCTCCTCTTTCAAGAAACCCTTAATGGGTTACTGCAAAAATGTAGAGAAATGGCATCTTGTTTTGAAGGATAAATGACCTTGATAACAGAATCTCTGGCAATAATAGTAATGATAAGGGAAAGCTTAGGTAAATTAAGCATTTCCTCTGTCCCTCAAGCGTATTATCTGCATTTATATCTTGCATTTATATCTTGCATTTATATCTTGCATTTATACCACCCACATTGTGTGGAGTACAGCAATTCTTTCTACATGTAGCTGTGTTACCAAGAACAACTAGTTAAAACAGAATGGGTACCTGATGGAGGGGATTCTGGTAACAGAAAAAAATTGTCTGCAAAGCCTATAACCAGTCATATATAATTCTTGACCTGCTCCTGTTGCAGAGGGGGAAAAAAACCCTGCAGCTTTAATATGATAAAAACTGCAACTATGAGAATGTAGAGCTCATTAATCAATCTGCACTAGCCCTTAGGGCTGGTGGTGGGGAACAGGAAAGGAAAGCTGACTATTGGGAAAGAAAATACTAACTCTCAGTCTCGCTTATCTGCAACATCATGTACATAGCTGAAAAATTGGAGAATTCAAATGCATCCATGTGGTCTTGTAAGGAATATGACCTAGTGGGTAGACGTGCATATTCTAGAGAAGTAGGCCTTTAGTGCCAACATTTTTTAGTCTATTTTGTCTCACAACAAGTTGTGGAACCAGGGTGGGCATTAATCACTTGATTATCTTAATTTACACAGGATTTGTTCAAGTTTTATTTGTAATCTTGGGTCAAAAGCAAATTAGAGAGTGTGGCTATTTTCTAAACTATTGTGGGGGAAGAAACAGTGATACTTCTCCAGCAGCTCTCTAAAACCTATCAAGCAGTGGCACAGCCACTGTAGGTAAAGTCAAGATAATTTTAGACTTAAGTTTTTGACAAAGTAGTTCTCTTCCATGCTGCTCCATGAGAGTGCCAAATTATGTGCAACCTTCCTCTTTTTGTGTGCTGCATATACAAGGAAATGAAAATTATAGATGGATACATGTAAAATCCAGCCTATGTCCACACAGTTGCTGTCTTCTCAATATAAAATAATTCCCAGATCTCTTCTTAAAATTCTTTGGGGCCTACTTGGTGTCATAACAAGGAAAACCAATATTTTGTGTGCATTTTCTTCACACATACATTATCACTAATTTTAGGTCTACCAACTACATATACCTGTGATTCTATTTCTCCACGGTTCCATTAATATTCAAATTAATTTATTAAGAAAGAGGATTTTTCACTATATTTATAATTTTAAACATTTTAGCGGGCCAATAACATTTGGGTAATTTTCTGTTTAAATTTAACCATCTTCCCTGTTGCAAGGACCATGGCTGACCTTAATGTCATACAATATTATCTGCTCAGCAAATTGCACCAATAGTCTCATTGTATTTTTTAGCACGTAAGCTTATCAGGAAAAGTCAGGAAGAGAAAAATTCACAGTTCCTTGGAAAAGAATTTAAATGAATAAAACAAAGATATCATTATTAGCAAGTTTAAATTCAAATACAGTTTTAGTAGCAGCAGGAACCAGAGCTACTGCATAGTCCTTTAAACAATGTCTTATTAAAAGAATAAGCTGGTGAAAGAACTAGAGCACGTGTCTTATGAGGAGCAGCTGAGGGAGATGGGGATGTTTACCCTAGAGAAAAGGAGGCTCAGGTGGGACTTTATCACTCTCTACAGCTCCCTGGAGGGGGGTTGGAGCTGGAAGAGGGCTCAGCCTTTTCTCCCAAGGAGCAAGCCACAGAACAGCAGTTGCACTAGAGGAGGTTTAGATTGGACATCAGGAAAAATGTATTCACTGAAAGGGTGATCAGACATTGGAACGTGATGCAGACAAGTGATGGAGTCATCATCCCTAGAAGGGTTCAAAAAATGTGTAGATGTGGCACCCGGGGACCGGTTTTAGTGGTGGACGTGACAGTGCTGGGTTAGTGGTTGTACTCTGATGTTAGATGTCTTTTCCAACCTAAATGATTCCCTGTTTCTATGTGTATCACTCAGAGGCATAAAATTGTCGTGCACAGGTGAAAACTAAAGCTGCTGACATTCATAATATTAAAGAAACAAAATCTTTCTCCCCTGCAAGGGATACCTGCCTCAGCACTACCTTACATAAATTACTGGCTGATACACGACACTGGCTGAGTAGAGAGTAGAAAAGTATGTGCCACATATATATTTCTAATAATTTCTCATTCTGAGAAAAAGAATCAAAATATTTCTATGGATTGTCTTATTTGAGAAAGTCCCTCGTGCAAAGATGTTTTGTGACGGTATGTAAGGTTTTGATGCTTACTAAAAAACAACAAGTTCTGAGTTCAACCATCCACCAGGTTCTTGAGTTGATCCTGAATGGAAAAAACCAGCAAACTAGGACCTTGTTTCATTGCTGTGGGGTGTAATCCCAAGATAGAGATAAACTATTCTGTTAGCATGTAATACTCACATTACAATTGTCCTTGTCAGCTGTAACTTACTGGGAAGGATAAGCCCCTTGGAAAAAAATGGTGAAGATGGATAAGATTGAAGATTGAGCACGTGGAAATTGGAGCAATGGAGGGCATATGATTGAAGTTCACAACTACAGGACATGGAAGTGTAACACAGTTAGCATGTGACTGTCAAAGCTTATGTCAGATCATACCTAGCCCCAATTTAGTTCAAGTACTGAATTTGCACAAGTGACAGCAGCATGCTCAGGGCAGACTGAGCAGCACAGAACTTCCAGAGCAGTCTTTTGCCAAGGAGGAGGAGAGGATCTGCCTGGATGATATTTTTTTACATGGATTCATTTGTAATGCTCCTTCAGTCCCAGGTGGAAATCATCACACCACCACTTCAACCTGGAAAAGTACTTTGGATTTCCCAGCTGTCAGATGCTCTGCAGACATCTGCCCCAAGAGAAGCCATAGATTTTGGAAAGCTTGGCTGGCAGAGAGAGCTAGCCCACAGGAGTGAGACAGGGCCTATATATATATAGTGGATCTTTTCTGAAGTACTCTGTTATTTTATACCTTCTAGATGTAGGTTTTGACATAGGGAATAGCTATATAGCTTTAGGATACTGGAGCCATTAGAGTATAATTTCCTTGAGGGGCACAACCTGCTGAAAGGAGAATGGAAAATCAGGGCTGCAGGACTGTCAGTCTGTGTGAACTCGCACAGAGATGGAAGAAGAAAAAGGTATTGCTGAATCAACACACTGTGCCTTTCCATCCCGTGCTGCTGTCTCTGGCAGCTCCCTCATTAAGGTGTGCATTCTAAGCCTAGAAATCTGAGTTTTCAGTGCTTTAATAGACAGTCAACCTTCTCCCCAGATCGAGTGATTTGCGTAGTCTCTGAACACAGTGCAAAATACAAATGATTTTCCATAGAAAAATGAATAACTTTCTGCAGTAACAATTACTGAGCATGTGAAATATGCACATAAACTCACGTAGAGCAAGGTGTAGCTGTTGGTAAATTTGGACTTTTTAATAGGTGACCTTTGTAATCCCACACAGAAAATCTGTCCTGGATATGAAATTCACACTGCACCTAATTTCACCCAGAGTGCCAATTCCATAGTTCAATATTTTTCATTTATTTCAGGTTTCCATGGTTTGTTTATACAACGCTGAAAAGCCATTTAAGTTATTCTTCATGCTACACTTCTCGTTTTGGTATTCATGAAAAACTTCTTTTCCAAGCAAACAACAAACCCCCCAAATCCTAATCTGCTTTTTGCCCCTCCAGGGTGTAAAGAAGAACTCTAAAAAGCATTTGCAACTCAGAAAAGCCCACATCTGTAGAGGCATAAAAACTGAGGGGAGAAAATATCTTTTGTTAAGTCAGGGCAGATCTATTTTGTATTCTAACCATTTACATAGAACAGGATTATACTTCAGCACTAAATAAGTGGTAAAGTAATGCTTGGTAAAGTATATATTATCTTCTTAAACATAATCTCATAATCAGATGTAGCAGCATCTTAAATAAATACATTTCTCAATAGGTGATGTTATACCATGCAAAGTAGGGGAATCATTTCACAGGAATTTGATACACTGTTAGTGCTTTTATCTTGTTCCTAAGAGATGGCATTGTTTGGGCATTAAAAGGATATTAAGTCCAAAGTTGCAATATTCAGCTTTCAGCCTGTTTCAGTGTTGCTTGTTATGTTTTTCATACTTTGGTTTACAATCCCTTGTGATAGATTAAAAAAAAAAAAAGAATTAACACAATCCTAATGACAGAGGACAGTTTATACTTCTCCATATTAACCTACTGCATATTTGCTTTTATTAAAGGGAACAAAATTTTCCAGGCTTAAGACTAAGCATGAGAAAAGCAAAGTAGACCACTGGTAAGCAGATGTATGTAAGGAAATCATATTTTAGGAATAAAATCTGGGGGACACTCTCGAGGCAATTTTTTAGGATCTGAAACTTTTGCAGTCCATTAAAGTACATAAGAAACATGCAATGCCATTGCAGCTGTCTTTGAATCTTCAGCACCAAGGCCACATTTTCTGAGAAAAATTAGGCATGCTAAGTGTCTTCAGTAAATTTGTCATGAAACATTGAACAACTGGTTCACAGCAATGATACTTCATCAGTATCTGCTCATTTGCCAAATGTTCTTCATTCAACTGACACCTTACACAAATCTATCTTTTCTCATTAAGCACAAAGCAAACTTCAGCACTGACATGTCTTGTACATTTTGTGTAGGTGCAAAAGATATATCTCGATTCATCAAATAAGGAAACTTGAACATTTGAAGCTTTTTAAAATAAAAAGCGCTGCATGAAAAATATGGAGCTCATCTCAGGAATATCTAGGATCCTTGGCTGCTATGTATGGCACACAGAGGCCGTGGCTCTGTGGTCTAAAGTAGGAGGAGGTGGGCTACAGCTGAGAAGGTATCAAAGTACCTGGAAAAGGTTGCCCAGAGAAGCTGTGGATAGCCCATTCCTGGCAGTTTTCAAGGCCAGGTTGGATGGGGCCCTGAGCAATCTGGTCTAGTGGAAAGTGTCCCTGCCCATGGGAGAAGTGTTGAGCCTCAATGATTTTTAAGATCTGCTCCAACCCAAACCATTCTATGATTCTATGGTATCTTAAATATGGCCAGTTTGAGGTTATCTGTGGAAACTTTGTCTATGACATATAAGAAACAGAAATGAAAACAAAATGAGCAGACCAACCCACCCAACACCATGAACTGCAAAACTGCAGCAATCCTTTCTCCATATCCAGAGATGTGTAACTCACAAAGTGCTCATTAAATCCCTCCCTCCTGTTTACTCCACAGCCTGGAGTAACTGCTGATTACTGAAAAACTGATTGCTCCTTTACAAACCATTCCAGTAGTAAGAAAAAGACGGTTTCTGCAGTTTACGTATTTTTTTCTTATTCCCTGAATAAAATCCACGCAGTTCTTTCTCATCAGTGATCTCAGAGTAAAGTGGCCTCCCTCACATTTTCTCTACTTGCACAAAAAAGAAAAAAAAAAAAAAAAAAAAAGCAAGACAGGTGCAGGTCACTGGTTGCTGTTGGTTCTTTGTACAAAGTCTCAAATACTCACCATGACATTCATAGAACAGTGCCAGAAATCTCTCTAAAATTTCAAAGATAAATATTCTCAGTGGGTGGTGTTAACCATCTTGCTGGTAGTGGTCATCACGTCAACAAGCTGCAGAAGTGCCCCGGATTTTGGATCTACTGTGGTGACAATGAGTGTCCTGTGACAGAACAATGACAATTACAGACAGCTATGGGCAATTATCTGAAACTGAGGGAAGAGCGTGAGAAAAGGCATGGAGTTTAAAAACTGAGTGTAACATATTAATATGAATGAACAACAAATCATAGTGTTGTTATTCTGTGTTGGATTCTGGGATTACTCCCAGAAGACTGTGTTTTTAAAATCTGGGTATTATCATAACAAGACAGAAATTTGTTAACCAATACATGGTTCATTTATTTCACTAATTATAAATTACTGAAACACATCTTTCCCCTCTGCCCCAGTATAGAAGATTCTTGTTATTTTCTTTCTTGTTTCCTGTCCATTTTTACTTTAAAATAGTGCTTTCTTCAGCTAGACAGGCAAATATAGTTACAGGTAAATATGAAACCCACTGCTGTAGAAGCTAGACGGCAATGCAGGCTTTCTGTAGAGAAATATTAAAAGTTCTATTTTGCTAACACAGCCTGGTTTAATTTTAAACATGTGGTTCTCCCATCAATTCTCCTATCACTACTCTCATGCCTAAAGATATGCAGATGCTCAAATGTTTGCAGGGTTGGCTATTTAGTTATTAGTTAGCAGTTGATTAATTCCACCAACTAATTAATAAAGGAGGCACCATTGTATTTCCTGTTTAGGAACCCAGTGATGAAGGTTATTCTGTTAAAAAGATTACTGAAATCTGTACTGGAAATTCCACATGCTTATCTTTGTTCCAATGTAATGGTTTTTTTTGTTTTGTTTTTTTTTTTTTTTTTTTTTTTTTTTTTTTTTGTTTTTTTTTTTCCCTAAAAGGAACGACATCTTAGGGTTAAGGATAATTTTAGAATCACAAAGTTTGGGAATAGAAAGATGTGGATGTGGAGAAGACAGAAAGCCTTACTTTTACTTTTTCTCTGGGCTAGAAAGAATCCTTTTTAATTTAAGGAGAAAGTGATTTCTGTAGAATAAGAGTCAACAGGAAGATAAACAAGAGATAAATAAAGGTTTGTAAAGAATCACAATCATTGCAAAGCTACCCTGACTGCAGAGGATCTCAATGCACAGAGCCTCTGCAATTTGGACTAAGTATCTAATTCTTTATCAAACAGCACTAACCTGTTTCTCCGTCAATATCCTATTGATGCAAATTCTGCAAATTCTACAGCTTATAGCTGTGTTCATTTCTCAGCCACTTTAAATTTGCAGAGGATTAATTTAATTGACTGTTTCATTAGCCTTATGATACAGGAAAGGATAAAAAGTAATCCCTAGTCGCCAAAAGATCATTGTAAAATGCATAAATATAAAATGCATTTGCATTCAAATAAATATATATTATAAACACATGAGTATATTCATGATACTAAGGAGAGATTTAGTATCAAGACCCCTGTTCACATAGCATTTAGTTTCTCCCTGTTATGCCCCATGGTTCTCCCACCTTTACTGATCAATGGCAAGGGACTGCAGTGCTTAGCTGAGATATTCCAAACTGCAAGGAGGGGCTGGTGAGCAGCATCTGATCTCTTGCTTTGCAGAGGAATGTAGAAGCTGGCTTGACTTCCTGTGTAAAGTTCTCATTTGCAGATGTTCATATCTCAAAAGCTAGAAGAGCCAATTATTAAAATATTAAGCAGTACTTCCATGAGTCAGTCAGTAGCTTCAGAATTTTCTGAAATACATTCATTTTTCTAGACTACATCAAAGTCATAAACCCAATTTTTAAAAAGACTGATGTGTGTGACAATTGCATATCATTCTTCAGATTCCCTTTTCAGATTGAAAATTGCTCAGTGGTTCAAAAGAAAGATTAAAAAAACAACTGAAGTATAAAGGGATAAATTAAGATTCTGTGCAAAGATTCCTACTGCATTTAGCGGGTTTTGAAGAAGCATACATTTCAAATGACTTGCTAAACATTCCGTCTGCCAAAAGTAATAAAATAATAATTTACACTGGTGAAATGTCTTTCATCGAAGAATTACAGAACGTGCTGTAAGGCTGGCAGTAAACTTATTTTGACTTGGAAGAAATTGAGATACAAAGAGGTTTAGGCCCAAATGTTGCTGTGATAGACATGATGCTATTCTCAGACAGGATGTAAGAGGTGGAGTCTCTTTACACTGTCAGGAAATGACAGGCTTTCCCTTCTTTCTGATGGGCAAGGCTCTGGGGATCAAACTCCTCTTGTGTCATGTGAAATGTATCCACTCACTAACTCTTCCAAAGCAGAGAAAAAAGAAAACTTTGGCTTTTACTTAAAAAAAAAAATATATATTTCTTTTGATAAATGCTAGCTTGAAACAAATCCTGTCTTGCTTTTGCAGCATTCCTGAAGGACCTACCTGTGTCAAAGAGTGGTTTAACGTAAGAGGTGGGGAGATGTTCAGGAGTCTGTTTACGAGGAGGGGAAGAACCAGCAACCCTGTACTGTGAAACTCCATGTCAAGGCAACACTAAACTCTGATTAACTACTGCTTTGAGACTTAAAATCAGGAGTAAGCCCTCGTGTTTAGGAAAATTTGATTTTTTGAGAAAAACAAATTTACTGCAAGCTAAGAATATGAAGTATATCTGAGAATCAAGCCTTTGCTCTGTCAAAATAAATCAGTGCTTTTTTATGGAGCCTTGAGCTTATGAATTGAAAGCAGCAAATGCAACACACACATACACTTGCAGAACACAGAACCTCAACCCTGTCCTTGATTGAAATACCTTTATCTAATTTTTATAGCACCTGAGTATTCCAGATAAAGATGGCTTTACTATTTTATTGGCATTATAGTATCTTTTTCCTCCCTATATTTTGTCTATTCAGGTCAAAATTCATTTATTTGCAAATGCTGGCCTAACATGCCTCTTAAATAATGTGAATCTTATAAACAAACTGAAAACATAATTGGAGGCATTGCAGGAAAAAAACATGAATGCAACTAGCTCTCTGAATTTCCCTGTGCAGAATTAGCAAGACATATTCTATTTAAATTTTACTCCCAGGCTGGGTTTTTTTTTCTGCTTGTTATTGTTATTTTTCAACTACTTTTTTGCAAGTTGTGAGAATACTGGATTTTTTTCTATCCAGTTGTCCAAAAACTCTGATGCATTACCCATATGGGAATCCTGGTGATGCTTTGTAATGGAAGGGAAAACAAGAATCAAGAAGAGAAAAATCAATTTAGCCACAAAACATAAGGGTCACAGCCAAATTAATTTCAGCACTGATGGCAAGATACTGTGATTTGAAAGGGAAGCCAAATAAAGTAAGAAAAAGGTAATAGTCAGCAATGTTTTAAATCATCTGGAAATAACATGGGGCACGACACAGCACCAATGCATTGCATGAACACTACAAGCACTCTCTTTTTCTATCACAGCTTCACATTCCTGTCAGAAAATAGGTAGACTGAATGTTTAAAGACCTAAGTGCAAGGGAAATATGTCACACAGCAAGACATCTGCCAACTTAGTGTTTCTTAGCATTACCAGAGTAGAGAACATGATTTGTGATAGAGCAGAACGAGAGAAGAGGCCAGAGAGAACATGACCACAGCAATGAGACATCATTTATTCATACTTTTACTGCCAGAAGTAAATAAAGTTATGCTTGTAATTATTGCAGCATATGTGGAACTAGGAGGAAAACTGCTGAAGCTTTATTGTCCAGATAGCACTGAAAGGTAGTTAATTTATACACAGACACACTGAAGAAACAGTACCCATTATCACTGCTGTCCACTCTAATACATTCCATCTTGAGCCAGATTTAATTTAACAAGAAGAGCTTCAATCTGCCAGTGCTGCAGTCTCTCCCTCCTGCACTTCACAGCCTCTTTTATGTGTCTGGAGAGAGAAGGAGGCGCTGTAATTAGCTGCTGATATTAACAGGCTTTCTTTTGCTTTATGAAGTTGGAAATAAATGGTCACATTACTGAGCAGGCTGCTGGATACTCATCATATTTTTTTTTAGAGTTATTTAAACTGGGCCTGAGCACTCTTGTTTCTGAGCTGCTTTCTTGCCTTTGTGTAATGGAGTTTTTCGTTCTGGATCAAAGCAAATTGGGGTCCCATTTCTGTTTATGTTAGCAGCACGGCTCCATCCAGGGAGATTGCCATCTCTAACATGAGAATATGAAGAGGAGCAGACAGCACAGCAGCACAGAGATGTGTACAGATATTTTCTTCAGCAATTTACAAATCTGAGTCTTAAACAGTTAGGGTTTTTTTGCCTATTATTTTGTCTAGTACAAAATCAGATAAAGCTTCCTAGAAAGCAGGACATTCTCAGAATTGTGTGGCAGCAGTTTCATAAAAGTGTCATATTGCCATTGCTTTTCACAGTACTTGTAGGAACTTAATCTTCTCCAGCTACTATCTCCAAGTTGTCTGAAACTGGCCAGAGGGCTAAAAATTTATTGCACAGGTCAGGAATACAGGGAAGGGTGGAAGGTGAGCAGAGGAATGAGTTTAATGGCAGAGAGCTCACTTTGATGCTCAAAACACTTCAGAAAGCATCGCACTTGACTGAGTTACAAAAGTCTCAGCAGCCACATCATGGACAGATTTTTGTCAAATGTACGTAACAGTGAAAGGAGAAGCTCCACCAAAGATAAAATTTCTCTTTTAACGTACAATATCAGCTTTTCCTGAAGTTTCATGAAACACTTGCCACTGCTCTCCTCCTAACAATTGTACCAGCACATTTTTTGTCAGGGATTTTTCTTTTTTTCCTCATCACTTTTTTTTTTTTTTTTTTTTTTTTTTTTTTTTTTTTTTTTTTTTTTTTTTAATTTAGAGAGTGAGAAAAACTGCTTTGATTTAAGCCACAAGAAATGTTTTGGTAGCATTGAATGAAACCCAATCTTAGTATTTCAGAATCATAAAATGATTTGGGTTGGAAGGGACCCAAGAAATCATTTCTTTCCAGCTTCCCTGCCATGTGCAGGGACACCTTCCACTAGACCAGGCTGCTCAGAGCCCCATCCAGCCTGGCCTTGAGCACTGCCAGGGATAGGGCAGCTACGGCTTCTCTGGGCAACCTGTACCAGTGCCCCAGCTCCCTCACAGTAGAAGATTTCTTTCTAAAATCTTATTTAAACCTACCCTTTCAGTTTAAAAAACACCTGCCCTTAGCCAATTACTACTTGCCCATGTCAGAAGTCCCTCTGCAGCTTTCTTGTAGCTTTCTTTAAGTACCTGAAAACTCTATAACTTCTCCCTAGAACCTTCTCTTCTCCAGGCTGAACAGCCCCAGCTGTCCCAGCCTGTCTTCACAGGAAAGGTGTTGCAGCCCTCTGATTTCTTTGTGGCCCTCTCTGGACTCACTCCAACATTCTTCTTATGCTAGGTTTCCCCATGTCTGTACACAGAACTGCAGGTGGGGTCTCACTGGGGTGGAGCAGAGGGACAGAATCCCCTCTCTCATCCTGCTGCCCACGGTGCTTTGGATGTAGTCCAGGACACATTTTGCTTTCTAGCTGCAAGTGCACATGGCTGGGACCTGTGGAGCTTCCTGTCCATCAATTCCCCCAAGTCTTTCTCCTCTGAGGGAAGGCTGCTCTCCATCCATTCTCTGTCCAGCCTGTATTTTCTCTTGGGATCACCCCAACACAGGTACAGGACCTTGCACTTGACTGTGTTGAACTTCAAGAGGTTCACATGAGCCCACCTCTCCAGCCTGTCCAGGTCCCTCTGGATGGCATCCCTACCATCCAGAACGTTGACTGATCCTCTCAGCTTGGTGTCCTTGTCAAACTTCCTGGGGTTGAACTCAATCCCATTGTCCATGTTGCTGACAAAGATGTTAAACAGCACCAGTCCCATCAGAGACCAGGAGAAAGACATCAGCACTCAATCTAAAACATACCTTGATGCTCATATTTGATTGTAGTTAATATCTGGGGAAGTTTCTTTCCAATTTTGTTGAACAATAAGTGCTGCAATCTTTCAGGTTGAGTCTCAGTAGTGGCAACCTTAACAACAACATTAGCTAACTTAGTGGATTCTTGCATTTTCTTTATCATATATGGTCTTCTAACCCACTTTCACTCTTGTCTAAATTAAACTCAAACTCTAATTATAAAGTTTGAGTTTTCTCTCTTGTTCATGAGACTGTTCATGAAGTTGCAGAATGTCAGGGCAGTCCTGCTTCCTTTTGCCAGCCAATCAGTGGAATCTCTCCATATTCCTGCTTGTTCCTGGTTTAGAGATGTGGGAGTGGCAGCAAAAACTTGAGTTTGCTACAAGCATAAAATAACACTATCTGCAGAATTTTTTAATAGACTGAGTCCATGTACATCCCTGCTTTTTCAATAAATGATAGACATCTTTTCAAACCCCAATTTTTATCCTTAGTTATACAGCAGTACTCCAACTGATGATATCATCTACCCTTTCTTAGAGCATATTTTCTGTGCTAGAATGTAGAGTGAGTTTAAAATTGAAGATCCTTATTTTGCATAATTATATGTAAAGGCAGGAAATGTATTTCTATCATTTATTGAAGCTTTTACAAGAATTCATCCCTGAATTCTGAACGAAAGTACATTTTATATGTATAGAAAATACCAGCAGTAGCAGTCAAGAATAGCTATGGTAACAAGTCTGAGAGATTTTGACTCATATCATAGTCAGTGAATAAAATCCCTTTATATGAAATATCTCCAAAGACTTTTTCTGAGCAAAATTATACAACTGTTTTTGCCAGAGTGTGATGGTGTATCACACAGATGACAAGACCCAGAAAACTGGTACACTGCTGAGGGCTCTTTTCACAACACATGCTTAGCAATGTGGATGCACACAGGATCTAAATTTGCTTCATGTCTAACAAAAGGTGTTGCTTTATTTAAAGAAAATTCATTCTCTAAGTAATCTTCCTGTAGAAGTTACAGAAGAAATCTTGAAAAGGAAATTAAAAAAAAGCTGCAGAAAATGCCACCAAAGAGTTGCTTTAAAAGTGGGATCAAAATGTTGAATAGCATGTTTATTTTACATGCATGGCCAAGAGTAAATGTTAAGGCAAGTGTCCTGTCTGACCATCTGGGAGCAGCTGTGACAGTCACACACTCACCCTCTCAAGCTAAGACTGAGGTGCCTTTGCAGCCATACCTGCACTCTCTTCCAGTTTGGCAAGGTTTTTTTACTGGCTCAACTCTAGGTTTCTCATAGCAGAGTTTTAGATGTCTGGATCCTTAAAATAATTTAACCATGGTGCATCAACTGAATAACACCTTGAGCTGGTGCTTCTGAGGAGGAACCTGAACAAAGGAGCCCCTGGGGTTTTATACCCTTACAGTCTAAATATGTGAAGGTTTGGGCTCCTCAGTTCCTGCCTCATCTCTGGGTGTCCCTCACCTGGCTGGCCACAGGTTCCTGTGCCTTTGTGGTGCAAGGGACAGCAGTTCATGGCCTTTGCCTTGGGCTCTGCCACCCAGAGCTCAACCTGCTGCTCCACATCAGCTGCACATCGAGATACCTGCACCACGTGCATTCCTCAGCACACAGATCCTCAACATCAGGGCACTTCAGCAGGATGGTTCTCATTCTCAAACTTGTAATTCGGAATGGTGAGGAAGAAAATTGTACGGAACATTATTATTGACAGTTTGCACTCCAAGGTCGCCTATTCCAGGGTTCAACAAGGACATAACCCGTTGTTGAAATGTCTATGGAAATTACTATTAAGTAAGCTGATGAGGAATTTTATAGCAATAAGGTGATTATAGTTTTTTATCATGAGACTTTGTAAAAAGAGTTTCATGGGAACTTAAAAAAAATATTTGTTACATTCAGATAATGTTTCAAAGAGCAAAAAATCCATACACAAGTGTACTTGTGCTTTATTGGCTAATTAAACACTGCCATATTTTTAATCAGGTTGGTTTGACTTCTGATAAATCTCAAACGAATGATAAAGCTAATGGCAGCCTACACATGTGGCCTTGCCTCTGTACACTTGACATTCTCCTGACTTATTTCCTTGGGGATTTGCGACTTCAACCAGTCAAGTCTCTGCAACGGATTTTTCTTAAAAAGAAATAAGCATCATCACATACCCACTTTCTATCCAATGTCAGAAAATGAGAACTTGCTAGGAACAATCATTTTAACCCAAGGCTTGCTTGTAGTAAGAGAGGTACCAACACTGTGATGTCTTACTTTACTTGCATTTAGAGAGCCCTAATGCACGCTGGATGCTCCTGTGATTTGTGCTGTGATATGAGTAGCCCAGGAGGCAACAAGTCAGATACATTCTGAGTTTTTTTCTTGCTTAGAAGAGGAACTGTCATAGCGTGCCACCTGCAAAATACACCTCTATGTCCTGTTTCTGGCCATGACTGGCAAATTAATCTCTTCTGTGGAAGAGCAGCCTTCATTTGCTTCTAGTTCCCTATCCAACAGAGATCACTCTAATATGATCCCAGAAGGTCACACTGGCAATTAGCAGAGAGAGAAACACTGTCCAGACAGATAACTCCAGATTGCATTTTGAATGCATCATTCACACTCTCAATTTCCACAGCTTTCTGCCCCATCTAAACACCAAAAGCAAGGTATCGTATGACCAAAAATGCTCAAAAAAGTCCTCCTTGGGTAGATTTTATTCTGTTTTAATTCTAAAGTCTTCCATTGGAAAATGTGCCCATGGATCAGTTTAAATTCATTGCACTTTCCTGCTCCATCTTGTAGCAAGAGGAAAGTTTACTTACTTATGTTCCCTGCACCAGACTTCTGCCCTCTTCCATCTTCTCTGGATGTTCTGATATTCTGGAAGAAATTATTGCTGCACCATTCTGCTTACAGATTCTCCCAGAAAAACAAAGGACTTCCCTCTTTTATCTCCTTCCATCTGTAGCCATGCAGAGGGAACTTAATAGGGAGGTTTCAGTCTAATTCTGGTCCTCAGTGATACCACAGCTCTTTGCATAGCTCTGTTGGGTTACACCCACAGGATCCTCAGATGATCTCAGGGAATGCTGTATCGCTGGGGATAGGGAATGCTGTGTAGCTGGGGGTACTCTGTTGATTCCCTCTTTTGAACATCCCTTCTATCCTTTTCTTCATTTGTTCTTGTGCATTTTTGTATCAATTCTTAGTTCTGACCCCCACTTCCTTTTCAAGGGCTCTTTGTTATTCAATATGGATTTCCTCCAACTCTTTTTATATATTCTCCAATAAAGATACTTACAAGAAGAACATCAGAGCTGGACAGACACACAGCAACACCTTCTCAATGCTGCTCCCACCACACTGAGTCTTGGTTAGATCCTGAGCCAATATTACATTTCATATTCTTCCATCTCAGTTACAAGGGTGAACAATACACCTGCCTTTGAATTCCAGGAGAAAAAAAACCCAAGCAAACAAACCAACAAACAAACAAGCACAAAAAACTCAGCCATGTGGTAAATTTAACATGCTCTGATGTATCACCATGTAGATACTTCTACATTTCTTTAAAACTCAACAGCGTACGATAGTCCTCAATTTCTGTTACTGACCTCATTAAAACTTGTGGGGATCAAATTCCCTTAAAAAGATGGGAAATTCTGTCTTTGAAGCTACAACTTATCCCTTTCCTCCAAATTATCTGCTGCATTACTCAATTATTTGCCTTGCTTATGTATAGAGCCAGCCACATCTCCAGATCTGCCATGGTAGGGTTTTTTTTTCCATATGGACAGAGCCACACCAAGACAGATCCACTCTGCAAAGTCAAAAAGGTCTGGTAGGACAAGCTGAAAATATGTCAGAGCTCAGACACAGGAATTGCAGTTGTCTCATGTTTGGGCAGTTTAAGAAGATACTTCCCTTTCCTTTATCTTCTGAAAACAAGAACAGAAAAGATTTATTCTTATTTTCCAGCTTCCAGTTGCGTGTTACTTTCTGTGAAGCATTGATGAGTTTTGCCAGAAAGCAGCATTTAGTATGTTGTAGGAGAGGCTGACTGGCTTACATGACACATCTATTTCAGTTCCATCCTGTTGTCTTGCCATTTCTGCATCCAGTGCAAGGACAAGAAGAGTGTGGGACTGGCAGAGAGTGGATCAGCAGCACCTTTTGGCAGCAGTATATTTCAGCTGTGAAATGGAACTACACACTAAATTTGCACATATGCATTTCAGTGAGCAGAGCTGTGTTTGAGTAATAGAGGGCAGCATTTGGTATTACCTCCTCACATGCATCACACAGTGGAAATCATGTTCTATTTTTTTTTTTTTTTGGTGTAACAGATAGAATATAAAGCCTCCTATTCAAAACAGTGATCAAATTATAGCCATAAATAAAACTATGAGTTCAAAGTAAAGAGGAATTTGTGCCAGTGACGGATTTTGTCTGGGAGATAGATTTATCACATAGAATTTGATCACGCCAAATCCTTAACAGTAAAATAAGTAGTTCAGACTTATCACTCAGTATTAAAAAATAATCTGGATTTCACTATTCTTCATGTGCAAGTTTTCTTTGCCTCTATGGAGCTACATATTTGAGTTAAATGTCAGCGAAAATCACCAGTACAAATATAAAATGTGTCAGTGTGAATCATATCACTAAATTTATGTAGTAATTGACACTGGCACAAACTTCATCTCGTTCTTGTATGACCCAGTCTATTTTGGGCAGTCATGTCTTCCACCCAGTTTCCTGAGAATTGTGTATGTATTTACTCCTCTAACTGTCACCTTTAAAACTTTTGGGATTCTTTGGCCAATTTCAGCCAAAGTTAATAGGCAGACATTTCAAAGATATTCTATGCTTACATATTTTATGGAAAAAGGTGGCCACTAATGCTCAAAGACCTAACTACTGTGCTAGCAAGCAAAATGGCAGCAATTTGAGCCCTTTATTGCACAGCAGAGAATATTATTGACCATGACTCACGGGCCCAGAGGAAATCAAATTTTTGCTCTGTTTGATGTTTGCACTATGCTTTAATACCAGTAAGGATTACCTGTGTCACATGGTGGGCTCCTATATTGGAGTTCCACCGTTGCACTTTAATTTTCCATGTCTTTATTGGTGGTTGTTATAGAATCTTCATTTATAATTATCACATTAAAAAAATTAGATGGCTGTGTTATAACACTACTTTTATTCTTTAATAAAATCTGATTATCTTGTTAAATGTCTGTTCATGCATCCAGCTGAAGTGATAATATCGAATGCTTGTTTTTGAAATACTTTTTCATTAAAGCAACCAGTCCAATACAATTTGTTCTCCTGCTTACAGACCTATTTCTGTATGTGTCTTTCTCAACAAATTTTAGGTAGGAATAATATATGGCAAGGCAGGAAAGATAAAGGCCAGGTTTGATTTTAGGGAAACACATCCAATTTTTTCTAAGGAGAAGGATTCATGCAAATTGTCTCATTTTTTAAAGGCATTATAAACCCTATATATAGGGTTGTTTATAAAATCTGTTGCTATTAGGGATCAGTTCATTGGAGTCTGAGATGTCCCAAATCAAATTAAGTGCATTTAGCTGATTTTGGCAGTCTGCATGATTACAGCAGGATTTGCATTTGTCTTGATGTACAGATGTCCAGATTTTAGGAAGAAATAATTCTTATTTATGGCCTATGTAATTTTCTTCTAGAGAGCAAATTCACCCAGTTGAAAAATAATCAATTAATACAGTAGTCAAAGAGTGTAGTGATCTAAGGAATCACTTTGTTAATTCCAGTCATGGCTACCCATGAGTTTTCTGCCTTTTTCATGGTTGTACAACCCTAAAGACTTCTTGATGAGTGGTTTTAAGTCTTCTGTAGTGATCTTATTGTTTGGAGATGGGAATATCACATCATATAGTTCTATTTCCAAAAATATATATTTCCTGACATTGAAAGAATGGAAGTATTAGCAGTGAAATGCAGAGAAAGAACTATGAAGCACCTGACATCAGATCTAGATCCCATGATACGATATAATGTTTGAAGTGTTTCCAGATACATTTCAATGGACAAAACTTTTATTGAAAGAGCAGGCTGAGAGAAGAGCAGTAAAAGCATCTTTTCTACCAGTTAATACTTCAGCATTAGAGATCTGTCTCAGGGGGAAGGAGCTAAGTGAGAGGCTTAATATCTTGATATTTTTACACCAAACCAGTCCTGGAGCTCAAGATGGCTCATTTATAGCAAAGGCACAATCCTGAATCTCAGTTCACTGAAGGCCCCTTACTTCCCCTAGCATTTGGTTAGATTAAGGTCATACATGGAGCACTATTTACTGCTGGGTATTGCTCCTGTCTTGAGGGAAACAGAAAGGGAAATTCATGTAGGAGACATGGGAATTCACACAGCTCATCAGCTGGAGCCTTGTGGCTCAATGTGTGAGCTCTCTTTTGTGACCTGTGTGCAGAAGTGGAGTCAGGATTTCATCTTCTGCCTGCTGCTGAGCACTTGAAAGGCACGGGAAGGGAGCAGGCTTTGTCAAGAACTGATGGGAATTGAGCAGTCACTTGAACCTGTCAGGGGCTGAGCAGGCAGAAGCTTGTTGCATGTTGCATAGGATCATCATCTGAGTCACATTCAGCTACAGACATAAATAACAGTTCCTTCGTCACAGGAAAGAAGGCATCATTTTCCACAGGAACAGGTGCAATAGTTCTGCAAGATTCCAGTTCTTTAAAATATGCTCTATATAATCTAGATTAAAGGATCCCAGTCCTTTAATATATATTTTTATGTATAAGAAATCTCTCTGACCTCAGTGTGTTTCTTTGAACTGGAACATACAGGCAAATAGGAGTAATTGCAAAATGGGATGCCAAATTTGTAGAAGCTGACTCTTTCAGTGAAACACAGCAATAATCTCAAGATGCTGTTGATAAGGAAAATTGTCATTTGCTACATGATTAGATACATATCTTTTTCCACACAACCTATATATTTATTTAGATTCCCTTCATTAGTGTCAGAGATTGCTTAGTAAGGCACAACCATGCCATCCTGTAGGAGAAGTAAAAAAAAATTATGACAGCAGTGAAGAGAGGAAATGGTACATAATTAGGTGTCATAACTACTTTTTAAAAAAACAAAGAAGAAAACCCTAGATTAATTCATCAGCTATGTATGCTGTGTAAGCATCTTGGTCCAAACCCTGCGAGCACTACATAGTTCATATTCTGGGTCTCTCTAATTAAATTTTTCTATTGCATTTAATTGTTCCACATATTTATTGATGGCCGTTGTGTATTCTCAAGTTACAATCACAGCAGACTGCACTAGGAAATTACCTTAATCTTTAAAAATCCCCTAGTTATCAATTTTTATTTCCAAATGCAAGAGATAATGGTGAAAATTAAAACACTGAACACTTAGAGTTTTTGGGTTTTTTTAAGCAAACAAAGTAATCCATTTTATCACTAAACTATAAAATAAACTACTTATTCCTCAAAGTTGTTTATCTAGTGTTGGAATGGACTTTATCCAAGAAGAAGCTCTTCAGTTTGGTATTCTAGCTGAGAGAAGTCTTTCATAATGCAGCAGCTCAACATCACTGAGCTCATCCCCACTGGTGAGCTGGTACCTCTCATGTCTTATTACAAAACAGCTGAGATTACTGCAGGTAACACAGAGCAACATTCAATAAAAACAGGAGAACAATGAAAGCATAGAAAGGCAATGTCATTTATGTTCAGAGATTGGAAAGAAATTTATTTGACTTCTACAATCCCTGTATTATGCAATAGAGCTCCATGTGTGACATTCTCTAAAAATTTTGGAAGAAGGGTTTTCTTTGAAGATTTAAGGGATGTAAATAGATTTTTCAGCTTAAAAACAAAACAACAAACAAATATACTGCGAAACAAATCCATATACTAGATCTTCTTGTCTGCAACACCCCCAGCATTTCTAGAGAGCCAAAAAATCCCCATGGCATTTCTGTTTCTTCACTTTACAACATATTTTGATTTTGTTTTGAAACAGCATCCTGCTATTTTTTTTCCTATTCTGCCTACACCTAGCACTCTGTTTCCAGTTAAAATTCCCCTTAAGAATAATAAAAGGTGTTTTCCCAGTTGTGTTCAACCTCCCTTGGACCAAACTCTATTCTCCTGTCAGGTCTGTGGGGAATAATCAATCAACATTAACTGTCTGAAATAAGATGTATAACATTCTGAAACTGGACTTTTTTTTTTTTCCTTTTTTTTTTTTTTCCTTTTTTTTTTTTGCTTTCCCAAGGAACAAAGCCATTTCTAAACTCCTCACAAAGTGCACAAGCTAGTAATTTCTTTATTAAAAAAGCCATGACCATTGGTGATTTGCTATGAGAAACTGCATTCCGATATAAAAGAAGCAAATGAAACTATAAATTATTCACCATTGTATTTACTAATTATATTGTGCTACTCAGAGATATTCATCTGAGGGCAGACTATGATCCACTCTTTCAACAGAAGTGCATTCAGGATTTTATTTAGTAAGCCCACTTCAAATCCAAACCTGCAGACATTATGACTTTGCTTTGTAGGATACCACCCGAGGTCCAAACCTCATTTCACCCCTGAAACTTCCCCTTTTTTCCCTTCATAAATGCTGCCTTTCCTTACTCAGACTTTTTCCACGGATATTGGATGGAGCTCTTGGCTCACTCACTCTGTCCAGTTCTTCAGGAATTTCCCCTGATTTCTCAGGACTTAACACACTTCCTTATTGGCTTCAATTTTATTCCTTGCTGGGTTCATGTTTAAAGGCCACTTTACTTTCAGCATCCACTGAGTTGAAAGTCTTTGCTCTTCCATCTTTAGCAGTGAAATGAGTATTTTATTCTTTTGAAGAACATCTTTCTCCCTTCTTTCTCCAACTTCATACCAATTTCACAACACTGAGTGAAATTATTACTTTGTCATTTCATCAGCAGAACATTAAATGATGGGGAACTTTTCTCTTTTTGACAACCTTTACCTTAAACTTCAATGACTCTATTAGAAGGCAATGATCACTGCCACAGAATTTTATCACATATATTCACGTCTTATGCTGACTTCCAACTTTCCCTCTCCACCTTATTCTGAGTTAAAGTGCTAAATATGAATTATGGCAATCTGTAACTAAATGAGGGTAAATAGACAAGTCATGTCTTAAATCAGTACCTTCCCTGTGTAAAGGAATTTCATGCAGATTTCAATCAGAGATGTTTCTGTTCAGGAGACAAGATTTTAATGTAAATGTTCTATATAGAATTTAGTTAGATTTTTTTTTAATTACCCAATGGGATTGATTAGAACTTAATATTGGTACGAGCAACCTGGGCAAACATGTGATGTATGTATATTATGACATAGTTTAGAGTGAAACTGTCCTTATCTAGAGATGTTTGGAAGGTCATGCATATTTATGGATTTTGGGTAGAATGCAAACTGGACAACAAGTTTGATTTTCATTGATTTTGCTAGTCAGCAATAGTTGTACTGACAACATTTGACTCATGAGGAGGATGAATAATTTTAACTTAATGTCAAGCTTGGGTTTGGGATTTAAGAGAATAGAACAATATAATATAAGAATGGTTAATTCAAGGGAAACAGAAGTGGATAAGATAATAAGACTATGAATGAACTTATGCAGGATTTTCAACAAGACAAAAGAAAAATCAATTATTTTAATTTTCAAAACAAATGCCTCTTTTCACTTTGGACGTTACTTCCAGATGTGAAACAACTGCCAAGGATGTTCTTACTGGATGTATTCCTTTCTATATAGTATCCACATATGACGTTAAATATTTCAGCAGAGATTTAATGTCACTGATAACTCCTGGATTTTCAGTTTTGTTATGCCATCATTCATGAAGTAGAGGATGTGATTAACATCAGTCTTTTTTCTGCCATCCTCTTCAGGAAATCTCCTGGTGCTCTGTCATCTCCTTTCTGCCTTCCCTGCCTTTGTCTGCACGGTCTTGAGGAAGGAAGACCTTGTCCTCACATATACCTGGGACACCATGTGGGAGGAGGAGATGTCACTTGTCTCTCCCTTCAGTCCCAATGGAAGTTGTATTTTCCCTTGAAGAGTTCCTTACAGGGAATTGGACAAAAGAAATTTTGCATTTCAGAGGGGCAGTCTTCCCTCCCATTTTGGAAGGAATCATAGAATCACAGAAATTTCATGGTGGGAAGGGATCCTTAGAGGTTGTCTAATCCAACTGACCTGTAGTGAGCACAGAAAGTGGAAGGAAGGAAAGATGTACTGATCTAAAACTTGCACTCCCAATGGACAGACATTATAAGAACTACAAGTCTCTCACAGTCACAGTATAAATATAGAAGTACTGTTGGTTACAGTTAGAACAACGATGCCATTCCATCATCAAGTTCACTGAGTTACATTTGATAACAAACACTAATCCACAGCCCACTCTCAGGAACAGGTGATGTAACAATTGTGCTTTAACCAGGGGTGCCACTTGCTCATCGAGATACTGGAAAGAAGGCTCCACCTGGGCAGTAACATTTCCCCTTGCAAAACAAAATCCAAAGTATTCTACTTCAGAAGTTATTCTGCACAGCAAAGAAGATGTTAGTTTGTAGTTGTTTATTAATGCTCTAAGTGAAGAGAAAATGGAAAATTTCATAGACAGTGTTTACATGTAGACACCAACTGCTATAACTGTCAAGTGTTTTTAAGATTTGCAAACCTTGGCTAATTCACCCCTCACTACCTAGAGAAAATAAAATCCTGAGGCTTTAAATGACACAACATTTATGGTGGCACTGCATGCAGTCTTCCTGTAGTAAAGAAAATCTGATTGAGACAAAACCTACTGTCAAGCCTGAAGCCCACAATTTTTACTTAGAAGAATTACTTCGGCCTACAAGATGGATTGGTGTTTGTTTCTTGCTTTGTTTTGTTTTGTTGTTTTCTTTTTTCTGTAATTTTAGAAAAATCCTCATAATTTTCTGGCTAGAAAAAGCAGGTGTAAAAGAAAAGAAAAATCAATGGTTCTTTAGTTTAACATAAATGTTAAAGGGTTTGGACAAATTTTAAATAGCTTTCTATTCCATAATGAAAAACTGAAAATAGAGTATCCCTTAGCTCTGAATTTTATTCATACTGTGAATTTTAAGGAAATGATCGATTTAAAAAATTAAGTAAATATTGCTTGAATTTCTGCTAGGTAGCAGCCATCCTGTATGATTAGGGTTTTATTCACTGTTGCCTTTCTTCAGGTACTGTAATTATAACCTGCAAACTGAGAGCACAAGATAATAATTATCTGCACATGTTTACATGGTAAAGAAAATGCTGAAATACATTTTACCACCCCTCACTGAAAGTGTGAATGTTCTCACACATTTGCTATCCCACCGTACAATAGTGATACTTGGTGTGGCTGCACAGCCTCTCATCCAAACTTATTCTTGTGCAATTTCTTGAAAAATCAGATGGTACTTTTAAATATGCAGGTAAGAAAAGGAAAATCCATGCTATGAATTGTTATGAGTTTTTCAACGTGCAGTTCTGTTTGGTTGTGAAGCACAGGCAAATCTTTACGGTTATAGCTGGTGTTTTCAAGTGCACATAATTTGAAACATGGCTCTGTTCAACACACAGCAGTTGAAAGAAAAAAGTGATCTTTACAAATGACATCCAGTTGCCCATGTCCCTATTACTGTTTGCTGACAAAATCCTAAAACACCTCTTATGTCTGAGCCTATGCATGGGTTAATGCTGCCAGAATCCCTAAAGAAGATGTAGTATTTCTAATCTTTGGGGGGCAGGGGGAAAGAAAGTGTTTTGTTTTGTTTACCAGTGCATTTGCAAATTATGTGTTAGCAGAGCAGACTCTTCTACAAGTCCTAATCCTCATATTCCTTGAATACCTGCAATTGTTATGTGAAAAATCCAGTCAGGAACAAAACTAGGTGATCTTTTCCTTCTCACCCCTGCCCCCTTCAAAAAACATGGAAGCCTTTATCCTCCAAAACAGAGTATCTGTATGAAAACTAGCAGTCAGTAGTGTCAAAACATGTTTAGACCTCTGATTTTAATGGCATACGATGACAATTCCAGTGGCTACTCATCCATCCCTGCTCCCCACACTCAAACAGTGATCCACCAGCACATTTTCTCAGCTGCAGAACCATCTGCTTTCTGAAGGGATGTGTTTATGTGTGTAATGATTTCTTTTTCTGAGGCATATGAACATTCCTGCTTAAATCAACCCCAGAGACCATTTGCCGCGCTGTTCTCTTTATCTCACCTGTGCACTTACCAAGGGCTGCATTTCACAGTGAGCTGAGGCATCAGGGGCAAATTCACCCCAAGGAGATTTGCTGTTCTCAAAAGTGAGGATTGAGATGATCCAAGGCAAGCAAAACTTCATTGCAGTGTTTGGCTGATATAGTTGGAGACTGACAAATTTCACACACTTCTGAAGCTGTTACAAACGTGCAGCCAGTGGGCTGCTGCTATTTTTGTGGACCTTTTGTGAAGATCTTTACAGATATCTTTTGGAAATGAAGGTACTTACACTATTAGAATAGCAGGTTTAATGGTTTGGGAAATACTTTTAACTAATGTTCCCGCTGGAAAATTGGCTATCCATTTCTTCTCAAAGATGCCTATGATGTAAATGGTCCTTTTTTCTGAGTATGGAGGTTGTGTGTTCAAACCTGCCGTTCAACAATCCCAGCTGCATGCATGTTATTATCCCAGCACTGATTACAAGATTCCATTGACCACAAGCTGCCTGTTTGCCTGTCTAGATGCTGTGATTAGGGTACAATCAATCTTTAATCCAATCAGAAATCTCTCTGCCTGCAGCTGATAAAGGTCTCGGCAGGGCACTGATGAGGCTGGAGCCCTGGTATCTCTAAGGGGACACCTGCAGCATGTGAGGTGCAGAAGCTAAGCAGGCTGATCTGAGAGACAGGAATTAAGGTGGCCTGCAAAGAATCTGATAAACAGCATTCAAACAGAACAAACCAGGCAGCTTAAGTGTGGGGCTTGTCAGCCTCACTGGCCCTGGAGTGCTGCTGTTCTAAATCCTAACACATGGGGAAGATCATCTTTTCGCTCAGGAAGACCATTCAACACAGAAGATTTAGTTTCTGGTCATCAAAAGGAGAAGCCAACAAATAATTTATCTCATTGTACAATTTTCTCCAGTTCATGGATTTCTCTGTACTGCTTCAGCCTTGTACTTCATTGTCTGCTTTTCCTCACAGGAGTCTGGAATGGAATATAGCTGTGACTTTCCAAATTGTAGTGCAAAGAAATAATGGCCTGTCCTTTGCTTCTTTTTTAATTCCTTGACCCAACTTTAATTTCTTTTCTGTCTTTATCTGAGTATTCTTTCCTAATTCTACAGATGGGATACTTATAATTACAGGTAATATTAAAGCTGTTAAAAAATCACATTATTATGTGATAAACCTGCATGCTTTATATTAATCCTTGTTGATCTGCTTCAGGGCAAACAGTTTCTCGTAACTTCCTTTCTATGATATGATCTGTTCTTATTACATTAGCATTCTAAATTGGAGAGAATAAAAACTAACTGCCTTAGTGAAAGCTAAAGAACTTCCAGAGTACCTCTTTTGTAACCATAAAAACACCACTTAACTGCTTAAATGGAAACCATTGTTTTTATTTGTTGCATGATTATTTTAAACACAGTTCTATGAATTACCTTTGTTTCTAGAAGTACAGATTATTTCCACTAACCCCACAGATTTGTTATGCTTTGTAACTCCTGGGTGAGCTGTACTCCCACTTTCAGGCTTTCCAGGGCATCTGACACCCATCTGAGATACCTGAAGCAAAGCTTATATTTTTCTATATTCACAATAAGCCTAAGATCAAAAGAAATATAATTATTCTGTCTGTGAAGTCTTTTTTTCCTATATGACCATTTCAGATTTAATAATTTCTCTGATTTCAAAGTCTCTAATCAGTAAACAATGAACAGCATCACAGTGAAATAATCTAATTGTCACAGCTCTGACTTTCAGAGAAAGCTTTCAAGACTGCTTTAAACTTGACAATTTTGGCAAAACCTATTGTTACAATGTTAAATGGCCACAGTGCATGCAAAAAGAGCAACAATAGAGTACATACAGGTATTTGAAACACACACTTCAAAGTCAGCATGGTCTACTGTAAACAGTCATGTCATGTTCAGAGCACAGTTAAAGACTCACTGTGAACTAAACCAGCTTATACCCAATGATTATGCCTTTAAAGATATATGGAAAATATCTGCTCTTTGTAGAATATGACCTTCATAACTCAATTTATGGGTCATTCCCTCACTTGTGGGATATTTTCAATATCATTATTGTAAAAAGAGAAAGAAGGGAAGGAAAAAATGTTCAGTTACTCATTTTGCAGGGCCTTTTTATTAAAAGCAGAAATAACATTAGATGAAAATCATTTCACTGATAATTTTAATGAAATATGAAGTGCTTTGAATATATTTTATTGCAGGCAATATAGAAAAAAGGCATTGGCTGCTTAATGTGTCATTTAATGAATGGATTCCACATTGCCTTACTTTGCCACATTTGGAAGTGAAGGCCATGCAAAGATGATAGCAAGTGCTTTCAAAAAGGGGCTTCTTCCCACATTTTTAGATTACACTTCACCTAATGGAAAGTGCAAAGTATAATGCAGCAGAAATGAGGCTGAACCAAAACATTGGAGCTACATACCTTAACAAATCTCACTGAATTTTATCCTGTAAGTGCATCTCTAATATGGAAAAAACCCCTGATGTTGATAATGTCCTAGCATGCTGAAGGTCAGGCTGATATAAGAAGGATCCCAAAGAAACAGAAATGTGGGCTAATTTGCAATAAGCTGAGCAGTTGCTTAGTTAGCCCAGCAGAAGGTGAGGAACCAGGGTAGAAGCTCTGCCCACAGGGATGCGAAGGTCATTACAGAGAAGGCTGGTAGGTGTCATTTGTTTGCACCTTCTCCAGCTCAGAGAAAACCAAATGCAATTGCCACTGCTGCAGAAGTACACCCTAATCTGCTCAATTTATTTTTCTAACAGAGACTCATTAACAGGTCTGACTCAGCAAGTTTGCAATTATTAACCCTAAACTGCCTTTGGCTTTCTCTGGTAGCAGCTACCAGCTGTCCCCTCAGGCTTTTTTCCAGTAAGATGCAGGTTCATTGGTTGTGTCTAAAATGAACAAAGCATAAATGATAGCCATGCTCTGGCCCCGAGGCTGGCACTGGGGTCTGCAGCACCTGCCCCTGTGTCCATCCCTTCAGAGCTCAGTGTCCTGTGTTCATGCAGTCCTCCCAACTGCTTAGGAGTGGACAGCCAAGCTCCAGCTCAGAAATGCTGATACTTAGGCAGTAAGTGGTCTGGGATGCAGAGATCAGGCTTGTTAGCTGGCACTTTTATTCAGCACTGCAGGCATACTTATTGGTCCACTGAAAGCAGCCTTCCACAGCCACAAGCACTGTCTTTTAAACTAGCAAAGAAAAATTGTAGGAATCCATCAGAAAAGCATGCAGCAGGGAATTTTATCATGTCATTACAAGTAAGCATCTTGCTTCCTGGGCATGATACCCCATTAGGTTAGAGATTAGACTTCATATGGAAAAAAAAAATGTAAAGAAGGTCTGAAGCTGGCATTACAAATGAAGGCTGTTCTTCACGCACCAGAGAAACTTCCATATCAAGCATGAGGAGGGTTCCACATGTATTTTTGGTCATTTTAGAAAAAGCCCTGCAGCAGAGAGGAGGTATATCTACTTTGCTGCACAGGACAGCATGAAATGGATGAATGGCAGGAAATCCAGAATAGAAAGAAAGGAGTTCTGGCCTATGAATGTAAGAAGCAGAGGCAGAGAGCAAACTTTCACCTCGTGATGCTTTCCACATTTACCCTTCTGATGTCGAAGCTCCATTGCCAAGTTACTGGCTTCACATTAAAATCAATGAATGATGCAAATAGAAAAGTCTGTATGTAACAGACACTGCTTGTTAACAGGAAGAACACTTTTCTTTCAAGGCATGGTAGTGAAAAGGGAAAAAAAACCCCCATGTAGTAATATAATCAACCTTTTAAAATTGTTTTAAAATAGCTTTTTCTCAACACAGGACTTGCATGTTTAACACCATATGGTCTTAGAACCTAAGTCAGTTATATGGAAGTGTCAAGTATTGTCACATTATCATACAGATCCATAAACAAGCAGCAGCATAATTTCTCAAGTGATTATCGCTCTTGCACACCTGGTGTGTGTTATAGATAAAAAATTAGCAAACAAAAGTGAGAATTTTACTATAGTGCCGTGCTGTCATGGCAAATTGCACCATCAAAATCCAATTGCACAACCCAGCTTAAGGCATCAGTATGACAAGAGAACTGCAGTATATAACTGTAGAGACAGAACTCCATTAAATAAGATGTGAAACAGGGCAGCATGGAGCCTGGAAAACCCAGGAGGTGCTGAAGGCAATGTAATAGGGCCCCATCGTCAACAGCATCAAAGGCTGCTGATAAATCAAGACAATGAAAGGAGCTTCTCAGTTAGCTTGAAGCAACAGATCCTCATTACAAACTCTCTCAAGAGCAGTTCCAGCACAGTAGCAATATCTGAAACAAGACTGAAATTTATTAGAAGGATTTTTGTGCATTAGAGCCAGGCTGTAATGTCAGAACAGCATTTCTGAATGCAAGGAAATCCAGGGGAAAATAAGGTAAGCTGAGAAATTTCCAGTAATTACACTTTATAATCTAATGCAATTAAGAAAAATATTGTTTTGACAGTGTTTCATTCCTCAAAAATGTTTTTTTCTGTCTATCCAGTTTCTGTTTGGTCTGAACTTCTGGACAAGAATTGACATATAGAAAAAAAACACCATCTCCAAACCCCCAAATATTCAGGAGCAGTGTGACATAGACTGATCAGGTGGCATTAACTACATCCAGCCTCCTGATGCCAAAGTTCCCTCAACATCTATGGTTTTTGCTCAGGACCTACAGGCTTACACTCAAGTGATGGGCTCTGGATGTCTCTGTTCCTCATTAAGATGCAGTTTAGAAGTGTGAAAGGGTTTCCATATTTCCAGGCTCAGTCTGTCACAGACCTCATCATAACTGCTGTAGAAAAGGCAGCTGGAAGACAGAGATATAGACCTGGTAGATAAGGGTCTTCATTGAAAGTCCTTCACAGGACTCCAAAGACTGAGTTACACCATCTATTTTATGGACAGCAGTTTTTACCAAAGAGAAAACAGTGCTGGATACAAAAAATCAAGTGCATAGCTCCCTCAGAACTACCTTATCTGCTGGGATGTAGGCTTCCTTTCCTCTTAAGGGTCCTTCTTGAATTTTCCTCAGCATCTTTGGTTCAATAGAACAGATCAGAATAAACAATAAAGGCAGTTTTCTTGGCAGTGAAAGAGATGGATTTTAAAGCCTACAGGGTCCAGACCTCAGCCCTCCATCTTCCATGGTTAGAATAAAATCAATCACAAAAATACCTTGTTGAGTTCTCATCCCAAGTAGTCAACCTCATTTTCACATATCTTCAAATGCAAAATGAAATCAAAATCTAAGCAGACCAATGTAATGGGAGGAAAGTAAGTGGAGTTAGAAATCCCCAGAACCTGTCTTTATTCCACCCTCCAACTTTCTCATGGGCACTATTTCGATTTGGAAATCTCTGAAGAGGACAAAGGTACTTCTGGAACACCGGAAGTTAAATTCCAAACCATTTAGGACTTCACAAAAGTTTGACATGGAGAAAAGTCTCATAAATCTGTACCATAAAATACAAAGTGTTGCTAGTGTGAGATCTGACTTGACAAATATATTCATAACTACACATAATAATAATAACAACACATTCTTGCAGCTCCTGTGTTAGAGCAAGTCTTAAGTTTAACTTCTACAATGAATTTTTTTTAATTTAGGGTATCAAATTTTTAAATGGGCATTGTAAGATGTTTCGAACTCTTGAATACAGATCACCTCTCTAAAACTTAGTCTAATTTTTTTTCCATAGCAATTTATAGCAATTTGATATAAAAATTAAAGCTAAGTCTTTGCAATGAATCTGACTGAAACATATGGTAAGGATGAATTAGAAATCCACATGACAGGGAAATAAAAAGTAATAGACTAAATTCAAATCCTCTGCTATCCTGAGTTATGTACTGATAATGTTCATATGGGGTTTCATTGTGCCTGCACTGTTAGTTTGGAGAAAAATCTTGCAACAGGCTTTACATAAGCTGGTAAACATCCTCACCCTCACTATAGACAAGTATGAGCCTGGTGGTAATAATTTGCTTTCTTTGAGAGTGGTCTTTAACATGAAGGATCAGCATCAAGCTCCCACAGTCATGCATTTCCAAGGATTTGTGAGTTTGTCCTAAGCATTATGTGGTGTATATATAAACTAAAGGTAACAGAAATTATACCATAGATATTCTTTTGAACATATCTCTCACTCTAAAGCTTGAAATGGTTCAGAATTTAGCAAGCAGCAAATAGAATCCCATTTCAATTGTACTTAAGTTAGAGCTATTGCCAAGAGGCTAAGTTCAAAATATCTAGGTACCATGTATGATTTTATGAGTTGGGATATGATTAAATTACAAATAAATCTGAAGAAATGTTACTATGTTTTTATTTGACATCATACCAATGCAGAAAGATATTTGCTCCAACATATTTTGTATATTCTAAAATCATGTTCTGTATTCAGCTGTTCTGTTGTTTGGCTTTGTCAGCCCTAATGAAGTTATTTCACCTGGTGCAGCAGCCTAAAATGCCCCTCTTCATGCCTGTCTAGTCTTAGGGAAAAAAACCCTCAACTAAATTCTTATTATCACAAAAAAAAAAAAAAAACCAAACCAAAAAACAACAAAACAAACAAACAAACAAAAAAAAACCGAAAAAGAGCCATCCTCTCTGGCATTACAAAACATGCAAAGTTTCTGTGTATCTTTGGAAGTGGAATAGCAGATTATCCACAGCAAGCCAGATCTCACAACCTTCACCCAGTTTTTACTCACTGCACATAGAAATTCAAGAAAATATTTTCTGAAATATTCAAACAGAAAATGTTCAGAAGAGTTGACTAATAGCAGTTCAATGCTGTTAACAGATGGATGCAATGCACCTTTCTGTTCCTGTCATCACACAGACAAAAGCAGCCGCAGTTTATTGTAAATTAATCTATATGTCTAGATCATGGCAGAGAAAGGGATACCCTTACAAAGGCTCTGCTGGTTGGGGGGCAATGAAGAGCACTGCTGTTCTCTCCTCTGTCCTGAGATGTTCCTCTCTGCTGGGGACTGCATGCACTAAGTAATTTTTCTGAATATGAGCAAGAAATCATCTTTTATCTATGCATCACTTAACCAAGGCAAAGAGAAATATGCTGAAAACTAGGGCATGTGACCAGCAGCTTACTTGTTAAACAACAATAAAAAGGGGAGAAGAACCAAGCCCACCTTTCTTTATTCTTAAAAACAAATTAAAGTGAGGTGACCCCATGATCTGAAATGTCATCCATCAAAAGTTGGCAACATTTTTTGAAGTAATAATGATTGAACTTGCTATGACATCTTCCTTGACTCTAGAATCTCAGAAATTCTGTTGCTTTCCTAAATTGTCACATCATATGACTACTTAGAAACTCTCCAGGGAGGTCAGCATTAAAACAGGCTGGAAGGAGCCAAAGTAGCATATTATTGAATTGGAAAATCTGTTCAAACTTGTGACTGCATGAAATAGTTATTTTTAATGTGTAAAAGCAATCATTCTCAGCAATAGTGTATTAATAGTGATACTCAGTTGGTCAGCTGAGAGTGTGTCTAGTAGAAAAAGGACGAGTCCAGTCTCCCTCATCCCTAGGAAATTATTGGGAAAAGGGTTTCGAGTGCAATACTCAACACTCAGGTTCCAGCTGTTTGTTAACTTGTAGTGATCCTCTGAAACTCAAAGGTTTGTTACTCAGTGGAAAGAGTTAATTCTTAGGAACCCTTGGAACATCTTAGAAATGCATAGAAAAAAAAATATATATATATCATTCACCAAGACTCAAAACTTCTCAATGAGAAACAGCTTGGTAGGTAGATGTAAACAACATCATAAGGACAATAATCTAGTTTGAATTTCTCAGACCACTTATCTAGATAATATGCCAGTATTCACATACAAATAATTTTTTTGTTGTTCCATAAAAGTTTTAAGTATCAGTGCAAGAGACCATTCTTTTGAAAATTACTTTCTTATTTTTTATAGGTGAAACCTTGGAAAATACAATGATCAACATCTTTTATTGCATTGTTGTTGTATTTGAACCATAGCTTTTTATATTCCAAAGTTAATTGAAGATGATTTGTCTGTGAATCCAACCGGTTTTGTCATTTTGCCATCTTTATTTTAAAGTGGTGGTGGTGTTAAATACACAGAATTCTGAAGCAGAAATATGTATTTACCACAGCTTGTCTCTGTATAAGCTAGTGGAGGTCTTTTGTATAACATTAGGATTTTCTCTTTCATTTTGGTGGATCAAGATCAAGATCAAATATTTTTTCCAGACACTATGCAGGCAGACGAGTCTCTCAAGGTACTAATAGCAAAATGTATGCATTTGTTTTCTCTCCTATAGAATTCAAGAGATAACTTCAGCATAGAATTATTCTGAAGAGCAGTAGCTGATGCCTTCTAAAGGCTGGAACAGGTAAAAGTGCTATCATATGGTATAGCTGCATTGCTGTAGCTATCTGTGACACCAGAAAAAGCAGTCATATATCTAATCAGATTTTCTGTACTTCTACAGTATAATTTTCTATGCTTAGACAGATGTATCAGAACAAAAGAGACAGGCAACAACTGGAAAATAAAATTCAGGTTGTTCTCATACCAGTGCCTGACTGACTGCTACACACTGACTTATCAGAGGAACCAGAGAAAGATGTGTCACATCTGTACATCCCATTCTGAGCAGCAGTCAGTTAGTTGTGATAAACAGAAATGAAACATTGCCAGAAAGAGCCGAGGTAAACCTTGCACTCAGATTAATGGGATCATGCCCTACTGTTGTTACATGCTAAACCTGGAAAGGCCAGCTGTGAGATTCTCAGAATGTCATAACTATCAGTCAGCACAAGCTGAATGATGGTGGTGCTCCGTCCATAAAGCTCTGTTTGAAGGACTCTCTCGGTGTGATTTTGTCACAGCCCTCTGTGCTATAGTCTGGGGAGGAGTTTTACTCCCCCCTGCTACAGCCAAGGGATGTGCAACCAGTAGCAGCTTCATCATAACTTCCTAGCAGAAGGGATTACCTGCAGCTTGCTCTTTGGCAAAAAATGGTTAAACTGGAGACCAAGAACAGCAAAGAAAAGGATTGGAGAAGGAAGTGGGGAGGAGAAGCCTGGAATTCAGGCAGAAATGCAAGGAATGAAAAAAGGAAGGGGGAAGAACTGGCACTTCCATGGGAGGGAGGAAGAGGCTGGGAGGAGAACAAGACAGGGTCAGTCAGATTGCAGGAGTGGGATCGGGGTGCAGGTAAATGTGGGCTAAGGGTGGCTCTCTCACAGCACTGTGAGCTGTGTAACAGCTATGGGGAAGCATGGATTGTGGACTAGATGACTGGGAATGTTAACAGAGAGTCAGAGCAGTAGCAAATGGGAAAGGGAAAGTAAAACTGCTGTGAAATGTGAAAGAGGTTTGGGATAGAACAGATAGAAGTTTCTGTGCTGAGTGGGACGAGATCAGTGTTACAGGACAAGAAGACATGGAAATCATGTCATAATCATCAGAAAAATGTGAGGATCAGAAAGAGTGAAGTGCAAGAAGTTGCAGTTTGTCATGTTCCCAGGCCTACAGGAGTTATGAAATGTGTCATATTCCCACAAAACCCACTGTGTCTGATTTCTCTGCCCAGACAGCTCCAATCTGCTCATCTTGCACACACAACTCACTTCAAACTCCCAGCATCTCCAGAAGTGCAGATGGTCCTGTAAGTGAGGATCCCTACAGCGAATGCTAATGGAAAAATACCCCACTTTTTTCCTTCATCCTGAAGCATGCAAACTATTCTTTACCACCTAATCCTGCATTCAGTCCGTTACTTACAGTAATACTGCAGTAAAACACATAAGACCATCAGACTGTTAGGCTGTATTTAACATGTTTAGTGAAAATTTAATGTTCCTACAATTGATTTTTCTCTAAGTGGCACTGAATTACTTATGAATAGCCTCATCACTACTTAAACAAAACATGCTCCTCTAATAACATACAGCTAAATGAAGATCAAAATGATCCATAATGCAGCATATTCTTGGCAACACTGAATCAAGATTCTCCATATTTTTGAGACAAACAAGCTCTAGAAAAGATGGGTAAGAGAGAAGGAAGGTAAAGTGCCTTCCATCCTTGAGAGTGGAAGAGGCAAGTGGCTGGGCTTGAAATGAAAGCTGTGGCAAGTGCTCATGGTAGAACCAGGGAACTGCTTTCCCTTGTGCTTCCTCCTCCCTTCTCCCATCTTCATTTTCTTTTCTCCAGCATCCTTGATCTGTCTCTGTTGTTTTTTTTTTTTTTTTTTTCCTGAATAATCACAAAATGAATGAGTCAGAACATTGGACCTATTCCTTTGGAAAGACAGGATGCACCTGTTCCCATGCCTTCCATTCATGGATTGTTTTTTATATAACTGTGCAGTAGAATGGACCTACTTCATGGGATAGAAAGGAGATCCACCAAATGTGTGTCAAAGGATGGGGTATCCTGATTTGCACTGATAAATACCTTGTGTTCTCAGCCCTTTACAGGCAAAAGTGGAAAAAAACCCCATTTTTTCTAAGGAGTTTTAATTCTCCTGGTGACATGGCTTCTACATGCTCTATTGGAGAACGATTTGGTATGGATTCAATTAAAGTTGCTTTCTAGGCATGATTTCTAGTAGAAAAATGACTTAATCTAAGGATATATAACAATGAAGAAGTAAATTTCTCTTTGAGTCTTCCCCAAGGCTGTTGATTCCCCTCTGTGGGAGCTGCTGCCACGTCCATTCTATACTGCGTGCCCATGGGAGGATCACTCCACACCAGTATTAAAGCAGTCATTTTGGAGAATACCAGAGAGGTGCCAATTGGCTGAAGCACTAAAATGGAGGTTTACTTTAAGGCAGGTTATTGGGAAACACCAATCTGAATGCGAAAGACGAAGATGGAACAAACCCAAGAAATAGTGCATTTATAGTAAGTAGTAAGACAAAGCTTAGTCAATCAGACAATAAGCATCATTAGAGCATAAATTAATGTGCACACAGAGTGGTTTGAGGGAGCTGTTTACATTTTTCATAATGAGCTAGGTTCAGAAGATGAAGCAGGACTTTCACGGCTGGATTAATTAGGGTTTGCTTTACACAGGAATGCAAAAGCCAGCAGTTGGTGTAATTCAACCAAAGAACTGGCAATTACTGAGCAGATTCCTCCCCTGTGACAACCCATTCTCAGCTAGTGTCCCTGATCACTCATGATGCACAAAGTAGCACAACTGTGCCAGCCACTTCAGAAGGAGCTCAAACAGCTCAGGTTTCAGTCAAGTACTCACTTGGGTATCAACTAATGAAAAAAGGGAAGAGCGTTGAAGAATCTAAAAAAACAAAAAAAATTCTTACAAAAATTGTCCTCCCCATGTAGAGCAGAACAGAACAGAACAGCATCATGCTTTTCAGAACCATCCGCCTTAAATTCTGATATGTGAAGGTAAAACTCTGATCTGTGATTTCTGCACCACTGAATATCAATATGTTTTATATTGATTAATTAAACTTCCTCACACTTGTCTTTCTGACAAGCTTATTAAACAATAATTTCCTGAAGAGTGGTGGTTTAGTGATTATCAGAGATAAAACCAGCTCTTTAAAATATTGTTCTAACAGTAGATTACAGAAACATAAACCAGGGAGACAGGGAATCCATTGAAGAAGAAAAAGTCAGAGCGCTTTCCAGGACAGCTAAGCTGACATTTTAATATATCCATACACATTTTACAATACAATAATTTTGCAAAACACCAAAATATACCATTAAAATTATAATTATAAAATTTATTCAAATTTGTATTATAAATTCATCCTACTATCTCAGATAACATGTAGGATGGAATATAAAATAAGAAAATAAGAATAAGGTGGGTGTTTTAAAGGTATCTAAGGAAAATGCATTTTATTACAAAATAATGCCATGACAAGACCGTTAGAGTAATTGTAGCAGAAAATTTTTACTGCAAATTCAACATATCTGTAATACCATGCCTGTGACACCACTATTCCACATCAGTTCAGAATGTTATCTCCAAGAAACAAAACTTCAACAGTAGTTTAGCATAACAAATGTATTTTTATAGTCAATCAGGGACACAATGGTTTCTCATCGGGGGTGGAAACTGCAACCCAGGAAACATCTCCAGCTTAAAAGTGCTATACATTAAGTTCAGCTTTTTGTGCTGATATGAAAACTCTTCAGCCCTCTGAAATACAAGCATTTAATAGTATAAGGCATTAAACACAACGAAAGAATAAGGACAAGTTTCCCACATCAACATCTTAGTAGGCTTAACCAGTTCTATCTATAGCCTAATTATTATTACTTTAACAAAAAGAAATTAAATTCATACCATGTGAAGTTTTTATCAGATAAAGAACAGGATCTGAATTTTAATGTTCCAGTGAAGGATAAGGAACTTTCAAGCTTGTGCAGTGAGTCATAGCTACCAAACCAGAAATGTAGTAAATTTTGACTATTCAAAAATCACAAAATCATACAGTGAGCTGAGATGGAAGTGACCCCAAGGATCATCAAGTCCAACTCCTGGCCTTGCTCAGCACCATCCCCAAGAATCACACCCTGTGCCTGAGAGCATTGTTGAAACAATTCTGGAACTCTGCCAGGCTGGTGCTGTGACCACTTCCTTTCCTGCTCCTCATGTGACTGCCCCTCAAGGCCCTTCACATTGCTTTCCTCGGGACACTCTCTCATACTTTAAAATCTTTTTTATATTGTGGTACCCAGAACTTCCCCCAGCAGTCAAAGTGAGGCTGTCCCAGCCCAGAGCAGGACAATCCCCTTCCTTGCCTGGCTGTCCCTGATGTCCCCAGGACAAGGCTGGCCCTCCTGGCTGCCAGGGCACTGCTGATTCATGTTCAGCTTGCCATCAACCAGAAGGTCCAGTTTCCTTTCCATGGCACTTTTTTCCAGCCTCTCATTCCCCAGCCTGTCCATGCATCCAGGATAACCCTATCCCAGGTGCAGAATCTGGTATTTTCCCTTGTTGAATTTCATATTCAATCACCCAGGGCTGGGTGATTGCCCAGCCTTCCAATTTTTCAAGGTCTTAGACCACAGATATGTATTCCATGAACAATGAAAGATCTATGCACCAATATGTTTCAAAACTACATGAAAGAAGTATGCAAAAAGAAAAAAAGGACTGGTTTTTGTTAGCACGAAAAATATGGGATGGATTACATTGATCAGCTTTGACTTCTGTTTTAGAATGCTGTCTTCACAATAAGCATTGACAAGAATCACAAAGAGATGGAGAAAATGATCAAAGATGTTTAATTTTGTGAAGGGTGATTGCCAGAACAGAATCTGGAAGAGATTAGGCATTCTTCAAAACTTTAACAGAAAGGAAGATTTTTGTTATGGACAGTTCTGAAGGCAGTCACACATGCGTGGGAGACTGTCACCAACTGTACTTTTCACCACATCTTTTCCGTAGTAGCAGGAGGGAACAGTAATTTCCTTTAATTAGACACGCAAAAGTTTTAGGCAGACTTTTGCCACATTTCAAGAAAACCAACAGGAACATCCTGTGCTGTTCACTGACTGTAACCAACTCATCTTTATATACATATAAAACTCTCTCTATATTAGAAACCAGTAAAGAAATAGTGTTAATTCAGGAGTTCTGCGTGCAGAAGCTAAAACAAAGACATCAATCTAGGCAACTTCTAACAGCATAGAGCAGAAAGGCTTCAACCACCCCTTTCTTTGTAAAGAACTAAGAATTATGCAAAGTATGTAAGCCTTTTGTCTGGTCATAGAGTGGTAACAGACTAAAAAAACTCCGTTTGGGATTTTTTTTTTAGTGGAAAGGTAATTTTCACTTCATGGGCAAAACTTTTCGTCCAGGTCCCAGAATGAAAATACTCCTGCTTCACATGCAAATTAGATAATCCTAGACACCAGATTAACAAGGCCAGAGTGTTAAGTCAAGCAGGAAATGGATTTATAGTTTTGAGGCCGTTGTTTGAATGAAAGATGTCCCCAATGCAAGTAGAGAAGAAGTTTTGGGATCAGTGTGTGTTATACAATGATGTCCCAACACACAACACTGGATTTTGCTGAGAGCCACAGCTTGTACAAACACCAACAGTCTGCAGTTGCCTTCTCTGTGAACATCTTCCATGTGTACGCAGCGCTGCTCTCTCCATTGCTGTGATGTGCAAACATCAACAATTTGACAAACAAAGCACTTAATTATGAAAAATCAGAGCATTTGATATCATAAACAGAACTACAGAATTCCTCTTCATACGATAAAAACAGAAATTAAGCAAACATTATGGAATAAATAGTACTTACTCGGTGCAAATTTTCATTTGATAAGAAGGGGTTTAAAGTTGAATGCTTAGAAATTTTTCATTCTGTAATGAGTGATGCAGTGCAGTCTTGTTTTCTTCTGTAAACACAGCATTGGAATCATCTTGCAAAGGGATGAGGGACAAAAGGATAAACTTTACAGCCTTAGACCAAAGAATGAATGGGCCAGCAGCTGTCACGTTTCCAAGAAGTTAACCCTTTGTTAACCATAAAGTTAACCATAAACTCTTGGTTTATGCACCTTATTTTTTTCTTCCATTCATTCTTAATTAATACTTGCAAACAGGTCACTTTCCTGTAAGGTTTAGTTCTTATAATGTTAAAAACAGAGTGAATAATTGAAAAACATGGAAAAAAACAGGGACAGTTGAAGGACTCACCTTTCAGGTAATAGATTCTGCCTTCACCGTGCCTGCTGCCACTGCCCCACATATGCTCTGCAGCTTGCAGTCAGCTTTACAGAGTGGTTGGCACAGTTCTGCATACAGCCTGAGCCAGCCCTGAGATCACTGAGGTCTGCAGGTGGTCAGGAAATCATGGGGTGGAAATGGTAAACTGCTGTTCTAGTTCTGGGGACACAGAAATGAGGCACCAAATCAATGTTCTGCTCCCCTCCTTATAGCACCTCCTCTTACATCTCCTGTTTTCTTCATTCTGTCCTGTCAAGAAAACTTTGCTGTTATGTTCCAAAATCACTACCTTTTTATTTTGGGTATGTTTCCTCAATTTTTGTTGTGTGTATCAATAGACTCACCAAAAGAACAGCATCCTTTTTGCTCCCAGTGTCTGGCAAGGGTGGACTGAGGGACTAGAAAAGGAATGGTGAAAAACCTTGGTCTTCCTTCACGGTTTAGGAAGCTGTCAAATCCTCAGGCTGCCCCAGAGGGACAGAAATACATCACATGCTAGCTAAAACATGTAATGCAAGAGAAAATTGGGAAATTTTACCAGTCCATTCATCAGTGAGGATGAAAAGACACAAGGGAGGGAGTTGTCTCAGAATTAATGCAGAGGTTGTTCACATTTTACAGCATGTATTCACTAATACTCCTACTAAGCCTCAAGTTAGAATTATTATGTGAAAGCAGACACAAAACCCATCTTTTTCCTTTTTGTCTTTATGTTACAATACAAGAAGTCCCTGGCTGCAATCAGTGAGGTTGTATCATTACAGCTTTTCTCTGGAAAACAAAGGACATTCTCCATACCCTCCACTTCAGAAGAGTTTTTTTTTATGGAGAGTGAAAGGGACCAGAAGCAACAGGCAGGACTTGTAAGCAGACCTTTGTGCTGGAAACCGTGTTAGAACTGGATTTTACAGCCTAGCACTGCACATTTTATTAAATATTTCCCAGTGCTACTGGCCCTGGCATTGAAGAGCCAGTTTCTTCTCGTGGTGTATACAACTCATTTGTAGCCTTGAGTGTCCTTGCAGCATTGAGCAATCGAGTTAGCAGAGTCTGAGGTGTCATGGAGTTCGTAAAATAATAAAGATTGTAGGTGTGAAAAGGTGCCAAACCAGTATTGCCTGAACTGGAAGTCCTGGTCTTCCTGTACCAGATTCTTTCTCTTTTGGGAAAGAAACATAGTTCAGAAACCCAGCAGTGAAAATACTAGATGGAAATAGTATTCAGTATTATTCTGAATAACAGAATGCAGTGGAGTTGAAAGAAAGAAAATCAGTGGAAAAACCATCCTATGAAGAAAAAGTAATGGAAAACAATCTCCATGGAATAATACCAATGTGAAGAGAAGGAAAGAGATGCAGACTCTTCAGGACTCAGTCAAAGATTAACCTGGAGGTGTACAGCAGCCTGCAATGGGAAATCAAACTGATATCTCTCCATGTGATACCCCATCATTGACAATAATGGTAGCTTTTCAGACTCACTTACGATAATTATCACCAATCAAACAGAGTCTGTCTGTCTTTGGCCTGCCAGGACAAACATACAAATCTGGGCTATATGACTGATACATTCAAATTGTTAAGGACAGCATGAGTCTTGCATTTTAATGGATAAAGCTCTAAATTACATTTTGGGAAGAGGCATTATTACATGACTAGGGATGAAGATAGAAAGTCAGAGCTGAAAAAGTTGTCTGATTTCATGTGGTTGAAACCATAATTATTTAAAACACAGGATGGGACATCTCTAACTCCTCTCACTCTCATTTCAGGTCACTTCCTCCAATAGAAGAGGTCATATGTTCTGTAGAAAGAGCTTTTTTACAGAAAATCATCAAGGAAGGGTGATTGGAGACGAGCACCAATCAGTGTGTGTTGGTCCTGAATATGACTGTTTTCTAGGATCTATCACTTCCTCATGGGTCACTTATTTTTGTCCAGGTTTTGTGGTTGTGTCACTGAGCTGCAAAATGCATTGTATCTGAGGTAGGAGTGACTTCGCTTTGCCTCTGTACGAAACTGCAGCTACATAAAGTTATCTCAGCAGAGGAAATCTTGACCCCAAACCTCCCTAAATATAGCACTCCAAATCTGACTCTGAGATTTTTGTGCAGGAGGCCAAAACAAGAACTCTTTTGATAATTTAACAAGGGAGAGCTTTTCAGAGATTAACAGAATATTCTGAATTAGAAGGGACCCATAGGGATCAAAGATTCCAACTTTTAAATGGCCCATACTGGCATTGAATCTACAATCTTGATGTTATCAACACCATCCTCTAACCAACTGAGCTATCTCAGGATCATTTATCTGTTTACAAATTCCACTGGCAAAAGAACTGCCGTCACAGGATGTATCTTCCTTTTCTGAGTGTTGAATACACTATATATTTTAAATACATGCTGCAAAGTGACTAATTTTTCATTTGGAAATTTCTAAGTGTTTGCTGATATTTGCTAATTAGGCCTGCTACTTTGTCAACCACTCCAGTAATTTCTGAGCTGCCTGATTTGCTTCAGTCAATCCTGGAGATGGAAATTGTAACAGGAGTGTTTTCTGGAATTAAACAGAGGAAAGACAAACTGACAATAAGCCACATAATCATTCCCAAACGATGCCTGTCTCACCTGCCTGAATCCCATGCCAGCACACCTCTGGGACTCCCCTGTATCCCAAATGCCACCTTCTTCAGTGGAGCGGGAAGGACAGAGGGAAACTGGATGTGGTTGTGAGCTGAATTTTAGGCTGTGGTGACAACAAGCTCACAATCCTTGGTGCAAACCATACTTGTAATGCAAATGCACCAGATGCTTAAAAAATGAGAGCCTCCTGCTGTATATTCAAAACCCAAAACTGAAATTGAAAAACGCTGTTAAGATGCCTATACATAAATATGGGGAATATGTTCAAATAAAAATTGCTCAAATTCCAGAGAGGTTTCTATTTCATCAATAATTCATGAATTTGTAAATTCATGAATTTGTAATACTTAAATGCTTCCTTGAAACTAAGTAGCTTTCATGTGTCTAGTTAAATATAGTGAGTGCAGGTTAATGCAGAGCTCTCCGGGAGTCTGTATTGACCCTTATTTCTTTATAATTGCTACATATTTATAGAAGAACAGCTGAACTACATCTCTCAATGTCGATTTGAAGCTTTGGAACCAAAGCATAGCTTTTGGATTTAAATCCTCAGATGATGCCCATAATATAGTGGGTGAAATGTCAGGGGGGAAATGAAAAACTTATGACAGAGTAAGGGATTTGCTAAACAACTGGAGAGGATAAAATGTGCAACATCGTTAAGAATGAGGCCCTTGTCTTCTGTGAATTGAAGCTGGCTGGAGAAAGGTAATTAATTATAAAGCAAATTAGAATATTTTGAGCAATGCCTAACCTGCCTCTGATTTACACCAGAAAAAAGAAGAGCAGTCTCAGGAATCTATCTGGCATCAGATAGTGCTGCTCACTGTGAAAGCCTGAAAGCTTTACGAGACTTTTGTTGTGACAACACTAGAAATATCCTGTCAGTCATTTTTGTACAGACAGTGGTTTTTCCTTTCTGTCAGCTGCCATGACCTGTTTAATTTTGTTCTTACCTTGAATTTTGCATTTCAAATGGAAAGAGGGATCAATCCCGCAGTCACTTTGGTGGGAATCTTGCAAAATGCTAGAGGAAAAAGCAAGCTTAAAGCTAAGCAAGCATGATGTAAGCCTGGGCTGGCACAAAGTCAAATACTAAAGCACCTGATGGGGTTGGCTTCATGGAGGTGTAGAGCCCACATGCCACACAAACCTTCTGTGGTAACAGGGCTTGTGTCAGACTCAACTGCCTTCAAATTTCCTGCTACTTTCATTATGTCATCTGACATAAGGTCAGATCTTTAGCTGGCAAAATTTCTCCATCTCCCATGAAGCTCACGGAGCAACTTCATCAACTTCTACTCAACTAGAGATTATAGATTTCGTTGCTGTTTTCATCTTGAGAGAAGAAGAGACACAAACACATGAATTTTCCATTTTTATAATCCTTTCCCTGAAGAGTTCAGTAAAATGCAATCTTACAGTGACTATGTGATGGCATCCTAAGAGCTTGCTAAACTTTCAGATAAACTTGCAGTGGAAAACTGGCATTAAATTATTCTCATAAAATCTTAAAATTCTGCATCTTCATCTTAGTCCATCCAAATTTCTGTTCTTTAGAGAATGGAGATGCAATTTGGACAGGGTCAGATACTTTGATTTGCATTGATGACACTGAACACTGACATAGTCTTGCACTTTCCCAAGGCATTGGGAATGTGAACAGATGTTCTTCAGTCTGGGAAAGTGCTTCTTGTAGAGCTGGTTTCAGTAGACCTTCTCCCTACTCAAAAAATATATCAGAATTGAAGAGGCCTCTTCCATATTTCTGGATCAGCTTTGCCAAGTTATACTTACAAAAAAAGAAAATTAAAAATGTAAACCTTTTCCTAATGACTAAAAATAAAAACAGGTGATATTTCAGTGTCCTTGCCTGTCTGAATTTTTGTCAGATCAAGACTGGTGTTAGTGACTGTGGTAAGTCTTCACAGTGACAGAGTCACTCAGTTTTATTTCATGGTTTTCCAGCTGTAAGAACTTTTAATCTGACAGGAGACACTGAAGCCCATCTGAAGAGTTAGAAGAGATTTTTGCAAATCCAGAGAAATTTAATCTGTCACTTTGATTTTTGGAAGCAATTAAACAATATATGCAATAAAAAAATCCTAAAACAAGCCATGTAGCAAATTTACTAGGGAGGAATTTGTGGAAGTCTCATTGCTCTAATTTTTCTTTAGTTGTGACTTGTAATGTATTACTTTCAGCTTTTGAACAATTACAGTAACATGTAATATAAAATGGGCAGGAGATTTGTTTGTTGTGTGTATATGTGTGCATAGATAATTTCCCAAGAAATTGGGAGATGTGTTGTCAACTTCATCATTCTCAGCATTCTAACTGTTATCTCAGAGTGCTGCTAAAATGCTTCAAAGAGAAACCAGGTATTTTTTCACAACATTAAAATTACTCACGACATCAAGCATTATCATTTTGTAAAAAATATTTTACTTTGGATACAGAAAATCCATAGACATTTCATATCAGTTACACCAAACATAAAAGCAATATATTAAACAAAATGATGAAATAATTAAATACATATTAGTGGTTACACAAGAAGAAGTCTTATGACACTTTTTTGTACTTACATTTCTGTATAAATTTTCTCATATTTAATAAGAATTACAATCTTACTGGAGGCTTTCAAGCATTGAATCTCTCTCTTTTCTCTCTCTGATTTCACAGTGATTTTAGGAATTTAACTTCACAGACATTTTCATTACATTCAATCATATTTGTGTAAAAATTTGGGAAGAAAGAGCAGACAAACTGTCAACACAATCAAATAGTCCTTATTCTTCCAGAAGCCAGGCTAAAACCAAAATCAGTCAAATAGAAAATCCAGAGGCAAAATTGTAACACAAAATCAAAGTTGCAGAATCTATGCAACAGAAATAAAGGGGTAAATTACTCCTGTAATTTACCCAGCCTACCAAAAAAATTTTATTCCAATAGTGGTTTTGCCTTTGCTACTCCCTCAATATTAGTTGATCTTTGAATAAATTAATTTTACTAATTCTCCAGTGAGACCACATCTGACATTTTTTCAATAATGCATTTCATACTGAGAGGGAAGACAAGCACATTAGAACTATGAAGAAATGAATGCACCTTAGACTCCAGCCCAGGCCTGCCAGCATCTCAGATTTCTGCCTGAATGCAAAATGGAGTGGCATTCTTAGAGTGTTTAATTCTTTGACAACTTTTCCTCTTGCTTCAGTGACCATTACCTTCTTTCTTTCTTAAATCTCTTGTTTATTTTGACTGGAAAATATAGTATTTTTCAATGCACTTTCCAGCCTAGAATACCTGATGCAGAGTATTGGCTTCATTTTACTCTGGGATGTGCTCCAACAGAACTGATCACCTAAATGCCCCTATGGTCACTGAAGATCTGGTCAATATAGTTAAAGGAAGGTAAGAGTGATTCACCCTCTGCTAAAGTAGGTCAGATGATTCATATCTTAAAAGTTCATCTGTTTCATGACAATAGCATTTGATGGTGATTTTTAAAGTCTACGTCTTTAATGCAATTATCTAAAATTATGTGAGAGGAATTCTACCATCTTAGGAAACTCTAAGAATGCCTTGAATGGGTTAAATGAATCCATTTCCATGGTGCCTTAATTCAGAAAACATAATTCTTAGCACAAATTATGTGTTTCAACACAGATGAGGAATTTTTCTCAAAACGCAAAATTTAGCACTTTCTCTGTGATATTCCTAATGGTGATAAGAAATTTGAGTGACGTCACCACAGATATGCAATTTGCCTGTTAAATCTAGGATTTTGGAGGCCTGGCAGGCAATGACATAAATGTGTATTGTGAAACTGGGTAATACAAAGTCTTAAAATTACATATATAGTTTCTCATACTTGCGTTATATAAAAAATTCTTTCAAAAATACCTTTCAGATATTACATAGGATGGTCCTAATGGAAGGAATCTGTACTTTTCAGTAGTGACATCTTCACAGTCACAAGAGAGACTGACAGGTTATCTTTATGCCAACTTGGAAGCCACAAATAGATTTTCTATGAAGAGAAACTTTGGAAAAACCTAGACATACGCATTTTTGTCTCAAGATTTTTTTCCTACAGTCTTAACTTGCTCTTATCCCCCAAGCAGAGGCCATAGTGGGTGTAGAGGGCACAAACAGGTTTTTTATGTTATCAAAATGTGTGTTTTATGAGAACAGATTGGTTGAAAGGAATTTGACTGCTTATGTTACTGAGTAAATGCATAAAATGTAACAAAATGGCAGATGAAATCCTGTGTTCATTAATGCAAAGTAGTACATGTAGAGAAAAAAAATCCCAGCATTATAAATAAACACAGTTTCTATATTGCAGATTGCAATGTGGGAAAATAATGTCAGGGAAGTAGTTGACAGTTTTATGAAAATAACAGCTCCATACTGAACAGGCAGTCAAAAGAGCAAAACAAACGTTAGGAATTGTTAAGAGCCACTAAAAAACCATGACGACCACCACACAAACTGTAAAACATTATTATGTCATATGCAGCTCAATGACTTGCCCACTCTGTATCTGAGTACAGTTCTGGTGTCCCTTATCACTAAAAACATATAGGAAACTATAAAGAGTAGATGGAAAGGCTACTGATGAGATCAAAGGTAAGGAATAGTTTATGTTGATTAGAGCTCTCTGTATAAGAAAAAGATTATTAAGGCAGAGATCAATAAAGTCATGAATTATTCATAATTTATGTGAACAGGAAACATTTGTTCATTGCTTCAGGAAAGATCTAAGGGAGGTTCAAGTGAAATGAGTAGGTAGCAATCTTAAAGCAAACAAAAAGAAGTACTTTTTAACTGTGCATGGTAAAATCATGGAATCATTGCCATAGGAATGCCGTATCATTGCCATATCATACAATCAGCCAGGTTGGAAGAGACGCCTGGTGGTTTGTAGGAAAGGGAGACTGTGAGATTATCTGGCACCCTCTCCAATTGCACACTGAAAACCTCTGGTTACAGGGACTCTACCATATCATTGGAGAGGTTCCAGGGAATGATTGCTCTCACTGAAAAAAAAAAAAAAATAGAAAAAGAATCTTTCTTATTTTGAGTTGAAATCTCTCCTAGTGTAGCTTGTCTTCTCCATGTTGGTACTTGTGGAGAGAGAGCCTCCATCCTCTTTGTAGCCACCCTTTAAGTACTGGAACACTTTGATGAGGTGCCCATAAGCCTTCTCTTCTGCAGGGAGAAAAAAAAAATCTGTCTCCTTCAGTCTTGCCTTGTAGAACGGATTCTTCAGACCCTTGCTAATCATTGTGACCCTCCTTTGTTTCCTTGACAGTCTGTCCATGTTTTTCTTGATGTCTGGGGACTGGAACTGCACACATCACTCCAAGTGTTGCCTGACTGGAATGATGACAGCTCTGTCTCTATTATTAATGCCCCTGAGGCTGCAGCTCAGGTTCTGATTGATTTGTTGATGCCGTATTTCATACTAAAGCAAAAAATAGGTTTAAAAAAGTGGGAATTGGGTTGTGTGTCCAGGGTTCAGTAGCAGGGGGCTAACAAGGTGTCTTCTTTGAGAAGTTGCCAGAAGCTCCTCCCATGTCCAACAGAGCCAGCTTCCAGGTGGACCAGCTGCTGGCCAAGGCTGAGCCCATCAATGACAGTGGTAGCACTTCTGGGATAACCTGTTTAAGCAGGAGAGAAAAATATCCATGTGCAGATGCAGCTGTAGTGGGGAGAGTGAAAATACAGTAAAGAATTAGCACCAGGGTCAGTGCAGAAGGAGGATCAGGAGGTACTCCAGGTACCAGAGCTGAGATTCCCTTGTAGCCCACACTGAAGATCATGGTGAGACAGCTGTGCCCCTGCAGCCCATGGAGGTCCATGGTGGGTGCTTGGTGTCCAGCCACAGTCAAGCTACCACACCCTCCTTCATCCATGCATTATGATTATTTATGTAGGGAGATATATAGTGGCTTGGCAGGGTGATGTAAATGATTGGAGCTTTCCAGAATTTGCTTATTAAAATATCACAAACTTTAGAATTTCATGAACACTGTGATTCTTGGATGACTGTTCAGTGCTCTGCACTCAGTATTTAGGTATTCCCAGAAGCAACAAAAGATAGAAGATCAGAGTTATAAAGTGTCAGAAGTGAAGATAAGCTTTATAAGTATATTAGAACAGCAGAAAAGGCAAATACTGAAAAATTTCCGTTCCACATCAAGCAGTCATTTCTCTTGCAATAAAAAGGAAAAGATATTGAAGAGAAGGGCCAAAAAAATCAAAGAAGTCATGAGGGACATGAAAACCACGCAGGGGTTAAGTGCTCAAGAGTATGTGTGCTCCTGTATTGATTGCTAAAAGGTACTGAATCCTTAAGTGATGAGTCAACTAAAATGGTAAAAAAAAGGCCTCAGTTGATGTGAATAAATCCCCAGACTCACAGACAGTGAGGAATAACAAGCTTTTAGGCAGGAATGAATACAGTCCACAGTGGATGATTCCCATTTCTGTCTCTTGAAGGCAGATTGTGTGGCTTTAATTATCAAGAATTACTCCATCTCAGCACATTCTCCAAGGCAAAGACTCCCTTCTGCTGTCCCGAATCCTTGGAAGCTCATTTCCTGTACTACACATTTTGTGGAGCAAGAAGGATTTGGACCTGTACTTGTCATTACTTCTAGGAAGAACAAGCCCAAGAGAGTTTTTCTGCCATGCCATGCCAGCAGCAGAAAACACTTGCCTGGGGACAGTGGCAGGGCTGGTAAGTGAAAGATGAGGGGTCTTTGCCTTCAAAAAAGACAGAGGTTTGCCAGACCCTGAGACCATATCAGTGCCTCAGCTCCCTGGAGCTGGGGAAATGGCCTTTTCCCTTGTATCAAATAACAAAGTTGGGCATTTTCATTGCCCAGCCTTACAACACAAGTAATACCTCTCACACAAGCACTCAATATGTCATCCACGTGAATTCTTTCCTGCTGCAAGACTAAGTTACTGTTACGCATGGCTTAAGTAATTCATGGTTGTAAGGAGCTGAATGAACTTGATTTTCTTAAAATATCCTGCAGCACTGAACACAACGATGAAGACCTTCACCTCAAAGGGCTTGTACCATTAAACCAAACCTAGTAAAGAAGAGCTGTGCTCAGGGGATTAGAGCTGGATGTTCAAGGGGTACACGATATTACTCCTTACTCTCAGCCTCTCTTTTCAAAGTAATGAAATTGGTAGCTGGAAATAGCACTTACATGGGAAAGGTGTTGATCTTCAGGGGGAACATGGTGCAGACCCAGAGCTTTATATCAAATTATGTGATCTCCTCAAGGTTTTAAAAAATTGTCAAGAGGCTGTCTGGATGAAAGGGATCACTGTGAAAGATGCCAGAGCCTCTCAGAACAAGTTCAGATACTCTCTGTTTGTCCAAGTAAAAAAAAAAAAAAAAAAAAAAAAAAAAAAAAAAAAAAAAAAAAAAAAAAAAAACAAAAAAACAAAAAAAACTAAATATATATATATATATATATATATATATATATATATATATATAAATTGCATATTGTCTGTTGAAAGTTGAAAAAGAACTGTTACTTCACATTCCTAAGCCTTTCAATTTTCATCTATTTTGCCTACACAGCATGGTTGATTTTGTTGTGCTTGGTTCAAATATTTTTGGTTTAGTTGATTAAAACCAGAGAGTTTTTCATGTTTTAGAGATTTTCTAACTAGTTATCATAGTTAGAAATGCCCATGAAATTAATATTTTATTATAGCTGGTTTACACTAAACAGTTTCAAATGTTCTTTCTGAGAATGACAGGGAATAATTTCTCTAATAAAAGTGTCTCATCTCAGTACTTGTCTTTCATTCTAGTCAGGAAATTGCTGCCAAGAATAAAAGCAGAGAAGCCTACACTGGTCTCACCTCTTATGCAGAAAAGCAGGTCCTTCAGCTTTAACTTATGTGCAAGCAGTATTTTTAATACTAGTAGATCTTAGAACCAAGGAAAACTGGAAATTAGACTGGTAAGATAACACAATAATTTCTCTTAACGTATCAGTATTAGGTATACATTTTTGAATTACTCCAGGCTTCATACAGCTATGGCTTGCTTGAAGAAGCACGACTGCAAAAATATTTAGCCTTATGTTTATTTATTATAATCTTGTTTTCTTAGCACTCTTTATACTACTTCATTGTGCATGAGCATTAGAATTGCCCTGGAATCAGTATCGTGTAGCTCTAAGGAAAGGAAATTCATGAGAGAAATTGCACTCTAATGTACCAATGTACAATGGAAAATATCTGAGAGCCATTTGTCAAAGGAAATTAGTAATGCTGTTATCACCCTATATTAGCCACCTTTCCTGGTAAGCCCTAATAAACATCATAAACAAAAGCTCCATGCTCTGTGTCAGACAAAGAGCTCTTTTCCAGCCAAATGGATAATTTCACATTAAATACTAGCATTGGAACTGTGATGCAGTTTTTTTGTCCTTGGACACTTATCTGGAGTTTGCACCCAGACTGACTGTTTTTAACAGCATCCTTGCAGTTCCAAACAATGTTTCTTCCTTTGTCTAAACTCGTAGAAGTCCAGCTAATACCAAGACACCTTTCCATTCACCTAATTTTTTGACAATACCTTAAATCTAGTTGGTTTATTTAGTTATAAAGAGGTTACATTTGTAAAACTGTTGCTCCACTGATCTTAAAAATTCCTTTTGCCCCCCGTGAGGGGCTCCAATGCAGAGAGTTCAATAGCAGTGTTAGTCATGTCCCCAGACCTGAGCACAGCAATGCTGCAGTGCACAAAACAGCTTCCTAAGCTCACAGGGATCACTCTCACCTTTTACAGGAAGCAAAAGGTGCAAACCAAAATTTACAAATCTACAGCTTCCAATCATTTCCACTGATCTCTGGAGTACAGACTGCCTCACTCTCTGCTCCTGTAGACAGAAAGTGTTGTTCAAAATGCAATATATAAGTAACTACAGCATTCTGAACTCTTGACATCTTCTTGACTCTTAACTTCAAGAAAGGTCCAGTCTTTACTGCTAGATCCTACCTCAACCATTAGTTTTATTATATTATTAATAACTCCAATGTGTCCTTTAACATAATGTCCTCTTAAAACTGTCCTAAAGAGTGATGGTCAGCATTTTTTCTTTTTTTTTTTTTTTTTACCTTGTGAAAGATTTTGACTTCTGCCTATGTTTCTTCATTTTACTTTTATTGTAGCTTGCCATTGCACAAACAGAGCCATGGCAGATAATCGGGGTTCCCTCTAATTTGATCCTCTGATATTACAAGCTGGCAGAGTCCTGTTCATCCTTTCTGAGCTGATGACATTGGATCAGGTTTTGCCCTTCCTTTCAAATGATCCCACTCTGAGGACAACATCTTCGAACCTGGGGAAATGCCTCCCATCTCATAGATGAATGTGGTGTACTCTGGCTGGACAATGCTAAGACTGAATTCACTAATAACTATAACAGAACATCTGCACTCTGGTGCACAAGTTGACCCCATCACACCTTTCATCTATCCCTTTCCTTTTTTTCCTGCACATTTACTGAGTGCAATTTTTACAGGCAGGTTCATACATAGTACTAAGACAATTATTTGTATCACTAAGTGTGCCTTTGAGCATAAAAATTGTTATGTCACCTGTGCAAACAGCGTTACTGCCAAAGATAAATAAAGGTAAGTATCTCCCACTGTGCTTCTACTGATAGGAAGTATTATAATGGAATGAGCAATAAGTTGTAGGGTTTTTTTCCTTTTAAGCCCTTAACTTAAACAGTGCCAAAGTAAATATTTCATATATGCTGTTTTTAAAGACATGGTGCTGCACTCAGTATCTTTTACTAATTGCTGTCTATCTTATTTCAACAGTAGAGAAACACCATAAAGATTTATTAAAAAAAGTTTTAAATAATTTTTCTTTGTTTATCAGGACAAGGTTATAGAAGAGATATTTTACATAAATAAAGTGCTGCAGGCCTAACTTGTTCTATTTCTCTCCTTCCATTTTATACTATTGATGGCATAATTTTTCATTATGCATTTTCCTACACTTCATAGGAATTCATAAAACATTTCTTATCTGAAAGAAACAATATGTTCTTCATACTACTTCCACTTATATTTTTCTTCTCTTGATCTACATAACTAAATGCTGAGTAAACTTGTTAAAAATATGTCCTCATTCCTAAGTCAATTTACCAAACTGTTCAGGGATGTCCTATATTGAGACCCTAAATAACCCTAAATTGAAAGAATAAATTAAAATAGTTGCTCTTCGTTTGCCTGGGTTTCTGATCTGCAAGGTAAGAATGAGTAGACAGTGCAGATTCCAGCACAATATGAAGGTTTAGGATAATCCTGCCTCTTTCACACTCTCTCCAGGACCCACACATGGAGCTCTGTTAGGCATTTACTTGATATTTGCTGGTAACCAAAGAATTCAATTGCCTGCTATAACTTCATTATTTTTCGTGCTAAACCTAATGTAATTTTAAAATTGCTTTTTAGTAACAGGAAAAATGAAGGCTTTACATCTTTTCCTACACCTTCATTGACAAGTTATGATTTAGCCCTGGAATCTTTAGCTGCCTTTATTTTCTGCATTATTTGTAGAAAGTATTTACCATAGATATGGTGACCTGACTTAATTAGTCACAGAATCAGAGAATATGCTGAGTTGGAAGGGACCCACAAGGATCATCAGGCCCAGATCCTGACTGTGCACAGGACAACCCCGAGAATCACACCATGTGCCTCAGAGCATTGTGCAAACATTTCTGGAATTTTGCCAGGCTTGGTGCTGTGACCACTGCCCTGGGGAGCCTATTCCAGTGCCCAACCACCCTCTGGGGGAAGAACCTTTTCCTAACATCCAACCTAAACCTCCCCTGGCACAGCTTCAGGCCATTCCCTGGGGTCCTGTCAGCACAGAGCAGAGCTCAGTGCCTGCCCCTGCTCTTCCCCTCACAGGGAGCTGTCCCTGCACTGAGGGCTCCCCTCAGCCTCCTCCAGGATGAACAGACCAAGTGACCTCAGGCACTCCTCACACAGCTTCTCCTCAAGGCCCTTCACCATCTTTGTTGCCCTCCTTGGCATGCTCTCTCATAATTTATATAATTTTTTTTATATTGTGGCATCCAAAACTGTCCCCAGTACTGGATGTGAGGCCACCCCAGCCCAGTACAGAGCAGAGCAGGACAATCCCCTCCCTTGCCTGGCTGTCCCTGATGTTCCCAGGACAGGGTTGGCCCTCCTGGCTGCCAGGGCACTGCTGATTCATGTTCAGCTTGCCATCAACCAGGAGGTCCAGTTCCCTTTCCATGGCACTTCTTTCCAGCCTCTCATTTCCCAGCCTGTCCATACATCCAGGGTAAGCCCATCCCAGGTGCAGAATCTAGAATTTTCCTTTGTTGAATTTCCTATGATTTTTCCAACTTGTTCATGTCTCTCTTCAGGCCCTCCCTGCCTTCAAGGGAGTCATCTGGTAGTTCACTGATTTGGCCAAACTAATCTTGGTAAAAGGTCAGAAGTAACTCAGAAGAGCAATTCAGCCCCCAGACCTTGCAGGCCTGTCTCCAGGTGGGATATATGGTCCTTTGGAGATGTCTGTATGAATTCAGAATATTAGTAGGGAAGGTAGGACATGTTCTGAAAGGGTTAATGTCCTTCCTTCCTTCACCTCTGTTAGAGAGATGCAGCTGGGGAACAGTGCATGAGTTTTCCACATGATCCTTGATGGGGTGTTTTACACTTTCTGAATAACATGTAAAAATTTGATTTTGATGCTAAAAAATTTTAAAGACTTGAGATTGGCATAGTCATGAACGTGCTTCTTTGATGCAACACAAATTTACAATGAGGTGAGATTTTGAAACTTGATTTAAAATGAAGGCTGGAGACATTTTTTTTCAATAGTATTCCTAATTTAGAGAAACACTGCAATGATCTTACTTTTAAGAAATTAATATTAACAGTGGTTGCATAGATATTTTCTTTGGCATTTTTGGAGTTTTTCCAATTTCACCGCTCTCCTTGTATATCTCAATCCTTTGGGCCTTCAGCTAATCCACAGGATTGCTCAATTCTTCATTCCTTGAACTTGAGATGGAAATTGTCCTCTGTTATCAACCTACAACCACCTCTGAAAGAACTTCTAGTTTGTAAATCCTTATTTTCCATGATAGTATCTCACAGGCATCACTTACCCATTTAATATAACCTAGTTCAGGAAAATTTACCCAATTACTGTAGTTCAGATATGTGATACTCTAAAAAGAGTAAATGCATCTGGTGTTGGACTAAAGTGAGAGAAAGAACGCAAATAACTCAATTTTTAAGCACAAAACAAATACTGAAGATCGCTGTAAGAAGTCATTTGGTCTCACTGCATGAACAAATATTTCACATGGCCCCCGTGGAACTTGAGCCATGTCCAGGCATTGCCTGCCTGTCATTTGGGCAGCTTGTCACCAGACTTTGCCCCACTGTGGGCAAATGCCTGTAGCACATTTAAAATATCCTGCTGTAAACCAGAGGTGCAAATTTCAGTCTTGTTTAGGGCATGTGCATGGACATGTGCTTAGGACACGTGGCTGTCAAGTATGGTTTACTGCTTTCTGTGGAGCTGCCTGTTGTGGAAATCATAACAGCTTAACTTTAGTTGTCTAACCTAACTTTGAATTATTTGGACAAAGACTTTGTTAGGGTTTGGGGTTCTTTAAGTCTCTGGATATTTGTCTTTGCTAAGAAGAGTTCTGTGTGTGCAGGAACTGGAGTAGGAGGGAGATATGGAAGAAGTTCTCTTTGCTTAAAAATAAAAAGACATAAATCTCCAGACCAGTTTAATACTGTAGGTTTTACTTTCATTGCTGGTATGACTGCAATTTCCATTCAAACACTTTAATTTCCGGCAGAGTTTTTTCTTAGACTCAGTGTAGTTTTCTCTCCCTTAAAAGCCCACGTAACAATTTCTTTAAACATTTTGAGCTGCCAAAGGAGTTTTTGAATCTCTCTGTTGTTGTGCTTGTCCTCTTCTCAGTCCTTATTTATGTCATTTTACTTTTAAAATACAGTGACCAGACATGGAAGTGTTTTGCTTGTGGTCAGATTGTACTATTTGAAGAATTTCTTCACATTTACAATTGTGTGTGACATCTCTGTGTGCATACAGAAATTTTATTTCCCTGCATAAATGGCTGTTAGCTACTCTGGCAGAGAGCTTTCAGCTATAGCTATTCTCATTCAGTCACTATTTTCTTGATCAATGCTTTGTGTCTTTTGCACTTTGAAAATGCATTTCTTTTTCATTATTATTTTTTCTCTTATCTTCCTACCTAGGTATGTCTGAACTTTGAACTGCTGCTGCAATTTTGCTTAATAATAGAAATGAGATGTGAAAATAGCACTGTGTGACTAAGTCTAGTACCTTGTCTATTCAAGTTACTCTGAACAACTCATGCATTCTGCAGAGATGAAATATTTGGATGAATTGTGAAGACAACTAGCATGTTTCAGTGGAGAAAATCATGATCTTGTAGATATGAAAATGTGATGCCTTATGTTAAAAAAGTTGTATTTTTCCAGGTGTCTCATTCTTGGACTACATATCAGAACAGAAATACAATCTAAAAAAATTACAAAATGTTTCTATTTATATGCACAAATTTGCCAGGAGATGTGGACCTTGCCTCACTGCTTTTACAGAGAAGGTATGTTCAGAAAACTCTATATAGATTATCAAAATAAATAGATTGTGCCTGTCTCAAATACATATAAAAGTAAAACCAGAGGAGTTGTCACTTATATAATCTCTCATAAAACATGTTCCTAAACTAAAAAAGTATATACTGATCATTAAACTCCAGTCTCTTCATATCTGCATATAGAACCAAAAATCACATCAGTAGGCAGTACCATTGAAATGTGGTAAGTCTTTATCTTAGGACACCTTTAGATGTTAACCTTTAGTGTTATTCTTTGTAGTGTCAACATTTGCTGCTAATATTTCAAAGAGGTATGATTAAGCCTTGTCTTCTAAGACATAGAAATATCTTTTATTTAGAAAGACAACTTTCTTTTTTTTGTTTTTAACCAGGGCTCACCTCTGGTACAAACCAAATTGTCATCTCAGTAGTAAATCCCTTACACACAGCAGAAATGCACTGGGGCCTAGATCCTAAATACATTTTTGATGCTCTCTGGATTATCCTGATTATGCTTTCTGTGATCTTCATGCACTGGAAGTGTGACTTGTACTTCTTATGGCCCTTATTCTTTATCAGTATAGCTGTAAGCTTATTTACTGCATCTTGCCTGTGAATTGCTGTTTCTTTTCAGTGTTGACTAAAAAGGAAATTATACCTGTAACCAAAGCCAGCAGGACAAAAACCATCAACACTCTTTGGATATCTAACACTCATCAAAGTTCCAATTGATTTCAATAAACCCAGGAATGCCTACAGTGGGCATTCTAGATCTAGCTTTAGGCTACCTTTTCTGTCAGTGGAGCATAGACAATTCTTGGGTGTTATACATGTTATAAATGCTACCGATGTGATGTATTTTAGACATCAATTTTAGAATAAAATTAATTACAACCTAGCAGTGGCTATTTTTGCCCACTCAGTATACTAGGAAAAGATACAGCTACCTCAGGCATACATCTCAAACATTAGGCCTACACAGAATTTGCACCATGTGGTTAGACTTTATATATCCAAAGTAAGTCAAAGTGCTGAATTAATCCCTTGTAAACAAACTACAAAAGAACCCTTGTGCAGTCCCTAAAATATGATACCAATCTGTTCATGAGCCTGTACCAGTGTGCCACTGAAACAGGTTGAGGGCTCAAACCATGGCATGCCACCCTGGTTTCTGGGGTGATGCAGTGTGCAAATCTGATTTTGAAAATTATGAGCTTTTCTGTACAACTATTAATAATCCAGTAAAATGATGCACTAGGTTTTGGAGCTTTAATTTTTTTTAATAATACATTTAAGCTACTTCCTCCTGTTATTCTGCTTCAGTACTCTGCTTGCATTGTTTGCATTTTGAGCTTTGTTAGAAGGAGAGGTAAGTTTTGATAACTGACAATTTGCTACAAATACAGGCAATCTAGCTGCAAGGTGCTTAAAACTCTCATTTTGAACAGGATAAGGGTTAATTAAGTTCAGATATACCTATCAGGCATTCATTAGATAATAGTTTACACATCACCTTGATGTGAACGTACTGATGTCCTGTATCTTTATTAACTTAATTGACTATTCACATTTATTTTTCAGATGGACTGTGAAACTGAAAGTATTTATTCCCAACACTCAGCAATGCAAAGGACCAAGTTATAGTACCTTTTTTTTTTTTCCCTATTGCTGAAGTTTATGCTAATATTGGCTTTCAGTAGAAGCCTAGAACATCTCCAGATATGTCCTTTAGGCTAATGCTGGACAGATGCCACTTGCAAGGACTTTCTGTCCTTGCTGGTGCCTCACATGTTCTTTTAAATAAAAAGACTGCCCTGTGAACAGTACATTTATTCTATTAGTGTGATTATTCCATCTTTCAGTGAGTTTCCTTGCAATAGATACAGGGTTATTCAGAGACTGATAAGTGGATATTAATCTGTTACAATGTTCTGTAATAGTAAATTATAAATTAATCTAGAATAAATACCTATACACTATATAAAGCTTCAATTATTCAATTAACATACCTAATCTTTCCACCAACATGTTGAAAGCTTTAAGTGCAGTCTGTTCAGTCAGGTGGCTGCAGACTGTATGCATTGTGTATTATGTGTAAAGAATTGCAGATTCTTCTTTTGAAATGTCCTTTCTGAAAGTCACCTTGATAAAATGATGGTTTCTATTATGCCTTTTTATATTATTTTAATAAATCCTGTAAATGGGGATGAAGACTTAGTAGCAGCCTTTACCTCAAGGTGTTTGTCTTTTTAAAGATATTTTTGCTATCATAGCACATGGACTGACTCCACTGTAGTCAGTAAGAAAGAGGACAGCTCCTTTAGAGTCTCTTCAGTTTAGATGAAGCTATATTGTATTTAAAAAGCATGAATTTCATCAGATTTTTAATAAGTATAATCCCTCAGAGGTTGATGATTTTGTGAGGTACAGATCAAGTGGCCACGATTTTGCAAAATCTTTTCATTTATGTCTAACTGTAACCCTGTGTGCAGCCTCCCAGCTCACAAATATTTTGAAGAGCCAGCATAGCTATTTTTCAAATTTGTTGGTCTATAGCACACTCCTGTTTTTTATCAGGAGCAAGGATTTATTCAAAAAAACACAGACCTCTCCTGCCTTTCTTATTCCAATAAGAGTAAACAAAGTTTTTCATTCCAATTCAAAACCCAGAAGACATGCACACAAAACAACCCTAATGCCCCTGGGGAGAGTTACTCTCCTATCTTAAGGTAGAAATCACTTTGCCATTACACTACTATGAATGATGTTCTATGAAAGATATTTGTAGATTGGGCTTGCTTGCAAATGGAAAATTCATGTTATTAATTGTTATTAGTATCATGAATATTTTAAATCTAATTTTCTGTTTAACCATATTAGGTACCTAGTGTCACTCCTTTTTTTTTTTTTTTCCTGAATATTTCTATTTGAATCAGTGCAGTGCCCTTGCAGAAGCAGCTTACTTTTCAATAGGATGAATATGGTATCTCATATAAAACATGGAGGATTTGAAATACAAGGATTTCTTACACTGAGGTGCGTTAGAAGTTTTACAGTGATTTACGTTGCTGGAGATTATTCAGTGCTCGAGACAGGGCAAGCACTGAAGAAAGGGCAATTAATCAAATGCAGGAAAACTGATCCACAAAGATATTTCCTCTGCTGAAGGACTTATTGTAATAACTAAAGATTATTGTGACAGTTATTATGATGGCCATGGAGAGAATTAATCTATCCAAGCTTTAGACATAAAACCACTGGTGTCTGGGCCAAGGCTCTTCACAGGCTTTCCCAATAGTCAATAAAGAGAGACAGAAACCTTCAGGAATATTTGTTTCAGGATAGCTGTCCATTGCCAGCTTGCACCACAGAAAATGGAGAAGCTTAGCCTTTACATAGCTAAAGCTGAGTAAGATAAAACCCACCTCAAAACAACATTTCTACCTGACTGAGAGTTTTCCATTTCCAGGATGTCAGACATCACCTTTTCCTTCTCACACACAGTTTGGTGAAAGGTTACTGATTTAGGATTTGTAGGATCAAGTAAAGAACTGAATAACAAAGACCTTGATGACTTCTATAATGGAACTACTATCTGGAAGTGGTGAAAGCAGTGGATATTGTCTGTCTTGATTTTTGCAATGCTTTTGCCACTAGCATTCACACCATACTTATAGACAAGCTCAGGGGGTATGGACTGGATGAGTGGACATTGAGAGGTCATGGCACAGGGTCTAGTTGGAGCCCTGTCACTAGTGGTGTCCCCCAGGATTTAATATTGGGTCCAGTGTTTAACTTTTTCATTCATGATTTGGTTGAAGGGGCAGGTGCCTCCTCAGCAGGTTCACTAATGGCACAAAGCTGGGACTGGTCCCCTGGAGTGCTGGGCAGCCCTCCTGAAAGGCCTTAAAAGGTTGAAGATGGGCAGAGAAGAACAGACCAGTCTGAAGCTCAACAAAAGCAAATGCAGGGTCTACAGGAGGAATGATCCCAGTACAGGTTGGGGGCTGACCTACAGGAAAGCAGCTCTGTGAAGGACCTGGGGGTCCTGGTGGATAATGAGCTGTCCATGAGCCAGCAGTGCGCTGGGCCAAGGAGGGCAATGAGATCCTGGGGTGCATTGGGAAGAGGCTGAGGGAGGTTCATCCCTTTCCTTTGCCCTGGTGAGGCTACTCTGGAGTGCTGTGTCCAGTTCTGGGCTCCTCAGTACAGGAGAAATGTGGAGCTCCTGGAGCAGGTCCAGTACAAGGCTATGAAGCTGATTATGGGACTGAAGCATTTCTCTTATGAGGAAAGACTGATGGAGCTGGGCCTGTTCAACTCCTAGTTGTGATGATAGTTTTGGACCACATCGGAATAAAGTTTTTAATGTATTTTACTTAAAATAAATAAGAGCATACCGAAACACAATATTTCCCCAGGAATTCAGTCTGCTCTACAGTCAGACAAATAGCTGGAGAAAATAATAGGCCAACCAGTGTCCTAGGCAGAAGTTATGTTTTCATTGCACATATTCAGAAAATATTTAGGTATAATTATGTGGTTGGTACTGTCCCTGATTAAAATTGCTGAACTGCCCCTTTAAAATGTGTGCAATGGGAACATATGGATGAAATGCTGCCTTTTCTCACCTTGGGAGATTGAAACTTTGAAGAACATTTCAGTCTCGCAGCCTGTCACTGGCTGCCACTCTGCAAAAGGGTCTCTGCTGGGCTTGGATCGCGCCACCAGCGCTTTGCAAATGAAGACATTTCAGTTCCTGTTCTTGATAGGGCAGGAGACGTGAGGTTATCTCATTTGCACTTAAGATCTAGCATCAGGAGGAATGATTGACATTGGCATAAGTCTTCAAGCTGTCATTTGTGGGGAGTGTTAGTTATCGAAACATCTGTTCTCTTATCCACATTTACTGCAGGAGGTGTTCTACGAGGGTCAGAATTACTCTGATTTCGATAGGTATGTTTATCCTCCTTGGCAATCTTTTTATAGTCAGGACGTATTTTCTGGCACTTTCCTGCTTTCAGTGGCATGTTAGATAGCATAAAATGCAGACATCCTGTCCTGTCCTATCCTGTCCTAACCCATCCTATCTGAAATATTATAGAATCATCCATTCATTTTAGACATAATTTCGGCTTGTACATTAGTTAATTTTACCCCCTTTACTTAACTACAAACACCAGAATTTATAGTTTAAATCCACTGGGTACTGGTAAAATTTTATGCCATTTCTCCTTTCATACCAGTGGTTCATACTTTTGCTTTCTAGTGATTTTGTTTTTCAGCTTCTTGCTGTATGCACAAAGTGAAACAAATGTAATGAGTGTCGTAGATAAAGTTTGAAACTGTTTCTCAGGTCATCAGTAGTTGTACCCCTGTCCTAAATGAAGATCCCTTCAGAACCAGAGAACAGTGACAAACACTGTGATTTACTGCTAGAACAATGAGTGTTAACTTTGTAAGAATTCCCGATGCCTTTACTGGTCAAAATTGCATCTTTTTGGCAAAAGATGACCTCACTCTGCTTTTCAGTGTCAGGGCAATGGAAATCAACATTTTAAAAGCCATAACTCTCCATTCCAAAATAAAATCCATGTACAAAACTACATTTTCATATTATCATAGTGAGGAGAAATAAAAACGGTAGATACATTCCTCTATTCTTATAAAAATTATCTCAAGCAAACTGTCCTCCATCTCACCTTTTCCCTTGCACTAAGCTTTTCTGCAGAAATTTGCTCTAAAGCATCACTCCTTTTCCCCCAACAATGACTAATTCCATTGCCATAGGACATTGCCATGGGTGAGAGAGAGTGAAGAAAGACAAATTGAGGCATTAATGAACTGGTGAGCAACATGAAGACAGTTCATATCTGACTGGTTCCTCTGACCAGTGATATCTGCAAATGATTCTTGTTTTTCTGTAAGCTTATGAAAAAACACGCTTCTGTAGCCAAATAACCTTACATCTCCTTTTATAATTAGTGCTATTACACAGAACCTAAGCTTACACAAATGTCCCTAGTGACATGATTAACTTCAGAGATACCAGTCAGCAGGAGTCAGTCACAAAGCATAAACTAATTAATGTTTGAGGACAAGGATAGGACAAAAGAGGTCACTAATCTGATGTGCTTTTGAGGATTGCCAACTAAAAATGGAAAGGAAGCGTAGCACATCTTCTTCAGGGAGTTATTTCAGCAGTAACTAGAAAATCTGTGATTGCTTTCCTTAGTCCTTCTCTCTTTTTCATTTTCTCTTGATATTAAGCACGGCAAAAAATAAAGGAAGGGGGGAAGTACATATTAGAAAAGTAACTCAAATCTTTATATGGACAATTCTAGCTGACCAAGAAATGCATCTAAGAAAATAAATTTATGGAAGGCACCAAATTTACAGAAATGCACTGAAGTTAGATGATATGTCTGATAAGCTGGGGTTGTGTAAAAGAAGAATGAATCTGATATTTTTATCTGTTCAGATTTCTGAGGAGTTTTTGTGCAGCAGAGTGCTTTTATTCTTAGGCCCAGATGCTTCATCCTAATTCTATTATCGTAAGCATTTAAATATGTTCTTATATGCTGACCTCTGTGAGAATTAAAGTAAAACATCTGCTTAATACTTTGCTGAACAAATATAGATGATTAATATATGCTTAAGTGCCTTGATGAAACTGGGGCTGTGTTAGCAATGTTCTCATATCATACACAAGGATGGCGAGTTTGCAAATATAAAATAATGGATTTATGCTGATTCTTATTAACTAAAGATCCTCTCTAGCCTGCTTGGTTTCACCTCTGCCTCTACTGAAAAACTTCTTTTTTACATTCCTCCATATTAATGTGCTGCAGGCACTTCTGATTCACTCTGCTGTGCTCACATCTGGGCAGGAACCTGGCAGCCCCTCCTGCCCAGCACGAGTCACTTACTCTTGTTCCCAGACAGCAGTGAAAGAAGAGTAGAGAACAGAAATGGAGACAGTGTGGTCAACAGGGAGAACAAGAGGTGTGAATGGGCTGGGAGAAGAGTTGTGAAACAACAGCTGCTCCATGAGAAAGACGCCGGTGAAACGAGGATGCAAAACCTGGATGAGGAGTGCAAGTGCTGGAGACTCCAAAGATGCATGGGCAGGCTGCAATCAGGACTGCTTTGAGGCAGATCCAGGCTCTAAGTCTGGCAAGACATTAAATGGGAGTAAGATAAATGGGAAGGGTAGAAAGGCGGAATTAATTCTTTCAGTGCCATCTTTAAGAATTTATCAGTTTTCTACACTGCATTCAAATAGGATATCCATGTGAGAGCTCATGTCTCCTGAGGAATGGACTGAGGCAGAGAGCAGCAGAGGGGCGACATCATGCAAGGAGAGAGGGAAATTGGAAGGTGTGAGGGTAGCAGATCCAGCATATAGAGATGGGAAGTGAATGATGCCAGGAGAGGGAAAAGCTGTTACCTTGGAGCTGGGGCAGATGTGCACCCAAGTATCTGGATTTCTTTCTATAACTTTGAGATTAAAGCAGACTAAAGAGGTAGTCCATTAAGAACATAACTGATGTTATGTATTCTTCCACTGACTTGCATGACAGATGGTAGTAAATTTAAAAAATTCATCACTCTTGATTCATATCATCTTAAATATTTCACATATAGACTTTTTTGGTGAAAAATGAGAAGAATTTCCCATTCACACATAAACAAATAAGAGCATTCAAATTGCTCAGTCAAAATTCAGGAATATGTAAATAAATAAGAATTGAGTGTGTCAGGCCATTTTCATTTGATCTCAGTGTGCATATACCTGTGTGCAAACAGTAGTTTTTTCCACAGTCACAATTTATATAGAGAAACATCAACTGTTTTAATTCTCCTTTTATGTCTCCTCTCTGACTTGTTTTGTGGAACAAAAAGAATTCTTTATAGTGTTGTTCTGGCATTCAGTCTACATCTCCCCTTCCTCTGTAGTCTCCCTGCTGTAAGAAAATAACTATAGGCAGACTGAAATCTTTGACACAGATTTTGCTCTAAGCCAGTGTGACCTTCTAGCTCTATGGCTCCACTGACTTCTGTATTTCCAAATATAAATGATGGGTAGGATGTTTATACAATTCTACCCATGAAATGGAATTGTTCTACCTGTTCTGAGGGTAAACAGAAAAACTTTGGTCTAACAGAAAAACCAATAAATGCCCCTTTAGTAAGAGAAAGACAATGAATTTGAAGGATACTCAAAGCATTAACTCCTGACTAAAGTTCTACTTCAGATACAAATTTGGTTTTTTTGGCAATGTCTAAAGAGAAGAGAAATTAATATTGGATAAAGTTGTTGAAAGGTTAGTGAGATTTTTTTGACAGTCATACAAGCATTTCTCCTTACAGAATTAGAAGTGACATCTGACAACATTCTGATTTTGGGGAAAAAAATGTGTCTTTTTCATCTTAGAGTAGCAGTAATGGGGAAGTCTGAGGATTCAGAAGAGCTGCAGGATTTCATCTTTATCCTACTTCCTTAGTATTCACCTGCTTTTTTTCTCAAGGCGTAGAAAGAGGCAAAAATTGATGCTACACTAGTGTGCTCTTGAGTGTCTAATTTATTGAGCAAAATTACCTCGCTTTAAGCAGCAAGAATTGTCATTATTTTTAGTTCTAATAAACAGGATAGGGTGAGGCTTCTGTCTTTCACATCTTGTTAAAATATTATGTATAGTGCACTGCCTCATTACTTGAAGCCCAAACCTCCCTACATGAGAGCAGCTGCTGGAAGACACACTCCCTGGGACAGATCGTTAGAGAAGCTTTAATCCTTTAGAACAATTTTTCAATACTGTTTACACCAGGGATTTCCTTGTACAAATCCTCTTTACACAAGACAAGAATAACAGAGGAAGAAACTATTTGTCTCTGATCTCTGAAAAGAAGGAGAGCAAGCTTAAGTCCTCAGGGGGCTTTCTATCACTTAAACTAACCAGGAGGGGATTAATCAAAGGTATCTTTGCTGCGTGATGTACAGCCAGCCTCAAAGGTGCAATCACATTGATCAGCGTACAACAGAGCAACACTCACAGCATCTTGTGTTTTAAGTTGAGGTAGAGCAGAGGCTGAAATGCCCAGTTTGCTTCATCACTCCTTCTTTCCCATCAAAACAACCACAGGCTACTGTGGTGCACTGGAATCTGAAGCACACAGGTCAGGTGTTAGCGTGGAACTCAGCCCTGCACTGAACCCTCTGGAGTGATTTTGTGTGCCAATTCCGTGCAAGAAAATATAATCTCCTTTCACATGGCCCTTTAAAAAATGTTTTGCATGCAAACAGGTTTCCTCCACTTATGGAAGCTTGATTATACCTGCAGAACTCAATTTTTGCAAATGCCTACCTGCGTTATTTCCATCCTACTGTGTCAGCAGACAACTGAAATACTGTAGTGGTGAAGTAGCTCTGTTGCCATCAATGAGAAAAACTAGGAAACTTTCAGATAAAAATACTGAATACATTGTAAATATAGTAAGAGATGGAAAGCTTATTAATAAACTTAAATAAATATTTCTCAGTGAAGTATTGCAAATACTTTTTCCACAAATCTCAATTTAAAAAAAATCTATTTTACTAAAATATTTTTAGTTTTCTAATTTTCTTGAAGATGATTACCTTTTAATATATTTACATTTGAAGAAAATATACGTGTTGCAAAAGTGTTCCTCTCATGAAACACTTGTCCATTTTCATCAGTTACCTGCACATAAATCTCAGCTTTTTCCAAAACTGGTTACAAATTTTTCAATTAAGAGCCTGGACATTAAAACCTCTAGAGAAAAAAACATCTTCAAAGTATTCTAGTGTCTTCCAAGTAACGTATATAATATTTTGAGATCAGAGAAGGATTTTTGGGGACACAAAAATTGTGACCTTCATTACACAACAACCATATGCCAGTAATTACAAGATATAGCTGGATCTTATGGACAGATCAAATCTCTGATCTATATAATTAAGAAAAGAGGCTTTTCCATTATTGTCTTGTAGCCTAGCCATGGCACTTTGTATCCGGCCATAGATAGCAAATCCACCCTTTTGTAATGCAGTGAATGTTTAGTTATTTATACAGAGAGAAACATACAAAGAGATGCAAGGAGAGTTCCTACCCCTACTAAGTGACCTAGTTAGCTGGACTGTTGGCTGTATTCCATCTCTCTTTGCTTCTTGGTTTTGGTTTGGTGGGGTTTTTTTGGTTTTTTTTTTGCCTCATTGAAAAAGTTCAGCATACTCTGGTTTTATGCCAATATTGTACAAAACCAAATGTTAAGAAGAGAAAAAAATTTTCCAGTTGAGTGGAGTTGCTTTTGTATAGATAATAAAGCTATTTCTAAACTCTCAGAAGATTAAAAAGGTGAAGCTGAGAATAGCATCACCAACTTATTTTTATACTCTTGCTAAAAATGATACAATTTCCTCTCTTTGAGATATGTCCATTTCCTGTACTGCTGGTCTTCTAAGGTGGCAGAACAAACCTGAATAGAGCAACAGTTCCATCTCAGGTTGCTAGTTCCCTTGAGATGCCATTGCTCTTTTCTGCCTCAAAGGATATTAATTGCCCAGGCAGCAAGGAAGACACAAGAGGAAGAACACAAAGGCAAAGGCAGTGTTTGTTATTTAGGCTCATCACTACCTGATTCTCTTTGTAAGAAGTCTGATATTTCTCAGTAGGCCACACCAATCTGGGGCTCCACAGAGCTTCTCATCCCATCTTCTCTATGTCCTGTCTCTTGCTACCCCTTCGTTTCTTGGGAAACTCCTCCTTTAAGCTGTGTTTGTCTGTGACAATAGAAAGAAAATGACAAGCTGTGAAGGAAGGAGAACTTAATTTTTTCTGCCTTTTAAGAACACCCTCATGAAATGGAGCTGGTCTCTGCCCTGTTCTCTGCAGCTGCTGAGCCAAACAGTGGGACAGGAATAAAAATCAACTGAGCTATGTCTGAATAGAAAAAAAGAGCTGTTCAAGACCCCAGCAGAGTTAAACCCCTTGGAAAACCTGGAGAACAACTGGAGAAACTTTAAAAGGAACTACAAGGAATGGGCAGCAACTAAAAGGGAAGACAGAAGGCAGCCTGGTTTTTGACAGTAGGTGGTTTTGAACTACTTGATTTTTAAATGGTTTTCAGTAACTCAAGCAGAGAGGCCAATGCTGAAAGTGAAGTAAAAATTCAAGGAGTACTTCACACTCCACATAAAAATGAGCCATCAGAACAATTGTTAGACAGACACAGAAAAAAGAGGTTTGCAAGAATTGTGGAGGAATTTGTACAATTTCAAGCTATACAAAGGTATCTTTTGGTTTTGGATTTAACTTGGTCCTTAACATCTGACTAAATTATGAGACCATCTAGGGCAAAGCACTCAGAAAGAGGCTACTAAAAGATTCAGAACTCACCATTGACAAAATAATTTTTTCCAGGCCAAAGAAATTGTCTGCTAAAGCCCCTGAGCCTTGGTGTTTGCACATGTTTGAGTGATGGAAGATCTGAAGCACTGCAAGGATGGGTACCTCAGGCATGAAGACATGTGGAGTAGTTCACAATTAAGAGCACAATGGTAGCGCACAGGAGATAGAAAACTCCTGAAACTACTTTGGTGAATTATCTCAGCATGTAAGAGTTTTTTAACTTCCAACAGGAGAAGCACAGCTTAAACAAGAAGATAATGGTAAAAATTGTCAGTTCTGAAGAACCCTTTCCAGCAAAAATCAGCACTGGAACAAAGTGAGGTAAATGCACTGTAAATTTAAATTAATATGGAAAATATCTAGATTTAGATTCTAACGAAACTTTCCAAGTCAATACCATGGAAGAAACAAAGTCATACCAAGCACCTGAAGGTAAAGGGATGGAGTTCAGTTTTTAGTGCTAAATCAGTCTAAATATAGACAAATAATGGAAGTCTAAATGGAGTGCAGATGTCTTCTCTGTGTGAAAGGCTTTCCTAATCTGTAGACTCATGTAAAGTCAGATTTTGGGAATCTCCTGCTCTGTTTTACTTCCTCTGACTGTGAAGGGACCTTTAGGTGGCTAGACAATTTACACAGATTTTTCTTTGAAGTTTTGGAAGTGGATTCACATGCAATTAGTCTGGGTAAATAAAATTGTGGAAAACAATAGATTGAAAAATATGTATTTATTTTATTCTTCATTATTAAGAAAAGAAAATCCAGTGCAGGTGAGAAAAAGGCGGGGTTCAATCAGATGGAAACCCCAAATCATTAAAGAAGACTATAAAATACCCTCTGGTTGTAGGAAAAATGTCAACAAAACTTCAGAAGCTATCCATCTTTCTAAATTTGAGTCTTGAATGAATATATTTTTCTGGAGATTGTAGAATAAGTAGAATTGGAATAAAAAACCCACATTGGTCAGTAAAGGTGGGACATTTCTTCTTAAGCAGAGCTGTAGAGATAAATTATGAAAAATGGGAATGTTCTTCACTCTGAAAGGACAAAGTTTTTTGAGTTGTGGTTGATACCAGACCATTTTTCTATGCTTCTTATATCTACTGCCATCCAAGATTAATGAGACTGCGTGCTGGTCAGAAAAATGTTAATTTTTGTGTTCAAGAATATCTAAAATAGAATACAGAGCCAATTTTACTACTAAATATCTCTGTTGCTTTTGTAAACACACAGGGATCCCTTTTATACTTTCTGTAAATGTTTTCCTAATTGAAGACAAAACAGACAGATTTTTTTTCTCTTTTAAAATTCATGCTCTATATAATTTTGCTGAAGCATGTATAGTCAGTTCAAGAGCTGGTTTCTACCTGCCTTCTCAAGAAGGAAAATGTTCACCTTTCTAAGCTGAACTGAAATGGCTGAAGACAATATTTTACACAGAGAGTAGATCTACTGACGCAGCATTGCTGGGACAAGATGTTTCAGGGCCATGTTTTCAATCTGAATTGTATTTAAATATTATGCAGGACTATTAAAAAAGTAATTCCAAAGGGATATGTAAAAGTCATTCCAAAGAGATTAACAGGAAAAATACACATGCTGTATAAGGATTGCAAAATATAAGGAAAGCACAGAAATGATTTATACTGATCTCAGGTGAATGACAGCATGGAAGGCAAAGTTAAACCTCATTGTTTGGCAAAACACATCGGTCAAATTAAACAAAAATACAAGGCAAGAATGGAAATGACTGGTCTCTGAATAAAACATGCAGACCTGCTTGCTTTGCACTGGAGAAAATACACTAACAAACAAGCCTTTGCCTGTTGCTCTCCCTTCCCCAGGACTGTATTCCTGGAAATTAAACTGCAAATCAGTATTCTTTGACAGATGTGATAATCTGGTATAGCAATGTTAGTGGAACTGCAAACATGAAGCAGTTTGCAAGGAAATTATGGATTCAAATATTTCCTCCCTTGTCTTTGTTGTTCAGAACCTTTGAAGTTGGTTACAGAACAATGAAGAAATAACTATAACTAAAAAGCAGTCAGGTCACACTCTGATCTGTCAATTTACAAAACAAGAGGGAATTATAGGCTAGTCCTAAAAATCCTAGGAAATTATGAATCTTAAGGGAATCCCTCAAATTGACCTGTTTGTGTCCTTGCCTATTTTAATGGTTGGAATACCAGCAAAACCTCTGATAGAAATTAATTTGACACAATTTTCAGGTTTTGAAGGCCGTACCGTCAAGACCACAGAGAGAACCAATTGCTATGGGCAATATGGGCAATAAGAGATTGTTTCATTGTTTATGATATCACTTGCCATGGTTTTTAATGAATTTTGTCAGAAATATTGTCAACTATTTTATATTGGGACGTACAGCTATTTCTCAAAACAGATGACCACACAGCCTAATTTATTAGGAAAAAAACCTAAGTTATTCATACAATTCTCATCCATTTTAAGTAAAAAAATCCCAGCTTGTCAAATGGCAAAAGCAGACTTTATACTACCTGATCAGTTCTCCCCATAATGATATTTGCCCTGTGTACCCTATATATACTTAGAACTTTAGAATAGGCTTGTTCACTCCCTCCATTTCATCTGATTGAGTACAAGTCAAAAATATGGTCATACATAAACTATACGTCCCTGTGTGTTGTATGCACTTTCCAAATTAAGCAGATGTGAAAGAAAAAATAGATCCTATACACATGCCTGGAAAGATAACAGGTGGGGAAATCACACGCCCAAACGGGAGAGCTGTGCTTCAAAATTGCCCTGGAGATACAGGATGGCCCTCAGGCTGAAAGCACTAAATGGCAACAGGCTGGAGTACAATCCACAGCCCACAAGCTGGATTTGAATTTGAGCTCCTGAGTTTGCAACTATAAAACTAACTACCCTGCTAATAACCCACAGAGACCAGATGGACCTGTAATTAACTGCAAATCCTTATATTTGTGCATTTCCAAGGTGTGCCTGATGATGCAAATTTATGCATGTGTGCAAGTACCTATCTAGATGTATACAAACAATAATGATGTTTATTACAAGATGGGACCATTTCTGAAGTTCCATGGAGTGTTTATAAAAAGATCTCTCTCTCATGATTTCCTGTTCCCTCCTTGAGAGATCATATGGAATGTTAATTAGACAAAAGTGGTGTGGATAGAGATAGTGCTAAAGACAATCTTGCGGC
>VZSR01001283.1:6201474-6313070 GCA_013398615.1 Brachypodius melanocephalos
GGTAAATTCACACAACTGAATTGTGTATTTGCATAGGTTGGCAGGAGGGAATAGCTGTGGCTTTCAGCACAGCTAGGTCTGGATGTGGGCACCTGCTCAAAAGTAGTGTGAGGAAGCAACATGGATGTATGTCCTCAGCCTTTCTCATGAGAGAAGAAGCCAATTAAAACACTTGTAAAATATCAAAAACACCTCCAGGGAGCCATGCTGCTGCCTCATGGGCTATGTCCCTTCTGTGCAGCTGCTGAATTTGGACAGCTGATCCTCAGACTGATCAGTTATAGGGAATTACAGGGAGTGAATCATTTCCTGGAGTGTTTGTTTTTTTTTAGACAAACTAAAGGGAAAATTGAGGGAGATTATGCTCCTGACTGAAGAACTTTCGGTAGGTGTTATTGGGTAAAATGAATATGAACTCAAATTAATTTAGTAAGATAGAGAACTCATTCAGCTCTCATTTATGCAGTCCTTCAACGTGGCCACTGACTGAATTTTAAGAAATGCATCCGCAACTTTTTCTCCTTATGAAAACCTATAAAAAAGACTGGGGGACAGATGTAATTTCTAATACACTAGGTTTAGTGATCTTTGAAGTGAAACACTATATAACAAATTGTATAGTAGGCTGAGTTTGTATAAGAGCATATGCATTGCAATGAATGCCAGGTGCTGTTTGGCACCTAAGATGACATTTAGTCTACAATCTAAGCTGTAAAGGTTTTATATTGGAAAAAAAAAAAAATAGGAAGGCAATAGGAGACTACCTCATTTTACCCCTTCCTCTAGCTGGCCACAGTGTGTCTTGGCAAAGCTCCATGGCAAGCCTTGGTAGAAAGAGCAATTGTATGTAACTGTCACAATGGAATGATGCCACAAAGACTGATTAGAGTGCAAAGGAAAGAACCTTTCTTCTTAATGGTGCCTTCCAGCATGAATACACTCACCACGGCTTTGTTTCTGCAGACAAGCAAGCACACATCTGTCCCTCTCGAGTGCAGAGCCTCATGCAATGGGCAAGGCTCACCACATCCTGCTTGGGCAACGCAACTTCCTGACCAGGAATCTCTTCTGGCTCCTTTTGCTAAGAAGAGAACTTGGTTTGCAACATATATGCAGTGCAGATGATTTGGAGATTGGTGTCACAGAGTGAAAGAGGTGCTGAACCCATCTGACAGTATAGATGTGCACTGTGAAATCAGTGAGATTTTGTTACATTTCTTTTTCCAAATATAAACTCCACAGACTTTCATTTTCAGAAGCGTTCTTTTTTTTTTCATAGCTGCAATAGCAGCAATATGAATCTGTGCATTCATTACCTACATAGAGCAGCTTGACTTTTTTACCATGACTCATTGGAGCCTGAGGTCACTGAGTGGGAAGGTTTCAAAGACCTGGTAAGGAAGCACAGTCCCTGTCAGGAATTTTTGATATAGGTTATCTCTACCTTGTGCAGCTGAGCTACTGACAAAGTGATTTCACAGGAGATCTTTATATATATTTAAAAGGTGATTCACTCAGCTTCTGAGACAACAGATATTGAAGGCAGTTGACTGCAACACTGGAAAAATCACTTTATGGCACTAAATACTTTTTTTGTAACTGACAGAATCATTATTTTTTGTGTGCACTGTAGTTCCTTTGTGCCATATAAGCGCTCATTATCCTATACTTACTAAAGTTAAAATCTCTGCTGGATGACACAGGGGAGCTTGAGCAGCAGGGTAACAATTAACAGACCTCAAAAAGTTTTGCACTTTCGTCTGGATAAATGCAGATGGACTTGAAGGTGGTTCAGCTAAAATGTCTCTCCCTCTTCAACCCCTCCTGTTTCTTTCTTTTTCCTCTTCTTGCCTTTTTTTTTTTTTTTTTTTTTTGTTTTTAAGCCAAAACGATTTGGTTTCAGAATCAGGCAGCAGATCTAACAATTCCAGAATTTTACTTGCTGTGTTACCAACTTTTTAACTTCAGTTTAATAGTTCACTGGTAGAACCTACATGTCTTGATGTTTTATTTCTGTTTCATATCCAGATAGGTTCATTCTTCCTTAGCTATAATAAAAGCAGCATGAATCATTACCTTCCTACCAGCAACCTTACTTTGGAAGGTTTTCACTTTTGGTTCATACCTGCTTTGAAATCAATGGATGATTCCAACTGCTTCTCTCTCTCTCTCTTTTTTTTTTCAGGGCATCAGTGACTTGGAGACAGAGATATTAAGGAAAATTCACTGACAATGTTTTCACTGAAGGACTTTAATTCATGGTATATGGAACACTACATGGTGATATTTCAGTATTGTTGAATTTCTGGGTGTCATTAGGCATTGTTCTGGCTGAACTCTACGGGTGTTATGGGTTCCATTTGTAATGTTTGGTTTTTTGCAAAATCATAAACCTCAGTTTTGCCAGTCTTCCGGATGGACAAAGATGCACCTTTCAGATTGTCAGGCTCAGGTTTTCTGCAGCTCACTTGAAAAAAATTGTCAGATCTTTGGGATATCACTTCTCTGTCATATTGAGTCAGAAATCACAGGCATAGACACTTCTAAATGTCTGTGTTTGGAGTTCAGCTGCTTACCCTGAACCTCTAGGTCTGGAGTTGCCTGGAACTGTAGTCTGCTGGTTTTAATTTTTCATTACAAATGTGGCAGAGGTGAGAAAGGGTTGCTTCAAATGGAGGTGAAACTAAATACCAACTTTGCAAATGCTTGTATGCTGTATTGACCCTCTCATCATGCTGTTCATTTAAATAAGCAATGTAAATCTTAACTGAAAGTCTAATCCAATCTTAACTTCAGCTAATCCAGTGATGAAAAAAACAATAAAAATCACCTTCAAATGAATCATCATTACATTTATTAGGAAAACACTTTTTGTTGTACAGATATTTTTGTGTAGGAAGATAGTTATTCTATACTAACATAAGACATCTTTATACTAAACATGAAAATCTAATGGGAAAGAGTTTTGCATGGTAGCTATACTGGGACAACTATGTAAAATCTTATTTATCAGATAGTTTCCAAGCTCCCTTTGACAACCTAAATCATGTTCCCCCAAGCAGATACTGGTATTTGATAAGATTTGTTATATTTCTATATAAAATTGGCCTCTAATGGTTGGATGGTGAAATGCTAACTTGGCCTATTTGTCAGAACATATAAATACATGTATGGTCTATATTGGACAAACTGCTAAAAAGGCAGAGGCTATCACACCAAGAACAATATCTTTAGTGATAATCTTGGGAACAGTGTGATAAAATGTGCTTATTCCACCTGCATGTAAGATTTGTTCACCTTCCAGCTTGGTTTCCCCACTCACAATGCCACACAGCAGTGCTGTGGCAGGGTGCTGTAAGGGACTCAGGTGGGTGGTGTGTCTGAGCACTCTTGTTCTTGTGCTGGCAAGAGTCAAGGCAAGGTTAGAAGTGTGGTGTGGATAGAGATTGTCTTTAGCACTATCTTGCAGCTGATACCTTGCAGCTGTGTTAATCACTGAAGAGTGGGAACAGCCTTGCCCTCAAGGCTAAGGGTGTGATAAAGAGTTGGAGCCAGGAGGAGTCAGTTGAGGTTTGCTGGCTGTGCTGTGAGGACAAAGGGACAGGAGGTTGGTCAAGGGACAGCTAAGGTGAGCCACTGTGTGAGGGACATACAGGGACAGGAAGCAGCGAGCTGGGACTGCAGAAGGGAGAAAGAGCCAGATCTGTGTGGAGCTGCACACAGAAGGATACATAGAAAAGGTACGAAAGGCTTCTTGCATAACAAAGTCCTGATACTTGAAGCCCCCTGAAGTTTTTAAAGAAGCACTCTGAGTGCAGTGGCTGTCTCGGCAACGACAGTGTGGTCATTGTTAAGCTTAAAATAAAAAATCCATTGATAATTTTTGACAGATTCCAGACTCCCAGTTCAAGAGCAGCATTTCTCTTAAATGTCATGGGAATTATCCTAAAGAGCTCTTCTACCTGAGTGGCCATTAATTGGATTCCTGTTTCTGACATTACATATGAAACATTGATAGATTCATGAATCTGCATTTAATATGGCTTCTTCCTCTGAGCAACTGTTGTGACATTTATGGTTGATCTCTGCTGCTTTTGGAGAGAAGGCCAACATTAGTCATGGTTAAGTTCAGATAATCACCAGGTCATGAGGACTTCTGGTCTCACTGGTGGAGTTCAGGAACAGTAGAGATTCTGTATGCCTTATAAACCTCTGTGTAGTGTCTGTCTGAATAACCTCTCCAGTCTTCTTGGTTTATGAGGGCTACAATAGGATGTAAACTGAGTTAAAATAGATTTTTTAATAATAAATGAACATTGCAATTGCATGCATGGCCTATAGAATCTGTTGCCATTTCTTTCCTACCTGAAAATAAGACTTGGCTGTTTCTGCTATTGCTGAGGAGCTTAATTTCTTCTGGCTGTACTTTTAGTTGTAGGGTTCACATAGAGCCTTTTCATTTGAGAGTGACATAATCCTCAGTTCATCATTACTGTGTGGATGTACTGGCAGAGCTGTGTTGCCTCCACACCTTGGTAAAGCAAAGATTACCTTGACCTGTCTGAGGATTGTCTGTGTCGGGTTTCCCAGATGCAGCTTCACTGTCAGGTTCTGCCTTAAGACACTGCAATTTGTTGAAGTGGTTTGAAAAAATGAAATAACTCAAATTTTGGACAGCTGGCTGAGCTCAGTGAGGTGGTTCACCCACACCTGCCATAAGGTGCCTCTACCTCTCTCTGCCCAAAGCTACAGTCCTCTAAACAAGGATGGTAAAATAAATCTGTGGCTCTGCACAGACAAAAAAGTCACAGTCTGTAGCAGCAGGAGATCCAATTTATTCAACAACAGAATCTAACTCACTACAAGGTGAGCTGAGGCAGAAGAGCTACAGGAGCAAAATTCCTCTGCTGTTTTCCAAAGGTGCTACAACCTCTGAGAGCAGGGAAGAACTGGGTCGGGAAGAATGATCCAGAAACTGAGATGCAGCATGCTTAGAGGTGTTTGTTATCAGTTTTGTCTGTCTACAGTGATAAAACATCCTTGCAGATGTAAAAAACCCAAACCTTTAATGTAGAGTTTCAAAAGCATGAGGACAAATGTGGAGGACAATCTAGAAAGTAGATTTTCCCTGGATTATTTTATAAATATGCAATAAATAAACTGTCCATCATATCAATCCACAGACTATATAGGTGGAGAAGGAATTCATGCATTTTATTGATGATCATTTTGGCCCAGTCACATATGTGCATATCCTGAGTGAACAGGAGTATAACTGAAGATTCAAGATGTTATCTAGATTAACTCACTTCTTATTTAAACAGCAGAGAACTCACATTCCAAACCAAAAATAAAATGAGTGAGTTTGCATGCTTTTTCTCTCATTTTCACCACTAAAATTAAAAGCAGGGTGTGACTCTGATGGCAGGAATTACCTAGATTGTAATCTTTTTGACTTGAAGGCTGTCTTCCTGTCATGTGCTGGTCTATGGTTGCTATGTTTTAGCAAACTAAAATCCTGATCATTTAATGGTGACTCTGAGCATGTCAAGAGAAGCTGTGGATGCCCCATTCCTGTCAGTCTTTAAGGTCAGGTTGGATGGGGATTGGAACAACCTGGTCTAGTGAAAAGTGTTCCTGTACATGGCAGGCGAGCTCAAATAAGGTGATCTTCAAGATTACTTCCAACCCAAACCATTCTCTGGTTCAATGGCTTTATGATTTTATGGTTCTATATATGCTTGAAATGGTAAACAGAAATCAAGCACTAGTGACTGAAACATAAGTATTCACATAGAATTAATGAGAGAGATGGTACCTGTTTTGATTATGCTATTTGTTAGTTATTAAGAAAATTATGAAGGCATATTCTATGTGTGCAGTGAGCCATTTATTCTAAGATACAAAGCAGGTAATGGGCTAACATCCATCTTAAACCACTCTCAGTGAGATAAACTTAATCCAATTTTTGCTTGGGGATGCAAAAGGCATCCCCCCTAAGCACAACCCTGTATGTTTCTCTTTTCTGCAAACATGCTATTGGAAGCAAAATTATTCTGCAAAGTCGTATTTTAATTAATGCAATTATTTTTACTTGCTTTAGAATAGGAAAGACTGTGCTAATAATTCCACACTTTATACAGTGAAAATTCATTTTAGTCCCATGAAATGAGATATATCAGTGTTAACCAGTAGACTTACTGATTTTGTTTTGATATGGCTTATGACAATTTAGAATTTAGTTTTGTGGGGGGTTTTCTGGGTTTATTTGTTTTGTTTGGATTTGTTTGTTGGTTTTTCTTCCTGGGGCGGGGTATGAATAAAGAGATAACAGAACTACTTTCATCACTGTTCTAACATCTTGAAGGGTCATGGCAACTTAGAAAAATGGAATACTGTAAGGAATAGCTTATGGTTTTCTAAAAAATAATTTTTAAAAAAAATTTGATCTGCAGTGCATTAATTGGTGTAATGACATTGATAATGCCCTGTGATGCTATCAGGAAAAACTTCAGGGACAGAAATGCCCTCCCATTTAATGCTTCCACCAAAAAGCCTATTCTTGCCTTCTCTGAGAAGATTCATGCTCCCTGACAGGTCGCCCTTTTAAGGGTGTGTCTCCCTTCCTCTAAAGCCCTGCCAAGGTGAGCTTTGGGGCGTAGTTAGTCCTGCACCCTTGAGGAGATGGAGATGCAAAGACATTCATTGCTATTTCTTTGGTAGTTATTTGGGCTTGGCTTTAAGAATCCTTCATGATGCCCAAGTGACATTAACAACCCTTCATAATGCTCTTCTGGACAGAATCTGTCCCAGAAGGGAAGTTTTCAAATTCTTATTTTATTAAGAATTTCTATCTGGAGTTCCTCTTCACTTTTTCATACTGGAGTCTTCTCAGATTTCTATTGACCTATTTTCAGTTTATGAATTACTTGCAAATCCCTTTGAAATTAATTATTTATCTTCAGGGACCTTAGGTTTGTCTGTTACCTGATAATTTCTTTCAACTGGTGTGTTTTCACCAAAAAAAAGAGCTTTATTTGCAATGACAGGAGCAGAGTTTTACAGAATTCACTGTATTGCCATGGGAACGAATGAGTTCCTTCTGAATCATCATGGCCAAACTAACTCAGATGAAATAGGAACAAGCCCTAACCTTTGCCCATTCTTCAAACATACGTCAAAACTGATACGGTCTGAATGTTCAAAAAATTGAGAAGGTCCCTGAGATACATAGGTGGATTTCTAAAGCTATTTATATTATTGGAAAAGCAAAGAGGCACCTGCTGATTTATCTGTACCCTTTCACACTTAAACGCTTGAAAAATATGTGACTTTCAGGCTGCACAGAATAATTAACAACTTACTGGAAAAGCTGTGAAGAAAGGATGTTCTTTCAGAAAATTGTTCTAAATTTCCTTTCATACTTCTTTTGTTTTAGGATTTTCCAAGACATTTTTATGTTTCTAATTAAAAAAAGAGTCATAATTTTGATCAGTCACAAAAATGCATTTTCCTTATCTGTAGCTCCACTGGAATCTGAGATATCTGGAAAATTTTTGTGCCTATTCTTACCATTTAGATTTTAGCAAAGGAGAAAAATGTTGAAAAGTTACTGTGCAAGACAGTATAAGGAAAAATGAGGGGAATCAACTAAATGTATTTTATTTATGGCTAAAAGATAAAAAATTGAAATAAAAATGATTCAGTTTTTGAAAACAAAAATTAAGACAATTTTTTCTTTTCTGTTTCCTTTATTGTCTTTGAAAGTAAAAATATTAATCTCTGGTGTTTTGAAATTAAAAAATTGTTATTTTATGACCAAGCATATTTTTCACTAGGAAGATTTTGGTACGTATTCCTTATGACTGATTTTTTTTTTCCCTATTTTATTGAGTTTTGTACCTTACCTGAAAGGATTCATTCTCCATCAATCAGCAAAGTGACTCTATAATCAAACCTACAGTAAATTATAGTCTTAATTTCTGTAATCACTAATACAGAGTTTGAAAATCTTCACTTCAACACAGAAAACAGAAAATCTGAAGATCTCTGGCCTGTGGAAGTAGGTGTGGGGACCTGAAGGAATCTGGTTCCACAGTGAGGGTGTGGATGAAGTGGGGTCATGAATGAAGCACAGCTAGGTTCTGCCTCCATGCAATTATTTCATGTATCCTGCGTGGTGGTAGAAATTCAGTCTAGAGGAAATTTAAAAATTTGAATCTTTTTGTTGGTGCTATAAAGAATTTTGTCTTTAAGCAAAATGTTAGGAAGCTAACCTTAATATTTCTATGGCCCATTTTAGCACCTACACTGAAATAAAAAAAAAAAAAGTAGAATTCATCACAATTAAAACACACTTGCAAAGGACTGGTAGGTCATATAATTAAAAGTAACTTTATAATTATTTCTGTAATAAGGATGGTTTTAACAAAATTTTTAATAAAATCTTGGGGTAAACCCCACTTTTTTGTATATACAGCTATTTTACCTCCCATGGGAGATATATGAACCAAGTCAGATGATAGTGGGAAATATTGAGCATAGGCATGATTTTGAAAAATGTTGTCAGTGCTCACAGTTTGCCCACCAGTTTCATGCTTAAAGACTAGTCAAAGTTCAGAGGTTTGGCTTCAGTGATTTCCTCAGAGTGTAGATCTTCAGCCCTCTGTTGGGGTACATGTCTAAGGGCTCAGGGGCGTACATAAGAGGTTAATTCAATACCCTTGGCTGGGGATACCCTGAGCTTAATCCCCTAGTATCAGAAATGTTTTTCAGTTTGGCCAATGTAATTTATTATAAAATTAATTCAGCATACAGTGGAAACCAACATTTCCCCCTTATGATGTCAGGTACAACAGAAATTACACAGAAGCTGGGCTCTATTGCCTGAACTTGTAACTGCATTTGTGAGAAATCCAATCCTATGTGGATTTGTTAGGCACAGGCAGAAGATTAAGTGCTTGCTGTGAATTTAAGAGAGAGATGTCTGCCTTCTGAGATCCAGGATCTTGTGCAAGGAGCAAATTTTTCTAGTGCAGGACATACCTGGACCTGCTCAGAAGTGAAATCATTGGTGCAAAAGGAATATTATGATCAAAAAGGGAGAGTGAATTTAGGTGGCAGTCAAGGTCTTCCTCCCTTCCTCCCTCCCTCCTTTCATTGTCTTTATGCATCTTTGTTGGACTCTCTTCAGGATGTCTATGCATCTCTCTCAGAACTAGTCTGGATTAGTGGAAAATGATCATCTTTCTCAAACTGCTGACAATATTTTGCCTAAATTAAACCCAGGATATGTTTAATTTCCCCTTCTTTTTGGGGAAGGTACATTGCTACATTGCTGTCTTATGTTCAGTTTGGTGTCCACAAGGACCCTTAGGTTCTGGTACTTTTCCTCCTAATTGCAGTCAGCTTCTTGGTTTGGAATTGCCAGATTCTGAAGCACCACTCTTTTTCTGTGTTGTTTTTTTAATGCTATTTTGTATTTTGCTGTGTTCTGATTTTTCAGACTTCTCTCAGCCATGCTTCTCATTTGCATAATAAGCATGGCTAATCAAGCAAGCAGCAGCCAGGTGCACTGCAGGTCAGTTAAGAACATGGACCTGAACAATTCCAACACATACTAAACAGCTGGAGCGGCACCTTACGCTATTTACTGCAACTGGGGTATCCAAGTTATCAATGAAAATATCTACAAAAAGGAATGAACACAGCTTTGCCAAACAGAGATTCTTTGTAAATATGTCAGAGTAACTGCCCCTAACTCCCATCCATCCACTACCATTAGACCTCAAGGTGCATTGAGTGTGTCCATGTCACAAGTGCCTTTAGAAACAAAGGATGACTAGCAGCAGGATCATTTATCTCTTTTCTGCTTCTTAATCTATACATTCACTCAGTGGTTCAACTGAAAGAGAGGACATCATCCACTTCCCATTGCAGCTGCTTCTGAGGTAGCTTTTTTTGGGCTGGGACCTGAAATGGACCAAGTGTCCATGAAGAAAATGACTAGCCAAAACATTTAGATATTGGTATTTGCCTCAGAAGAAACACACTTGAAATTACTGTGTTCTCAGAGAACTGAAGCAACATTTAAATACTCATTTTTTCTGATAGAGTAAGAAATGATGGCCTATGGATTCTAAAGGGGAACCTTGAAGACCTGCCTCGAGGAAGCATTAATTCTTTACCCAGAGCTGGAATATTGTAAATGTTGTCTATTGAGGTGTAGTGAGAGAAAACTTTTAATTTCAGGCTGATTGGGAGCTTGGCCAGGTGGAGAAGAAGGTAAGCAGTAGAACTCACTGTAACTGAGTTCCCATCACACAGTTAATTTCTTCACTTTGATAATTTTTTCCCACTTACATCATAACAATGTAATTATATATGAGCCTGTTATGAAACAAGATATTCAGAAATAATTCAGCTTGGGTCAATATAAGAGGATTATTTTTATAAAATAGAGGCAGTTTGATTTGGCTTTTATTATAGTTAGTTCTTTTTTAATTTATAAAGGAAGGAAAAATAAAGAGTTTTAAACAAATTCTTGCAAACTTCAATGTTATTTTAAATGGTTTGTATTTTTTTTTCTGTATTTCTCTTCCATTCTGCTATCATAGTGATTTTCCAGCAATATTTTCTTTCAATCTACCCCTTCTCTGTGATGCCCATGTTTCAGTTTTCCTTCCTCTGGTGTTGATCTCAGCACCAATGCTGATGGTCTGTAGATGCAAAAACCTTGTATTTAATTTTCTAAGTTTTTTGTCTTGACTTGATTAATCTTCAGCAGTCATGAAGGACCTTTTCACTTGATTTGGTTTTTAGTGTACACTGTAACACACTGAGATGTATTTATTATGAATAATCTCTGAAATAACACTGTTGCCTCTGACACTAACTGCGACTGTGCAAATGGAGTGCTGGAATGCTGAAAATGGGACTGCTAAAGAGCTGGACACACCTTAATAAGCTGGATGTCTGCAATTCTCCACAAGGCTATTGCAAGCCTGCAGCTGGGTGGTGTCACTTTAGGATGTAAATGTGTGTACTACAAAATGCCTTACAGGTGAACTGGTATATAACAGTAATTTAATTTATTTTTTTTTTCCTATTTCCAGCTTGTTTAGCGAATGGTTAATTAAAGACACTGTAGACTGCTAATAACTAAAAGGCAGATAATAGCTAATAACAGAACTGAGTTAGGATTGAAAGTTGATATCTTTTGAGAACTCTGGAACTGGGCTGCTGAACATATTGATTCAATTTAGAATCCACTGAAAATGTTTTTTGTCTGATCCTTACTGAAATTTGGAATAAAGGAACCTTAAGCAGCAAACCTGATCTTTAGATAAACCAGTGTATAAAAAGGACTGAAATATTTGGGAGATGTTGTTAATGGGAGAAACAGGCTCTGGAGTCTGCCTGGTTGGGAGAATGCTAGTCTTCAAAAAGCTGAGTGGTCTTTGTGTCAGTTTTGACAACAGGAGAGACAAATGGCAGCTGTACTTGAAGAAACCAATAATACTTGGATACTTATCTGATTTATTGTGTCTTCTCTTACTGCACCACTCTTTAATTCCTCACTTAAACAGAACTACATTGGAAGTAAAATGCTAGGTCTAGGCTCTACAAGCTGTAAAACCTCTTGGGCCCCTTCAGGATATAAATCTGTCTTTGGAGATGCCCTACTAGTGAGAGCCATTCTCTTGTGATCAGGTGGTTTAGACTTGGTAAATAATTTTGAGATGTCTAAATAAGGTGAGATAAATTTCATATTCCATATTTATGTAGTTTCCAGTGTATCACAAGTGACAGCGTCTCATTTACACTTTTTGCTCTCTGACACTGCAGGCATTTAGAACAGTCACCTTGAATTTCCCTGTGGAGTTATTCTTCTGTTTGATTCTGTGTAATGAAAACCTTTTTTTTAGAGTTTTCTTCCTCCAGTGTCACAATCCTGAAGAATCAATTATGCTTATTAATGTTGACTATAATCTTGGTGTAAAATTACATCCTCCTTTGTCTTCTGTGACTCTTTTTGATTTGTGTCTCTTTCATCACACATTAAAAATGCCTTTGAGAGGATCCTTCTTATTCCCATTTCTGTGCATACTTGGGTTATTCTTCTTCAAAGTCATATTTTCAGTGCCTCTAAGGGAGAAAACTGGGACTCTAATGACTGTATATTGTGATAAAGCACATATTCAAGGTCCAGAATTTCAATACTATTTTCTCCTTGGATTTTGTTACTAAATTGAGGAATGTGAGGTTGTACTAAACCATTTGCTTGCAGAGTTTGTTTTGAGTGGGTTCAATACAGCTGTTGTTGACAAGCACAGACCAATATTAAATCTATGTTGATGGAAATATCCTTTTGAAACAAATAAGTCTTCATGTGAAATTTTCTGATTACAGTCAAGCTTTCACACAAACCACAAAGAAATCCAAGAATCGGGTTTAGGTTAGACATGAGGATTGGTTAAGGAATGGTTATAAAGAATTTGAATTCCCACGTGAAAAGTGTATTAATATACTGGTTAATGACTTTTGTTCACATATATGTAGAACTGGAATGGTTTATAAGTTCATTTTTGAACCTTCCAAAGAGTATTTATATGAAAATTTATCTGTCTCTTAACACTGGGGTCTTTGGAAGAGATGTTAAAATTCACATTTTTCTATTAAAGAGTCATTATCACAGAAGCAGATAAGAACAGCTTTTTAAAGTCCAACAAAATGTCGGTATCTTTTCTCCAGCACTGCTTGGCTCTGTGTGTGCCAGTAATGGTTATGTGCAGGGAAAGAGTGTAAAATCTGTGTAAGTGTGGAGTGGCCTTTCTCGGTTCTGGAGTAGCCCTTCCAGAAGTTGTCTCTTAATCATTCCAATCTAGAAGAATGGTCTCTAAACACCTCCAGCTTCTTTGAAAGATTATTTTTGAAAATAGGAGAATGAATATTTTCTGTGTAGAATGTGAGGCTCTTGATAACAAATTTCATCTTCTTGACTGTTTGATGGACATGTAGGGTTAAAATATGGTGATGATGATGAAATAATTGTTAAATAAAATTCCATTTGGTTTTTGATTAAATCACAGTAATAATACAATTACCACTAATTATGAGCAAAGAGAAGTCTTTATTACATATTAGATCCATCAATTTTATGTCTTCTTCCCTCTTTGTTTTTGTCATGCTTATAAGAGAAGCACAAGGACTTTATTTCAGGACTATATTTCTGTTTTGTAAAGTGGCTTGTCCATATTATGGTGTAATTAGTCTTCTTACTTCCTACCCCCAAAAGAATATAAATATTTCCAACTGCAATTAGAAAACCAAGAAGTTGTTTTCACTGATTTTTTTCACACACTCTTTATCCCTCTATTTGAGCACGTTCTTTCTCTCGCTAATAGAAGTCAGCATTTATTTTAAAGGATGCTAGCAGATGTGCAGATTATTCTTCAAAACTTCCTGTTCCTGTCAGTTGACAAATTTTTGTTATCATTTTGGATATTGGCACACTTTATTTATGAAGATATCTTTCTATCTGTGTCAGTGCCAACAGAAAAGTAGCTCTGTGTTATCCTTTCTGCATAAGATATGATGACAGTCACAATGCTCTGAAACATCCACAGGTACAGTTTGCAGTTTAATGATGCCTCACTGTATTAGGAAGACCAAATAATAAAAGTTAGTAACATATGTGAAGAGCACTGGCTCTCATATGTTTTCAGAAATTGTTTTAAAAGATCAGTCAGATAGTGTTAAGGCAATGTGTGTTTTAAACATCTTGATTTTCAGATCATTCTGATCCCTTTCTTGGCTATAGGCAGAATGAGAGTTGATTGTATGGGGATTTTTTTTTTTAACCTGTTCACTTACATAGCATAATGTGTTTCACCTTCTTATTTGAAACCAGAATGGCTTGATGTTAAATACCAAGCTAATGGGAGCATTGATTAATTCAGTTGAATAAATCACAGCAAGTTCCTATCAATGCAGACGTTGTCCATTAGTAAGTAAATGGCCAAAATTCAGGGTATTACTGTGCATTTTGGCAGTGTATGAATGCAGACTGGTTCAATGTTCTCCCTCACAGCAGAAATTACATCAGTGGGTGCACCAATCATGCAATGTATTGAAAGGAAAATCTTGTGCTTTTTTTTTTTTTAATAAACATTATTCAATGTCAAAATAAGCACTAACCAATAGTTAAAGCTACACTAGGAGTTGCAAAAAGTATTAATTCTCCCATCTTCAAAGACCTTACTGTGTGACACACAACTTTTGTCTTGTAACTATAACTTTTTTTCTGCCAAAAATTACTTTCCTTAAGAAAATAGAGCTGCCTTGTGGTACTACATACGTCTAGTAAGATAAAATATCTTTGAGGAGATGTTTTCATTTTCTCAAGTTTTAAACACTCTGCCTGCTTCTTTCTTTGTTCCTTGGCAAAGGAATAGATTAAAGGCCTTGATGAAAAACTAAAGAATACTTGAAGAATATGCTAAATAATACTCATATAGGTTACTGTAACCCCAACCCTAAACCTTTAGAACAGACACTATCAATACCAAAAAGTTGGTGAAGTGAAATACTAGACTAAGTTTCTTTAGATTTCTATTAATGATTTGACTTTTTTTTTTTTAAAATTTCACTGCTGTGCTATTTATGATAAAGGATAAATAAGATAGGAAAAGATATAAGGAAGATTTGAAATCACACTTATTTAGCAAAAGTCTTTAAAATTACTCAAAGTACTGATAATTAATAACTAATTACTGATCTCAAACAACTGTTTGAGATTAGAATATTCATCTAAGGAAATAAATAAATATGGTATATCATCAAGAAGTGATCTATGAAAGAAAATACTAAATTTGCATGAAATATGCACCATTTGATTTAGTAAAAAAGCAACTATTTATCTATGTGTGGAGGGATGGGGAAGAGAAACCTTTGGTTGATAAGACATATACCATAGCTTTCCACCAAATTTATCAGTCATAATAGGCACTGGTACTTAATTCATTAGAAAGTATAAACCAAGGTGAAATTATTTATCTCTCTCCATTAGCTAGAGTTCCAGAATAAAGTTTGTCCTAGACAGCTACTGGGTATCTACTGAAAATCTAAAATGAGGCCAGACATCTGTGGCCCTGTAGACAAAGTGGAAACCATCATGCTTTTTTTTTTTTTTGGTGAAGTTCTTGAGAAATTTTAAGAGCGTTTTTTGTAAATTTGTGTATGAGTATGCACACAGCACAAAAGATGCTCAAGAGAAGCCCAGTACACACAACAAGAACAGTAGAATTTAATAGCTACTAGGGCTATACTAACAAAATAAGTGTATTTAGTTATGATTTGACACTCCCCCAAAAATGGCAATCTCCTTGTAAAGGTAAAATATGCACAAAAGACCATGCCTATATTGCATAGTTATATCTTGTATGAAAAATTGTTTCTGATGTACTGTGAAAGTCTTAGAACCACAGATAGAAAAAGTATTTGAGAACATTGGGAGCATCCAGATTTACAAGTAGATAAGCATGTTTTTTTTTACTTCTTATGTAATTCTTCAGTATAACATTGAAAACTGATATAAAAAATGTTTTCCCCACTTCTCTCAAATCTATCATGAGAATTTTGGCTTTTTCTTTTTTTTCCCTCCCTGATCCAATCAATCTTACTCACAATTATTTAAACCATTTGTTTTTGCAGTATGTAAGATACAATTATGTAAATGCTGCTATGTCCATGGTGTTGGTTGGAGCTGTGAGTAAGGATAAGCAGAGCTATTGCAGGCATCGTGTAAGCATTTAGAAAACTGATTTTTGTGCTATGGAATAGGAAGGAATGGGATGGTAGAAGGAAGACATTAAGAAAGACAAATTTAACACCAAGGAGAGCTGAGAAATCAAAAGTAGGTGTATGAACTCAGAAAAGCTTATTGAGGTCTTTATGGAATTTTCCTTACATCACTGGAAAAGTACTGTGATGGCAGCACTCTGTGGAGAGCACGGTTGCAGCTGATTCCTATTGCCAGAGGGTTATGGGTCCTGGTGAAAAATGCAGGGGGTCAAGATAAAGCATGAGCTTGAGTAAGCAGGTTGCCTGGCTGGTTTACAGTGAGGGGATAATACAAAGCAGCAGGAGCAAACCCAGAGGATTAGCTTGAATTCCCAGGAATTTATTACCTTGCTTGGTGTACATTGGTCAGGAAAGCTGGCTCTTATTTTCTGTAAATGTTTGAATGTAATTTAAACATTTTATGTTACATTTATGGTTGCTGTTGACAGTGAAGGTATGTTCTAAACCTCTGGATAACTAGAGCTGCATGAGAATGTTTGGACTCCTCTGTTGAGCTACCTGCCTGGACTTAGCTGTAGATATTAATATTGCATAAATCTGCCCGTGTTTTTGTAGATAAGGGAATAATTCTATCAGTCACTGTTACTGTAATAAAAACCAAATCATATAAAAACCAGCAACACAGCTCATTCCCTCGTTTGGGATCTGCTGCATAACAAATTAATGGCGGTGTGCATGAATAATGAGAAATGCTTCAAACCTGGAGATTCATTTGTTTGGACAAACGTTGCTGACTGCACTGAAGTAGATTGCAACACTGGCATTATATTTGAGTCACTAAACCCAAATTAGCTATTGCTGTAACTGCTGCTACTACAGCAGATGAGCAGAGGTCAGTGATAGGTAAAGGACAAGTCCTACTATGTAAAAGGTTAAATCTTTATAGATATGACAGTAAAGATTTTTAGCTGGAAAAAAAAAATCAAAAAATTGAAATGCTCAGTATCAAGAGGACAAGAGAAGAGCTAGCAATGAAACCCCAACTTATTTACTGTGAATATGTTAAACAGTAAAACCTCTCCAGAAAATTAGACTTTTATCTTTTTTTCTGTTGTTTCCTTTTGAGAATAAAGTAGTGAAAAGAGAGCTTTGTTGTAAACTGTTCTGCTTTTAAACCTGGATAGTAATCACCTCATTATAGTCAGTAATTTGAAATTATAGCTAGTGAATATTGATACTTATTTCTTTAAAGTGATATGTTTCATGTTGAACTTCACTCACATCTGATATAAGAAAAGCAAGATGCTACTTTTGCAAGGTTACAAAAAATTAGAAGTTTCCCAATCTGACTAAAACCTTCCTTACACATATGATATATATATGAGATAATTCAAGACAAGTTTTTTTATTACTGCTATTTTATGACTACTGTATGACTACTATTTATGACTACAGTATGTTTCCTGAATTTATATTTGTATGTGTAAATATTCTTTACCATTTCAAAAGCATACCTTAAAATGAAAAATATTCACTCTGACTTTTTCTGTCTCCTGTTCAAAAACATTGAGCATTGAATGCCATTGTAAGAAATTATGACCCTGATTTTTATCTCATGTACACATCTAGAAATAGGTAATATGTGTAGTGGGCTGATTTACATTTGTATAAAAATCTCTAAGTGATAGGAGGATGCATGAATATTTTTGGAGGTCTAAATTTAAACAGGATGAAAATAAATATATCTTTGTACATGGACATGGCTGGTTTTTATCTTTATTATTAAGAACATTAAGAAAGAGTGAGAAGTAAAAGGAAAGCAAGTAAGAATCTCAGTTCTTTGAAATCAAACTTTCTTATGCTTGAATTGCAATTTGTGAAAATTTTTCCCCCTGTGAAGTACAAATATTGACTTTGCCAGAAGTTCAGCAGGGCAGAAGAATTCAGTTCTCAATCTTTTCTAAATAGTGACATTAACCGTAACATCAAATTTTTTCACATTTTGGTCCTGTCTATAGTTGTGCCTATAAGAGGGAGAATTCCTTGATGGAGTTCTTGATCATAGCCCTCCATTGGGTGCTCAGCTTTGCAGAAACTGATTTCTGTTCCTGGAGGTGAACAGTTCTTGGCCATCTTAACCACAATGACTGTTGTGTACATCAGTCCTTAAAACAAGTTTATCAGATAAAAATGTTCTGAAGAAAGTTCTGAGAAAACAAAGTAATACTTTGCCTCCAACATATCATAAGAACATTTTGCAGAAATTGATATCATTAGTACTAAGACGCATATCAATGGAATATTGAAAGGCAATTTGGTTTTCAAATCTTGACTTCATAGCAATCCAGTCATATACTTTTTTCAAGCTCTTTTGTTTTCTTTCTGTCTCCAGCCACCTCCCCCTTTTGCCCACAGGTCTCTGTCTTCAAGCAGTGTTTAGATCTGAAGTATTGCAATTCATCCCAGGCTGGAATAGAACAGAACAGACCAGATCAGACTGGGCAGCCCCTGGGTCTTTCCTCACACTCTTCCTGTAGATTGGAATAACATGGACTGGCTTCCAGCCAGCAGGGACCTCCCCAGCTCCCAAGATGATAGCAAGGGATCCTGCCATGACATCTGCTAGCTCCCTCAGAATTTTGGGATGTTTAGGATGATACATAGGGGAAATGCCAGAGTCTGTGATCCCACAGCACAGCTGTTGTCAGTGTACAAGTGCTGAGTCTTTACACACTCTGAGAGTTTCCTTTGTCTTCTCATCCCTAAAGGGAAGGTGTGCAAGTAGGTGGGTGTGTAAAGACAGGAACTCTTCTGGCTATGCAGTAAATTGGGGGAATATAAGCCAAATAACCTCTGGAGATCCAGTGTAAAGTACAGGCCATAATATCCTGGTTTTAGAAGTCCATGCCTATTAAAAGTCATTTAGACTCAACATTATTGGAGATAATTGACTTTTGAAACATATTCAGAATTCAAAGTAAATATTTTTATTTTTTAGCTGATCATAAGGGTAAGTGGGGTCTTCTAGTTCCTTCTTAATTTTACTCTGCTATGAAATACACATTATTGACAGACCCTTGAGCCTGTCCTTTAAGCTGAGGTTTAAGAGGAAGGGTTCAGGTGAAAGAAGACTTATTCTAAATATTCACCTCCTTGTCAGGTCCTTTTAAACATCTATATTCAATTTTTTTTAGCATTTAGATCAGCATTATTTCTGCTTCCCTTTACAATTACACAAGAAAAACAAACAGACAGCAAGACTGAAACTGATGAAAAAAAATCCTTATAAAAGTAATACACTGTTAAGTCTTTCTTCTCTGGTTCAAGAGGAAATAAGCTACTTAAACACCTACTATTAAAATTACATGTTTAAATAATCCACTGGCTTATATTCAAAAAGAATAATTGCAATTGGAAGTGTCCAGACTCTCAGTCTTGTGAAGACCTACTATGCAAAACTTTTAAAATATTTTAAAAATATTTAACATTGTAGCAATCCATTTGAAAAAAAGATGTTAAAGTTATCTCTTGGAAGATGTGTACTGAAGTGAGCAGACTTATCACAGTAAAGTGTTACTTAAATTTTGATTTGATCACTTCTTCCTACTGTACTATTCAAGCATTTAAATTCTGTATTGTAAAAACTGTTGCTATGTTGCTTTCTCCCTTAATTTGCAGCTGAAAAAATATGCTGAATTCTGGAGGGGGGTTAGTTGTTCTGCAGAGTTAATAACTAAGGAACCATCATCTACATCATTGTTCATGAATGTTAAAAATGTAATAGCTATTCCAGACTGGCAATTTGATTGCTATAACTGTAATGCATTATAGAAGTTCCAATTATCAATATTAATACCACTATGAGATTTTTTTTGTTGCAGAACATGAATTAATTTGTTCACTTTCACTTCTTTTTTTTTTAATATGCAACACTATTGAAGGTTTTAATCTAAAACAATTCCTGTCAAATCAAAATTCATTTTATGAAAGCTTGCAGTGACTTTCAAAGAACTGTGAAATAATATGCAATCTTCTGCTCTTGGGTCTATAAATTAGGTTGATAAAAAGAATCTAGACATCGGGATATGGAGAAATAAGCTCCTTCTCATTGAGGTGTCTAAATTATTACTAGCTAGGAGTACTAGTAAACAGGAATAATAAGTACTCATTTTTAAAATAATATCTGAGTGGGCGGGTATTAATGAAATGTGTACAGGTATTCTCAACTTCAAAATAATCAAAAGTTTAAAAGGACAGGAGGCGGAAAATATATGGAGTAGTATTAAGACAGATAAATCACAGAGGAACATATTGATTAAAATTAATTTTAGGGAGCAAATTCATACCTTAGAGAGCATTAACACCTTTCATGTGGCACCCGTGCAGAGAAATTGCTTGGTCATAGCAGAATTTGGTCCAGGAGAGGAGATGTTGATCCCAGGTCACTGATAATTTTAGCGTTTTATTGGTTTGGGTTTTCTCATTTGTTAGAAAAAAAATGTTTCTAATCAATGAAATTACAAACTTTCTAATAGAAAAACTGGTGAAACAAGGTCAGAGTAATTCTACAGTAAATCTGTAAGCAGTACTTGATTCTTGCTTGAAAGTCTGGTGATTCTTATGGACTTATTTTGGTAGTGTTAAAATACTACTTCTGGTCAGTAATACTGATAGTTTGTGCTTTTGAATGGTCAGTTTTACAAAATGAAAAGAATAAACACAGTCTCAAAAGAAAAAATAATAATGATGTATACTCATGTGAGTACTAATTGGGCATTGCATGCAGAAGCAATAGATGATGAACCTTTGCCTCAGAGAACAATTCAGCAATCACAACAGCTATTTTTTGCTGAAAAAAAATTAAGTCTGACTAGAAAGGTGAAAAAAACATTTGAATTGCTTTTGGAATGAAAAGAGAGAATTTGTGAAAACAATAGAATAAATCAGTAGGTTAGAATGCAGCTCATGGATGAGCACAGGAAACATTCAGCATGAAAGCCTCATGATGTAAATGGTTAGGGATATGATCTGATGAAGAAACAAAGCCAGAAGCAGAAGCATGCCCAGGGCTCATAGAAACAAGCTGCCATCTGCTGATTTCAGGCCTTTATCTTTAAATATTCTGAGGATTTTCTCCCCTTACACCCATCTCACTGACTTCTTCACAAATACAGTGAGAAAGAATGTTTAAATATATCAAGAGAGCGTAAGATGTCTTACACAGGTGTGAGCCCAAGAAAAAGATGTTAACTTATGTGTCACAGTAGAAGAAAGTCTCAAATATTCATCAGTTACTTCGCTACAGAGTTTTTTTAAGAGAAAACAAGGTAAGATACTAACTGGAAAAACTTAGAAATGTCCTGATAAAATAGATTTATATGCCTTATATTTAACAGACTTACCCATCTCATGTTGACGTCTGACAAATTATGCTAATACAGTATTTATTTTTTTTTATTGCTGATGGTTAGAATAATATCGGGCCAAAACTGTCATATTTGAAGATATTCTCAGGATGAAACAACTTCTGCCTGAATTCTTTTGAAAAGATCAATGGAGTTGTTGAAGTCTTGACATCAATTTGTGACAAATATTAAAAGACAGAATATTCCAAGACAAAAAAAAAAAAAACAAAAAAAACTCCACAAAACCCCAAATTACTTACCAGTAATGGAAAAATATAGAAAATGAGATTTCTGGGGAAGTGTAAAAATGGTCAGCATAAAATTATCATTTAAAAAATCATAAAGGAGTTGACATTGACATGATCAATAAAGAATTGAAGAGGTTAATACATTTAACACCAGAGAATATTGTTTTAATGTAACCAGCTATTTTTGAATGAATTTGGTATCACTTTTGATGAGATTACACATAGAACTGATTAAAGTAACCATATTGACATAGTGAATATACTGTTCCAAAATATTTGGTTTAATCAAACATGATGAAAATTAGTACTGTACCCAATCAGTGTATTCCATATTGAAGGGATTAAAGAGTGACAAATCAACCTCATAGAAAAATGTAACATAATGTCAGAGGACAGGCTCTAGTAAAAAAATCTGCAGAGATCCTGTTTGTGGCTGAATCCTATTCCTCATTTCAATCAGTGTGGGCACAACTGTGAAATAATTACACTTGGACAAAGACACAGGTTTGCAAGCCCACCTTCTTGATATTCACTTTGGACTCTAGCCAGTGCTTCTGAGTGTTCAGGACATGATCCACTTTTGTGTCTGAAACCTACTGAGAACCAAAGCAAGAAGAAGCATCACCACTGATGGCATTTGGAGCAGAATCCTGCCCTAGTGTTGTGGGTGTCCCTACAGGGATTCTGATTGCTCCTGGTTTCCATGGCATCATACTGTAGTTACCCAAGCTGGCCACCTGAGACTTCTGAAGTAATTGTCCAAATGAAAGAAAGCATGGCATACCCATAGCAGGTGCAAGGGGACAGGGGAGAGAACAGCTAGAACAAAAAGGGAGAAAGCTTGTAGGTGAAGATAAACCAGATTCAACAGGCCAAGCAGAGAGCAAAAAAATCAGTTGACACAAAGAAATCTTTCACTGCCTGCCTCAAGAGGACTGATGTCGAGCTAGACTTTGAGTAATGGCCATCCTGAAAGGCTAAGTTCCCCGTTTCCTCCTTCTCTAATTCAGTCTTTTATTTCTGATGTCATAAGGTATGGGATATCTCTGCATAGTTTGCATCAGCTGTCCCAGCTCTGTATCCACATAACTCCTTGCCCTCCCCAGTTTACTTGCTGGGAAGACAGAGTGGGAAAAAATAGAACACGTCAGCAATGAACAGCGAGCACTGTCCAGCAACAGCGAAAACATTTGTGTGCTATCAGCCACATATCTGAAACACAACACTGCACATGCTGCTGAGAAGAAACCTACCTCCATCCCAGCCAAAACACTACAGAAATGAAACACCTTAGAGTTATCCTGACACGGAATCACCCCTTATTCCCTACATCTACCCACCAACTGATCCAGACACAGCAACAGCACAAGTAAGTCTTGAACACACCATGGTGTAGTGAATGTAAGGCATCAACATCAGCTCATCTAAACTGTTACGTTACTTACCATATGGTCTGCAAAATACTTAATATGTTTATGCCAAAACAGTGATTCATGTGTGCTACATCTGCCACCATAAATTTGGTTACCTTTCTTGCATCATCCCAGGAAAGGTAAATACTGAGGGTGGGCAGTTTATTTACTGTTCCATCTTGACACAAAGTCACTGCAGGATGATGACCCTCTGTTCTTCTTACATCTCCTGCTACTGGACCACTTGTGCAAGGTAGTGTATCAGATAACAGTGATACTTCACTCTGGCTGCAACATAAAGAGAAGTTGAACATTTTTTTTCTGGGAATACTAAAGCTAACAAGTCTGTGAAAATATCACCACTTGAGGAACAAACTATTACTTTTCCTTTTTCTGAAGCTTCAGTGCATGAGGTGAGTTGTGAGCAGGACTCTTATACTGCATCATATCCTCCTCCACTCAGACTTAATAAATAAACAGAAATAAATAAACAGCTGGAGAACAGTGAATAAATAAACAGTGAGGAGATCCACAGGCAGCTACAAGTTGATGTGTCTTACCAGAGATGCGATGAAATGCATGTTCTGATTATTTTATCTACTCTTGCAAACATATGAAATGATGAGCTGTATTTCTTATTATGTTATTGTAAATCCCTATTTCTGCACTACTTCATGTACTTTAAAGCAGAGCTAAGTCCTCATACTTACCACTCTGATAGACCAGAAAAGATCAAGTCAAATGATGTAAAGGATGGAAAATACCTGGCCTTATTACAGATCTGTACAGTCTGGGTTTCAGCAGCTGCTTTATGCTCCCTTGAGAGGTGATGAAGAAATATGCTCATGGTGCAGTTCACCTGATCTATTTTAGGCACCAGTTTTTATGAAATTAAACACTGAACTTATGAAACTTGGGAACTTAAACTGGGAGCTCAGAGAGACACCTTTACCATACCACCTGGTATATTGCACCTTTGTAACATTCTATAAAATACTATAGAGTTTTGCAAAAGATTTGTTACTAGTTTCAACCAATATTTATTAAGAGTTAGCAAATATCAATTGTTGATGATAATAGGTTTTGGATAAGCATTCTATTTTGGATATTTTAAGAAAACACAAAAATGTAAGAAAGTGACTTCATCCTGCTACAATATGGTCTTGCATATGTTGTGTTTCATCTGATGATATACTATATCCAAATCTATACCCTATTGTCTATGTGAGAATTTGCTAGCTGTTTCTACTTTTTTTTTTTTTTTTAAATTCAAACCTGGCACCCACTGCAGCCAGAAATCTTTGAATTCCTATTGATTTCAAATTATCCTATTTCAGAACATATTACAGTTGGATAATATTGATGCACTATACTGGACATGGTAATGCTGAGCTGTTACAGAATCTTAGTGGTCATTAATTAAGCTAGATGAAAATAAACTACGTGCAAGCTTCTTACAGCACCTTCACTTCAGAAGCAAATAAACATACATATAATTTATTGTTTATATTATAAAGCTTCTGCAGCACCATTTGCTCTTGTCAGACAGATCATGGCTTTGGGGAAGTAGAGAGAGGCAGAGAGAGGAAAAAAACAGATATTTGGTACTACAGTGCAGTCGAGGCAGATCAACATTATATAAACATTCGAGAATCCAAGGAATTTCTTCAGGTTATGGAAACAGGTTGCAATGTTGAGATGGTTAGACAGGTGGCAAACTGAGACTACAGTTTTATGCCAAAAATATATCTAGTTACACAGTTAGTTCTGTTCCTGTCTAGTTACTATCATGCTTTCTGCTCTTTTCTTCAGCCCTTCCAGGGTATGCATGTACAAGCCTTGTTTTTGGGGAGTGAGTGTTCCTTAAAGCATGTTTGTTCATCCATTATTGTGAAGCAATATTAATTTCTGTAGGGGTGCTCACATTTTTATAGATGCTAATATTATACCAATAATAAGAATAATGAATTTAAAAATTGCCATATGTTTCATTTTGATTGTTTGTAAATCAACAGATTTTCTCTCTCTCTTCTTAAAATGGGTAAAGCCATAGAAAGTCTCTAAAATGAATTTGTGTTCTCAGATATAAAGTGCCTGTTAGGCATTTTATAGAGCTGAGAGAGTTTTAAAAAGCTTCAGAATCAAGTCAGCTTGCTCATATTTATTTTGAAAATGCACTCCACACTTACAGACTTAGAGGGAGCTTAATTACAATCAGTGGAATAATTAAGTTGAGAGAAATGTGCAGTGGAGAACAGAAATGAATAGAAAACATATTCACAAAGGTACCTTTGGGCAAACGTATTATAGGCGCAATATTGTCATTATGTCTCTCAAATCACATCATTATTTGCTCTGGTGTATGTGTTGGAAGCATCCTAGATTGTACGTGGTTTTTACACTCATATTCTGATCCATATTTAAGCATTTTACAAACGGTGCACTGTAGTAACAATAATCTTCACTCAGCATACAAATAATTTAGTGTAGAGCTGAACTTTCTCAAGGCATTCCTAAATCTGAAAAAGCACTGCTATCTAAAATTCTCTGATTCTCTCCTTCCCTCTCACAGTCCACATATTTGAGGAGTACTTATAACAGTTTGTTCACCAGAGTTTGACTCACAGGGAACAGTTTTTGCAGATGTATTATTTGCTGGTTCCAGTCTAGTTGCAGTAGCCAATTGCCACTGTTTCAGTGACCACAAGCTCTCTGATAAATAAAATGCACACCCAGAAAAGGTCTCCTAGAACAGGTAGTTTCAGAGAGTGAAATGGTCTTAGAGAGCCTTATCATGCTCTTTTAAATTCTGAATTCTTATCTCTTGGTGCACCTTGCAGTCCCAAAGCCATAAGTCCTATAATGGGAAACCTGCTTTTTATCTCTTTTCCTAGCATTTGCCATGATAGACACTGAAGAGGGAGGGAGAAAAAGGAAAAAAACAACAACAAAAAATTCTGAACCACATTTTCAGGTTACAGTTAGAGATGCCTGAATACTTTAAAGCGGTCACCACCATGCACAAAATTCTATCTTTGAAAGGGTTAACACTCTGATTTGGACAAACACTTAGAAATAAATGTATGATATCTTCACATTCAACAGCAGAAATTCCTGTATTAAGGAGGTAAGTTCCTTCAGTATCACCAAAATTATTTCAGAAAATTTAGTCCAGAACATTTTGGCCCAAGGATAATGCCAAAATTTTACATTACCTTTTCAATATGACAGAAAATTGATCACAGATGCTATGTATACATATAAGAATATAAAGGAGAGTAAAATATTGAAATTATTAATATTGATTTTTAAAATTCTAGCAATTAAATACAACAAGGTGTAAGGTATGCTAACTAATCTTTAATCATTAATAGGGCAACTTGTTAATGAATGGGTTTTTCACTGGAAAAATGCAATATGCTCTGTATTACTCTGCCTGAGTTAATGAATAAAAAAGGTTTGGGTTCTGAAGTGAAGGTAATGTAAACAATTATCTATATTTGCATGGTAAAGATGATCAAACAGTAATGTATAAAAATACACTAGTGATGTTAATAGCTACCTGAAATGTAGAGATAATTTTTCCCATAAAACAAACATTCATGCTGAACTCTGAGGCATCAAACACTGCATTAAAAATAGCATAGACATGAAAAAAAATAAGGAAGGAAATTGGATAAGAAAAGGAAAAATAGAACTTATTTTTAGGTTTACATTCAAATTTAATATCAGATTTCGCTGGGGTGGAACTTAACCATAATTCAAGTGAGCCTTTGGAGATTGCTAATAGTGCACAGGTAGCAAGGTGGGTGGAATATGTGGGGAGGCACCTGGACTTCCTGCAGCCTCAAGAGTTTGGAAATTTCTAGTACTCATTTTATCTCCCATCACCACAGAGCTTCCCTTGGTTTCATTCTGTCTCTCACTTTCACCTTTCCATTCTGCCACATCGTTTACCTAGAAGCAACAAAAATGATTTCTGTATGGGTATGGACACTGCCTAAATATGTGTTATAAGTGTCAATATGGAGATTTATGACCTTCAGTATGAGTATGATTTGTGGCTAGAGGCTGAAAAAATCACTGGCAGCAAAGAAGGAATGTGAAGACAAGAGTGGGAAATAATATAGACACAGAAAAAAAAAAAAGAAAAAAAAAAAAAGAAAAAAAAAAGGGAAGAAGAAGGCTGAACTTTCTTTCATTTTGAAGGAAGGGAATAATAAACCTCTTGTAAAAAATATTTAATGATAACAAGGAGTTTAGAGGAGGCAAACCATTAGTTTATTTTTTACCCAAGTGAATAATCCATGGCTAGAAAAGCACAGAACAAGCTTAGAAACTGGCAAACTCAAAGTGGCTGGATGGAAAAAATTGGTTTTTTTTCACACACAGAACAGTGTATTGATCTAATTCCTGCATGCTACTACTGACACTTTGGATTTTAGCTGAACTCTTAAACACATCTTTTCAATAGCTAACAAAATGACCAAGATCTACAATAGGAAGAACAGTAAACTTTAACAGAGGTTTTCATTGATTGCAATCTCACTTACTTCAAGGCATAAACCTGCCTTTAGACAGTGAGGGCTGCAATAAACTTACTCCAGTAATTTTAAAGACCCATTATTTTGGGACCATCTTGTGCATGTCATCTGAAACATCCAGTTCCTGTTATCGAAAGACAGGGTAATGGACTGTGGGAGTACTGATCACAAAACTTCCTATATGTGCTTGTTTGAGACACTGAAACAGAGAGGAACCTGGGGTTTATGTTTTTCCCAATTATCTCTGAAATTAGTATGGCAACAATTTCTACAGTCTCTTAGTAAAGGTGTGATGCAAGTGAATGTGTTTGGAAGACAGCATTATAACCTCTCCCTAGGACAGGCTCTGGGAGAGTTTCTAATCCATCAAAGCAGCTGGCTGGAAGTGGGTGCTCCCAGCTGCTCCTTTGAGTCACTGTATTTCCCAGTGTTGTGTGGGAGCAATCTGTCAGAGCAACCATGTCATAAAAACACCACAGAGCCAGAGTCTGCCACTTTGATAAAAGCTGCAATAGGATTGACTAACATGCTGACATAACAAACTTAATATCACTGCGAGAGCTTAGGAAAAAGCAGAAAGTAGGGGAAGAAGCCAGAAACCACTTACTGAAGAGAAAGCGTGTAACCCAGCCTTTAAAAAGTAACATAATTTTAGGACATGTGCCCATATAAATTCTCAACTTATTTTTTTATCTGGAGGGAAATAATCAGTTATTTGGACCCCATCTTTTGCTCTGTTGAGTTTCTACCTGTGCCTGCATTACAAACATTATTTCTGACTGGATGCTCCCTGCAGTGAAGAATGCAGTTGGCCTTCAGGAATGCTCTTTTTTTTTGTCAAGATCCTCTACTGCTCATGGAAATGCTGGTGAATATCATCAATGATTCTGGATCACTACATGACAAGGCAGTGTATTCTTCTCATGAGTTCTGGAGAGGTGATGAGCTCTGTCACCCCTGAAAGAACTGAAAAGCAGGAATGACTTACTGGAAAGCAAACAGATTGGGGTAAGGAGAGTGAAATGAAATAAAGCAAAGGGAGTGACCTTTGAAAATTGATGTGCTGGTTTGAAATTTCCCAGGTAAAAGGTACAGTCAAATTACTAAGTTTTATCCTCACATGAAGCAGGATGGTCAATTTGTTTGGTCAAATTTAATAAGTGTTAGAGTCTTAAAAGCTTCTGGGCAAAAAGATTGGAGGTGACATCAGACCTAGTAATAAAGTTACCCAGAGTACCATCAGTGGCAATTTAGCAATTAGCTCTGTCAGCAGCTCTGTAAGATTTGTAACAAATCATAAGTTTCAGTCAGCCAATGTAATAAAAGTATTTAACAGTGAAGGGAAGGTAACAGAGGCAATAAATGTGTTTAAGCATGGAATATTGCCTTCTTATGACAATTACATGATCTGGAGAAAAAATGTATTTTATTATATATGATATTCTTAATGAGACAGAATATTAATATTTTGTCAGGTTAAGAAATATTTGTCTTTTTGACTTTCCTCAAATCTCATAGATCATAACACTGTTGGTTTCAGGTTGAGAATGAAGAAGTTATTATGCAGATTGAACAAATATCAGACTGAGTGGAAGTAGAAACAATTACTATAGGCTGAGAAAATCAGCAGAATCATGGAGAACAGAGATAAATCAATAGGGAAGGGCAATTCTGCTCACAGGAAATAAGACCCAGCCCTTTGCTGTAAAAGTACAATTTAGGTGAGAAAGTCTGAAAAGAAAGGAGGTGAGCTTGGTGATTACCACCTTGTAACCCCACATTTGTCATGTAATATGATATACAGCATAGGCAGCAGAGATGTGAGATAGTAAAGTCACAAAGTAGGGTATTCACAACTAGACTGTAGGCATCTAGTTGAAACACTGAGATGAACCACCTCACACAGTCCATGGAAAGAGTAGCGGTCTGAAGCACTGGAGTTAGGGGCTACCTTTTGCTAGTGACTGTACAGACCAGCTGAAGTTAGATGCTGTGAATATCTCCTGAAGTGCCTTATCACAGCTTATCCAGGAATACAACTGGGTGCAAGGTAAGGGCATTGCAGGGCACCAATTATGTACTTTAGCACATGCACCTCTTCCTACAAAGTGGTATTTATATGTAATAGTCACTGATTGCTCTCAGACTACCCTGAGGTTATGCACAGCTGTAATGGAAAGGTGGTTATATTCCACAAAAATCAGGTTAAGACTCTCAGCAACTTTTTGGGACAAAGTCTGGTCGGTGCAGAAGATGAGGTTGTGACAGAAGAGAAGGGGGAATCTCCTTCTTTTGACATCTCTAAAAATGGACTGGCTTACAGTGAAGGAAAATCTTGTGCAAGGAAGAGGCTGAGAGGAGACCACGATCCAAGTCCCTCTCTGACTTGCACAGTTACAGACTTATCCCACTGTTCCTTCAGGAAAGGGCCTGCATTTTTACTTCTGCAATGTATTACTTGTCCTTTGAAAGACTTACAAAACAGCAATCACAAAAAAAGAGAAGAAATATATAGAAAATAGATTAATATATAGGAGATAAGGATTAAGGATTAAGAGGAAAAATAATTGAAACAACACATGCCAATATTGCATAGCTCACTAAGAGTAATACCTGTTGTGGCAGACTTGTCCAACACAAAAATAATCAGCAGCATCATTTAACTGGTTTAGTGGCACTGTTTGCTCACATCAGTCTCTCTCCCCACTTCTTCAGTCAGTCTAGCTCAGTTCACAGCAAAACACATAGAAATTGCCACTGTGTTTTAAATCACTGAAGTGCTAAATAATAGATATGTAAGAACTCAAATTGTCACAAAATAATTTGATGTAGCTCTTCCCAGTGAGCCTGAAATGATGGCTTTAGCAGTCTCACGAGATTGAAACAACAGATCCACATAAGCACTTAAGAGTGAGCAATTGCTTCCTGCTACAATTTCATTTGAAGCTGATCTAAAGGTGTAAGTAGCACATTTGGCATTGAGTGCATGCAGAAACATCCATCAGTCTCTTCGTTCTTTGAAGGGTTAATTCCAACAGCAGAGATGCATAAAAAAAGAAATAAAACATTTTTTTTTCAGGTGCTTGAATTCATAGAAAAATATCAGTGGAAATAAAATCTGTCTGAATCTACTGTGTTTGAGCTACGAAAATCACTTCCTTCCTTCCTTCCTTCCTTCCTTCCTTCCTTCCTTCCTTCCTTCCTTCCTTCCTTCCTAACTTCCTAACTTCCTAACTTCCTAACTTCCTTCCTAACTTCCTTCCTTCCTGTTTTATCATTCAGGAATTTTCTCTTTTTCAATATGCAGTAATAGGAAGGGGTTTTTTTTTAGTTAATATTAGACGTTGAGGATTCAGGATACAATAGCGAATGATTTTGCCTTTGCAAAAACAGAAACATTGTAGGAAATGAGATTGCCATATCCAAGTTAAATGAAGGATGATTTTTCCTGTTAAACACAATATGTATGTCTTGTTTTAATGGTTTACTTTTTATTTTTCTCTTAAAAAGAAGATGAAAAGTGTCTGTGAGAGTGCTTAAGTGCTTGCACATTTAGTGTGCAAGTAATAGTGCCACACCCTATCAGTGACTGTAGGTTAATTGTTGTCTTGGTTTGGAAAGACAGGTGTCTGCTAAGGAAGGCAGGAGCCTCTCTTGAAGATATAAAGTCCCTCCTTCCAAATTATTATAATTTTGAAATTAAGGGGCTCCTAGGCAAAGATATGGGAATAGGAATAACAGTTCTTTATTAGGAAAATTAAGATAAAAAGCAGTAGTACAAAAACCCCAACCAAACAAAAAGAAAACACTGAGAGAATACAACCTGGTTCCCTGTTGGTCAGGGTATTGAGAGCAATCTAATTAAGTCCTCCTGGAGTGACAGATGTGGTTCTGTTGAAGCAGAGGTGATCCTGTAGAAGGGTGTAGGCTCCCTCTAAAGATCCAGTGGTGGTGTAGATGGGTCCAGTCTTCCTCTGGTAATCCAGTGCAAACAGGCTGTGCTGATGTCCTGACTCTCAGGTTTTATCCAGGTGGGAATGCTGGGCTCCTCCTGCTGGGTGGAGCATCTCCCAATGGGATGATGTAATTTTACGAGTCATCCAGTGAGCCTTAATGGCCCATTAACAGAAGATGTCACCCTGGAGGGAGGATAAGGTGTGGAAGAGACGAAGAAACACTGCCCTGCCTGGTTTAACAGATGGTGATAGAATACATACTTTTGGTTACATCTTGCATTGCAACGTAAGACATTGTCTATTCTGTTTTAAATGACTTTGTGGGTAATGAAGGTGCTTAGTACTCAGCACTTTCAGGCTTGAGGTTTTATCCCAATTAGACTTTTTGCTACATTTAGTACGTGGTCTTAAAACACATTTGCAGGTCTGTTCACCAGCCTTGTCCCTAACCCAGCATGGTTGGGATGCAGGGTTCTGTGGCACACAGTCACAAGATAATATGGTTATTATCTTGTTCTCCATCCTAGAGAGGATTGGTGCATCCCTAAATGGGAACATTCATCGAGCATTGGCTGTGCTTTGGTTTGCTGAGTGAGGTCCACAGACAGCCTCACCTGATATCTTCTCTTTAATTACCCCAGGCTGATAGGATGTCCAACAAGGCAGTCAGTGTACCCACTCCTCACCTTCATTCTCTACAAGCTAAGAATGGGATAACTTTGCTGTGCTGTGATCCTAAATGGAGCTGTTTTAATTGAAAAAAAAGTTCTCAACCCCCCTCAAAACATGGCTGCTTGGACACAACATCACTAGCAGAATGATGGTTTGTACGCAAAAGGTCATAGGGTCACTCACGTGGGTACCACAGGGAACAGGATCCTGGCCCAGGAGCTGTAGTAACTTTAAAAGTGCCATATGATGCTCCTGGGCATCTGGGACTAACTGTCCACATTAAATATTAGCATGCTGTTGGTGTGATTTTGTTTGGTCTAATGACCCTTCTTCCAAACAGGCCTTCTCCTCTGTGCTCAGGCTTCATTATGCCCTGCTCAAAACCACTTTGGCAGCTGGCAAAAAGGATTTCCCTACACACCAACACTGCAGCACCACCTCTGGCATCTCATCATTGTATGAGGATTGGTACCTTAGCCTGATGGCAAACAAAAGGATTTCCGAGCAAGAAGAGGAACAACCTTCTGATCCTTTATAATTATCTCTAAGAATATTTGACAAAAGAAAAGTTTCATGAGCAAATGACTGTATTTTTGTGTGGTACTACTCATACATCTCCATCCTTGGAGCCCAGTGCTTCCTCCTCCAATGCACAGCATACTTTAAATCCAGGTGAGTCATACGGGGAAAAAGGTTCTCCCTTTCTTCTTTTCTGTCTTTTTAGGTGAAGTGAAAAGGAAATAGCAGAAATCAGGGAAGTAATGAGACTGCTAGGGAGAAGAAACCACCAGAGAACAGAGCCCACTGGAGAACTAACTCTGCAGTAACTGATTCTCCTCATTAATATATAGCCCAAATTTTCAGGAAAAAATTTTTTGGACAACCCATTGGTCAACCCATATGAGAACTGTATATTTTAAGCAGGGTATGTGTACACAAAAATTGCCTTAAAAGGCTACTTAACTAGAGTGTGTTTCAAGGAACATATCAAAGCACCAGCAGTGAGAGACTCTAAGCTGGTGTAAATCACAAGTGTCGCTTGTACCAGCCAACCATGTTATTTTATTATTTCTGAATTCTAACAGTGTTCATCTCTTCTTTCACACAGTGCTCTCGTGCAGTTCCAGCCTTTATGATCTGACATCTCTGAAGGCATTAACACTCTTTGGGGAACGCGAATCAAACAACAAATTCTATTTGTGTGCATTCATTTCTCGTGCTTTTATTTTAGCTCATTTCTATCAGAACAAAGCCTAAGAAAGGATGTCTAGAAAGGGCAATTTCCCAACAGTGATTACAGTATGGGAAAATTTCTCTCATTGCAAGGCTGCTTGGAAAATTTTGAAGGTTGTTTCTGCTGGGAATAACACCTATATTCCCTATAAATGCTTAGAGATGGTTCTTTGGACTTCTCAACAAATAATAATAAAAATCCCTCCACCCACTGTATCTAAGTGAAATATAAAATATAGAGTATTATCTGCTAAGCCTTAATAATAACTATCTTGTAATCATTATGATACTCTATAAATATCTACTATTCTCTTAAGAGAAAACAAAATTGCTTTATGTTGTGGCTCCAAAAACTAATAGCATGAAAAATGTTTACCTGTTTATTTATGATAGCTCAAACTTGAGAATTGATATATTTGTCTAATTTATTACAATTATTTTGCTAGGGCAGAATTATTCTTATAAGACACTGTATCTAATTTCCCCTTCCTCCATCTTGTTCTTAGGTTTATTGTGAGATGGTTATTGGAGATCTTTTTAGAAGTTCTGTTAAATGTTTATTTCTCTATGTGAATTCTCATTCATTTCTTATTCTGCTTCTGGAACTTAATTAGCTCTGTAATCCTCTTGCTGCTTCCTTCTTCCACTCACAGGCCAGTTTTAAATGAATATGGGTCCACTGTAACAGGTTTGTTGGGAATTTTATATAAGTTTCTTCTTCACGATGCAGTGGTTGGGTCATTTCTGTTTTTGGGTCATTGAATGACATTGTGGGGACAGTGGGTGTTACTCTTTGCTCTGGCAATCCTGTAAAACCTTTTGACCCTCTTGAGTGTGCACAGATAAAGGAAAGTAAGTTCTAGAGTTTTCTATCCCTTTCCATGGGATGGGATGGGCACCAAGAGCCCAGAAGGGACTGTGAGTGACCCCTCTTGCTGAAATTAGCCAAGCCTAATTAGTTGTCTCCTTTGTCTCTCCCAAATCAAAGGGCTAAACTTACTGTTTACCTCTCAAACTTTCACTGGCCCATAAGAACAGTGACAGGATATGACAGCTCAGTCAGCTGCAGATTTTGTTTTTGATCACTCTTTCGGGATTAAAAAAGATGAACAAATACTTCCCAGTAAATTTTTTTTCCCCAAACCAGTATAGATGGAAGAGTGAATTATAGATTTGTTCAGTATTTAGACTATACAGCTATTTTGTAAAGTTAGCATTGCTGTGACATAAAAAAAGGTCTTCCAGGCCTGGGCTCCTGCTGGCCAGCTCCTCTGGGCTGGGGCACCCAGCTCCCAGCTCCCAGCAGCCCTGCTCGGGTGTGAGGCAGAGGACATCTTCAGATGCACCATTTGATACTAACATGTGGCCAGCCCAAGGTCACTGGTGATTTGCCAGTGCAAGCCTGAGCTGGGAGTACCCTGGGCTTCCCTGCTGTGGCTGCAATTAAAGAGCAGCACTGGGTCCAGATCTCTCCTGTCTAACAAGTGTGTGGGTGTCAGATCTGCTCTGGCAAAATCCTCTGTATTCTATTCCCTTACACCCTGGACTTCCTTCAATGAGGCTGAGAAACATCATATTGGAATTTTATTTTGAGTGACACAGTTTGATCCACACACATATTAATTGTGCCACAGACTGAAGGCTTCATGTCCAAGTGAACAATTCTTTGAAGCATTTGGTAGCAATAGCAAGTACCTCAAGGTTATGCCCGATCTCTTTTTTCTCTTTATGTCATCTGTAACAACGGTGGACTCTGACATTTAGTTAATTAAATTTGCCCACAGTGTCTGACTTGGTTGTGCAATCTCTCTTGAGGATGTAATTTTTGAAGGTAGTAAGCAAGAAGGATGGTTAACCTTGATGAGTCGTTTTGCCATAGTAGTGTGTTATTCAAGCAAAAGTTTAGGATCTTTCATCTATTGCATAAATAATAAATCTCAGGACAGTACATAGACATGAAATATTTAAAGCATAGCATAACATCTTTGAGGACAGATATCAGAACCAAACGAAATTATCACACAATTGCTGCTGTTCTATACCTACAAGTCTCTACCTAGTGTAAATTTCTTGTGGTGTTGTTTCTCAGCTAACTGTAGTTAAGATGATCCCCATAAAATCTGTCTGAAATGGCTTTTAATGTCTTCGATGCTTTATATTTCAATGTGGATATGAAAAGTTGGTTTTGAAATTTTATTCTGATATGGTATTGGTGTTCCATTTTCAGTATTGATATGGTCCAGAGCTGGATCCATATGTTTATGCAATTGACCCTTATATCTGATATTGATAGCATTATATGGAGGTAGTCCTACTTTGGTCTAAACTTTATTATAGCATTTGATTCCCAGAGCTGCCATGCAGAAATCCTGCTGACACCCTCTAGTCTGTCTCTGGGCATTTCTGGAAGCAGGCTTGGTGTGCTACCTGAGCTGTGGGGGGTGTGTGGGGCACACGTGAACTGAAGATGCAGCTCCAGTTGGGCTCCCAAGCTCATAGTCTTTGTGGTAAGACTGGTGTGATTTTGGCCTTGGAGTCAGATCTGACAGACAAAACAGAAAATATTTTGAAGTGATTTTTGTTTTACTTAAAAATATACTTTGTCTCATTACCTGAGGTTATACAGATTCTTTTTTTTTCCATAAAATAGTCATATATTGATATAATAATAATAATAATAATAATAATAATAGTAGTAATGGATGCCATAAATCACACTAGCTATTTCTCATAATATGGTGATATTAACAATTCATTTCAGGGAGGAGAAATTAAGTATAATTTAAGCCTCCAAAATATCTCTCACCAAAAGTTTTGGTGTACAGAATGAACTCATTCATGGCATTAGCAGTTAGTGATAGGCAATTTTGACTTGTTTGTTCTTACCACCCTTGAAGAACCATGGTTTGGTATTCAGAGCTTCACCTTATGGGAAGGCAGAGATGTCATGGCACAGTTGGCAATTTATCAATATCTTTATGGATAGAGAGTGAAACACAGGGCCAGATTTTCTCCAGCCTAACGTGAAGGGCAGCACATCTGAAGGCACTGGGAAGTGATTGTAAATCAGGTAATATTTGGCCCCTGAAAGCTGGCTGTAAAATTAGATGCAGATGATAAGATGTAAGTCACACCATACTGTAAATTTAAAGCCAACCTAGGAGAATTTTCCTCTAATCAGTGCATGCCAACTGAATGTATGCAGGCAAGCAGTCATTCTAAGTCTGAGATTAGGCAGATTGATACCAGCTGTCTGACAAATCTCTAGCACTAGATAAGACTGGAGATGGAGGGGAGAGAAATATGAATTGCATGCACCCATTAATGCACTCATTTAAAAATGCAATTTAAATGCTAATTGATGTTAATTCAGCCCAGCACTAATGTTCAGCTGTTAAGTCATATACTGTAACCTGGCTGAAGGAATAGCAACAGGCATCTTGGCAGGGTACCATAGATAAACTAAGGGATCAATTCAATGTATGGTACAATGGTTTCACTTCATTTATTATTGTATGTGTAATTACAACTAACTGAATACAGGCAAGAAAATTAATTGTGATGATTGTGCCACTGCATGCTGACCACTCATTTAATGAATGACATTTTCCATCTTTTACATTGCCTGAAATCATTCAGTGTCTCAAAAGTTCTTGATGTTCTTTATGAAAATGCTTAGATTTAATGACAGAAACAGCTAAGAAGTCCCAAAGAAAGTGAAATATTTTCTTTTGATCTTGATAGAGTGTTCTTTAAAATTTTACCTTTTATTTTAGTCTTTCAGGTGAGGAAAAAAAGATCAGTTCATAAATACTGCTGTGCAGAAAAAATGTATGTTAGTCATGACACAGAAAACCAGTTATTTACTAAGATGGCTATATTTAACTCAACTCTTTGTATTAACTCAGAGTGAAAATTTTACTCTGTGATCACTCTGCTTTTTTCAAGTGCATCTGCAATCACGTGGTAAATCTAATAAATACTTTAGATGTTTAGTGAAATGTTGTTAATCCACCTGTCACTGTTCAGTTTCTGTTACTCAAAAAGCTATTAACAGCGAAAAAAAGGTTACAAAATGCAAATGCTTGTGATTGATAAATGATAAATTTTCTAGGCTAGCTTGTTCTTAGGGATCAGTTTGGCCTTCTTTCCTGTTAGTATAAGAGGTTAAACGCAACGATGGAGGTGGTAGGGTTTTTATTAAGCAGCCCAGTGTGCAGATTTGGCTCATGATGTGTGCTAATATCATCTCCATACACCATAAACCTGCTGGGTCAAATTCTGGGCTTTCTGCCAGGTGCTGTGCTCAGTTACACTGCTGTGAACCCGTGGCAGGGATGCAGATTCAGGGGTGAAACAAGGGGCAAAATGTTGCCCGGTTTGCTGAAGCCTTATAAAAACTGGAAGTGATGGAAGGCCCAGTTCTTTGCTGTTTGCACCTAGGAAAAGTAAGTGTAAAATGCTAACAGATTGACTGCTGCGGTTTGGTCATTTGAAGCAGTGATGTAGAGCTGCTGTCGGGGGGATGCAGGTGATGCAGTGTGTAACTCCCCATGAAGGGCTTGGTTTGAGCCCATCCTGTGCACACACTTTTAACCACTCAAGTGACTTTTGATAAGGACACAATTCACCTAAAGCTGAAGATTTAAAAAAAATGGCAAAGCAGCCTCCTAGGGAACTCTGTGTGGGAATGATTCTGGGATTTAGGGATTGGTGTAGAGGGCCCATTGCAGAGGAAGCTGGAGAGGGGAGCTGTGAGGCAGAAGGAACAGATAACACACCAGGATGGCATAACTGTGTATTTATCCCAAATTATTTCTTTAATTCATCATCTGCATTTGAAAGATTGTGGTCTCTGCAACTTGTTTGCTATGACACAGGGATGGTATAGATCAGGTATCTCAGTTGCTGTTTTACTACTGAATGACACTATAATTTCAAATGCTTTTTTAAAGTATATTGCTGAGTTAATTTTTTTTTCCCTTCCAGGAAGATTGAGAGGAATGGTAAGTTGAGGGGATTTGTTTGAAGGTTAGGGGGATATGAGATTTTAAATTGCTTGGCTTATTGGTAGTGGTTTATCTTAAATTGTGCTGCTGCACTGTATTTTTAAATTATGTCAAGGGCACCTAGACCATATGGAATGAAAGGAAAATAATGATTTAAGAGTGTATCTATCTATTTCAAGAACATTCTCACAATGTGTCAGCAGAACCACATGGTCTACAGTATCCAAGAGAGATGATAGGTCTAAAATAACCAGTTTGAAGTGATGGTTAAAGCTGTCACATGTGTCTACAGTTGGGCACCTAAATCCAGCTCCAAAAGCTCATGAAAGGAATCTCTAGTTCCTGCTGCTTTGTGAATACTCAGCACCTCTAGTGCTATTCTGATATTAAAAGAGGATTTCAGTGATAGCAAGGGTTTTACCAGGAAGTAAAACTTTTGGCTTTGTAATGCATATAAAAATATATGTGCTCCAGCCTGGGGATACTGGTTGTTTTCTCATAGTACTCTTGTAAGTTTTTCTCAACAATAGGAGTTTACGAAAGTTTGATAACTATTAATATTACCTATATAAAAAGGAAATGTTTCAGAAAAGCTTTCATATCTGACTATTGAGAATATGAATCTGTGTTGGATGCTGTAATAAGTGTTTTCACTTGTTTTAATTTATACATGAGTCTGAGAGGGTAGTTCTGCAGTACTTTCTGGCTCTCTTGGTAGCAATCTGGTACCTAAAATGGCTCCTGCTACTTTCCCTCCTTAAAGCAGCAGCTTTTTCAGGTGCGTTTTTTTTACGCAGGTTAATAGAAAATGTTTTTTGAAATCTGGGTAGAATTAAGTGCCTTGCTCTATCTAGGCTTACTCTTTCTGTGAGATATATATATATACTCAAGGAACTCTACTGAATGTGTCTCACAGCAGTAGTGAAATGGCTCTCTGTGTCATATCTCCCACAGAGAGGAGCTCCACAGTAGTCATTAGTAGTGCAGGAAACATCAAAGGTGGCAACTGAGACCTGAGCCTTCCCTGCAAGAGGAAATCAAAGCCCAGTGGCTCTACCACTGCTGGCTATTTCAACAAAAAGCAGGCAGCTTTAAAAATGATCAGTAGGCATGGAAATGGTGGGATAAGTGGTAGTGAACCAGCTACATAGAAGATATAATTTCTGACCCAGGAGTCAGGCAATGAGTTTGACCTGTACAGGAATGTGGTTTTCTCCAGTCATTTTTTTCCCCCTGTGATTTTCTTAGGGATCTTTAACTGTAGGAAAATAGCAAGGGTAATGCAGATAAAACTGAAATATCAAATGTAGGTGGGTGTGGATAGAGCCATAGGTGCAGAGTGGTGAAATCAGCTGCTGTGAAACAAAAAAAAAAAACCCTGCTTTCCTTGTAACCTTGTACATCAGTAATCTTCTATTCCTAATCCTGTCTGTAAGACACACTGTCTGCTGCAGACTCTTGCTAAGCAAGTCCTTTGCTGCTATCAATAGCTGCTGGACTCAGCAGGCAAAAGCTGACACACTCTGTGGAAATTGACACACCCACATCTGTCTCATTCTTGTAGAACTTTGCTAAAACCCTCTGGATTTCTGTGGGGAATCTGCATACTATTTATAATACTGAAAACTATAGTGAAAAACTAAACAAGGGCTAAAAAGTGTTCTAAGGAGAAGCTCAGAAGAAGCTGATACAGACTGAGGGTAATCTCTTTAATGGGTCAGGGGAATACAGGACTGATTTCTTTTCCAGGAAAAAGGCTGAGATTTTAGACAGGGGGAAGTGGTTCTCTTTTTGGTTCTTGACTGTTGTCAGACAACAGAGTTTTCAGTGCCACAAAGGAATTGTTTTAATTACCCAAAGATCATTTCAAGTTCTCTTGTGGCAGGAGGTACTGTTAACTTCTTTCCTGAGGAAAATGTCCTTAACCCTGCAGGCCTATCACCAGTACAGAGCTTTACTCAGTCAGCTACAAAAGCTTTCAGTGAAGCAGAAAGTACTGTACAGTCAGTAAGTGGAAGGGAAAATAGAAAGCTGAGTTTTGAAAGCAGGAAGAGACAAGTGTTCTCACGGAACAGGAGTGAAATGGAGAGCCAATTGTCTAGAATTGTACTTTGGACATACTCACCTCCAAGAAAAATGTGGGGAAGCGAAAGGCTTTTAGCACTCCAGGGAGAGATCACATCACATCTTACACTGCACATTTCCTAGAATCTGTGTTATGATTGGATCTAGAGCAGGGATAGATTTTTCTGGTGTGTGGTGCCACAGGCTGGTTCATTTGGTGTAAGGCTAGGTCAGCCCAGAGCTGGGAGCTGGGGGATACAAGCTCTTGTGAAAGACCAGGGAGACAGAGGTTTTCTGCTCAAGGTCCAAGTTCAGCAGAAGTTGACATGGCTGCTCAACAGAAACTTCCTTCTTTAGGAGCCAGTGTTTCCTTGTTCCTGATGAGCTGCTTCCAACAGGCTCACGTTCTTACATTTGAGAAAGAAAGACAGCCTTGAATGCCACCTGGAAATGGTAAGAGTTTGCTGCTTGCCATAAAACATCAGGTAAACTTCCACAGGGGAAACTGGGCATCTAATCTGCAGTGAACAACACTGGCTGGGGCATCAGTGCCCTCAGCACAGTGGTAAACTCACATGTCATTCAGAATGGGCTCTGGAAAACCATGCAGAAAGAAACAAAGGCCAAGAACTACAAAGTGAGCAGATGCCCAGCTGCCAAGGAGTTTAAAGCTGTGTAGGACTTAAAGATTTTAAAAGAGTCTCATGCTTATGTCAAAAGGAGAACCCAGCTTTCAAGACCTAAATTGGAGCGTTAAGTCCAGTTCCATGTATTGCTAATTCGTGCTCCTTGGTGGAATATGCAGAAATTTCTCTGAAGCTGAACTTTTGAACAATTCTTTTGGCACAGCTTTCCACAGGTTCCATATTTTTTGTGAAAATATTAACTAGGATAAAACAAAAAGTCAACTTTCTTACCAACTGGCGTGTTTCAGAAATTATTATAATACACTGAATGATTGCTAAAATGTACTTTTCTCCTACCTAAAAGCCAAAGTTAATAGCAGATAATAAGAGCCCAATATGTCTTATTGTTATCAGTCTCGGTAAAAGCTGTTCATTTGCCCTCCAATCATTTTTTTAATCAAACTTTAGAGAAAATTGCACATACCTGGATTCATTGAAACAGGCTGTAATATTTTGCTAATTGTGTCACACATAACACAGCAGGCCAATTTTTTTAAAGGAATAACAGGTGGGTAATCACTCTGCCTGAATTCTGCTAAATAAATGTAATCCCTAAATCTTAGTATGTTGCACAGGGGTTAAGCCTCTTTCTGGGCCACACTCTCCTCTGTGTTACTCACCAGCATAAAAGAAACAAATGTATTTTTCCTTTCTTGCTATGCACTTTATTTTCAGGGAGAACAACTTCCTACCAGTACTGAACAGCATTTTATACAATAAAATGGATAATTGAAAATGTCCATACCACTTGTGCATGCTCAAGATCTAGAAACTCAGAAATGCAAATCTACAGTTCAATGCCATTTGTCTTTTAGAACGTGAGCAACGAATACCTGAGGTGATACTCATGGTAAATTCAAGTTTAGAAAGGCAGAAAATTGGGATGCTGGTTCTGAACTGCCTGGCTTTTTGTCGGTATGTCTGAGTGGAGTCAGGACACTGCAGAAGTGGGGCCATGCAGCACTGGGCTTAGGTAAGGAGTGTCTGCCAGCAGAGTTCAGCTGATTGCAGTCTGGCCCTGCCTTTACTCTTCAATAAATGCCTGGTTTCCCTCAAGCAAGCCCAACAACCACCTTTCTGCCACCATATTGGCTTGGTGGGTTTTCCTCAGCACGCTTGTCCTCAGAAAAGATAATTCTACCCTTTGTTTTCTTCTCCTGCTCTGTTTCCTAGTTCCTTGCCTTGCTAAGTTACTGGGGTGCATCCTGGCTGCAGAGAAAGGCGATGATGTCCCACCTCATTTGCTGGCTAAAAGCTGCCTGAGCAGCTCTTGCTGACACCAGCGTTAAAATCGCGCATCTGGCGGCTCGCATTGCTCTGCCACCCAGCTGAGCGGGCAGTCTTTGGGAAATAAACAGCCTGTGAAGTGCCATCAAGTCTGCATTTCTGCCTCTTCTCAGCTGTTTTCCTCCCACCTCTCCCCACCACTGCTCCCCTTCCCATCTTGCTTCTGGCTCTATCCACAAGCCTAAGTCCAAGAAGGATCAGAACAGTATGAAAGTTTCTCAGTTTCTCTTAAAATTGCATTATCGGTCTGCTGAAGGGGATGTGGTAAAACAGCAAGGGATTGAAGAATATGTGGTGGTGAGTTTAAGTGGGGAATGGGGGATTAGCAGTGAATAGGAACAAAGGAGTTTGAAAAGGAGAAAAATGCTGGGAATGAGCTTCAGGGAAACGAAATCAGCCAGGGGAGTGCTGTGTTGTGAGGGAAGATGCCATTAGCCAGAGGATACAAACTTAGGGAAAAAATGTATGAAAGTAAAGAAGATCAAAGCAGTTTAATAGGAAATAGAAATATGGTAGAAGGAAACATATAACAGCAACAGGAATAATTATATGAATAGTTCAAGTATGCAGATCAAAACAAAGACACAGAAGTGAGAAAGATTACACAGGTAATAAATATTTAGCATAGGTATACGGTGAGGCAGACAATTTATGTGTGGATACAACACAGAGAATGTGAGGGAAAAAAGAATAGTGTTACAAAAGAGGAAGGAAAAAAAGTAACAGATAAAGCATTTATATTTACAGGACGCACCCTACAAGACTTGATTTTACGCACTCTGTTACATATTTAAATAGCCTTTGACACTGGAAAAAAAAAGGCACCAGTAATTTGTAGGTCTTACAAATAAAATTCAACATCTAGTAAATGTTGAAATACTGCACTGAAGATTCATGTTAGAAATTAATTTTCAAATGTAAGGAGGAGATTTTGAGCAGAACTTTCCCTCTTGTGTCAGGCTCTGCACAGGGTATTTAGAAAGAGGCATAGATGGCTTTAAAACTAATTTTTATGTCTCTTTTGACATTTAATTGAAGCAATTTCTTATGTAAAAGTTTGATTTCTCCATCATACAATCCTTATTAAAGTTTAAGCAGAGCAATTTGAAATGCCAGGATAATAAACCATGAAAAATAGAAATAAATATGCAGCATCTCAGGTTTTATTACAGACTTCCATAACTATACACATTAGAAAAAGTAGTATGAATAGCTGTTGAGAGAAGGACGTGGAGGCTGATAATCATGTCTGGAGCAGCTTGCTGATTTGAAAGTGAGATAAATGTCTAAGCAGTACTAGAAAGCATTAACCAAAAACTTACTATGTTCTGAACATTTCACTGACGAGTTTAGGAAGGTTGTATGTGGACAGAGGTGCTCCAGCTGACTGGAGAGCATTTCACAGTGTGTGAGGGGATATGGAAAGTACAGCCCCTCAAGAAGGGTGTTGGTTGCAATCAGCTAGAAACTGGTAAATTTTTAGTCTTTAAATTCACTAAAGATGCAAAGAAAATAAATTGCTACTCTTGGTGTTATCTAAATAAAATTTCTGTAAACTTAACCATGCCCTTGAAACCATGTGAGAAATTAGGAGTGTTTGGATTCTACCTTATGTAACTTAGATGATGGTGGTTAATTTTGACTTAAAAAGGATAGGAAAAAAAGCTTGAAAAAATGATTTCTTTTAAATTACATACCCAATTTACCCACAGTATGCTGACACCTTCCTCATCTCAGCTCTTGTAATCAAAAACCTCACCCTGTATTTCCCAGAGGTGTTCCACTTACCTGTTGAAATTCTACTCTGCTTTCCACACGGCTCCAAGCATAATTTAAACCTATTTGGTTCCAGAGCCACTGGATCTTCTCCCATTCTGTGCATACCTATGCTATGACAGTTTCTTGGAAACCTAGGCACTTAGACATTTTAATTGGAGGCAATGTATTATAGAAAAGATGGAGCTTGCTAACTTGTTTTCGTCCCTTAGGATGTTTGCTTGTATCACTGTGACCTTTCTAAGCCCTTCAAAGGGGAAAGTACCCGCTCCTGAAAAGGCAGTGTAATTAAGCTTATAAGAAGAAAACTCATTTGCAATTAGTAAAATTCAGTGTAGATATGTAATTAAGAAAATAGGGCTAAGCTTATAAATTTCTCGCCTGCTTGACTTTTGGTAGTACATAGAGGTTGGTCCAAATCACACAGAGTCACATTGAATTAAAAGTATTAGAAGAAGCTCTTTGCTTAAGATTAGGCATCTGTCTGTGAGCTCATATATGGAGATCAGGCAATGCAGATTAGAAAGCAATTAGCTTATCCTAAAATATGTGCTTTTATCTGCTTACTGAACAACTCTCTCGACTCTGTTTGTGCTGACCAGAACCTTGCAGCTCCCTGGTGCCGTGTGAGTTGCATTTCATGTCACGGCACAGAAATCTGCAATGGTCCCTCCCATCCCCACCTCCATCAGGCATTGTAGATGCCACTGATCATCTGTGTCTGGTGAACAGCTGAATCAAGGAATTGAGACGCTGCACAGTTAAATCTGTGTTATTGCAACCTGAGTCTGCTCTTTAGTTCAGTAATGGGACCCATCTCTGTTTACCAGGGCATCGCCACTGCAGGAGCAGCTGCCCAGTGCATTCAGTGATTTCCAGTTATATTTTGTGTTCATGGAAATAAATTCTGTGTATCTATCAAGGACATTTCTTCTTCTGGATGAGAAGGCATTAATTTCATAGCAAAAGAGAACAAAAAGCAAAAACAATTAGAATTCTCCCAGGAGGAGATGTGAGGATTTAAAGGAACAGAGAGTGTAGCAGAAGAACAAACGGGTGTTAATTGGCTGATTTTAATATTAGCTTGAAAATGTGAAGCTTTGTTATTGCAAAGTCAGGAAGGCCTGGTAAAACCTAATTGAAATTCTGGGAACATAGAAAGATTTAAGGTGGCCCTTGATATATTTAGGGAAGACATTCTCTGGGATCAGCAATCCAGAGTCTACACCACCTCCTTGAAAGCTTTGCTTGCGGGCATTTCCTTGCAGATATACTAGCAGCAAGCCTGGGAGCTTGCTGTCAGATATGAAGATGTTAAAGAACAAACCAAAGAACAAACCATACTGGCAATTCCCATTGTCCCCAAACAGTTGTTATTTATCCCAGCTGATTCCAGGGCTGCAGTGAAGTGGGTGTGCACTTGAGATAGATGAGACAACTGGCAAGCTGGGTAAAGAAGACACATATTAAAGCATGAGGTGTGAAAGCTACTACAAACAGTAAAAGAAAAGAGGCTTTTTTGTGGGTAATGTTTAATGTAGAAGACAGGACTGGCACTGTGTCACAATAGAAGACCATCATTGTCACTCTACATTTTGTTTACCAAGTAAAATAATTAGTCTACTATGACCCAAATGGGTGAAGGCTATGATGTTATAATAAAAACTGATTCATAATTTCAGTCTTAAATAGAACAAAACTTGTTGAATTTTACATGACATTTCTATTGGTAAAATCAGCTAAGCCACGGGCCTGAGTCTACGTCAATATTACCTCATATGGCAACAGCCCATGTCTCAAGAAACTGAAATTATGTGGGTCAATATGACAATTAGTGCACTCAACTAAATAAATCACATGGAATAGGTTATATGAAAAAAAAATTAAAACAGTGCAATAACATCTTCTTCCACCCAGAGGCAAAAAATAAACATGAGGAGCTTAATTCTTCTAAATCTCAATTTCAGCTCTTCACAGGCTCACTATTAAATGGCTCCCTGACTATGGTACAATCTGCCCATAGTCATTTACAATGCTTAAAATCCTCCCATGTTTAATCCATTTTTTACAGCCATTCAAATATGTGGTGTCATTACCAAATAAAGATGATGTGGAAGCATACTGGTCATATCTATCCTATTTCCCTGGCACTCTCTTTTCTTTATGCCCAATATTTGCTTTGGGTATTTGTTTATGAGTTTGTAGAGGTATAAAATTTTTTTTTCCTTCCATAATTAAGGGAGAGATGAGAAAAAAGAAACCCACTGGTTAAAATTTTAAAAAATTGTTATTTTGCATTTAAGCATGAAATCCTTGAAGCAGATGTTCTGCCTAGGTGGAAATGCTTAAAAGGAAATTATTGCATGGTAATAATTAGTAATGTATAGAATAAAAATAACATCGATAATTAGCATTCAATTAGCATTTATCTTTCCATTTAATCTCTCCTATAGCTCTTCAGTTTATATGTCACTGGCTTATTACAAGAAACTTCAAACTTTTTCCTAGGATGACTAAAACCCTTGATAAGCTGGTTGTTGGTACGCTGAAGTCATTATCATTTAATATTATCTCATTTTCTTCCTGTTCTCCTCTACCTGAGGCAAACTCATAAACAAGTAAAAGGAACTCCCTTATTACAGAGTCTTTCATTAAACTGTGAAATTTTTTTGCTATGGAAATTGTGGAAACTATAGTTTTGCCTGAATTGGGAAAGACATAACCTCATAACTGTAGGGTTATTAAGCACAATAGATTGTGACATCCAATCAGATGACATCTGAGCCAATCGTCTTAATACCCGTCACAACTGGTGGAGAGAAATAGGCCAGTGAGGGCTCAATTTATCTCATCCTAAAATAAATGTCTGAAGTAGGTCAGGAGAAACGTGGTGTGCAAAGACAACCTGGGACAGGTACCTGAGGTAGAGAACTCTGTGAAGAGGTGAGAGTGATCTTACCCTGCAGAGGATCCACAGGGAACCCCTGCAGCATGGGTCAGAGCCATATGGATGAGCACACTGGTGAAACATGACCAGCTACCTGTATCCTCTTCACATTCCTCTCTCAGCATTCATTTTTTGGACTGCACTGTTGGGTGCAGGATAAGGGAAGACTCTGATCACTCTCTGGATAGAAACAGCAATTGCACTGCCCCTTACAGTCTGCACCCCAAAGATGGTTAATGTTTGGCTTTAGAGGTGTCCAAATATTACAGTCACACCTTGGGCTGCTGTGTTGTAGGTAATCCCCACCTCTAGCTCAGGCTGGCACTAGTACCTGGAATGCACCTTCCCAGAGCTTCCTGCAGTGGAGGGATAGGACCCTGTAAGAGCTGTCCTTTTTGTGGCACTCCTGGCTCCCTCTGCTCCCAAACAAGTTGTGCCTCAGGGCTTTTGGCACTCTGAATTACGCTGCTGGTAAAGGAGGCTGGCTAATCCTGGCCTTCTGTGCCTCGTCTTCTGCTGGGATGGTGGGTGTGCTGGGACAGGAAACATTCTATTTCACCTGTACACATAGTTTTGGGTTACAACAGCCCTGCCACATGCTTTATCCATGCAGTGGATACCATATTAACACATCAGAAACACGTGTTCCTTGGCAGCAGCATGTGAGGCAGGCCTTTGTGTGCTGGTTCTGCCCAAGTAGAAACAGCAGTTTCAGGAACCACGAGGAAAGCAGCAGAATGGGCTTAGCTAGAAACAGAGTAGACCTTTGGTTATGAGATCTCCACTTCTAGTTTGAAATATCTTACCTCCATCACAAAAACCCCACAAAGAAATTTTAAACATTGTGAAGCAGTTTCAGCTGACATTTAGGATGATATTATTACAAAATTAAAGCAAATCCAGTTTTTCAGACATTTGCAGCTATTGAAGCAAAATCATAACAAGCTACATGTTCAAATTTCAAATGTGCTTATTGAAGTCAGATATAACTGAATACACAAGCTTGAGCTGGTGTCTCAGGTACTTTTACAGAACTTTCAGTCAAGTGTAAAATTAGGTGAATCTGTCGGGATTTTGTCCTACAGACATCTTAATTGCACAGGATATTCCTTAGGTTATTTTTAACTAAGTACTGTTGATGATCTTGCAAGTTTATTTTTTAAAACACTGCCTTTTTAGAATTCCTGCATGCTGAAAGTTTTTTATCTGATGCAGTAAAATACAAGGAAGGCTTAGAAATAAATGTAAAACTACAGAATTGATGAAAGATATATTATGTGAGCATGAGAGGCAGGCTTTGACAGTGGGAGAATATTTTAAGATAGACTATCGGAAAAAATGCATTTGTCTGTGTATGAGGGTGTGAGAACTGTGAGGAGAGATGTAGGGAACTTGGAATTGTGTTCATTTTGGAAAAAATAGATAGACAACAAGTTATCTAGTCTGAGACAAGCAAAAGGCCAGTACTTAGAGCAGTAACTACAAAAAAAAAAAACCTAATGAAAAAGATAAGCAAGCAAACTGAGCAGCAAAATTCCAGGAGCCCTCACATACGTGGATTCTCCAGTGTCTGGTTCTGAGTTTGACCTTTTGGTTGGTCTTGCTGACTACCTCCTTTAAAGTAGAAAGATTAGTTCAGTTTTGGTTTGTGTAAGGTGCCAGCTGCATTTGGAAAGCCCTGAGAAGCTCACATGGCACATCCTGTGCCAATTCACACAGGAAGCAGAATCATTGTGAAAGCTGTGAATTGATCTCTACCCTTCTTTCACGAGAAATCATGTTCTCTTTCCCCACAACAACTCCCATTCTGTGCTCACATAGAGAAACTTTGGATTTTCAGCCTGACTACTTGTAATAGCTCAACTAGCAGGATGTGGCTTGACAAAGTGAAAATAAATTGCACCAAGTATATTAACTCTCTTGTGTTATAATCTCGGTGAATGAGATTAAAATTAAGTAGTTTTGTCATTATCGGATTAAAAATGCTCCTTTTCTTTCTTGAAACACTAGAACTCTGTGTTCTATATAACCAGATGACATTTTGGTCCTGAAATCTCTTCTACTGTTTTCCACAGCTTGTTTGGTCTATGCATTTTGTGTCTGAAAAAAATAATAAAAAGAAAAGGAGTGGGCACACTTCCTCTGATGCTACAGGAGGAGCAGGACAGGAATCATCTCTTGAAAGTTACTTTTTTCCCAAAGTCCTAATATTCTGTGCATTTCCAACTGTCTTTTCCTTCCTATTTTCCATGTGGAAAGACAAATCATTGTATATACTCTAGTCTTACATTAGTTGAGAAAATATAATTTATAATTTTTTTTCATAAGTTCATTTCTACAGAAATCTTTGGAACCTGCTCCAACCTCTGTTTTGTATTGCTGGAGGGTTACTTTGAAAATAACTAGTTTTCATCTCCTTTTCCCTTGTATCACTATTGCTAATTATTGTAAAAGACTCTGAAGTTATCTTGTTGATGATTAAAATCCTGCAACCATCCAAAGTCTAAAATGTCAAGTCTATATATGCCATTTATTATGGTAGATTTTATTGTCATTTTTAGAGATAAACAGAAATCAATTTCTGTTGTCCGATATTCAGATATTCACTTGTTATTCTCAGAAACTTAGAAGATGAATATAATAAAGTTATGAACAGTAGTAATAAATAACAGTGAGCAAGTCAATTTTAGTCTCAAAATTATATCAAATCTCTAGTTAATTATATGGAGAAGATACAATAATGGCTATGGGCAAAACGTACTTATTTTTATTTATGGATAGGTAACATAAAAACACTTAAAAGATGCTACTTGTTCTAGTTTCTATTTTCCCCCCCCTAAAATATTAAATGCAGGATAGGAGTTACTTTGTGCTTTATGACAGTTTTGCAAAATTAAATATCTAATATGTTAGGTAAGAAAGATAAATGGGTGGATAGGTATGTATGCTAGAAATACAGAATATAATTCTGCATAAAAATAAAATAATAGGTGAAATACAAAAATCTTTGTTCAATAATTGTGTTTTTATGCATTTCTGTTACATCTTTTGAATTCTTTCAAAAGCTAGAAATATCTCCCACACCTTTCTGCATAAGGCTGACAATACTCCAAATCTAACATTATTTGCTGATGTAAATCAAGCTTTTCCAAATTACGTGTTACTTTAGGCAAATTCTCAAGCTTCTCTACTTTCCCTATTTACCAAGGACATCTTCTGCATTTTGCCCTTCTTTGCCTCATGAGTATGAATCACAGAAATAACTTACTGCACTCAGAATGATGAGGTTTTGAAGCATATGGCACAGGGTGGCTTTGGTCCCTTCTCCACCCCAGACAAGAGGTAAGGAGTGTGTGCATGTGGTGCAAGGCAAGGACACTGCTGCAGAAATTTGCCTTAACTTCAGAGTGGAGGGAAACTCCAGCTCCTTGCTGAACATATCAAGGTCTAGGTATTGCATCCATTCCTTCTCCTTCCATATCTCCTACAACAGTGCTAACATCCTGGGCCAAAAATAGCCTCCCAGAAACTAACTTCATCTTCAAGTCTTAACAAGGATTCTGTGTCTTCATCTTTGCAAGTCTTCCTATCTGAGGAAAAAAAAACAAGGTTAAAAGGAGGTCTAACTGCCTTGAGGAACAGTTGAAAGTCACAAAAGAATATATGCATTCTGCTGTAAACTAGAATAGTATATAATTAGGATATTGCTATATGTTCCTACATTCCCCATTGATTTGAGGAGGAAGGTCGCAGTGCCCGAGTCTCTGGGTATGGTCTCACTTGGGCCAGACTGAGAGCTGCTTTCCTAATGCAGAAGGCTAAATCAGCACTTCTACTCCTTTGGCACAGCCAGAAGTCTACAAATGTACAGCCTAAACTCTTATCTTTGTGTAGAAGAGCAGTTGTCCTGAAAATAAACGGAAGGTCAGCAAATCCTCTCTCTTATTACAGATAGCTGCTGTCATGGTGCTTCTGTTTGACTCCAGCCTAGGGGTAGAGATCTCACCTTCTCCTGGCATCTGCAGGAGTTGTCCTCTAGAATGGGTGCTTGTGATGCTCTTCGCTGGAAAACCAAGCAGTGACCTCAGATTCAGAGATCTGAATTTTGAAATTCAGCATGGTCAGGTAAGCAGGGAGCATGATATTTTCTAGATGTCTTGTTGGGATGCTGGTGTTTGGCTTTTTAAACTGTTCCCATTTGCTCACTGAAAATATTTTTTGTTCTGGCAAATAAGCTGCCCAGCTCTGCACCAAAACAGCTCTAAGGTAAAGGCTACTGGGTAGATGGGGGATTTCCTTGCAATTTTGCCCTTCCCCAGGTAGTAAGTACCAATCATAAAAAATAGGAAAGTTCTCTTGCTTTTGCTCTTGATGTGTCCTGTCTCCTGCCAAGAGGGAAGAGAAAACCTTCCAAGAAGTACAAATAATTTCCTGCACTTCTAGAAGCCGACTAGTACAAAACTCAGGAATAATGAGTATTCAGAACAGTAAAGAAAGTCTAGATGTCTCAAACTACTTCCTCCAGTTTCTCACTGAAATTCCTGATGAATGGTTAGCTTTCTTCTGAGTTCCAGCCGTTCCACTGAGCCTTATGAAGATATAACAACACCACTTGATATTTTATTTTCACATAACCATTAAATAGCTCCCTTTCCCCTTCAGACTGAGAAATCCACTTCTTCTGTTCAAGACAGGGAACATCTGTCTGAAAAGAAGTGTCATACATGCTGTCACAAAAGATGCCTCAGATCTGATTGCAAGGGCACTTGTGTATGAATAAAATCACTGAAGTACAAAAGTATTAACCAATTTCTTGTATACCATTTAAATGACTGATTGATGGTGATGACTGATGATTGCTGTGCATTAATGCCTGAAGCTCTATCAGGCATAAAAGCAGTATTCTGTCTGGTAGATAACGAACAGATTTTGCAGTCTATAGTCCAGATCTAGTGGGAGCATTGTCTTTAGTTTATATTTTGTCCTGGGACTGAGGTGGAATCTGTTGGCTTTGCACTACCCCCAGCCTCACGGTGGGTGTGATTCCCAGCAAGCACAGCAGTGTGTCCCATGACCATTTCTCCACTTGATGGATTAATTGCCTTTTTTTCTCTTGTACATGTTGTTCTGATGAGGCAACATGTCTGTGGTTGTAGTAACGTGCTGGTATGAAACCAATTAAATAATAACAGCCTCAGAAAACAGCAGGTCTGAGACAGCCCATCAAGCCAATTTCATCTTCTCAGATGTTAAAAATATCATTGAAATTGGTAAGATAATTTAACTGTATTTATTAAACTTCTCTGTACCTTTAACCTGCAAACTGAAGAGAGGCTTGGGTAACTTCCACTTTCTAAAGTTAGTCTGGGGGATGTTACAGCAATGTAGATTCCATTCTTTTTTTTTTTTTTTTTTGTTGGTGGCATTAAAGTGGAAAGATCCCAGGAGGATTGAAATAAATACCTGGCATTTATCTCTTTGTGGTAGACTGATCCTGGCTGAATGCCAGGTGCCCACCAAAGCCCCTTTATCAGTCTCCTTCTCAGAGAGAGAGGGGAGAGAAAATAGTGAAAGACTCAAGGACAGGGAAAAATCACTCACCAGTTACCATCACAGGTAAACCAGACAACTTGGGGGAAAATGGTTTAATTTATATCAATCAAAACAAAGTAGGATAATTAGAAATAAAGACAAACCTTAAAACACCTTCCCTTCACTCCTCCCTTCTTCCCAGGTTCAACTTCAGCCAGGATTTCCTCTGCCTCTTTCCCCACAAAGGCACACAGCGTTAGGGAGTGGGGGTTGTGGCCAGTCCGTCACACGTTGTCTCTGCTGTTCCTTCTGCCTCAGGAAAAGAACTTCTCACACTTTCTCTGCCCCAGTGTGGGGTTCCTCCCACTGCAGGTCGTCCTTCATGAACTTGTCCACCCTGAGCCTTACCACCATGGGCTGCAGGGGAGCTCTCTGCTCCAGGGCCTGGGGAACCTCCTCCCACTCCTTCTGCACTGACCCCAGAGCCTGCAGAATTGTTTCCCTCTGTCTCCTGCTTCCCTACTCCTGAATTTCATACCACAACCATGCCAGCTGGTTTTATGCTGGAATCTTAGATCCCTTTTTTACTGAAAATGTTCTGCACAAGTTCATGCCTAAAATTTTCATCCAAAGGAGCTATCATGTTTTTTGTAGGCTTTATGGATATAAATACTAAACTAGCAGTCTTTAATCTATGTAGGTAGTTCATTTAGAAATTCAATTTTCTCTAGTGCAATGAACTGCATTTAGTATGATGTAAAACATGAAGTCTTCCTTAAAATGAATCTCTAGGCTAAAGAGCTGTTTCCCCATGTATTTGAATTAAGTTGTCCCTCTAATCACTCTATATCTGTGTGAAGTCCCTTGACTGGGTATTCTATTTCCCTTATAAAGGCTAAAAGTGCTATGTTCTTTAATTCAGTGGGTTCTCTGAAAAAATGCAGTTTGAATTGATGAGACATTGCAAAGCTGCTTAGTTCAAAATACAGACTAGATGGAAACCTCTTATGGTAAATGTAGTAACAAATTCTTTGAGTGAAATAAATGTTTCCCTTTGGAAAACTCAGTTAAGTTCTAATAACTGCTGCCTACTGCTCTGCCAGCATGGCAGTATATTCAAATGGAAGGGGACAGTCCAGATATTTGATGATAAATTACTGAGTGAGCCCTTTTTAAGGGAATAATTTCATTCTCTTTATCAGTGATTAAGTGTTTGAGCTAAATTTTATATATATTTCACAATGTTAGTGAAACTTTGCCTTATTAAACTGAGGGTGCTGTTAAGAGCTAATTCACCTGACCTAGACAAAGGTTTGGAAAAAGATTTTTAAAAGAGCAATAAACGTTTGCTAAATGCTCAGTTCCTGCTTCAGCTTCTCTCTGTTGCTTATTGTGATTGGCAGAACAAAACTGTTTCCTCAGAAGATAAACAGATGTGAGGCTTGACTTTTTCTTTTCTGCAAAATCTGTGGAAGAATGAATGACTGGACCAATTCCACAAGATACAAATGGCTACTCACTCCATTGGGATGTAAAATTTTGGGATCAGGAACTTACATTCTCTCCTTCAGCCTCTTCTGTTGCAGCTGCCTCATTTCCCCTGTGTTTGCTGGGTGTCACAGCAGAGTCAGGGACAGTCAGAGCAGGAACAGCATTTGGGAGGCTCTTTTTCTCTCTCTAAACCTCATTTTGGGCATGCAAACACTTTGGTGCATCACTTTTTTCAATAGAAATAACAAATGATCACTTTTGTCTCTGCTTGATCATTTGGTTCTTATCTCTGCTCCCAACATTTTCTTGTGCTTTTCTGATCCACCTTTTTTTTTTTTTTAAATATTTTTGCAAACTGGTATTTAGCATAATTCTGTCCTGATCTTCTCTAGCTGTATCTGTAGGTCTTCATCTGGTGTTCATCAATGCTATGACAGTCTAGGTAAGGGGCACAGGTATTATCCAATGTTTTGAGAGCAAGCTATTTAAAGTTCCTCACATACCTTTGATGTCTAGAAGCTTTCTGTCAGAATGAAAACTTAGTTAATCATGCGTCCCTTACCATGCTTGACATTCTTGAATTTTTGTCACAAAATTAAGCTCTAAAATCTCATGTACATTTGATGAGTACTGCTCATGTTGGAAATTGTTTGTGGATGTATCGAATGCAGAACTCGGCACACCAGTCTGTCTAAACCCTGTAGGTAACCTTGCTCTGCAAGAAATGTTCCAGAATAAACATTTGGTGTGTTAATGAACAAAGAATGATAGGAAATTTAGAACTGAGAAAGACCTGTAAAAGGAATGGAGTGATCTGAAATTTATTTGGATTCAGGGTTTTAATGTAGGTTTATATAATCATAATAATAACAACAAAATAATAATTGTACTGTATCATGTCATTAAAATGGATCATTTTAATGATGTATTGAGTTGTAGCAGGTAATTAATAGCTTGCTGCTACCTTGTTATTTATATTAATGTTACAATTCACAGTTTCAAATAATTTGAAGATGAAATCAATAAAAAAGCAAGTATGCATTTTTATCCCTTTGGATTATCACATAATTTAGAAGAAAGTGGCACAAGAAGAGAATAACCAGCAGAGCCAACATATTGTTTTAAAGCAGTCATGTGCTTATAAATAGAGAAGTTCATTCTGAAAGCCCTTCTGATGAAATAAACCCAGATGTCTGAGGCTTCTCTAATGGGAGATGTTTATATTCTGTGGACATTGATACTGTTAACTTCAATAATGGGAAATCTCTTGAAAGACAAGTGGCTGTCAAACCCTGCTGTGAATCCCACAGTGACTTTTCTCAGAAAATTGTTTACTGTTAGTGAGATCCAAAATAGAGATTTTCATGAAGACTGACAGATGCTATCATATTTTTGGTCACTACTAAAACAGCAAGACCAATTCATTTCGGTAAAGAGAGTCAGGGGAGACATTTCCTTAGAAAATTATACCCTCCCCATAGAGGAGCAAGTTCACATTCAGGGATATGGCTGGAGGCTGCTGTAAACCCCATGGCTGTTGTGTTGCTATCTAAATTATTTATGAGAATGGAAATGTTAACCTTTTATGTAAATAAAAAAAGATGAAAAGTACTTACAAAGCAAATGATGTTAATACTCCTGCTCTCCACTGTTACTTTTACTCTCAGAATGACTTTGGCAGAGTCTTTTGAATCAATGGGAGTTTTGCCAGTAACATTAGCAGTGGTTGGATCAGATCTATAGCCTTTATAGTATATTACACAGAATATGAGTTACAAAAAAACCTATTGAAGCAGTTTTACTGTTTCTTTAGGAACAAATGAAAGCTTTCTTTAGGCACAAATCAACCCCAAACCTTTTGAAATTGTGCACATCTTTCCCCGAGGTGCACTGGCAGCTAGAGACCCTAAAATACATGATTTATGTTCGCAGTTAGATACTTAGTCATTTAAATAAATGGATCTGTGCTCACAGTTTACCAAAAATTTAAAACATGCATATGTGATTTGGTCAGCTCTAAAAGCTCATCCTGGAAAACCAGGATCTAACCCTTCTTTACTGTGGCCTTTACTTATGATTTATTGGTTTACAGAAGAGTTGTAAAAGACAATTATTCTTGTTAGGCCTGGATATACAATAAAGCTCCTTAAAAGTGATGGACACAACATTTTAGTGCTCTCGGGCTGAATGAAAGAGTGAATAACCGATCCTCTCTTTTTGAATTAACTGAAACAACACAAAGGTGTCTTAAACCATGAACCTGCTCAGGAGCCCTGACTGCTGCCAGCTCTGCTGGGGTGTGACTGCAAGTAAGGTGGCAAAGTGCTGGTTTTAGATTGCTGCTGGCTGTGAGGATACGAAACATACAGGGAAACCAGAGACTTCAACCACACCCAGAGATGATTTTTGGTATGGATCTGAGAAGAAAAAGGTAATTAAGAGAGATATTAGTTTGAATACTGATGGAAATTGGGTTTGCATTCACGAGTAAAATTATATTTCTCTGTTGTTTTAATTTTGCTTTGTTTTTCCCCTAAGAAAAGCCTGATGTGAAGACAATTTTAATCTGAACAGCAATGCCTCCTCTTTACAGACACATCCCATAAAACTTTTTTGGTTCTCATATGGTAAAAGATTGGTGTTAATTATGTCCTCAGAATGTGTCTGCCAAATCACCACAAGAATGAGAAGGGTCCGATTCCGGTCTTATGTTTTCTGTTGTGCTTTATCCCTAATAATGTAGATATTCAATTTATCTTTCTACTAATAGAGGAGAATCTCTGCTATCAGGATTTACTTGCCAGGAAGAAAACATCAGTTCTGTTACAGATCTAACGGAGGCAGGTTATTTGATAAGGAAGATTTTCCTACAAGGCTAAGGAACATTTTTCTCTGCCAATGCCAGCTTGAGAAAGCCCAGACCTTCCTACTGGTTACCTAAGACAATTCTTAGACCCTAAACTGCATCATCCTTTGGTGTGTGGCTGTGTTGCTGGAGTTATAGCAGGAATCTTACAGATGAAAATCCCCCCATTTCTGTTTTCTTAGCAGTTTGTTTTCTTGCTGCTAGCACACAATTTTTAGGCTGACCTGAGCAGCTCTTGAGCAGCAAGTGTCAATTAGAACCCTTGGTGAAGCAGTGAATCCACTGACACATCTCCTGGGCTGAGCAGTTGTACCAGGGGTGGAAGGCATCCACCAAACAAAATTCTCTGCACTGAGCAGTCTATTTTGGAATATGGATAACTTAGGAAGAGTAACTGCTTTGAAAATCACTTTGGAAAGGGATCTTATTTTTTTCAGTCAGAACACTGTCTGTTTTGCAAAGATACAACCCTGCAGTGTAGTTCATCACAACTCACTGTTTGCAAGGCTCCTCTGACTGCTGTGAAAAGTGAAGACAAGTAATTTTTCTCTGTGCTTGTCCATTAATCTACACATGTACCATAATCCAGAGACCTTGTGTAGTAGGCTTTGTGAAATTTAATGTCTGATTTGTGTCCTTTACTGTGGAACATGTTACTGTTTCATATTGCAGCCTCAAATTCAGATAGAGATGACCATCAATTATTCATGGAAAGGTTAGCTCAGTTGCAGATGAACTTGGACTGTTGATGCAGAGAACCTCCATCTGCTTTCCTGTATAGCATCTCTGCATCTAATGTGTCACCCAACCTGATTCAGAGACATTCTATCTGCTTTTGGGAGATGCTGCACTTCAGGAAGCTCAGGTACAGAATTTATAAATTTTGGTGTAATTTCCCTTGGATGCAGGTATGCTACTTCTTTATCTCTGTAGATACAACCACAATGGTTTGTTCTGGATCAGGCAGACAGAATAATCTCTGTTAGAATCATATCTGCTCTGAGGGCAAACCTCCAACTCTCTTATCTTTATTTTCTTCTCTACAATAATACTTTATAACTGAATTTTCATTTTCTCAGTCTTTTTTGCATTTTTAACATGTCTTTTTCTACCTCAGTCCCCAAGCATGAGCTGCACGAGTTCTTCTTACTTGGAAAGAAGGGATGACAAGGATGTTTCTGGTGTCTTGACTTTCATTTACACAGTGCACACTAAAAATATGGTCCATAAAAATCAGAGCATTTTAGAGTGCAGGTTTAGGTAGCTGCATTTATATCATTGATAGTCCTCTGCTTTATTCAATTCCCAAATGCATTTTATAAGGAGAAAAAGGGAAGAAAAGAAAAAACAATCCCAGATTTCATTATGTATATTATACATATCACTAAGAAAAGAAATAATATTTCTACATGTGATACTAAAATAAAGAATTGTCCTTTCAGTCATTTTAATTACCCTGGATAAATGCTGTGTATTTGATCAACACATCTGTCTAAAATCTCTTTATAAAAAGCAGAACTTATTATTTTGATAAAAAGTCCTTATCAATTAAGAAAGCAGAGACACAAAATATTTCTGGGAAAAAAACAACTAGTCATCAAATTTTTATGGTACCTCAAAAGCCCAGGTTTATGCCTTGTGCCAACTTTCTTTCCTAGGTTCAATAAAACAAGGAAGCGCTAAGGAACATTTTAAGGCAATAAATAATACCAAGACAGGACATAACAGAAGTTTCATTTATTAAATTAGTGATCCAAACAATTTATTCTTTAGGAAAACAAGTGTGTTGGAACCTAATTGCCTGTTTGAGTCTGAAAGAGTAGAAATGGAGGCTTTCTGTCTGTATTTTCTTTAAAACCATTCTGCTTCCAGGAGAGCAGATCTGTCCTTCTGTCTGCAGATCCATCCACTCAGCTGTGGGGTCAGAAGGGCAATGCCACCACAGCTCAAACCAGTTTTACCTGAGCTGGGAAAAAGACTTCTCTGCAGGGAAATGTGTTCCCTTACACTGAAAGAGAGAACCATGAACTGCCCATTGGTTCATGTTTCTCCTGTATGTGTGAATCACACAATCATAATCAAACATTTCTGTCTTTAAACCCTGGGAAATCTCTCTGTACAATGAAAACTAGAAAGGGGTCGAGAGGGTTAATGCAGACCCAGTCTGCCAGAACTGGATGAATAATTTATTCTTTGAATTTTTCTCACTTTTCTTTCTGCAAATTGCCTGCAAACAGTTTACTCTTTTCTTTCATTTAGTATTATTCAAAATTATTTGCTGAATAATTTCTGCAGTTAATTCCTGATCTCCATATCCTTCATGAGCAGCTCAGTAGCAATTCCTGTTAAACATTCAGGCTGCCTCAGCTAATTACTGTGGGAAATGCAAGCCCCACTGTACCATAAGCTGAGCTGATCAAGAGTTTCTCAACATACTCCAAGACTGTTCCTCTTGGATGACAAAGACCTCCTTGCACATGAGAAACATTAATTTATTTAGATATTGAAATAAAATCCAGACCAGAAGCTTTAGAGAGAAAAAGTAGTAAAGGGATGAAAGCTAACATTTTATTTCTTGTGAGCTATGGAGAGATTGAATTATAGACATAAAGCATTAGTATTCAACAGACACCTCTAGGATAAAACCCACAGACCTACACTTCCCTTTCACTCCTGTTTCCCTGTGTTTAAACTGTCCTCTGACAAATCCTCAGAATATCCTGCCCTTGGGTCCCATTTGGTATTGTTAAGTATAGGCCTTGCTATCCATAGCTGGGATCCCTTCAGGATTTTCTCTCTCCCATGCTTTGTTGGTCTCTGTGGACAGCAGGGTCCTCCTGATGGCCACTCCCATGTTTGTCACCTGCAGCACCTCCTGGAATGCTTAATTGCTCAGATTCTGTCTCAAATTTGCCAATTCCTACTTCATCCCTTGTAAGGTAAGGTCTGCAGTAAATCCCAACTGTCTTTTATCCTCTCCTATCTTGCTATAAATCCCTTTTCTTTTGGGATTAACAAATTTGGACTTTCCTGGTAATACCAATTCAGAGTTTTGCTGTGAGCATTGCTCCTGCAGCCTGTCCCATTTCCTCCTTCCACTGGCTCTGCTTTCTGGCTCATTAAGCACAAGAAATGGTCCTTCATGGCCTGCTTCTACTCCACCTATCATTTCTCAGTCGTTTGGATGGACTGTCGTGCCAGCCTCCTTCAACAATTCTGATAAATCTTTGAAACAATGTTCTTCATCTTGTGTTGTTTAATGCTGCTTTCTCCTAAATCTAGGGAGGAGTTTCCCTTTATCACCTAAAAAACTGAGTATTTGTCATCCTTCAAAACTATTCTTTATAGATATGTTATGGTCATTATCAATAATTTGAATATTTTTCATATATATATATTTTATATTCTCATTCTTTTTTTTTTTTTTTTACAAATACTCACTTGTTTTGTCTTATATTAAGATAGAAAAGTGTGGGAGACAGAGTCAACTGCTAGTTCTCTATTCAAACAGCATTCACATATTCCAAGCCCAGGACTGCTTGCTTAGAGTCAGAGAGGTGAGAAAAAATTGTTTTACTTACATGGAAACCAAGCTGTTATTTAATTTAATTTTCAGTGATTTCCAAGAAGATATTGTGAAATTTTAATTGATATTACTTTGTCAATTATGTAAGTTCAAGAGGCTTCTAGACCCCACGAAAATAAAGTGGAAAATTGAGTGATTCATTCAGCAGGTGACAATACAAAAAAAAATCATTTTAGAAGTGATGACACACCTGTCTGGACTTCTCACTGTTGATTTCTGAGTGAAATAAAACTAGCTTGGAAAAGGATTCAGGTCTCCAAACAAGAGCTGATTAGCAGTCTGATCTGGTATTGAAATCCCCAGTTTCCTGTGTGTAATTGCCTTTCAAATGTTCAAATGCTGAAGGTTGAAAAGTAGCGTGCTGTGCTCATAGAGATCAGTGTTTGCAATGAATATACAGATATCTCAAATAACTTGGTTTATTGCCATTTCACCCACATACAAAATTCATAATGAGAGCAAGACATAGGTTATTAAGCATGACAGAACAATGTATATATTAATATTAATGAGACTATATTTGCCTTGACCTCACAGCCTTACAGCATTAATTGTATTTCAGATTCTTTGGTTTTCATATATATATGTATGTAAGAAAGCTATGAGTGGTCACACTTTTACTGCTCTTCATATATTTATAGTCAAAATGTCCACAGCCAATTGAAAGAAATAGGAATTTTTTCCCAATTATCATAAAACACTGATTTTAAACTTTTGAATAAAGTGACTCACGTTTAGTCTTGAATGAGTCTAAAGGGAACACAGACATTTACCTCTAAAGAAATTTACCTATCTTGCTTCTGATTACAATATTGCCAAGTTTTGCAAAGTTCAATCTGTTTCCTTTTATGATCTTCCATGTTTTTAAGTGTTCTCTATTTGTTACAATGCCCTAAGCATATAGCAGTCAAATATCAGGAATAAAAGTGTTCATTTTACAGAATGAACAAAATTCTTGTCTTCTCTTGAAGGGACACAGGTGACCATCTTTTAGCCTATAAAATTCAGGTTTTTTTCCTCAAGAATCTCTGGTTGTACCTTGATTCTGTGCATTTTTTGCTTCTGTGGAAACCTCTGACTGACTATCATCACCTCCTGTGGAGAGGATGTTATTGCTATGATTATTTGTTTTGCCATCAGTGGCTCAAGCACCATGTACACAGCAGTCCAAAGACAGAATGTGCCAAGCTAGAGTCTGTTATGGACTTACATAATCACCTAAGTCTGTTTATCTACAGGATCATCAATTTAATAAAAAAAATCACCTAAATCTTGATTGTTCTTCTAGCTTTCTAGACCATCAGATTAACTGTTTGTGTCTTTATAAATCACTAAATAGGAAATATTAATGGTTATGAATTTAAATGATATTTGGAACTCATTACTGTATTTGAAAGTTAATAGTAACTTTTGAATTTTTTCCCTAAATTTTCATTGTAAGCTTGCTTTCCTTTGAGATCTCTTTTGAGATGTGAAATATTAAGCAGTTGTGGGTCAGACATCGAATTTTGGTCTCAGTCTTTGCTCAGTCTCATTCCATATTGCCTACTGCATCTCACCTTTGATGATCACAAAATTAGGTTCTCAAGCCAATTTGATCATAAATCAGAGTGCTTTAACTGATTTACATTATGGATATTCCAAATTCCTAAATTACAGTGTCAGCAAGATATTTAATAATATCCTATATCACTGTAAATCTTATGTTACTCAAAGAGATAATTTACTTTGAAAACATCATACTGAGCCTAGTTTTATTTCAAACCAATAATTCACCCCCAAAGTCAAATTTTTGTAATTTGGAATTTATCACTGAGTCCAGGAAAGCTGCTTGCAACAGGAAAATAACATTTCCAAGGAGGTGGGGAGACTGGAACATCAGCGTGGCTGACCTGTGAAAAGCAGAGGAGGATTTAGGTAGCAGGTTGAAGTGGACTGAAGGAAAGACCAAAGGAACTGGGGCAGGGCTGCAGCCTGATGTCAAAGAACAGCTAAAGAGTGTGTCAAACACAAATGAAGGCAAACACTTAGAAGTGCAAAGCATAATCCACAATCTTAAGAAAAAAAAACAAAAACAAAAACAAAACAAAACAAAAAAACAAACAAACAAAAAAAACCCCCCAAACAAAACAAAACAAAAAAAACCCCCACCAAAACAACAAACCCTTTTTCCTGCAACTGGTTTTGACCCTAATCCTAAGCAATCCTGAAGAGTTCTTGTGGATGAATGCTTTGAAAATATAAAATACCTCTGTATAAGAGTTTGGCTGCCAATCTGAGATTCTCCAGGTTAGCAGGAGTTTATGGTACCTTTATGTGATGTTGGATATCACAGATGCTTGTCTCATGAATATTCTTTATCTAAGAATTAAATATAATTAACCATTTGATACCATTTAACTAAAAATATGCCATATCTTCTACTACTACTTTCCCCTTTTTAAAATTAATTTTTAAACTTTTTTTTTAAATTATTTTTGGTCATCCAGTAGTCACAGATACTAGATTGCTTAAATGTTTTAAAATTATTTTAGAGAGGTGATAAGGGATAAATGTACAAGAATTGTTCTTCTGTGCAGGTTTGAGTGATTACATGCACTGACCCATCAGTCCAACTCTCCTAGTCATGTTTTTTCCCTCTGCCTCTACAGCAATACTGACTGTTACCCAGGCACAGATATAAGATCTTGTAGAATGTACAGAAATCTATAAGACTTCCTTTTCACTTCCCAATATGCTAAGCATGGAAATAACTTACAGTTGCTTTATGAGGTAAGAAATCAGGCAGTGAAAAGAAAGAAATTCCCATCAGAAATAATCTCTGGTATTTGCTACAGCCTTGCATCAAGATCCTTATCCAGTTTCTGCCTTGTTGTTTTGCTCTTTTTTTCTTTTTCTTGGAAATATCATTTCTCCTTAGAACAGGAGTTCTTATCCTAAAGACAGATTATTTATTTACATGGTGTCTAGCTATGGAAGCAAAGTGTTAAGAAATTCTCAGTCTGTTTGACATGCTGCTTCATTTCACCACAACAATAATCTTTTTTGCCTAACTCACCTTTTTTCAACAATAAAGCATTAGACTTCTAACCTCAAAATTGCATGTGGCCATCAATTGCCAGAATGGGTCTTGAGGGAAACTGACAATTATGAATGAGGTAGGGAAAGAAAACATCTGAAAACTTGTTAGTGCATTACTTGAGGGTAAAAGAGGCATTGTAGAGAATATAAAAAAATCATCTCATGTCCCAGCTTTTCCATTTTTTAGGGGAACATCAGCTCACCGCCATGTCAGTTTGACTACTATTATATGTTGAGATGGCTCTACTATTCTATTCTATTCTATTCTATTCTATTCTATTCTATTCTATTCTATTCTATTCTATTCTATTCTATTCTATTCTATTCTATTCTATTCTATTCTATTCTATTCCATTCCATTCCATTCCATTCCATTCCATTCCATTCCATTCCATTTCATATGTTGTAATATTACTATTAATAATACTACCATTATAGTGAGATGGCTTTTCCCAGTCTGAACAGGTATGGAGTGTGAAGGTTTTCTTGTGTTACTTGAGGTGAGTGATATGTTTTCTGCTCTTCAAATTATGGGGGGGGTTTGTGTTTCAGAAGAAATTATAGGAACTGTTCCATAATTCTAGAGTTTGCTTCCAATAATTGAAATTTTGGAGATTTGTTTAATTTAACAGTACTTCCCCAAAATCAACCCAGAAGACAATGGGAGGAAGATTTCATTCAATTCTGTTGGGGGTGAGGAAGGGTCAGTCTTTTATATCTCTAAGTGTATCACCTCTCACCATTCTCTCCTTTCCATCAATTTGTGTAGAAAATCACAGAATAAATTAAGTCTTGTCTAGTTTGGGATTTATGTGCCATCTTTAGGTTGTGCATTTTCTGTTTGACCCTGAAAAAACCAGGATTGGATGTCTTTCTTCTCATTACAAAATTAGGAATAGTTCTTCTCAGGGGTATAGAAATTTCTACAAATGATTGTGAGCTGCTTACAACCTTGCAGTGCTGAAAGTCATGGTAATGCCTAAGCAGAAAGAGTTGAAATGTCAGTATTATTGTTTACATTTATTTTGCAGGTTTCAAAGCAATTATCATAGAAATATTTATTAGCTGTTTTCCAAAATAAGTCTATAGGCCAAATGATGTGGAAATTTGGATGCTGGGCACTGATGGAAAACTTAGGTGTTATTTTGCTGCTTAGATAGCCACAATTCTCATGGTTTGATCAGGCCCATAATATTATTGCAACATTTCATAGTACTTTCAGTTTAATGTTTCTGTTTTATGCATCTAATTTATTTCTTTCATAATGGATATGAGATGTGCATATCTTGTGAAGTGCTGTAGGATGTGTCACATGAAAGGTTCTGTACAGGAACAACTGTTTTTCTTGTTAGAGTGAGCTGCAACACGACAGATTAAACATTCAATTAAACATGAAATTTGCCCATGTAAAAAGCTCACAGAAAGGATCTTAACAATGTTCACTTTTATGAGGCACTAAAGTTTTTGGAATCCATTATTTTGAAAGTCCATCTACTTTGCTTACAGGTAAAAGAACAACAGTTATTTCAGAAAAGGGGCCAAATACTGTTTACATAAAGCTCCATTGTAAAAATCTGGGTACTATTTCTTTCCAAGGTTTAAAATACTTTGTTGAGAGAAATGAAAATACTCATAAAAGGCAACCACAGAATGTTATAAACCACCTTTATGGTTCATTATAGATTTGGTTTAATGCTGTTGGATTAACACTAAAGGTTAATGTTTGCATAAAATATGCATGATTAGTTTAATACTCTGGAACTGTGATCGGGTTCTCTAATGTTATGAAAAGGAGTGACATGATACATGGTTAGGGCTGACATAAATAGAAGTGTGATATATTTCCAACAAAACTGGTCAAGGGTATTTTCAAAATCCTCCCTTATGTGATAACACTTCAAAGCCAATCTGTACCAATGGGAGATTTTGCATTCAGCTCTCATAATTAAACTGTTTTCTGGCTGCAGGAATTGCATGCATATCTAATTTGCAGTGTAGAGAAAGTACTTGGAGAATGATATGTTCAGATTTTCTTCTTGCATTTTTTGAGCCTTAGGTATTATGTGGAGTGTTTTTGTTTTAAGTATTATTTTTGTTATGCTTTATTGCCTGGAGAATGATAGCATTTCTTATGCATAGACTTGAAAAACTCCATCTAACTGGTAGATTTCAGCTATTGCTTGTGTAGAAGTGTCTGCCTAAGCTCTTCGCTTACCAACAAATGATTTATAAATTTATGATTTATTTTTTCTATCTTGATCATGACTCGGAGATAATTACACTTAGGCATTCTTTCATGCTGCCAGGGAAGAACAGTGCATTTAGCATGTATTTGGATAAATATCAGCCATAAATCTTGGATAGGCCATGAACTTTTGCTGCTGTCAAGGTTCTGGAGAGCAGATAATGAGAAAAGCCTATGGGCTCTCATAAGGTAGGGAAACAACACACAGTAATCATCAGGACATATGGACACAGCTACGAGGACATGTACATGTAATGCATTTTTAATATGATTATGCATTGCTTTATGTGATTATGCAGTGCATAAGCCTTGGGGCAGGTTTTGTTTGGTACACCTATGGGTATGGATATTCAAAAGAGAAGAAGTTCTAGCAAGACATTTGTACAACCTCTAAATGAATCATGGTTCATATCAAAACCTGTACTCACAATGATGACCCAGTAGTGAGTAAAAAACATTTGCTACACTCCCCCCCAACCCCACCTCCTGCCTTTTTGTTTGTTTGTTTGTTTTCAGGTTTTTTGTTTGTTTGTTTGTTTTAACACAGATTATTTTAGACATCTAATATGTACCACTGATGATGTGGCCACAAGAAGAATTGGATGGAATAAAGTGGCCATTCATGGGAATAGGGCAGTCAAGACCTTCAAAGGCTGGTGTCCTTGCTGTCATTAGTGAAGTATGTAGCTGCAGCCTTCAGCAGGGTGGGTGGCTCCTTTCATGCTTAAAAGTGAGGAGTTTGGTGTAAATGGGACTGCAGAATTAGAAGTAGAACTCCTTTTTCAGTGTTTTTCAAACCTTTATGTGTAGGCCTAATGTGGGCATACTTCTCTGAGCATGGCAAAAGTCTGCATACCCCTGATGTTATTGCCTGCCACAGGTCAGGATCCTGTCTCAGGGGACTGGACTACCTGGTGAGCTTATTTTGTAAGAAGTGATAGGACCGCCTGTCAAGGACAGAATCTGTCCTTTGTCCAGATTTGATCTAGCAAATAATTACAACATAATGGCTGATTCCAAGAGCAAAAATATCTTTATGAAGATAGTCTTATATCACTTCACGCTTGGTATTACAGCCTAGAAAACTGATGTTTGAATAAGCAATAAACCAAAATAAATAGTCTAAAACTATGGACAGGTTTTTAATGTGCAATGCCATTGTTCTTGTTTATTCATTATGTATTTATTTTACATACTGTAGCCACAGTCCCTAGAGACCAAGAAATTTATAGACTGAACATTCATGATTCCTGTTTTTTTAACCTAGGCTTGGTTCTATAAAAGTTCAAAAGCACAAGTGCAAATTCACTGAAAATGGATTTTATGGAGATCTTGTTTTAGAGGCTCATTCATGTTCAGAACAAGTTCTTCAACCCAGAAATTGCTAATTTGTTTTGCTTACCAAAATATGGAATACTGGAATCAAACATTTGTGCAACATTTATTAATGCCTGTAAAATGCAGACAGCTCATGGTATATGAGCAGTCAGGCATTTTTGGGAGATGAGGTAACATTCTTTTGCTAAGTGATATCAATCTTAATGTAATTAGTTTTAACAGCATGCCCTTCATTATTTTTTTCTATTTTTACCACAGTTATCTTCATTTTCTCTACATTCAGCAATATCTCTTCATCTGCTAGACTGACAAAAACTTTCTCAAAGACAAACAATGCTAATGAACCAGAGACATGTCTCAATCAATGTCTTTCTTTCCGCATTTTGATGTGAATCATATATAGCTGCTAATTTTGTATTAGGGTGCTTTTTTTTTTCTTTTTTTTTTTTTTTTTCTTTTTTTTCTTTTTTTTTTTTTTCTTTTTTTTCTTTTTTCTTTTTTTTCCTTCTGCCATTCTTGGCCTTGGAGACATGGAAGGAAAGTGGTTTCAGCACTTATCAAATACCTTTCTATCAGACTGGCTGGGGGGCATTCTGTGACATGGTTATCACTCCCAGGAGGCACAGTCCCAGCCAGAACAAGCTGACAAAGGTCACTAAAAAACAATTCACTGAGATTATGTTGGAACACACAAAGTCATATGGACCTAAATCACATGTCCATAAAAGCTGGGCTACCAAGTTTAACTCTCCATGATCTTAGGTTTAAATATTGTTACATTCTGAGAACAGCAGCTGGTATGAGTCATAGGTAGGCTTGAAAATTATTCGGCAAAGAGGCACTGAACTCACATAAATTGTATTTATATGAGAATTTCATGAGCTCAGCTGTTGTTGTTGCCTGACTGCAAAGTCTTAATTAACCAATGCATCACCTTACCTGAGACAGCAATGCAAAGTACCTGCCTATTATGTTCAGTACACAGTATTTCAGATTGTTAAAAGGGACAAATAAAATATGCTGGACAAAATAAGTTTTAGGTGCTGAATCTTTTGCTGCAGTTTTTGACTTGGAAAAAGCCACACATTTAAAAAAAAAATTCTATGTTTCTCTTCATATTGTATTAGGAATAATTAATTCATAGCATGATTAGCTCATAAAATTAGAATATTTATTACACTGATATAACGGTAAATATTTGGTGACTGCTTGACCTTAATTTTATTTTATTGTTCAAAAATCTGTGGTGACTCAAAGAGGTTGTACATCAAGTGTCGTTTCAAGTGTGGCTACTCTTGTCCTTGCTGAATATTTCATGGTGTAGTTTCTTCGTTTGCTGAACCAATTCATTGCACCATGGATGTGAATAACCAGAAGGAGTCACAGACCTGAGGTGAGGCTGCCCCAGAGCCTGGGAGAGGTGACAGGATGGAATACAGTCACTAGAAAGCCTAACACCACCTCACAAGTCAATGGTAAAAGTTACACAAATGGATATTAAATAATTTTTACCAAGTGACCTTCAAAGTATTGTTCTAAATATTCTTTTAGAAGGGGAAAACATTAAAAAACCTCCAAACCTCAAAACAAATCCACAAGAAAAAAAAATCTCAGTTGTTGGGTGTGTCTTCAGCCAACAGGAAGGAATTTAGAAGACCTTCAAGAGTTAAAGATGTCATAGAAATAGGGAATATCTATTTCCAGATGGAACTAGAAGACCATTAGTAGCACAAAAAAAAGTTTTGGTGTTGCTTCTATTGTCTGTTTACATGGAAGTGGAACACATTACAGGGAGATTATGCATTACTTTCTGCTCTGTTAGTGAACAAAGGATATATGAATCAACATCAGCTAGGGACATAAATGTTTTTTCAACCAATACAGTGATTTGCACTAAATAAAATCAAACTCACAAAACAATAAAAGAGTTAACTGGGGGAAACTGTAGTCTTCTTTCACTAATAATCATTCCTAAGGTACTGAGAAAATTTGGAAAATTGAAAGAATGTGAATTTTGTGCTAATATTAAAAATGATTAGAGGTGCTGAGGTGAGTGTTTGGAACAGGTATTTTTGTCCTAAATGTCATGTTAAAAAAAGGGGAAAATTCATAGAAGATTTAGTAAGCAGTAGTAGAATGTTGATTTAATTGCTACAATTCAACATAGTTTTGTGAAAAAGGTCATGTTGATAAAGATGTAAGACTTTTAATTAGGTTCTCTCTGATAAGCTGGTACAGCTATGTTGGTTCTATACAATAGCTAACAAAAATGTATGAAATGCAATAAATATTAATGTATAATGGTCTGGATATTTGACTGACGTATAATTATGTCATGGAGAAAAGTCTTTTCATTTTTAAAATAATTATCTGGACATTTAATGAATATCTTTAATTTCAGTGTGGAAGAAATAAAACTGTAGGCGATCAAATCTGGGGATGAAAAATATTTCCAAGAAAAACAAATGTAATGAAGAATGCAAGCAGTTTTACAGATGCTCATTTGACAGCTGAGCCTAGAGGATTGTAGTGCAAAAAGGGCCTAAGGTCATCTGGAGTGGGATTTTAACTGCATTTATTGGTGCTCACATGGGAATTCTGTGCTAGAGATGCTCTCTCCTGATTATGGCCAATGGAGTCAGCAAGGTCTAGGAAAAGTTTCCTCAGTGTGACAAGAGTTGAGAATCAGTTTTTTCTTAGCAGAAGCACTTTTTGCTGCTTAAAATATCCTAAGATGTATGATACATCTGCCTTATATGGGATTTAACAATTGTTTAGCTCATGGGTATCTCAACAGAAAATTTTCATGTAGACCTGTGGGCGTGTGTGTTTTTCAGCAGGTTGGGTTTTTTTGGTTTTTGGGGGATTTTTTTCTTCTTTTTTTTTTTTTAAATTTTTGAAAAAGTCTAAGAATGAGGTTGGTTAGAGCCTGGGCTAGATTTAGCACTGACCTTGACTAAGTCACTAATGTCTTAATTTCCTAAGTGGGCAAGAAAGGGAAGGAGGTAAAACAAAAAATGGAAACAAAGCAGAAAGCCTCAAAACTCAGTCTGGTTTTTTTTCCAGATGCTTGAGGGTTGCTGAGAGTAAATGTTTGTACAAGCTAGAAATGGAAACTCAGAGATTTACAAGGCTGTTGCAGTTTCAAAAAGATGCAGTCTCCAGAGTTCAGTAATGGCTGTTCAGTAGCAGGAAACCAAAGTGATGTTCAATGATCTCCTGAGGGTGGCCAGAAACACCGGCCTGCTGAGCAGACTGTAACATCTTCTCAAGGAGTTTATGTAAAACAGACATATGTTTACACTGTTGGTTGTTTTGAAATGTCTTTTTTTTCCAGCATGTACTTTGTTCTCAGTGCTTAAATAAACAATGCTTTGGTTCAGAGAAGGCTCCTTTGTTGCTGAGTGTCTCCAGTTCCTGCCTCTCAAAGGAAAGAAGCCCTGGACCAACTCCAGCCACAGGTGATAAATAAACCAGTAGGCAAGAGAGGGTGACCCACCAGCAGGGGACCATGCAGCAGGAAAAAAACATTAACAAAAGGGAAAGCAAAAGAGTGAAGATGCTGATAATTTTGATAGCACTGCAACAAACATTTTTACAACGTGCTTCTAAGAGCCAGTGGATAAATTGACATACATAACTTCCATACATAGAAGTGCATTTAGATGCAAATTACCTTGAGTAATTTTTATATATATATAAAAATTATATATTAAAATATATATTATTATATAAATATGTAAAATATATGTATTTAAATAATTGAGCATGTAGCAAGTCAGATAATTTATTTTCTGCTTAAATAATATATATATATATTTTAATGTAAGAAACTGTTTGGGGGGAAATGTGTGTGTATTCAGATATGGTGCATCTAGATGAAGTTTTCCTGTAAGCAATTTGAGCTGGTTTACATTAAAAATGATTTCTAGGCAAGAACCCCAAAATGCTATGTACTCTTAGATTCAAATGGAATCAGTTTCTACAGCACATCAGCTGCATTTTGTACCTTTATATCTTGTAACAGAAGTGGTGGGCTTCACACCACACATACATTCTTCATTTGCTGAAGAAGTTAATTAATGCATTACACTTGTGTAATAAGTTTTGATGTTTTGCAGTTGTACTAAATAATTAGTCTTCCTGACGAGCCTTTTTTCCCATTATGTCCTCTTTTTTTTCAGCACTAATTTTGAATAAAGATGCCAGGGTCATGATGTTCAGAATGGCAGGTCAATAACAAATTGAAATAAAAATGAGCTTTGGGGGAAAATCAGAAAAATTAATTAGTTGGGGATGTCAGAGCCTCCTTAGCATGCAAAAAGAGTGGAGTTGGTCAGTGAGAAAAAAAATATTAATTGGTTTACATCATATGGACTGAAGATGCATTTAATTAGAGGAAGAACATCCTCTCTCATCTCTTGGGCATGCTGGGTCAGAACTTTCATATTTTCTTATATATTTCACACCTTCATTGGTTTCTTGCAGAAACAACTGTGATTTGCCAAAGTTTTCAAGATGTCATTAAAAAGGAATTTTCACAAAATGTCTTGAGGGAATAAGCTTAAAATATATGTAAAAAAAAAAAAAGTATTTCCATTACAAATTTCAGGTGATGTATTACCTTTAGAAAATAAGATAGAGATTTTAAGAATATTGCAGTAAACATTTCTTCTTACTTTCAAGCAATCACATCAGGGTACATAAACCAAAAATATATCAAGTACCATTTGGCTTAGATGACTTTCTGATTAGTAACAACAGAATTTGCATTCCTAAGAAAAACTGGAAGCATCCATAATATTCCATTGCTACACTGTAAAATTTGTAACTAATAAAATATCTTATTTTCTCAGTAAAATGTGGCTTTATTTCCCAACACAGCCACAGAGCAGGCATTGGGGTCAAAGATGATAAGATGCCTTAAGTGGCAACAAGAAAGAACATCACCTCTCGATCACAGGAAAGATTTCTGGCAAATATATTTCTGAAAAAAAAATTCAAAACAATGAAGGATGTCATTGAAATGTTTGTATGCAGTTCAGTGACATCTTCAGCCATAATTCTTCAAGAGGAAAAACAGAATAAACCGACACTGACTACTGATCAAAGTGGAATTAAAGGAAAACTATTTTTTCATGGCTTAGATAACTGACAACAATTTTCACTTTCAACAGTTTTAAAGCATCATCAGACAACATTTCAAAGTAGATATGTGTTGCCTCTATTTTTCAGGAAACAGAAATCATTTACAAAAACAAGGAGCCAATGAACCCACAGGTGAACTGATCAGTCTGTGTGCACCCACAAAGCTCATCTCTGCAAAGGTGACATGACTCTGGCTCTGACTATCTTTGATACTTGTGCAGCCTTTGGGTTAGACCAGTGTGTCAGTGAGGATTGTCTGTCTGGGATCAAATCCTGGCATGGCAGTGGCAAGGATGCAGAGTGTTTAGCCATAATGAAGACCAATGGTTCCCACCCACAAATGTTTACTTTGTTTGCTAGTTTCAGAGTGTGGTTGCATACTTAGCTGGCATTATTTGATTTCTTCTCAAATATTAAAAATAGTAATTTAGGCTTCTTAAGACATATTCCTAGGACACTGTGTTATATTAGTGTGTTCTCTCAGCTGTCACTGACAGTACAGAGTGCTGGGTCACGAAGACTTAACATTTCAGAGACAAGTACCAATTCTTTTTGCACTCAGAAAACAGAAAAACTGCAAACATAAGGTCTTGATCTTGTGTTCCCCAGCTGGTGCTGAATCCAGCTCCATGACTGGATTGTGCATTCCTGTGTGGCTCAGTCCCATGCTGTCTGCCTGTGGGATGGAGTGTGCAGGAGCCCTGGACAGTGCAGCTTTTGACATGGGGGAAAAGCTGAACACAGCAAATAAAACAAATGGCAGTGTGAGAAGCTGGTCAAAGTTACAGAAAGTGCCAAGTAGGAGAGATGGATTTTGCAGGCGGTGGAGTTAGGTAAGAAACATTCAGACTCCTCAAATCCCAGAGCCTTTGGCAGCTTGCTGTGCCTTGCCAGCTATCCATAGGTGCCTTTCCTGGCACAGGGATATACCCAGCATGGACATCCCACAAGGCCCAGTTTAGCTTGGTGATGGTACCAGGAGTTGTTTGGGTACAGATGGAGGAAAAACAGTGGGGCAAAAGTGCAGCAGGGCAGACTATTTTTTGGGTACGGATTGTGGTCAAGAAAGAGATGTAGGTGCCAAAATAAGAGCCCAAGAGATGCCTGGTACACCATAAGGGTGCTCAGTAGGTAAGTGGTGCTGTTGAGGAACATCTGTGGGGGAGTCCTGCTCTCCACCATGGAGGCTGGAGCAGGACAACAAACCAGACCTGTTCCGAGCCTGCTCTGAGGGATAGACAGTTTTCTGTGCTAAAGAAGGCCAGGGTAGGAGGTGCACAATAATGGATTGGGAATCCTGCTCCACAAGAAACACAGCAGCAACCACCCACTGCTTCCCAAGGCAAGAAGTGACATGGGGTGAGCAGAACTAGATGGGGTCAGAGTTTATAGATACAACCCAGCATTTAGGCAGGAAAAAAACCTCATGTCCCACTGTATAAGAAAAGAAGTATGTGCATGTGTGATACAACTGGAAACCTTTTCTATAGATTCTTCTTCCTAGATGAACTCATTTGCAGGAAACTTTCTTCCTCCTCCACAGAAGATCCTTTCAGTCTCTGATTCTGTTCAAGTTAACTCAAGGTGCAGATTGCGTGTTTTGGTTTATTCGGAGATATGGGTTCTTGGAGCATTTCTTTGCAAAGAATGTGTTTAAAGGCATGAGGGGTTACTGGAATACAGAATAGTCCTGAGAAGTCAGAGTAATTTCATCACTTAACTTGATCCTAGAAAGTTAAATAAGCAAACACAGTAACAGGGTTTGCAAAATAATTAACATTCCTATTATTTAAATATGATTTCTATGGCCTGTATGATGTCCTCTGGAAATTCCAGTCTGTTTTCAGGATGGTGTTAAACCAAATTAAGCAATATTAAAAAAATTATGGCTAATAAAATGCAAAGTAGAGGGTAATATCACACCTACACAAATTTTAACAAATGGACAAAATTATTGTTTTGATGAAGAATAAGACCAATTGGTGAGGGAGTTCTTTATACAACTCTTATTTTAGTCCCCCCCCCCCCCCCCCCCCCAATAAATAGCAAGGACTTATATTGAAAATATTTCACCACATACATGAACTGGGGAAGTATTAATGTTCAAGTAGACTCTGAAAATAGCAAAATATTCCTTGAAACTTTAGTAGCAATTCTGGAGATGCTTGAGCCACGGGGACTACAGAAGCTTAGATTCTGTGTGGGGTTTTTTTTTGACCAGTCTAGTTCTAATTAAAACATTTTCATGAACAAAGCCTGGAAAAAGCAGAAGTATGGTTTTGGTTTTCCCCTTCTCTTAAATGGCACTTGAATTGAAATGAAAGTTTTCTTAATAATTACATATATCCCAGTATTTAAAATATTGTATGTTTAAAATAGTTTTTGACTAGTTTTACTCATTAAAAAGTCTGAGCAATGCGATATCTTGGGGAAACTTGCTGTATATTTACTAGTTTTGAAGATATTTCTGATATTTGAGGAATGTTTGTTTTTCCACAATTTGGGAAATGCTGTAATTTGACTTTCCTATGCACAAAACAGTCAAACTAGATGAAATCTTGCTGTAGGTATTCAGTTGGGTGTTTTTAACATCCAGCCAATGGTTTAAAATGTCTGTAAGCAGCTGTCACATGCTGTGAGTGGGTGTGTGGTGCACACACCTGTAAAGGGGGCAGATAAAGGGATAAGGAGAATTGTGAAAGGCTGGACCTAGTGACATGACTTTCACTGGTTTCCTGTGCTTTGGGATTCAATTTTCATTATGTTCAGCCTGGCGTTTCTTACAGTCGTATATCCCAGGTAGAATTTCAGCTTTCTCTTGCAGCCTGTCAAAGAGGCTGTTAGAACCATAGAGGCCCGTGGTTGCAATGTTATTAAAATTTTGGAAATGTCTTCCTGGCTTTATGTCCAGAGGCTAGAGTTAAATGCTTATAACTTAAAAAAAAACCCACAATAATCTCATTTTTAGAGATTGCTTTTCTAAAACACCTACTTTGCTTGTGAAGAATCTTTTCTACATGAAACACATTCCCTGTCCCCTTTAGAAAACCTCTGGTGTTCAGCTGTTACATGGACCCAAAAAAGACTTCAAAATTCCTGTTCTTGCCTACACAGCTTTTGACGGTCAGGAGTGCTAACTTCTATATTTTCTCCATGTTAAAAAATCTTGTTTACTGAAGGCAAAGTATAGTTTTATGTGAGATGGTACTTTTCTTCTTCCACCATTTTTGATTTTTTTTTTTTTTTTTAAATTTTGCAGGTGTCCTGTAAGGCATTGGGAGTGTGAGACTGCATTTTATTTACTGATCTGTGGGCAGGATAAGAAACCTCTTATCTGTTATCAGATAACAACACAGTCTGGGAGCTCATTGCTGCTTCATATTCTGCCTGGTGTAGGCATTGCCTGTAGTGGCTCTACACCTTGAAACCAAGGAATAATTCTATAAAGAGAATGGTTTGCAGATCCATGGGTGGTACAGCCATAGGCACTGACTGGAATGAGCCACTGCCTCACCCTGCCAGCAATTTGTGCTTTTCCCTCAAAAAGGGACCCTCCAAGCTACAAGAAAAATTAAGGATTCTACATCTTCTTACCAAAATGCAGGGTCATGGGTCTTCTAGAAATTTCTGACATGTCTCTTGCAATTAAGAGCTTATCATGTGTCAGTACATCAACAGGAGTGACAAATATAACTTTGTTGTTGTTGTTGTTGCACTGTCAGTATTTCACATTAAGACCCTTCATCATCCAGAGGATACATTTGAAAACCACATGGAAATTTAGGGTTTTGTTGATTTGGGTTTCTTTTTCCCCATATAGTTGAGTATCACAAAGGAATAAAGTGACCAGAACCAGTGTACTCAATATTTAGCATTGATCAGCTGTTACTTCAGTTCCTCTTAAGATACTCTCTAAAGCACAGAACACTTCTAGCTGCAGTTCTAGGTAACAAGTGTCAGGGACAGAAAGCTGAAAATAGATCTCTCTTTCTTCTTATTATTAGAAATATAATTAATTTCTGCATGTAGTAGAATTCCTCTGTTGGCTTGGAATTGTTGCTGGCATTTTTCCATTTTCTGTCAACAGAGTAGCGTAGAAAATTAGAAGTTCCCCTGGTCTGCATCTCCAGAAGTAATAGACACTTTATTATATCCTCTGAGTACTTCCAGTAGATGATGTTGTTGTAATGCTTATACCAGACACAGATCTAAAAGGTTTTGGCTTACACAGAGCACATTTTTTGAAAAATTACTTGCTGGTCTGTGTGGACTTTGAGCTGATACAATTTTCAGGGAGGTCAAATAGTTTTCACTAAATCATACATCATGTAATTACAGTGGTGATCCTATTCCTGTGGTGGAAAGTAATTGCTGGCAAGAGAAACTGATGCCAATATGCGAAATATTGAAGAATTAGTACCTCAGTTCTCACCAGCTCTTTCAGTGATTTGAGCTGTCAAATTTGGCTGAGTAAAAAAATTGGTGATAATAATGGACTCTGGTACTGTCTTTTCTTGAGACAATTGGTCTGTAATTTTTACAGTGTATTTCTCTGCTTCTTCCTCTCCTACCCCAGGTGTTTCAGTATTTGGGAAAGCACCAAGGAGTAAGCAACATAAACTTAAGATTTTTAGGCAGGCATAAAGAATATATAAAGGTATACATAAAATATAAATTTATCTCTAAATATATTCCCCACATACAAATACACCAGTATTTATAGATAGAAATATATTATGCATAATATCTACTATGTTAAAAATGCCTTGCTCATCCACAGAAGATTGAATCAAAGTATCCAGCTTCCCTTACGTTGACAAACTACATTTTCATGGTGTTATTTCTGTACATCAATCAATCAAACCTGGTGTTTATGCCTGCAGACAAGGAAAAGGAATTTTCTGGTGAAAATTAGCACAGATAAGTGCATTCTGAGGTCTAGGCTCTGAAGCAGATGGACCTTTCATTTGGAAGATTCACAATTAATATTAATCTAAGCCTATACATGTTTATAGAATGAGGTTTCTGTCTGCTCTTCCTAGATGGAATATTTATGATTTCTTTAATTTCTCAGAGAAAAAAAAAAGAGTTTGAATTCATAATTACTGTTAACAAAGTCTTTTATGAACCTGTGGTGTATTATAGTGTATGCATACAGAGAAAAGAATGTGCATATAAACTTTTAAAGAGATAAAGGACATTTACACCTAAAGGTATGCATGGAAAGATAATGGCATATGCTAATCATCTGTATAATAATGAATATTGCCCTTGGCATGATGGACCCCATTTGTGACATCACAATTTACTTTTAATTCTAAATATGCCAGTTATTTCATCTGGCTTTTCCTTGTCTGCACAAATGCTAAAGCAAAATAAAACCCCCTTATGTCCTTTTTGAGGTATTGCACTTTCTCTACGTTAAAGGGAAATTTCATTTTACCAGAAAATATTTCCCTTATACTTCTTTTTTGAAGTGCTAGTTATATTTTCTCCAATAGACGTCAAATTTTACATCCAACTCAAAGAACTTTTTGTCTCCAGCTGGGAATAACCTACTTAGGGAAGAATTTGGACCTACTAAAATGATACAATGTCAAAATAGAACGTGAATGAAAATAAACATCTGAGATACCTATTCTCAGCTGAGCCCTCTTGAATGTCAAAATGCAGACTCAGCAGTGGCTGTGCATGTCACTGGGGATGACACCCACACTGTCAAATAACAACAAAGCATTGTTCAAGTCAGTCTGTGGAGACTACATTAGGTTGTCAAATGAAACAGATGCCAGCACAGATTATATTGCCTCTGAAAGACAAAAAATAAGAAATTAAACACAAAGACTCTGATCTTCAATCAAAGTGTACAAGTGCATAGAATGCCACCTGGCCTGTTTTTTTTTTTTTTACTTTTTAAAAATCATTGTTTTGGGTTTTCAAGAGTTAGAAGCAGTGCTCCTTTTTCCTGTAATGTGTACTGTTTGGATTTTTTTTAAGTTACTGCAGATTAAATATGCTTATTCAGTAATAATTATTATTTTAAATAATTATTATTAATGCAAATGGTTCTTAGTACTATTGTTCAGTTTTTATTGTTTCAGTGCAAGATCTACCTTTTAGAAACTTCTCAATGGGCTATACCACTATCAGTTTACCAATTGAAATTATAAGCAATCAATAGCACAGAATTACACATTACCATTAACAAAACAACATTTTAGCTTTGCTGTGCTATAGCTTAACAATTATCAAAAGAAATTATCAAAAACATCAAAAGAGTTCACCTGCTGCCAGATTTTCACAGCAAAGCTAACCCTTCTCGTTAAACAGTTCCTATTGAAATCCTTGAGGATAAGACAGGGAGAGTTTTTGTGAAAGACAATCATAGTAATACTTGAAACGAGTATTTTAGCATGTGTGTTAATGTGAGGACTTTATGTAGATGTTTACATTTTCATATTTTGCTGGCTCATAAGCTTGGTTAAAGCTTCCATAGCATTTTGTGTCAGCTTTAAAGAAAGATCCCACAGCTCTCCTCATTGGGCAAACAGCTTTCTTCTTCTGCAACCTCTGGGACATGCTCGGGTGGCTTTGGTCATCCTGCTGCACCCCAAAGTTCATCCCAGAGGGGTAACTTGTGTGAGCTCTGCCACTGAAGCCCTCAGATCTCTCAGTAGCAGTGGCTCTGCTCCTGGTGGGCTTGACTCATGTCTTTATTTTCCCCAAGGCAGACAACCTAATATGAGACTGTGCTGCTGCCATCAGAATGGACTCCCTCCCATGAAGAAATTTTAAGGATTTGCTGCCTGCTCTAGAAGGACACTGAAAATTCTGTGTCTGTCTTTCTTCCAAGACAAGGTCAGACTGTCCCCACAAATTCTATGTCCCTCAGAAATGTATCACATGAGTCACTGACGCTTTCTTTGCAACCCAGAATCAGCTGTGAATTTTATTTGGCTGTGTTTTTGCAGAGGCATGTCTCAGCCACAATCTTAAACCTTTGCTCAACCCTTATACTGGAAGGCTTAGTGGAAATGAAAACCATAATGTCAAATTAAATAAAGTTAATAATTGTTTGGAGGGAGTTTTTTTTATTATGTAATTAATAATTCTCAAAACCACCCCCCTCCAACCCATAATAATGCTGTACTGAGCAAGTAATTTGGGCATAAAGTAATCTAGCAGGATTTGCTAGGATCCATCATCACACGTCTGTAGAAATTTTAGGTTCTGAACAGACTCTGACTAACACAAGTAGCACAGTTTTTGCAACAATGTCTGTGTTTTAGTGGGCTCTGTGCTTTCCGTAACAAAAAAAATATTTTTCTCCATTTTTTTTGTTCCCCCACAGATTTTGTTGTAGGCTGTTTTCCTCTTCCCTGGTACAGTAAGCTCAGTTTGACCTCCCATTACTTCAGCAGATCGATATGGAAATTTTGTTCCTCTTATGCCTATTCAGTTTGGTTTCTTTTTTTTTTTTTTTCATTTACCCCATAATTTGCCAAGTAACAGGAGGCTTCTTAAACACCTCCTAAGGGCTTTGCTACTTTACAAAGAGCATTTGCATTCACTGGTTTGTAATCAAAATAAAACCTTTTTGGCCATGCTGCAATTTTCATTTTGTGGCCAATTTGTTTTGCATATGTTCTTAGCCCTTTAGAATGTTCAATAACTGTTATCAGAAGCATCAGTTAAATTCAATTCAGTTGATCTCAGCTGTACTATAACTAATGGTAAGAAACCAGATTTTTGTTATTATTGTTGTTGTTTGTTGTTTGATTTACCTTAACAGTAAGCAGGTTTGGCTGACAGGTATTTTGATACCTCTAAAATCCAAATTTTTCCCCTAGTTCAGAGTCCAATACTTCTAAGAGCTGGGTGATTCCCTGTAACTTTTGATCCAACTGCAGCCTTCAGTCCCAAGAGAATTTAGCACCTGCTTCTGATCTCACTGCAAATTCTTCTACTTTTAGAAATATTATCTCAAATGTTTTGCTCTTGGCCACTTAAGGTCCACAACACAAAATTTGAAATGTCTTCACTATGTTAAAGACTTTGATTTTCCATTTAGATTTTAAATCGTAACTTAATTAGAAAAGACAAAAAGTTTGAAGCTACATTCAGTTCTGGTGTCATCAGTCAAGAGGCCCCTAAAAAACACCAAAACAAAACCAACCCCCCCCAAACAAAACAAAACAAAACAAAAACCCCCTCCATCCACTTTTCAAGTTACAAGCCTTTTTTTCTAAAGACTAATACAATTTCCCTTTTGAAACTCTGCACTTTCTTCAGTCACTCATCTGACAGACACTATGCAAACTTTCCTTCTTTACAAAAATAAATTCTCATTCATAAAAATATATGAACAATCTTGATGCTAGACAAAGAGAAAATCCTACTAACTAAACAGCAGTGTGTTAGGAGCTCACTTTTATAGTTTTCACTATAAATTTAACCAGAAATCTTGTTAAGCTGAGACAGCTATGTGGTGAACTCTACTGTTGATTATGTTCAGCAAAAATGTTTCTTCCTCATTAGACAATGTAATGATAACAGTTTAAGTGGTCCCTTGATGTTGCCACAACAGAAAAGCAGTGAAATCCAGTGTCTGATCAATTTAGTTTATTCTGTAGTTAGCAAGTCAAATTTTAGGTGGAGAAAGTTGCTGCTGCAGACATAGCCTACAAGGTATGTAGGTATTATTATTTCTAATAAAACAGAAAATAATTGAAAATACCTGCGGAGTAGATGATGTTAAAATGAAATTTTTTTGCGAATCCAAAGAAGAACAGCATGAAAATACACACATGCAAGACCTCTCGTTTAAAAGATTGTCAGAAGGTAGCAAGTACTTTCAAAAAACACATTTGTGATATTTATATAACTCTGATAATTCATTCTTAGAACAATCACATAGTCTTGTGGTTTTTTTCACTGTGGAACCACAGTTTATGTTCATGTGAGATTATTTCAGGTTAGAGCCCTTTAATTGTACTTCCACCCTGCTCCTTGTCCTTGGAGGGAGAAATGGGCAGGAGAAGAATGGGTTATATTTGCAATGCACAAGCATTCTTTCTGCTAAAATATCATTATTATGAATAATGTGCTGTATGTGTGTTTCAACATGATTTCAATAAAATTATATATTTTAAGCATTCCTATCAGTTCTTTCTTATTATTTATAGCTTCAGGACCCATATTGCATAATTCATGTTCAAATCTTTTGCTGATATAGCAAAGACTTTATCTTTATAGCAATTGTTTAAAAGAACAAAATGATGGTATTTAAGTGGCTAATCATAGAGTTTGTCTGAGAAAATATGAGCATTTAAATGACATGCTGATAAACTCATCAGAAATGAGTGCTGGCAGCTACTAAAAATATAAAACAAAAGACAATTTCTCTGCATCTGTTGTGTTATTTAAATAATAATTGCATTTAAACCACATTCTTTTATATTCCTTTATTAAAAAGAACCAATTATGTGAAGAATGGGCACCAAAATTCCTATAATAAAACCCACATCTTACAGTTTGAATGATAGACTGCTGGTTTTATATAAATTATTTAGCCCAAGAGTTTTCTGAGAGGAAGAAAAAATATCAAATGTTTTTGAAAAGAGTGTAGAAAATCTACCTTTTCAATGTGAATTGTATTCCCATGGTTGAAACAAAATCTGATAGCAACAAAATTATTCTAAATGAATCAAATGACAGAACCCCCCACCCCCTTGTAAAACTAAGAAGCATTGTCTGAATTCCTTTAATGCTTGTGTTTCTGGGAATTGAAAATTCAGATACAGAATTCTGCTTGAACACATACACAGTGTCTTAAACTGGGGTCTTTTTTGTTTTGACTACTTTTCTAGGAATGACCTGATGAAAACATATCAGTTTCCTGTGAAAAGCATACAAGTGTTCACCAAGTTACATTCTGATAATGTTAAGAAAAAATTGAAAGAAAAAAATCCTCTAAATGTCCATGCCAGTGTGTAATTATTTCTATGCTTTTCCAGCAGGTGCCATAGCTCTCAGGAAGTAACAATGTAAGATTATTTCTAGCCATGAACATGATCATTCTGAAGGAGATACTTCAAAATTTTACTGTTCTATTCTGTGAGCATCTCATGAGTAACAGCTACAAAAAAATCAGGCCAGGTCTGCAACTGATCTGTACCTTACAGGAAAGGGCTGAATTGGCAGTGCTTGTCTAACTTGGTTGTAGCACTCATTAAAGTCTAAATAATTCACAATGACTCTGTGGCCAGACCCCTAAGGTACAGAAAAAGGATTTTGCCAGAACCTTTCCAAGCTCTTCTGAAAGAATTGCAGTATTTCATTCCCCCCAGTTCAAATGTAAGAGGCTTTTTTAAAGAGGGATGACAGACCATAAAAACAAAAGTTTTGTACATTAAAAATGGTTTTATTCTCATATAATTCTCAGAGTTGGTCACTGAACCTATTTGGTCTCTCACCTAAGCAATATGATTTGGCAAATTATTGATGCCTCTTTCTCTTTAGGTCTTCAGATGGAGACCGGAGAGTTTCCTCTTAGCTTCCATTCCCAGTCAAACCATGGATTTTCCTGTGGAGAAGATGTTTGGTGAAGCACTTCTGCTGCTGGTCATGCTTCAGCTTCTGCATGCTGAACCAATCCCCCTTGAGAAGAGAAAGGATTTCAGGTTCCCAAAATGTTTTTTTTTTTTAATGATGGACTTCAACAAATGCCCTTCCAGTATCCATTAGAACTTACCATGGTCATTTTAAAACTGGTTTTTTTTTTAAGTATTGGACTCCTCTCTTTCATATATTTTACAGCTGTTTATTTTTCCTTCCTGTTTGAAATGGGTAGAGCACCTTTATCATTAACATGCTGCATGTGTCTCCTTACTTGACTTTTACATTATTGCTCTAGCTATTACTATGCATGCATTATTTATATGGTTGGCTATCAAGGAAAAAAAGCAAGCAATTTACTTGTCAAAACATATTAGAATGCATGACTTTAAATCAAAGTTTCACGGGTCTGTAAAAAGCTATAATAAATGTTCTTTGGCTAATATGTTAGTGTCATGCAGTGGGCATGGTCAATGTATTGGGTAGGAAACCTGTAATCACTTTAAAGACTCATTGAATAGGAGAGAATTTTAGATTATTATGCTTTGCTTTTAATTGTATGACATTAAGACTTAATTTATGAAGATTATATTATTTCAGTTTAAGAAAATTCTAACCTATGTTTTAATGTTACCATCAGATTTAAACAGGTATTTGCTCGGTATGAAAATTATAAACATGGAGCCTAATTATTGAAATCTAACCTACACATACATATCTTTGGATTTAAAATATATACCTTTCCTGCAGAATGCATTCCTCTGAGTTAAGGTTCCAGCAGTGTTGATAATTCTGTCCTCCACGACACAGATTTTATGGCTTCCATGGCCTTGTGTTTCTTTACTGTAGCACAGAAACAATTGCAACTGAAATCACCATGTGCAATCCTTACACAACAGGTCCCCAAAAATTGATGTGAGCCACCTGCTTCATGCAGAAGGTGAATTAGCTCCCTGTGAACTACATTTAGAAAGCATTTTGACAAAGCCAGGGTACTTTCCAGCTCTCCGTTGCCCTTGTCACAAAGAGAAACACATATATCTTCAATGCAACTGGTGTTTAGTTAGCACTGTGAAAATTTCCAAAGTTGAAATTCACTGACCAAACTGGAAACAAGGGGAACAACAACAACAAAAAAAAGTATTTAACCTCTCTCAGCAAATAAAACCTGGAAAACAACTGAGAGTCAAAAGTCTAGAACAAAAATTGTAAAATTAGATCCAGGCAAATCTCACAAAAAAAAGTTTCCAAATAGAAAATAAACTGTAATTCTGAATAAATTTCAATTAAATAATCATTGCATTATATTTCTAACCTCATTTTAAGAATATAGCCACTTGTTGGGTTTAGAAAAGTCAGTAATATCTTTCCTCATCTTGAAATAGCATTTTGGGTAAAATAAACTTTTCTGGTCCATTCAAACTTTCAAACTGTAGTCACAAAGATCTAAGGAATGTTTATCACACTTGCAGACACGCTTACAAATGCAGGCCCTAATTTTTAACCATTGTCCATCATACCAGAGAGTGTTTTTTCATTTCTTTTTCCATAAGTTCTTCCCAAATCATATTGAAATTAGGGAACTGAAAGGCAGCTTATGTGAATGTTGGAGTAATTATAAAAGTTATACAAGATGTAATATCATACAATCTGGGGAAAATCCCAGTTAATGACACTTTTTGTAAGGAGAAGGCAGAAATGTGCCATGGCAATGTCCAGTTTTATTAAGATACAGTGACTTATTCAAGGTGGCTGAAAAACATTGTGGTTGGACAATTAATGGTATCCTATTTTCCTTTCTGATGTGGTGAATTACCCAAGTGTTCAGCAAAGCCAAGATGGTTTTGTATCCTCAGAGTAGAGACTGATCCATTCTAGATATACACCAGCAGTGAATTCTGAATAAGAAGTCAGAGTTGAAAAAGTCTGACAGAAAATGTAAGCTTATTTAAGTCTAGGTAGGCAACAGGCTGTGTCCTAATGCCAAGGAAAGTTTGGCATTATCCAAGATTTGATTGCACTGAGCACTCTCTGGGCAGTGGGTGGTCTCTGCCCTAAAGAGCTTGCACTTGGAGTATTCTGCAGTGGGACAGTGTATGACTTCCCAAAAGTTATGCTCCAGCTTGGATGAGATTAACCAGCTCTACACCTGTGGTGATAGCTGAAAAATTTTGACCTGTGTTATTATCTGACACTGGGTCAGATTACCCTAATTTATGTACAGGCTGTGGCCATAAGGTAATTTCTTTTCATATGGTGAAATAGTCACCTTTTTTTTTTTTTTTAATGTCCTCAGCTTCAATCTATTTCAACATTTAACCAGATGACCTTCAAATCTGTTTTGGGAAAAAAAAATTAGTCTTTTTCACATTGTTATTTATGATTTCAGAGGAAGGAAAAGCACATTTTCACCAGGGGGAAATATGCCATTTTTAGAAGGTCTATTTGTCAGATTGTAAAAGGTGTTAAAAGAGGGAGCAGTTATTAAGGTTCTGCAAGAGGAATCAGGAAAAATAATTCATATAATATTATTTGTCTAAGGTTGCTTTAAAAAAATATACAGATTTGCTAAAGCAAATCTATTAGTTATGTTCCCCATGTGAAAAGAGCAAGACAATTCTGGGTCAGCTATTTAAAAAGGCTATAAAAAGATGGTGTTTGATATATTGAAATTATATTTGAAAGAGGAAGAAACGCTTACAGACAAAGAAGAAAATTGCAAGGTTTAACAGGGTTTTATTGTAATGAGATTGATGGACATTTGTGGGCATATGTAAATAGGTTTAGTCAGTGCTTCACTGAAAACAACATTGGAGATAAGAAAAATGCCATATTCCTGCTGTACAGTGCAAGACTCATGAAGGCTGGTTGGATTTTCTGTCTCTTCATAAAACCTGATAAAGTAAAGAAATTATTCCAAACAGACAATAAGTAAATGCCAACCATATATTGTAAGTGGATTATTATGCTTTAAACTGACTGGGGAGTTTGAGAAGAAAAAAAAAAAAAAAAAAAAAAGCAATGCATGGCATACAGGATTTATTTTAGATATGATGGAGAATGCTCTGGAGCTTTATGACCTGACTGAAGACTGGGGAAACAGTTTGAAGGTAGGATGGTGTGTTGGATGATGGACTCATTCAGAAGTTGTGGCAGTGGTGGGTATTTTCCCTGGCCTGTGCATCTCTGATCAGGTGTTATAACTAACCAGGTGCAGGGCTCATCACACTAAACTGAACGATGAACAGCTGGCTGGATCTCTGCTGATTGCAGTGTGGGCTCTCCTATCTGGCTCACACACAAGCCTCTGGAGGTAAATATCTATACAGGGACGTCCATAGCTGCAGCTTTTCTAAGACACTGAGATCAGAAAACAGCACAGTAACACCATGCACAGGGCAGTGTGAACTGATAATTGCCAGAAGCTCAGAGAGACTCAGAAAAGTTAATACAGAGATGTGTAGGACAAGCCAACCTTGGATTTTGCAACTGGGTTCTGCCCTAGTGAATGCCAGTGACTGGATAGGATGGAATTTCATATTCCACTTAGCAGGGAGTGGCCATTATTCACTGGGGAGGTGAGCAGTGTGACGCTGAGATCTTCTCTGAGGCAAGGGAAGAGCCAGCTGAGGTTTCTAACACACATAGCTGGCCAGCAGTAGAGGCAAGAAATAGAACTGAAATCTCTTGCCTCCAAGACAGAGACTTCTTTACAAAAATTCCCTTGTTTCTATTCTTCCTGAACCTGTCCTTTCTTTTTGCCCTCTATTTTGTAACCTCCTTCTGGATTTTCTTTATCTACTTATTGCTATTTATCAAGACGTTTTATCACATTTTAAAAAGCTGTATATAAAATAAATTTAAAAAATCCTTTACTAATGCTAGAAAGATAGTATGATTATATGTAAGGACAGAGTACATTCTGAGACTCCCCAGCCTTCCCCTGTGAAAGAAATAGATGATTATGTTTAATGAATCTGTTGACAATACAAGAAAGGATCTAGTCTGCCTCGAGCTTTATAAATATACTTTAGCTGGAAGGCTTAGTTATGTAGGATACGACAAACTTAAGCTCTATGATCTTAGCTAAGAAGAAATCTCTGTGGAAGCTGGTTATCTGTCATGGGGTTAACACCAAAAGAGTTCAGAGATTATGGAAAAGCTTTGTGAAAACAATACACATATGGGAGGGAGGAGTTCACTCAGAGGATTTTTTATTTTTAATAGTTGAGTATGAGGTGATAAGACTAAGCTAGAGAGACAATAGAATATTTTACAGAATCAGGACTCCTCTAAATATTGCTTCATGTCTTTCATCCTCTTAATGAAGCTTGAGAGAGCTGTAGAAAGATGGATATTGACCTGGAGGAGTTAAGAATCCTGTGTATTTTCAGTGATGTTGTCCTTGGCCTTTTTTATGCTTTCCTGAAGGTTAATTATCCATGGGTCTTTTATCCTATTTGTATCTTGGAAGTTTGAATAAGCAAAATAATAAACAGCTTATGTACTATTTTCTTATTTCAACATTTTAGACTGGCTTTTTCTATATAAGTCACACAAAGTATTCTGAGGGATGATTTGTACACAGATGTGTGCTGATCTTTCAGAATGTCTGGTGAAGAGAAATGTGAAGGAATAGCATCCTAGGAGAGATAACATTTAGCCCAATCTTTGCCCAAAGCAGGGTCATTTATACTAGAAATATTCTTAATAGGCATTGGTATGTTTTCAAAAACTTGTATGGCAGAGACTCTACAAATGCTTCTGGTAATATTTTCTAGTGCCTCTGTATCCTCACCACTAGGTAAGTTGCAGATATCTTCCAATTTTCAAAAGACAGATGCATGCTGGAGTTTAACACTGGCAGTAGATGATAACTGCACTCAGCTGAACCATTCCCAAATCAAGAAAAGCCTTTAAAGATTCCTCCAGGTGGTGGGTGACCAGCACACTGCTCCTTCCACAGGGCTTGCTTACAATTGAGGGATCAATGTGGAAGGTGATAAAGATTTTCTTCAGTTTTTTTCTTATAGTGACTTAGCAGAGAAAATAAAGACAGGTTGCTATCACTTAAAAAGCTGGAATTATTAGGCCATAAACTAGAGTATGTAAAACTGCCAGCAAGTGGAAAAGACAGAATAAAAATAAAAAAAAAATTGGTTATAAAGCAACTTCTCCTGGCTGGCCTGTCCAAGGGGGTTTCTGTTTACCAGCTTTAGTTTCACTCAGCACAGGGGCTTCTCTGTTGCAATCATTTCTAAACAGTGTCTTCTGAGGATGAGACTTTTTTTTCCTGACACCTCAGAGACACCACCCTGAGCTTCTGGAAAGCTCTAGACTCAGGTTCTAGAGAAAACTCTCTGCTTTTCTTTGCCTCTCTGCCATGGTTTTATGTCTCTGATTTTATTTCTCTATTTTCGATTTTACAGACCTCAGGACCAATATTAATTTTTGAAAAAAGACAAATGATTTTTGACTGAATGTCACCTCATTGCATTTTTATTGAAGTTTAATTCTGCCATGGACCTTTTTGATCTCAGACAGTTTGAAGGTAATCAGTTTCATGAGAATAAATTTTATCTAAAATTGAGTTGGAAACTTACACAAATCTGTGGACTTAGCAATTACCCTTCCTCTCTGGATGTTATTTTGTATTATGTGTTTTGTGAGAAAAATTTGATTTTTTTAAATCCTCAGACTTGTACTTAGACAAAAGAATAAGTGTTAACTTTGCTGGAAGTGCATTCAGTGATGTCTCTATTAATCACAGCCATTCTACTTCTCAGATCAAAGTGGAGCACATTTGCAGGAAGCCCTTTGTATTTTTAGCTAATTCACATATGCAGTAACATCCACAAACCTGATTAACATCTCTTGTGTTGGATACTGGGCAGGAGACATTATCCCTGCACCATCTAAGGGTAGGATCTATCTAATCCAAGATCAAGAGTCAAGCTGTGGGAAAGAATGTGACAATCAATTTATTCCACATAAACAATTAGAATCCTATTTATTCTATATAAACAATTAGAGTCACAGATTTTTATGTGTTGCAAGGGACCCATCAGGGTTATTGAAGTCCAACTCCTGGCCCAGGACAGCCCCAAGAGTCCCAACCATGTGGGTCTGACACATGGAAGTCTTTTTCTTGTTGGTTATCTCAGCTGTGGATGTTTGAGGTTTTTTAATAACTCATGATTTTGCCCTTGTGTTATTCAAATCATTAGTTTTGCCACTGCCTTTATCAGGAGTAGAATTCCTCCAACAGGAATATTGCACAAGCTACATCTCTGAGATTTTCCTGAGTGCTTAACAGGAGGTAACCTTTATTATCTTCAATTTTTCATCAGCTTCAATTTGATTCTTTTTTCTAACTGACCTTTACAGGTAATGGTAAGAGAAGTCCTGATTTTTTTTTTAATTTTGAAAAGATATTTTAAAGAGAAATTGGGGAAATGTTTGCATTTTTCCCACTATTCTATTGCTATTGATTAATCATCTAAATACACTTTTTATTTTGAGATATTTTAAGAATGCATTTCAAGCAGCTAGTGGAATATTCATTCAGAATAAACATTTTATGCAATCCTATTTCAGAGGCCAAATTACAATTTAGCAATAAATTTGTGGCAGTGGGTATAATGAAAACACCGTTGTTATTTGGGATGCAACTACATGACTGGAGGTATTTATATTATTTACTGAAAAGTATATTTTCTTAGACTTCATGAGACAAGTTATTATTGCTATGCTGGGGTTTGTAAATTAAATATATTTTGGGCAGGTCGGTTCTAGATTAGGACTCTCATGTGTGAGGAATATAGAAACCTGAAGTAAACTAAAAAGAGAGTGGATTTTAATCCTACACCAGTCATTGGAAAATGAAATCAGACGTTCCACAATTTAAAGATATCTGCATGAAAAACAAGAGAAATGTGAAGGGGATAATGGCTAAGTGATAATTGCAGGGGGTTTTGTTTCAGTTTAATGTTCCTTAGGGCAGGATTTTGTTTACATTATGCTACTTAACTTTTTGTTTCTTGCCACTTACCAACTAGGTCATTCTGCAAAGTTCTGTGCCAAGAATTTTGAGAAAATATATTTCCCTCTGAGGATTTATAACATAATTCTGTCTCATTATGCCTGGTGTTTTTCTCCTCATGTTGTGATATCCTCAAAGAGGAAAGAAGTAAAACAGCTTGTCTTCTTGTCAGTAAGGCCCAAACAGACTGGAAAAATTAGTTGCAGCATTTACACAATAATATGATGCCAGCTCATGTGTGCTTCTGAAATGATCCTAGATCAAAAAGGAACCACTTAAAGAGTGTATGAGGTTCCCTGTGAAGTAAAAATTAAAAGAAAAATTATTGCAAATTCTAAGATATTTCAGCAATAATCAGCTGTGACCTTTTTTCTGAAAAACAGAGATTCATTATATCTTATTCCTGTCTGGTAAGGGCAACCTGTCTTTATGCTGACCTAATGTATAGTAACAAATTAAATATTTACCTATTTTTAATAAAGGGGGAAAATACCCTGGAATTTCCATTTAATTCTGTTCATGGGTTCCCATAACAGATGTTAGAATTTTAACTCAAAAGGGACAGAGCCTTAGTCTATTTCCTGGAGATTAAACCAGTTATATAGCAAATCTGAACCCAATGCCTTTGGACGCTCTGCTCTTCTCACACAGCTGATGAATGGTCTTTTGAGGGAAGCTGTTCCTGCTGCTGGCCTGCAGGCCAACAGGACACAGACTCCAGTGCCCTGCTCAGATGGTCAAGGACAAGTTCAGACACCTCATTACTTGTCCTGTGTGCCCAGGAATAGGAGGGGACAACATGACCCTAGGAAACCTCTGTTCCACCAGGCTAGGACATATCTGGAAAAGCTGTGGGAACTTGGGGATGGGGATGGCTTACTGGAAAGGAGACCACACACCAGGTCTGTGTGAGAGAGGAAAATCTATAATGACCCATAAGAAGAAGAAAATCTGTGACTCAGTGGGATAGATGCAAATGCAAGGCCTTCTTTCTTCCCTGCAGTGAGCTCTGATGCGCTGGACAGAGGCTTCAGATAAAGACATAAAGAAGATTGTCAGTGTGCATGAGGCAGAGCAAACCCAGAGGGCAATGGACATGAAGGAAGAATGTGCCTCATTCTGTACATTTAAATGAAGAGGAAGAACTGAATGACTCATCCAATCCAAGATTTCAAGGGTGAATTCTTATTACACATCTGAGGGTCTCACAAATCTGTAAAGCACATCACAGGCACAGACTGTATCCTTAGATACATCAACAAGAGATCCTGGGTTTGAAGCAGATCCCTCCCTTTACATGATGGGATTTTCACTGATGTGGCAGTACATCATGCACATGCCCCCAGCCTGTCTTTTCTCAGGTGGTGTTTACTGGCTAATTCAAAACTATCTGCCATCCTTCTGTTTGCCTTTGTAGATAAGTTGTACCCTTATATCCATCACAGTAATAGAATAAAATTCTAAAGCAAGACAAAGTGGAAAAGACAACTCAGCAATCACTTTATCTGCACAAATGAAGTGAGGCTTGCAAAACCGTTGCTTTTAAAGTTGAGTATCATCAAAGGTACCTCAGCCTTCCTTTGTCTCCTGGCACTGGTAGCGTGTAACTTCTTTCCATGACAACTTTCTGGCTTTCCTCCTTCTACAATCCATTTCAATCTGAACTCTCCCTAAAACTCATCCTTTCTGCATAAAAAGAAAACTAATAAATAACTGTTTTAATTTGTTCTGTTCCCTGATAAATGCCAGTGAAATACTCCTGCTTTTATTTCTCTATGTTCTGAATTTTAAATATTGTCCTACAGTTGATCCTTATTTAAATAAGATACTTGAGTTCCAAAATTTAGTTCCTTTTGCTGTTCTCTTATGGTAGCATCTGATTCCACTGTCATTCAGCATCTTAGACTTATTTGTTTCAAAACTGAATTAATATTGGTTTCTTATGTTCAAAATTCCAGTGTATTTATCAGAGACAACAGGAAGACCCACACAGCTTTATCTATAAGTTTTCTACTGTCTATAAAGCAAAACAATTACAGTCCTTTAAAGGATTCTGTTGAGTGGATAAATTTGAGAGTACTTGTGTCACTTAAACCTGGCTGTAGTCCCTGCACTAAGCTTCTGTGATCTCTATCAATCAGCTCAAGAATCACCTTCAGTATCCCAGCCAATCTCTTATCTCCTAGCTGACTCTGAGCAGAGCAAACAGACACTGTTTTATGCAGTATTTAATGGTGAATTGGTATAAATTGACATTGTAGAGGTGATGTGGAGGTTCCTTGATATTGCTAAATATTTTGCTGATGTCCTTTCAAGACCCTTTTGGAGGAATGCCACTGAAGACACTCAAGTCAAATTTTTGACTCAAATTGAGAAAATCTGGCTTAGGTTTACAAAGCAAAACCAAAGTCAAATGAGATTCCCTAAAACCAGTTATGAAACCAGGAGATGGTTTATATCTATTACATAGATCCAAATATTTCAAACCCTGCACTTGCGGAGATCAGGGACTTCATTTGTTGTGGAGTTGAACAATTCCACTCATTTTTGTTCCTGTTTCCTCCCCTTTGGACTGGACTTTTAATCTGCCTTTTGCTGAGTGTTCCTTATCAGCTCTTTCTTAATCATCCTTTTACCATCATTGAATCCTTTTAAAGCATTTCTAAATAACTTAAGTAATACTACCAAATGACTACTATTACAATTTCAAAGAAGAGAGAATTGGACTTTCAACAGATTGCAGACTGACATGCACATGTGGCTGCTATGGATGGGCACCTCCTGGCAAAATCCTGGGTGAAATGTGGGCTGAACTACCTCATATAAAGATTATTGTTTTCTCAGTTTCCTCACTGATGTGAATAAAATCTTTTCTTTCATTAGCTACCAAAGATGAAGGGTAGGCATGTTACTAACCAATATAGAAAAAGTAAAAGGGTTTATACTGAGCCACTAAAATTTTGGCTGAGTAGGTGGTGCTTGAGAAATCATCTTTGTGTATAAAGGAAAACTTTCCCTCTACTGTTAATGTAACTCCTGTGCAGTTCCATCTTAACTGATGCATTTATATAGACAAAAAGAGCTTATCCAAGACTGGAATGCAGGTAAATTTTGTCTGAATAATAACTTAAGTGGACCCATGCACATCTGGGAGTGAAATAAAGGAAAGATTAATTAAAGAAATATATTTAGCTTTGGTATCTTCTGACAACTTCTGAGGCTTAATTAATGTTTTTCTGCATTTTGAGATTACCAGATGGGCAGCAGTATACAAATGTAAATTTTTAAATTTTATTGTAAAAACCTTCAATTTTTGGATGAGCATCAGCTCAGAGAGTTGTGAAATAAAGGTATAGTCAGGTGATCGGACAAATAAGCGAAGGTGCTGGCCAGCCTCTTTGGAAGTGAAAATGATTTTGTAAGACTTCTTGTGCTAGTTAAAGAGGATACCTGTGCAGGCATAATTTGTGAATTCAATATACTTCCCCAAAAGTACTTCAATGACAAAATCAAGAGTTTACTTGTAATAGCATATTTGTTTAAAATAAACGTATTTTGACTTTGGATTTTTCAGACCTTTTTTTTTTTTTTTTGGTCTGCTTGTAAACTTCCTTCAGCCTCAGCTGTACTATAAACTACACAAACACAAACATACATAATACATGCATATTTGTTTGTATATATTTTCACAAGTGTCAAGACAGAAGTTGAATCCTGATTACAGGTGCAGGTCTGGGTGTATGGGTCAAAGGAATATGCTAAACTGATACCTTATTATCATAGAATAGTTTGGATTGGAAGGCACTTTTAAGGATCATCCAACTCTGCCCCTGCAATAAGCAGGGATCATTTTCAACTAGATCAATTTAGTCAGAGCCCTGTACAATCTGACCTTGACTGTTTCAGGGATGTGATTATTATCATCTTGCTGGGAAACTCATTTCAGTGTTTCACCACCCTTATTGTAAAAAATTTTCTTCCTTGTATCATGTTTAACTTCTCTTAGTTTAAAACCTGCTTTGCCCTTTTGCAAAAAAGTTTCTCTCCATCTTTCCTACAAGCCCCCTTTAAGTATTGAAAGGCTGCAATAGGATCTCCCCAGAGCTTTCTCTTCTCCAGGCTGGAAAATCCCAGCTGTCTCAGCCTGTCTTCATCAGGAGCTGTTCCAGCCCACTGACCCTGTTCATGGCCCTACACTGACCCCACTCCAGCAGATCTAGGTCTTTGCTCTGCTGGGGACCCCAGAACTGGATGCAGGGATCCAGCTGGGGTGTCACAGTAGCAAAGAGGGTCAGGATCACCTCCCCTGACATGCTGGCTGCTTCTTTGCATGCAGGCCAGGACAGGGTTGTCTTTCTGGGCTGTAAGCCCGTGCTGTTGGCTCAGGCTCAATTTCTCATCTGCAGGTACAGCCAAAACCTTCTCCTGCAGGGCTACTCTCAATCCCTTCATCTCAAACCACCCGCAGGACCTTGCACTTGGACACTTTATGATTTACAAATGAGAAGTGCATAATGATACGGTTGTGCCATTTGCTTTATAGGAGAAGAAATAATGTGATAGAAATCCATTAAATGCACATGTCCTAGTGGACAGGAAGCAGTACTCTGCTCTTCAGGGTAGATTATCAATTTCTTCCTCATTGTTCCAAGAGGTGACATAAAAGATAGGAAATAAAAACTGGTGGATGCACAGTGAGGGGTGGAATAGGGTATTAATCTGACTTTTGAGACTATTCAAACTCTGATATCAGAAAACCCTTCATCTCTTCTCTGGATCAGAAACGTCATGCTGGAGGGATACTGTGAATATTCAAGGAATGCAAAAGACTATGTTTATCATATCTATTAGAAAATTTAGACTTTTACATATTAAATAGTCTCCTTAATTAAGGTAGTGTATCATTATGGTTGGTCAGCTAATGGCCTTTGTCACTCACAAAGATAGGGCATGCATGTTAGAGAAATACAGTGAGAATTAAAGTGCACACTAGAAGCCAATTCAGAAAACGCAAATATACCAAAGCCCTCTCTTTCTTCCATGAAACATGGTTCAGATAGAAAGATGACCATCCCATTAATCTGCTCCACAATACGGAACACCTACCAAACAGTTCAACAGGCCCAAGAAAACATTCCCCAAAGCACTTGTTATTATTTCTCAGTAGGTTAATCTGACTCTAGGTTATGGAGTGGAGCAATATAATGGAACGTTTATTCCAAATTCCTCACCTTAATAATTCCCTTCCGCCAGTGTCATAAATTTAACTTTATTTTTTGCATTGGTTTGATTTGGAGCTATCTACCCACCATTTGATAGGGGTTATGAGAGCATTTTAACTTGATCTTGTTGGATTGGAGGATTTTTAACTTCTTTTCAGGGACTTGTGTGTTTCAAGGCAAGACAGATATTGAGACCTCTGAAAATATTGTAGTTGTAGTGTTCTCTTAAGGAAAAAAACCCATCACCTTCATCATATCACATCACGTGATGGGCACTTGCTTAACTGAGAGCTCCTTCTTTAAGCTGTACATCCCAGATGGATACACAAATGACTCCTTTGTCATTATGCTGCTTCTCATTATACTAAAAGTTAGGAAAATACAACTCCTTATTTACCTGCTCTGTGCCAGTTATGGTCCCCATTCATGGCATTGATGTTACTGGAAAAATGTCCCGCAGTCTGTCCTCGTTGTGTGTAAAATGAAACTCCAGCTTGGTTCAGCTTCTTGGATCTCCAAGCATCTTCAGCTCTATAGAAAGGGGCAAATGAGCTGCAGCACACAGGTAGACAGACTCAGAAAAAATAAACATGTAACATAGATATGGGGAGAGTTATTAGATATAACTACCTGGTTTATTAAAAAATAGGGAAAAATCCTTTTGCTAAAGTCAATGGAAATGACAGGTATTGAATGACTGGGAGATGGTGCAGACAGAAAGATAATACTCATGACCATTCAATCATGAACCAAAGCTTGATTGTGGGACTTTTTACTGACTCTGGTAAGAAGTAAATAACTCTGTTCCAGCCTATAACATGTATTAGCACCTTTGTTAGTTATACATACATGAGACTTGAATGATTAAGATTTATTGCTCATATGGGAAGATGTGTTATTTTTTTTACTCACTTCTCATTTTTCAGCTTTTATAAATACCTTGTTGCAAATCCCCAGGGTCCTGAAAGCTTTAGATAATTAAGTCAATTTACACCAGATTTGTTTGGGGAGTGTTTCTGATTCAGCACTTGCTAGCAGCAGAAGTTTTCCAAGGGCACTGCTGAACAGAGTTTAGGTCATTAATAGACTGAGGCACTGTATGATCTGTGGGAAGGCACCATCCATGTAACAGTTGCCAAGGCTGTCCTGTATTATATAAACATGCTCGTTTCTTTTCCAAGAACAGTTGGAGAAAGATGAATTCAAATGTTTTTGTATTTGTGGCAGATTCTTTCCCTAAGGCAATTAAAACGTGGAAACAAAACATGCACTGCTCCTGCTTTTCTCAGGAGAGAGAAAAGAGCATGAACACAACAAATGTGAAAGTAAATAACACACTGGTGGGTGAAGGCTTTGAGCTGTGGTGGATAGCCCTGTATGGGATCCTAGCTGTGAAAGAATAGCTGTACACTTAATAGCTAGTCCCACTATTAGCTGTTTCTTCTTCCTTTCATGTGTAAGTAATTTGTAACATCAGGCATGCTATAAATCTCCCTTCTGTGTTTTGTTGCACTGATAACGCAGTACTGCAGCCTCCAACCATGAGTTTAGTTCTCGTATATAATTATGGAACAAAGAACTCAGACAATGAGCTAAGAGTTTGGCATTTTGTTTGGTGATTATCTATAATACTTACAAATGAACTATGACGAGGGGAAAAGGAACAAAAGACAATTCTGTGCTCACACACTGAAATCTAAGGCCCAGATAAATTTTTAACCTCCTGGTATAATAACAGCTCAAAAGGGTGTCAATACACTGTGCTACACTCAAACTCTGTATTTTAGGTTCCTACAACACAGCATATTTTGTTTCATTCAAAAAACCCCATACAAGCATAGTGTTTTCCCAGGACAGCTTAAACCCCCCACCCTCCATCTTCACCCTGTCTTGTCCAGTACTGGGAGCCAAATACGAGCCAATGTTCATCATCCTGGAAGCCAGGAAGAGCATCCACTGTGCTAAGTCACTACCATAGTTCAAATATTTCTTTTCAAAGTGTTGTTCTGAAGTCCTAGATGACAACTTTTTTCTCCTGATATCAAGGGATTGTAGAATAATTTAACAGAATACTGTGTGACGGTCTCAAGTGACTGTAGAGACATTTCTCTTCTTTGTTTGGAGCTGGAAAACCATGCCAAAACTGCAAGAGCTGTTTGATGATCTAACCCAGAGTTTTTGAAAGAGCTGAGCACACTTGAATTTAATCCCAGAATTTTCTGCAGCACTTACATATGTATGAGCAAGTTATTTTTTATGCCTCAGTTTGCTGTCTTTGAAACCAAAAATGGACTCCTTGATTACAGATCTTTTCTCAATACATACTTGGAGATGCTCAAATGTTGGCTTAACTATTCCAGGCGTGAAGACTTTGCTAAATGCATCTTTTTGTGGTATATAATGAGAACTATGTAAACATACTTTTAAGCAATCAGCATTATTGTGGATTCCAGTCTTTGAAGCGATAGAAAATTTCCAGAGGAGACTGGCACAAAAAATTATATTTGTTACTGAAATTTTAATTTGTTGAAATATGTTCAGCATAGACTGCTAAATTGCATCCAGAATTTGAAACATGCATTGTGAACATGCTATATCTCTTAAAGGTCCTGTCTGTGGCCACCAAAAACTGGGATGAACCCTAGGGACACTCCTGTTATTCCAATCCCCAGCAAAAAGAGTATTGCAGCCCACTGCCAAGGAGGAAGGACACTGCTCCTCTTCCCCACACAAATGAGATCTCCTGGTCAAACTCCCAGTAGGGAAGTGAAAAAAATGAAAAGTGTTGACAAGACCCTTTTCTAGAGATATTCAACAAGCCAATTAGCCTATTTCACCTCTTCTCAAATAGACTTTTCTCTTTTTCCTCCCTGGAATTCCATGATTTATTATTATGGGCTTAGATGGGAATCCTGGGGCTTCCGACATCTCGCTGTCGGAGTAGTCCAGTTGAGTTAAAAATAAAGTTTCTGCAGGCTGAGAAATTCAGAGGACAGAAGCAGTAAAATTCTCCATTGAGGGTTTCTGACTCTCTTTCTATGCATCGCAAAGAATTTATTTTCAAATAATCAGAGTGGACTGATTTAAAATATATATGTATATTAATATCAGACTTTCTTTTAACAGGAAAAAAAGAAATCTGTTTCAAGTTGAGAGGAAAACAAATTTCAAAACTTTCAAATCCTCTGTAGAAAAGAAATTACAGATCCCTGTTCAGCTTTAATAAAATATCACCTTTAAATTCACAGTAAACTAATGAAAAAAACTGAGTTTTTGAAAGTTAATTTTTGCTATTCTTCAGTCTTACTTCATAATTTTCTAATGTGTGTCAGTGACAGACAATGCACAGTAGTTTAATTATCATCTTCTGCTGTGTGAGCATGCTGTGAAAAAAAGATTGTGGGGAACAGAAGAAGGAGGAGATAAAATATCCTGACACAAATTAGTATTGAACATACATTTTGAAATCAGTTTGCTGCTGCTGCCCCTGTTTCTTCAGCTCTTTAGATATAGCATGCCAGAGAGCCCATCAGTTTTATTTCCTCACCAGAATGTGGTGAGGAAACAACTGCTTTTTTTTTTTTTTTTTTTTTTTTTTTCCCATTTAACAACGCATTTCCCAAAAAAGAACAGACATCCAAGGATGATTGCAAGCATTTACTCCATCAATTCTGGGCTCTGTAAGAATCTGACTTTAAATAATTTAGGGAGAACCACTATTCGTCCACTTGCGATGAACGTATTTTTCAAGTTAGGGTACCAGGGTTTTCTGTCTGGCAGACAGATGACAGCCATAGTTTAATCAACCTGACAAAGTAAATAAGAATGTGTTCAATATTTAACACACAGCATGCAAATAGCCCGTCTCTGTCCATGGATCTCTTCGATTCTCAAGAAAATTACTGAGTGGATATGCTGTAAGAATACATTAAAACATGAATACCTTTTCATAAACAAAAAGAACTATGGAGTTTAGTTTTAATTAAAGAACTGATTGAAGCAGTTTTGGAATCATGGTTGTTAATTTCTGTCTCTGTAAAATTTATGAACAGCATTATTCACAAAAGGGTGGCAGAAATCACTGCAGTTGGAAATGGCCAACCATAATTTCCCGTGAGGGCTTTGGAGAAGCTGATATAAGGAAAACATCTCTAATCTCACTTGTGTGCTTTATACAGAAGGGTAGTAAGAGGCACTTGGATGAAGATATACAAAATAATCAATAGCATAGGTCATACAGGGTTGGGAATTGTGTGATGTTTTCTTATAACAATAAAAAAGAACATGCATTGAAATAGAAATATTAGAACTGCAAGCTAATGAAACATAAATTCTATTTCACTTCGCATTATTTTTTTCTTGTGCAACCCTTGGGCTGCAAGATTTATACAAACCAAGACCTTATGAGGGTTCAGTTGAAGCTGGACATTTAAAAAGCAAAAAAAAAAAAAAAAGCAAAAAAAAAAAAAAAAAGAAAAAGAAAAAAAAAAAGGCAAGAAAAAAAACCCAAAAAACCCAAACAAACCAAAAAAAACCAAGAGAAAAAACAACCAACCACATGGAATAAGATACGCTGTTTTTTCAGATGTAATCTAAGTTGTAAGAAGAACATTAAATTATGAATCTATTATTCTTCTGAATGACCGCTTGCCTTTACTCTCATTCAGACCTCAGCTGAGGTGAGCAGGTGTACACATAAATTTTAGTGCAGTGCTGTAGAGTTTTCAAGTTATGTCAAAATTCGTGTTTCATGTTATTTCAAAATTCTGTTAGTATGAAAGCAGAATCACCTTTCTGCAAAACTCTTCTGTTGACAATAGCATGCCAGCAAGTAACAAGTTGTTCTGACATAGCTCAAACAAATTTAGCAAAAATACCACTGGTTCTTCTGCCAGTGCAAACAGATCATCTGCCAAACTTGCTTTAAAATAGACCAACTGAGAAATCCAAGCTTGACTTTGGAAAAAAGGCCTTTAAAGATTAGGACTTTTGATTCAGACTTCTCTTTCTCTTAGTCAAAATAATGCACTTTCAATATAACTAAATATTAAAAGATAGAACATTTATTCAAATTATATTAAATTATGGGATGAGAGTTGGTGGTTTTGGTTTGTTTTATTTTTTCAGTATTTTTGATTGTGCTCATCCTTCCCTGGCCAATTTACCAAAGCAGTAAGAGTTTTCAGCTGCTGTTGAAAGATGTAATAATGAAGAGCACCTAACTTCCCACTGAATCAATATTTCAGCTCTGCTTGAGGCCATTTTCAGTAATCATCGGGTTGAATTGTTCTCATTTTAATATTATTAACAAATGGTTTCATTATATTGTTCAGCAGAAGTAATGTAAAGTTACCAACACCTTTCTTTGGAATATTTGCTTTTCCATTATTAATATTTTAAGACAAAATCTTACCCCTGGTAAGACATTGAAGAGTTGCCTTTGAATACAAATGCAGAAGAATTATGAAACAGGAACACAAAATACAAGCAGTTTAGCCTGTTTACAAATTATGTGTTAGACATTGAGGAATTGCTTTCTGTTTTCTGCTTCCATCCCACCAAAAAGCAGGAAATATGTTTAGCAGCAGCAGCAACAGAGCTCTTCCAAACAGATGTAATTTGAAGGTGAGTTCAATTTATTTTTCAAAATTTACACATTATCCCTAGTATTTTTCAGCCAAGAGAGAAAGTATAGATATTGAAGGACGTGATTGTCACAAAGGGCAGTTTGGGGGAGTTTGGGGAGGTGGTCTTTTGCCTTTTAGAACTAAAGCCAACATGAAATGAAGGATCACTACAAACTTACATGAATCAAATGAAATCCATTGCATTGAGTCTCACAAAAAGACTATCCACACCTGGAAGAATGATTCAGGAACAGAAACTAGCCCTGAGACTGTGAAGCTGTGTGAGCTGTATGGACATGAAGCTACTATGATGGGATGTTTTTTTCTGACTGTTCCTCTCCAAAGTAATTTTTTTCTCCAGCTCATCACTGCTTGATACCTTAAAGGGTTCCCCTCTCTGCCATATTTCCCTCAGACTGCTGCTGGCCTCTCTTTTTTCTGGAGGGTATCAAATAGTGCAGGCTGGCCATCATTTTTTAAAGCAGTACATTTTTTAAATGTAGTGATGTCCCTAGAGTTTGGGTAATATGCTGGAAAAAGAATTACACTTCCTTAATTACTGCATGAGTTTTCCAACTTTGGGCTTACATTGATTTTCAGTAGCTGAAGATCTGCTCATTTGCTTTATAAGTTTCCCTATGCCGTAGGTGAGTTCACTCCCTAGTTTGCAGGTGTCTTTGCTTGTTTAGCTATTATTTTTCTTATTTTACATTTCCTTCAGCAAATATTTTGGGGCTGAGTGTTTCAACACTATTCTCATGGAAAAATATTTCCCTATGTAATGTTTACTTCCAGTCAGGTCTTTTGTTGTTCTGCCTTTGAGCTGTTGCTCTAACTCCTGGAGTCCCACAAGAACAAGAAATGCAGATGGATGCAAGGAATGAAAAAAGCACACTACTCTCCCTCCTGTATAATGACATTTCTGCAAACATTAAAGAAAACATTCCTGACAAAGGAATGTTGATGGCTTTTGGCTTGTTAGGGACTAGATTCTTCTCCATTGAAATCCAATTCCCAAAGTCCCAGAGATTTTGATATAAACAGAATGTTATCCCTTAATCTAAGAATGAATATTTTCTGCTTTTATTGATGTGTCAATATAAAAAAAGATATGTTCCTTTCCTTATACTTACAGCATAAATTGAAACTTAAACTGAAATTTTTGGTTTTTAAAGCAAGACAAAGCAAAGATGATCAAATGTCCTTTTTAGTTCTAAGAGATAGAATCTCTATCAGAGTACATTATTTTGAAATTGCACTATCTTTGATCAAAAAGATGTTAGCTAAAGCAAATCTGTTGGGGATGTTTTAGGACGTGCCCAGTGAGGCTCTATCACCTTATGTAATTTATTTCAAGACAATGTTCCATCTCCCATTTTCACAAACAGTCTTATCTCCTCTTCATTTAATTTGTTGTGACTAAGAGCCCCTTTAGTTATGCACAACCTACATGGCCAACCTTGACAAAACCCAATGGTTCTGGGCAAAAAGAAGAATGCCTTGTGCCCTCCTGTTCTCACATTCTTTTCTCAGATGGCACTGGAGCTCATGCTGGAGAAGGGCAGAAAGACTCTCAGGGTGTCAGTGGTCGTGATTTTTATTTTTTTTTTATTTTTATGGGGTTTTTTTGTTGTTTGTTTGGTTTTATTTGGTTGTGGGTTTTTTTCTTTTTTTTTTCCAAAAAAATGTACTTCCTTTCTCATGCCTTTCTGTAACAAGCTTGGCTTATGAGATGTGTCTCACAATGATTAAACACAGAAGAAGCTCACATTTTGAGAACAAAATGCCAAATGATTGTGTTGTACTTACATGTATTCATCATAATGCAAATTGCACAACGTAATACTGAGGGCCAAAAATAAACATATTCCAAAATATGTATTTTAGAAGATATCAGTTTGAATGTTTTCAGAATTACATTAAAGATTAAAGAGAAATGAAATACTTTAACTAATATACTAGAAATGGCTTACCACTTAATGCAAGAAAAAATATTTTACAGAAATATTTTCATTTCTATTTTCCTCTAGATTTTCCATTTTATTTCCTATGGTAAGCCTCATGAAATAGTAAGAAAAAAGAAAAATATTTTTCGTTTATCATATCATGGCCTTTTTCACAATACCTAGAATTAATTTTCAAAATCCTTGTGATAGATTCATACAACTTTCTCCCATTCTGCCATTGTCAGAAAACATCTCTCCCAGTAAGAGGAGGAATTCTTATGTAAGTCTATCATGCACAATTTTGTAAAATTATGAAAGTAAATGTGTTCCTTACTTTGTGGCATAACAGAAGCACTGAACAGTCCCTCAGTATCTTCCCATGAGCCCTCTCTCCACTATTGAGCTTGATAAAGGTTTCAGTTTTCTGTGAATGTGGCAGGAAATTCAGCCTTTCACATTCTTTTAAAGTATCAGAAGGTGTTAGCAAGTATCTGAGATCATTTGCTAAAAGGAAGAATGTTCTTATTTCTTATTCTTGGTTTATTTATTTCAATAACCTAGTTATTGAATTATTAATTCATACAATCAAACATGACTGAAACACAAATGATTTCTTATCACTTTTAAAAGATACGACCTTGTAATGTTTGGATCTTAAGAGCAGATGTCTGGAAACAGCTATGATGGGTTTGTTAAAGCCTGTAATACAATATAATGGTGTTGCAGTGATGGTCTAGTAACTGAGTCTTGATTCAGCAAAGCACTTACCCATGGCCTTAAATTCTCATTTATTTTATATGGCCTGAAGGCTTGCTTTTCACAGCAAGATGGTGTAAAATAAGTTTAGCCAAATGAGAATACAAGCAGGTTAAATTAGAATTGATTTTAAAGCATGAATTGAGGCCTTGGAAACACATTATTTCTGTGTAAAAGCATTCACATTTATTTCAGGTAGAAAAAGAATTTTGAAAATACATGTCATCAGATTCTCATACATGTTAACAGTTGTAAGGAAGATGAAACAAAATTAAGAACAACTACGCTGTGATCAGCAAAAGAAAAGCTATTAGAATGAATACAGCTCATTTTTTAACAGAATTAGATGTTTCCTATAAGTGCAAAACTTATCTTTCTGGAAAGGAGGTTAGCAATGGTAGTGAGTCATGTATATTGCCAATTTTATGGATTAAAATTCCTCTACCACATCAGTTAAATAATAAATGTGTAAGAAAGAAGAATTCTCTTATAGGTGGAGGACGAGACTCTAAATGGTTCTTGTCTTTGTCATAATAGACAGTGCAGTTAAAATCTCCCCCCAAAATCAGCCCATTATGAGGTAGACAACTCAATGAAAGGCTACTTAAACAGTAATTCAAAAGAGCTTATTTCTTTCCCACAGTACTGGAACAAATGTTAATAAAGCAAGCACAAATTTGATCAAAGTCGTCCTGAACTTTTAATAACATTTTTATAGCCCTAAACCAAAATAGGAACACCATAATTTGTATCTGAATCAGACTACTTTTTTTTTTTTTTTTTTTTAATAATCATTGTTCAGTTTTTGGCATCTGCACATATTTGTGCTGTGATATGAAGACTTTATCACACATTCATGTGTTTTAGAATTATCTGTGGAGGATTTCTTTGTCTTACCTTTGGTAGCAGTTCATAGAGTATTTTACTCCAGGCTGAGCCTCTGCTCCCAGAAGTGTGCCTTCAGATGTAAGGAAAAGCCTAAGGAACATAGGTGAGGCCAGTGGACAGAGCAGGGTGTCCAAGGCAGAAACAGGATGGAGAATTCCCTGAGATCCCCAAGAGGCAGCTGGCACAGTGCTGGCTCTCAGGGCACGTGGGGTGATGGGGCACCAGTCAGGAAATCACAACTTCTTGGAAGGAAATAAAGACCTATTCCTCATTTATCCTCATAATAATGAGAGGATGTCCTGTCTACAACTGCATAGAGGGATCAAATGCCACATGAAGAATTTAAACTCCTGCAAGGAATAATTGATAGAATTATTTTTCAACAGTGCTGATAGTGCTTGTATGGACTGGTTTCAGTGGACTTAAGCTGGAAGTTGGAAATAAAATTCCTTTTAATAGAGATAGTGAGCAAAATAAGGTAACTGCTTGTAAAAATACTTCCTTACACCTTGAAATTCAGGGGTGTATTCTTTAGCAGAGCAGGTAACTGAACAGAGTGGAGAAAGATGTTCTCTCTCCACGTGACAGTTCTGGCTGTGCATCAATGGCTGACTAAACCACCCTGGATGGAGACAGGTTACAGGACTGCACTGTTTGGTGGGGGATGAGGGAAAGCTTTCCTTTAAGATGTTGACCTTATAACTGGGCAAAAGAAAAAGTCAGTCCAGATTGTGGGTGACATAATGGCTCACATGAAAGACGTGTGCATATATCAGCTGAGCTATAGCAATTGCTGGTGCACTGTGCACCACATCTGTGCTGTGTGTACGTAGAGGTGCATTGTCCACAGCACATGACAGATAATAATGCACTGCGACTTAAATTGTAATTTTAAGACTAAAACAAGTAAAATAATTCCACGCTGCCATAAGTTGAGAATACAAGAAAACACAGTTACTGCAGGCCAGACAATGTATAATAATTTCTTTTTCTGTAGCATAAAAATATGCCAGAGCCCAGATTTATTATTTAAATTATCAGTGAAGAAAGTGTTAAGCATTGCAAACCTCTTCTGTCTTCTCTTTCTCCACATATATATGAGTAACTTATAAATAACCAAGAGACCTTTTGAAGTATCTATAAAAATGCTTATATTTGTGTGTATGAGCATCACAGAGCTAAACGATTCCATCTGCTGAACTACTAAAGAAAACCAAGCAGATGATAAAACATCTTGGGGTTGACATGTCTTTCTTCATGGATAGTGACAAGAAAGAAGTCCTGATATAGAGGAAAGGAACAGCATGTGATATTGCCATGTTTTTCAAGAAAATAACAGAACAGTGCACCACTGATACACAATACATTGTTATTGAGAAATTCTTTCTAGAAGTGTTCAAAGAAAGTTCCTTCAGACATTCTTTCTGCAGCTCCACACACACAAAAAAAGCTAGTTTTCCATCAGCCTCTGAAACATCCTTTTAATATCAACTAGGAAGAAGGCAAATGTGTATTCTTCTGCTTGCTGTTATGCTGTGTGCAATGCACAAGTTTTGTGCCATGTCTACCTGAGGCTCTGCTAAGCTAACCTGTGACTTGGTGACACAATGCATTCAGCTCTTTTGGAAAAATCATGATGCTTTGAATTCTAAAGCTTATTAAGAATAACAGGAAATCAATGAGCTTTTGTATTATTCCTCTAAGTTGTGGCAGTATTTAATATCATTGGTCTCTAGGTAAGATTTTGTAATGGAGTGTGGCAGAGACAGAAGTCACTGATTTATGTCACATAAATTCTATCAAATTTAACCTTACTTCTTGTTTCAACAGGGTAGATACCAGCTAGATACCAGATAATTACTTAGGCTCAGACTTTATCTAATGAAGTTAGCCACTGGATAAATCTGATCTAAAAACACCCTAATTAGACAACTGAACATTGCCTTTTGAAAATAAAAATGAACAATCAAAGGATAACAAAAAACCCGTCCAAAAATCATGCACAGAAGAAACCAACAACCTGAAACGAAAATGAAGCAGTGTTGACTCCATATGTAAATTCTCTTCAAGGATAAATTTTTTCAGTTGATATCTAATATTTAACAAATCATGAAACTTCCTCATGTTTGTCACTTGCAGTGAGTCTGAAATGCATCTTGGAATGGAGCAGTTTCTTATATTCACCCTAATGCCTTTGTAAGCCCATACTGAAGTTATGCTGCAGCTGCAGCCATCGGAAAGGAATTAATACCAACATATGAACATAAGCTGCTGAATAATTTTTCAAGAGCTATAAAGTTACAATATTATTTAGATTAAGATTTGAAAAAGGCAACTAATACTTTTAGGAATTACTTATGCAGCTCTAGTTGTCCCAGACTACCTGAGTTCTGTGCAAATTTGCTGCATAGTACTTTTTTTCCCAGGAACAGAATGTCAAGGATTAAAGCACTTAAAAAAAATAGGAGCAGCTAAAAGATCATTCTAGCTGAAGATAACCAGTTTCAGCCTTCCTTCTGTGGCTGAACACTTCCCTCCTCCTCATTCTCTCATCTTGGGAGCAGAAAGTAACAGAAGGAAGACTTCTGTATTCTTTGCAATGTGTTCAGGAAAATGCACTTATTTTGATGATGGCCTAGACTCAAAAATTAGTTTTGACAGAATGAATGACCAAAGACAATAAGAACTAACTTTCGTTACAAAAATGTAGGAAGTACATTTTCTTACAGTGAATTTTTTGTGACTTATCTTGACCATAGTGATTATTGTTGTGGCAGGCTCTTAGCATAATGAATTTCTGAATTTTTTACACTAAGTAGGTTGCTTAATTAGTCTCACTGACTCCCCTTTCACAAGTAGAAGTATTTTCAAGATTGAGATATGTACTTTTCTATAGAAAAACAACCAACCAACCAACGAAACTGCTCACTCACTTACTACAGGGAGCCAGTTCACCCCTGGAATAAATTGATTGACTAAGACTGAGCTGAAGGAGGAATGGCTTTGGCTCATGCAGTCTGACTTGTTTAACATACGTAAAAACCCCAAGCTAAACAGGGCAAACATAAAAGCAGCCTAGACCCTCAGTATTAAAATTGTGTGCAGAGACAGATTGTGTAATGTAGGGTTTATTGAATCCCTGCAGCTTTCCAGCAAAGCTCGCTGTGTGAGGTGCGTGCACAATATCCTGACGTAATTTAAATGAAAATGTTGGCTAGCCCTAAAAGCTCCATTAGGTGGTCTAAACTAAATAGAAGCCATTTGGCATGTCCTCAACACCTGCTACTTAAAACAAGGAGTGCTGTTACCAAGGGTTACCAGAAGGTATTGTGTATCAACAGTGTAATGATGAAATTAGAGGAATTCATGTTTCTTGGGGGTGAAAATAACAAAACACACAAAACAGCTTTTATTTTTTGGCATAAAAGGACTGTGAAAATATAAATAAACATCAGCTCAAATCAGCACTTTGTTCCTGAGTTATAGTTTGTTCATTTCTCATTGCATTGCAGGAAACCATCCCACACCTGTGAGCTGTAAGATATCCAGGCTGGGATAGCTGTGGCAGGCAGACAAGGCTGCCAAGCTTACCTGTCTTTCCTAAAGAAATATGCTTCATGGGCATGAACTGCCACTCTGCTGAGTACCTTGATCTCCCACTGAAACATGGAAGAGCTCATCACCTCACAGGAACTCACTTACACATGGTCTTTAATGATTTTGTACTGGACAGCTGTCATCCAATCTCAGCTGCTCATCTATAGTCAGCAAGGCATTTTTCTGGCATGTGCTGATGTCCTCCTGACAGTTTAACATACGCTGCTGTGTTTTGTTGGACACGGTTGGACTTGAGCACGTTGGACTTTTCCTTAATGCTTCACTGAGTAGGCAGTTCTTATTGAAACTGATTACTGTGCTAGGCTGGAGCCTGAAAAGCAAGAGATGAATGCTTTAACATTTCCAGTATTGAGGCATGGAGTCTAACTTTGTGATCATCAAAAGCCAGCCATACCACAGAAGTTATGTTTGTGTGGCTTACTTTTGATGAACTTACTTTTTACATTATGTGATTCTATGTCCAGTGCATCAAAATGTTTTGTTATTATCTTTCAGTCTAATGGACTAGATATGAAAAGTCCCTTTTAACATTTGCCTTGATTTTATTCATCAGTGGATTTTCCTATAAATGTGTAAGTGATCTGAAAATTAAGTTTAAAAATGTTTACAGAGACTGTGGGTTTCCTGGAAGCCACATAACAACTCTGCAGAACTTTTGGGAAGATACTAGAAACAAATTTCCCAAACATCCTCTGAATTTACTCCAAAGGATTTTTGAAAACCAGAACTTTTATTAAGGCTCACTACTTTTCACAATAATCCACTGACATAAAAAACAGATGGGGGACAAGAGAGGATGGGGTGTTGTGGCTGAACCTTAGACAATGTTAAATTCATGTATTTAACACTATCACACCATATCATAAACCAGTGCAATCACTGGAACAATAATAGCTTACATCATAGTCTTCTCTTAATTTTGTCAGGGAAAGAGCCTTTCTAACAGGCTGGCCACCGGGAAGGCTAGTGGTGTCTTGGCCTGCATTAGAAGGAGCATTGCCACCAGGTGAGAGGTGATCCTTTCTCCTTGTCAGCGCTGGTGAGGCCACACCTGGGCTGCTGTGCTCAGTTCTGGGCTCTCCAGTGCAAGAGAGAGACACAGATGTGCTGGAGAGTCCAGCAAAGGGACTGCCAGTAAGATGATCAATGTACTGGAGCACGGCTCCTACAAGGAAAGGCTGTGAGACCTGAGACTGCTTAGCCTGGAGAAGAGAAGGCTCAGGGTGACTTATTAATGTGTGTAAACACCTGCAGGGAGAGCACAGAGGATGGAGCCAGGCTCTGTTCAGTGGTGCCCAGTGGCAGGACCAGAGGCAATGGGCACAAACTGAAACAAGGAAGGTTTCCACTGAACAACAGGAGACGCTTTTCCACTGTGAGAGTGACTGAGCATTGGCACAGGGTGCCAGAGAGATTGTGGGGTCTCAGTCCTCAGAGATATTCAAGAGCTGTCTGAACACAATCCTGAGCAACTGGCTGTAGGTATTCCTGCTGGAGGCCAGACTAGGCAAGTTCCAGCAGTCCTTTCCAACCTCAACCTTTCTGATTCTTTGACAGCAAGATTTTGGGCACAGCAGTGTAGTGTGTTGTAAATTTTGAAGGATGCTGTGTGTCACAGGAGTGTTCATTGGGCTTTGTCATGCCAGATCTGGCACAGTTTTAATGGCTGGGTTTTTAGAAAAGCATTTGTCCTGTAGCAGTACTCTGGGTGAAAGCCCATGCCTTTTTCGTTCCCTCATGTTACATTTTACTTTATTAAAAGAGGAAGTTGATTTTCAAATGATCAAATTAATATATCTCCAGAGCTCCAGTAAAATCCTATGTATATAAAGACATATGAAATTGATGTAGGAATGGAAAAGAGCTGCTAGGTTTAGGAGGAAAACATCTCACATGATGGAAATTCTCACACAGCCTAGCTAAGTAGAGGCACTGCACTTATTTCACTAAGCTAACTTTGAAATACTTTAGAATATCCTTAAACTTGATAAAAGTGATAAAAAGCAATGAAAAAAGGGACATGTGTCCTTTAGTCAAAAAAAGACTTTCACAGTCAAAGGGTACTAAAATACTTCGACTGAATAAGTAATTGCAACCATTACTTAGTGAAATGAAACTTCAGAATCTATCATGACAGGTTTGATGATGCTGTAGCAATACACTGAACCTGATTAAATGTGAAATATATGCTATAAATGCTTAGTCTTTTAAAAAGTAATATCATTATTTGATAGGATTCAATCATAGGTATGGATTGCAAATTTTCCCAAAAATTCAAAGTGTAATCAAACATTGTAATTATTATTTTTTCCTCTATTTTAGTTAGGTAGACATTAAATTCAGATATCCATCTCTGTGAATCTAAAAGAGTTTTAGGGACTTGGAAAACACTGCTAGCAAAGTAGAAGCTGCTGCACTAAGTCTACAGTTTTGTCACTAGGATTTTTTTTAAAAAAAACACATCTCTTTTGTGACATTTTTAATATGGTGATGGACCAAGTTATTAGTTAATTATAATAAAACTTTTTTTTCTTAGTGATGAAAATTCCTCTGTTGATCTTAAATACAGAAATCAAATGCTTTCATTTCATTTGCTTTCATGACTTAGTGAGTCAAATTAGAATTGAGCTTTTCAGATTTAGGACATTTGTGTTGATAGGCCCTCTTATGACTTTATTTTAAATATTATGTAATAGTTTTGGATAGCAATCTACGAATTAGAATGAAAACTAGCAGCAGTGCGTTTCAACAGAATGCCAGACACAGCATTATTTCTGATCTTTGATTTGATTAGGAAAACTTCTTGATGAGCAAGTGATTAGTGAAACATACTTACAGCTAGTGAATATCTGTGAGTATGAGATTGCAGAAATGCTGCCAGCCAGCAGCCTTCAGCATTACACTGCTCACAGGAAAGCCTGAGCCCCTCCCTGCTCCTGGGTTCTGCCTGGTGGAGGATGGAAGGGATATAACATTCAGCAGGATAGAGATGAGAGGGACAGAGACTCCTGACAGATTCACTGTCACCAACAAATCCCAAGGTATTCTGGCTAACTGATGCAAAAGTAGTATTTCACTGTTTGGTTTCCCTTAGACATAAACTAATACTTTGTTTCCCCTTATCTTTACTTGACAGGGCAAACAATACTGAATTGCTCATCAAATCAATATTTTTATTTCCAAAACAGGCAACATGACCTCAGGATTCCCAGGAAGGTGTAAAATCCAGAAGATAGTTGCACACAATGACAAATAATCAAGTTATGTTAAGTTAGTATTTCCTTAAACCTACTTTTTATTGTTATTATTTCACAGCTGGCCAAACTACAAGGCTATATACAGTGAATTGCTTTGATTGGGTGCTTGTGGTACTTTTTAGGGGATGGCACAACTATCTTTGAAAACATCTGCATTCATACGGTTCAAATCTATGTTTCATGGTCTCTGTGCCTGTAAAGAAGAAAAGCTGAATGTCATTTTTGTAAAGAAGAAAAGCTCAAAGGTGATCTTTCTAACTGTTAGGCTAATGAGACAATGAAAAACAAAAAAA